>OY992882.1:105713526-106313526 GCA_963921405.1 Cepaea hortensis
TGTGTGTGTGTGTGTGTGTGTGTGTGTGTGTGTGTGTGTGTGTGTGTGTGTGTGTGTGTGTGTGTGTGTGTGTGTGTGTGTGTGTGTGTGTGTGTGTGTGTGTGTGTGTGTGTGTGTGTGTGTGTGTGTGTGTGTGTGTGTGTGTGTGTGTGTGTGTGTGTGTGTGTGTGTGTGTGTGTGTGTGTGTGTGTGTGTGTGTGTGTGTGTGTGTGTGTGTGTGTGTGTGTGTGTGTGTGTGTGTGTGTGTGTGTGTGTGTGTGTGTGTGTGTGTGTGTGTGTGTGTGTGTGTGTGTGTGTGTGTGTGTGTGTGTGTGTGTGTGTGTGTGTGTGTGTGTGTGTGTGTGTGTGTGTGTGTGTGTGTGTGTGTGTGTGTGTGTGTGTGTGTGTGTGTGTGTGTGTGTGTGTGTGTGTGTGTGTGTGTGTGTGTGTGTGTGTGTGTGTGTGTGTGTGTGTGTGTGTGTGTGTGTGGAGACTTACATTTACCTCTTTGGACAACATTCACCTTCAAAATAATATCCGAATTGTGGCTGACTGGGTCACATAATTACTAATCTGAGCCAGGTTATAAACCCTAATATAATTTCTCTGCTTGAACGGGATAGGGGGTAATGGTAGAATGAGTTGGGGTAGGGGTGAGAGAAAGAGAGAGAGAGAAAGAGAGAGAGAGAGAGAGAGAGGGAGAGAGAGAGAGAAGAAGAAGAAGAAGAAGAAGAAGAAGAAGAAGAAGAAGAAGAAGAAGAAGAAGAAGAAGAAGAAGAAGAAGAAGAAGAAGAAGAAGAAGAAGAAGAAGAAGAAGAAGAAGAAGGGAAATAAATGTTTTTTTAAATAAGATTAATGCCCTTGGTATACAGTGTAATTGTTTTTTTTTTCATTTTTCCATTTCCAGTTTACAGGACACTGCAGTCAACATCAGCCGTTCAGTAGATTGCCATTGCATTGTGTAACTAACTTTCTATGTTTAAAGGGGTCATTGAAAGTTCTCAAGAAGTTGGTCAAAGTTCGGTCTAAGGTGTCGAAGAAGATTGGACTACCAAAAGTGGAGACGAAATCTAGGTAATAATTATTATCACCGCCATCATTGTTAATCAAGGTGGCCTTTGTTAACTTAGTTGTTTTGAATACAGTAAGCTAGTTAGCGGTGTAAAATCTTATTTAATATTAGCAAACTCCCACCTGGATCAAGCACAGCAGGAGGCTTCCGATCATCATAAAGGTACCCCTTCCAAGAATATTTCGACCTTTTTATTTTCTTCATAATTTTAAGGGGCAAATCCAATCGGATTATGACCCCCGTGTATCTGTCTCCGGTTGTAAAACAGAACCCTCTTCTTGTGATTAAAGACCGGTGATCACCGCTGATTGCAGTCGTCCCAAAAAGTCGTCGTGATGTGTGCCTACCCGACAGCCACGATGCCCTCAGGAAGGCGAACGTCAGTCGTCGTGATGTGTGCCTACCCGACAGCCACGATGTCCTCAGGAAGGCGAACGTCAGTCGTCGTGATGTGTGCCTACCCGACAGCCACGATGTCCTCAGGAAGGCGAACGTCAGTCGTCGTGATGTGTGCCTACCCGACAGCCACGATGTCCTCAGGAAGGCGAACGTCAGTCGTCGTGATGTGTGTCTACCCGACAGCCACCATGCCCTCAGGAAGGCTATGATAAAAATTAGGTGGAACTGCGGTAAAGCTGTGAAAGTGTAAACAATATAAAATGACACAAAGTAGTGCAGCTTTACATAACAGAGTTAAGACACATATAGAACGTTGCGGCGATTAGCCTTCATCAGCAAACAAACACATTCACAAACACAACATTCAGTCAAGGAGAACTCCTGTGACTACATTAGAGGGTGACGACAGGACGAGAGGAACAAATGCATGGAAAAATAGAAGCAATGAAGAGAAAATGAGAATAGAAAAAAAAATTTAAATGAAAAGAATGTTAGTTGAAGAAAATGTTTAATAGAAGAAATGTTAATAGAGAAAAAATGTTAATAGAGAAAAAAACCTGCATACTCACCTCACGAACGGATCTGTAAGTAACTGAGCAAATCTCGGGTGTAGTTATATCCGGTGCTGGGTGTTACGGTTCAGTGAGCACATAGAAAGAAGGGGGCGGGTAGGAGGCGTGAAAAATTGAAGGTGGTTTTAACTAAGACCCCATTGTGTTATTATAGGGGCGAGTCTAAAGGTCTAGGTGGACTGATGTGCGTGAACACGCGTACATACATAGACACACTTCAACAGACAAAATGCTAGTGTGTGTGGACATATGCTAAGTATATGCGAGAAGAGAGAGAGAGAGAGAGAGAGAGAGAGAGAGAGAGGAGAGCGAGAGAGAGAGATAGACAGAGAGAGAGACAGAGAGAGGAAAAGTGCCTGCGACATACCTCATGGGGCATACTGTGCCCTACGAAATAGTCAGTATGGTTGATTGTCATAGTGTGTTGTATGACAATCTACCATACTGACTATTTCGTAGGGCACAGTATGCCCCATGAGGTATGTCGCAGGCACTTTTCCTCTCTCTGTCTCTCTGTGTCTATCTCTCTCTCTCTCTATCTCGCTCTCCTCTCTCTCTCCCTCTCTCTCCCCCCCCCCCTCTCTCTCTCTCTCTCTCTCTCTCTTCTTGCATATACTTAGCATATGTCCACACACACTAGCATTTTGTCTGTTGAAGTGTGTCTATGTATGTACGCGTGTTCACGCACATCAGTCCACCTAGACCTTTAGACTCGCCCCTATAATAACACAATGGGGTCTTAGTTAAAACCACCTTCAATTTTTCACGCCTCCTACCCCGCCCCCTTCTTTCTATGTGCTCACTGAACCGTAACACCCAGCACCGGATATAACTACACCCGAGATTTGCTCAGTTACTTACATATCCGTTCGTGAGGTGAGTATGCAGGTTTTTTTCTCTATTAACATTTTTTCTCTATTAACATTTCTTCTATTAAACATTTTCTTCAACTAACATTCTTTTCATTTAACATTTTTTTCTATTCTCATTTTCTCTTCATTGCTTCTATTTTTCCATGCATTTGTTCCTCAGGAAGGCGAGCGTCAGTCGTCGTGATGTATGCCTACCCGACAGCCACCATGCCCTCAGGAAGGCGAGCGTCAGTCGTCGTGATGTGTGCCTACCCGACAGCCACCATGCCCTCAGGAAGGCGAACGTCAGTCGTCGTGATGTGTGCCTACCCGACAGCCACCATGCCCTCAGGAAGGCGAACGTCAGTCGTCGTGATGTGTGCCTACCCGACAGCCACCATGCCCTCAGGAAGGCGAACGTCATGATTCGTTCCTTCTCGTGGCACTTTTTATGTTGTTTGTCCATCAATAATGATGATGACCATTCATTTCATCCAGTGGGGTTGAAAGTATGGAGCCGTGAATTCTAAGATGACTGGTAAGGCCTATTTTGGCTCGAAATGTTCTTTGACAATTCGGGCAAAGAATGCTTGACGTTCCAGGAGGAGGATCTCCTGCAGTGGTTTTTCTGTCCAGCCTATTCTTCACAGCTCTTGCAGTCCAGTTTGCTTCGCAAGTGACTGCACCCTTGCGTAATGATGTACGCCACGAATTTCGGTCTTTGGCAGCAGTCTTCCAAGTGTCATGATGAATTCTAAAATCTTTTAGTGAGATCTTCAGAGTGTATTTAAAGCGTTTCCTCTGGTCGCCCTGGGAGCGTTTTCTACAATGCAGCTCGCCGTCAAAAATTCGTTTCGAGAGCCTGTGATCTAACATGCGAGTCAAGTGACCAGCCCAGTGAATCTAATTCTTCATTACTAGAGTGTGGATACTGGGCATGGACGCTCTTTCTATAACTTCAGTGTCTGGGATCTTGTCTTGCCATTTAATCTTCAATAACATCCTAAGGCAGACTGTGTGGAAGTGGTTTAATTTCATAGCGTGTCGCTGGTAAACAGTCCAGGTTTCACAAGCATATAGCAGTGTATGTTTACTTGGCCGTGATAAAGCAAGCTTTTTTTTCCCCCCGGCCGTCTGTTGCTTTCTACTCATCAAAGGGTCGTTCTACTATGATGATCTTTTTTTCGGCCATGTTGCCTTTTTCACACCCTGTCCATAACTGAAAGAGCCACATTTGACTGCAACAGAAATTACTAATATATGTAGAAATATTTTTTTTTATTCCACATAAGACAAAATACAAGTGTTCACGTAAATGAGACTTAACACAAATGTTCACATAAATGAGACAAAATATAAGCGTTGACAGTTATGAGACAGAACATAACTGTTCACAGGAATGCGATAGAACATAAATTATCACAAAAATGAGACAAAACATAAGTATGCACTTAAATGAGTCAAAAGATACGTGTTCACATAAATGAGACAACAAATAAGTGTGTACATAAATGATATAAAACATCAATATGCAAATAAATGACACCAAAAACAAGTGTTCACATAAATTAAACAAAACATAAGTGCACATAAATCAGACAAAACATAAGTGTTCATATTTATGAAACAAAACATAAGTGTTCACAGAAAATAGACAAAACATAAGTGTTCACATACATACCACAAAACATAAGTGTTCACAGAAATGAGACTACACAAACATTTCACAGAAATGAGACAAAACATAAGTGTTCACAGAAATGAGACAAAACATAAGTGTTCACAGAAATAAGACAACACAAACATTTCACAGAAATGAGACAAAACATAAGCGTTCACAGACGGGCTACTGGCAATTTTATACTGCAGATAACAAACATCACACACATTTGTGATCATTGTTTATTCTACTTGTGGCACCTTGATACGCTGAGCCAGGTGAAATTATAAGCACATCACATTTTTATCAAACAAGATATGGTTTATATATTCGATCCGATGCTACCGCTTTGTCAATAGATTTAGTTTCATATACTTATTAAATGTGATTTTTATTTATATCATATTTTCGATACCTAAGGTTTTATTTCTAGCATTTTGATAAAGATTGATTTAATTCTACAACATTGTCACGAAATACAGTATGATGTTATTTCTACCATATTGTTTTCAAATAAGATTTAATTTCCACCACATTGTCACCTATACAATGAGATTTATAGTATACTAGCTGACCCGGCCCGGCTTCGCCCAGTCCCTGGTGGGGAGCATCTCATTTAATTCATATAAGTAGTCATATAAGTTCCCGTTCCCGTTACCGACTGTCTGTCTGTCTGTCTGTCTGTCTGTCTGTCTGTCTGTCTGTCTGTCTGTCTGTCTGTCCGTCCGCCCGTCGGTCCGTCCGTCCGTCTGTCTGTCTGTCTGTCTGTCTGTCTGTCTGTCTGTCTGTCTGTCTGTCTGTCTGTCTATGGCCCTTTCCCGTTCCTGTTGCGGGAAAAATGGGTTCGAAAATTTTCACGTATCTAAAATAGATCCATTATTTTTACGAAAACTTTGAAGATGCAAAGTTTTTATCACTTTGTTTATACCAGACACGACTGCCCTTTCTCGTTCCCGTTGCGGGAATCTATCTATCTATTTATCTATCTATCTTTGTTCGGCCCTTTCCCGTTCCCGTTGCGGGAAAAATGGGTTCGGAAATTTTCACGTATCTAAAATAGATCCATTATTTTTATGAAAACTTTGAAAATGCCTTAAAGATTTTATCATTATATTATAACGCATATGCCTATAGATAACTGTAGATAAACATTTTATAAAACTTTGAGAAAAATGCAACAATTATTTAAATTACATAATATAGCAATGATACTAAAAGTAATGTCCTTTAATATAACGTTTCTTAAGTTAAGTCCCCTTGCAATATGTTAATTATAATTTAATTAAAATTTAAATTTTATTACGTAAATAACTGTTTGTAAACTAACAAACTATGCCAGTTGGCTGCACGGGAATGAGAAGAACATCTGTAGAAAATTTCATCTCAATCAGATGGACCATTCGCGAACGCATAAAGGACGTACATACATACATTATCTTTTATATATATATATAGATTGTCTCCAATAACATGTGATTTCTATCACATTGTTAGTAATAAATTGTGATTTATATCACATTGTCACCAATAAATTGTGATGTCTGTCATATTATCACAAATAAAATACTGTTTCTATCACTTCATTGCAAATAAAATACGATTTCTAACACGTTATCGCAAAAAATACAATTTCTACAATATAACATGTAATTTCTACTGTATCACATTGTAGCGAATAAAATTGTATTTCTATCACTATTTAAGATGAGATGTATATCATATTGTCACCAAATAATATATAATTACTACCTTATCCCCATTACAGTGGCTACCTCTGTTTTATGAGAAATAACGAAGAATACACGCGACATCTTGACCAAAACAAAATAGCACTACCACCTCCTTTTGATACTGAGATGAGGCATCATGAGTTTGACGGCATGGACAATGACATAAAGATGGTAGCTATGCTCAGCAGACCCCACACAACATCCAGAGGACATGCGTCATCAGCTGGACACTTGAGAGGAATCCTATCTGCTAAGGGACAGACCAGAACTACTGCCAAGTTTGTGGAGTTCAAAGTAAGTCTTTTGTCTTTCATCCCCAGTAACTCATTACATTCAGGTTCATGAATAGTCGAATTGCGTTGAGTAGAGTTGAGAACCGACATCACGGTACTCAGGACATTCCCATACGTGCTCCGTCCTTTTCTGCAACAGCCTTTCTTTAGTATCCCAATGCTAATAGTACCAGTAGCGGTCTGATTCTGTGTCCGTCTGGCCTTTCCTCGGAGTTTGAAGTGTAGACCAGATCCTCTGGTCACTTCCTGTAGAACCATTCTCTCCAAGCAGTGATGATCTACCTGTTCTTCTACACTATACACACGTGTCCAAAGAACCCCGACCACAACTGACTTTTCTTGCACCAATACCCCACCAAGGGATATTCAAAAAGTTAATTTTGGCACTGCATGGCTGTGAATCAGCGTTAGTAAGCGTTATAAAGAAAATAGAGGCAATGGAGATGTTGTCATTTTGTCGAATACTAAGAATCCGTTGGGAGCTCAGAAGACCAATATCCAAGTGCTGTTAGCCGTCCTTCTCGAACATGTCCAGAAATTGATCTGTTTGCACATTTAGGCGACTGGGTTGACCTTCAGCGACAGTCCTACAACCAGTGACCGTGAACTCACGCAGTACCGAGCAGCACATCACGTGGTTATTGGTTTCTGCTTCTGCCTTCCATTTCTCCATGGAGCATTGGTGCTCCTTCTCAACTCCTGTCTCATCCATTTGTTACACTAGCCCGGTCTGTCCTATCCTGTTGTTACACTAACCCACTCTGCTCCATTCAGTTGTTACACTAACCCACTCTGCCCCATCATCTTGTAACACTAACCCACTCTGCTCCATTCAGTTGTTACACTAACCCAATCTGTTCCGTCGACGCTGCTCCAGTGACATCACATTAACTCCTTCGGTCTCATTGTGTTGTAATTGTAACACCTTTAAACCCAAACATTTATTAGTTTAAGTAACAACTTCTTGCCATAGAGCGATTTAAAGTAGCAACTTCTTAGGATAGAAATAGTTCAAGTAACATGTTTGTGGATAAGAACGGTTCAAAGTAACAACTTCTTGGGATAACATTTGTTAAAGTAACAAGTTCCTATGATAGAACGAGTTAAAATAACTAGTTGTGACTGTACTGGTAAGCTGGAGCGCTAATCGCTAAGCCGCGGTGTTATCCTGCTAAAAAAAACAACGGGCGGGAAAATGTAACGTCTGGTTGTGGTCATTTGTTAAAACAATGACAAGTCACTGAATATAAAACACAAATAAAGGACCCTTTTACATGACTTGTGGCCCTTGAATAGAGAGCATCTGTTGGATTTCCCCCAGGGCATGCTGGTGTGGCGGGAAATGAGCAGGCGGACACACCGGTTGGGTTTCCACCACTTAGTGGGTTTTTTTTTACATTACATTGGCACCTTTCCGTCTTGACAGACGATAGTTTGGTACATTGTGCTTCAAAAAGGCTTAATAACTACGATCCATGGCGGTGGCGAGTGTGGCTGGTAAGGCCAATTCTTGCTGCAAATGTTTGCCCACAGTAGGTGCATGTGAAAACATGGCCACTTCCACCATTTTGCACCATCTTACGTCTCTCACACTCTGTGTGTGCTTTATCTGCAATCATTTTCTCCTTTGTCTTTGTTCCATTTCTGACAGTTGCCCTCCATGCAACACGTTCAGCGGCGACGTGCTCCCAATGTGCATTATCAATGCCTGTATCAATCATGTCCCGCTTACACACATCTTTGTATCGTAGTAGAGGCCGACCCTGAGATCTCCTACCCGTCTGTAATTCACCAAAAAAGATGTCCTTTAGTATTCTACCATCATCCATCCTCCTAACGTGTCCTATCCATCTAAGTCTACGAAGACTGAGCATGGAATACACCGTCACACAGACTGATCTTTCCAATACTTCAGTATTTGTGATTAAAAAAAATATTCGCGTCCCTGGGTGGGGTATTGGCTTATGATTAGGCAGATGTGGTTGCGGCCTTTTGGAATCTTGTGTATATTGCAGAAGAACAGGTAGATCATCACAGCTTGAAGAGAATGGTGCTGCAGGGTCAGGGAGTGACCAGAGGATCTGGCCGACACTCAAAACTCAGAGGAAAGGTCAGCCGAACACATGCTCAGACATAACGACCTTGACTTCGAGACGTAAATTACAAGTACCTCTGAAGTCGGAGCGGGTTCACCTGATGGTGAGAGACACTGATAATATGCAATGCCACACGCAGAAGTCGAATGTGTCGGCCTACGGGGGCAAAAAAACTTGGCACAAAGCAATTACATCTGAAAAAAACACTCCGGATGAACGCAGAAGAAGAAGAATGCTAATCCACATGCAAAACTCGTCCACTGCACTAGACGCAGTAGAACGTTAATGGGCTACGCTTGAATTCAAAGTGAGCGAACAAAAGAAAAATAATCAGACTGCTACTAGTACAATTGGAACTCTTCGCTGGCTGTTGCATATACGGACCGTCTGTCCTGGGCTCTGTGAAGTCGGTTCTTGAGACAACTCAATTCAATACGACTTGAATGACATTGAGTCTATGGTAAGGGGCAAGTAAAGTAACAGACCTCTTCGCACACCGTAAGGCATATTGGGTATATGGTGCTAGCCCTATAGTTGTATAGAGCAATCAGCCTCGATGGATGATATGGTCAGTATCACGCCAACCGTTTTTACTTTCCATGACATTTCCTGGTACCCATTTATAGGCTGGGTCGACCTTGGAGAATAGACCAATGAAAATAATCTCCAGCTGGAAGGGAATTCGAATACCTGGCCACCGGGCCGACCGGCAAGCGTGCTGGCGTTGCGCTCCTGGGGCCCTGAACATTCTTCCTCTTCTTCTTCTTCCTCTTCTTCGTCATTGTCGATATCATCATCGTCATCGTCGCCGTCGTCCGAAATGCTTGTTTTTTTTTTTTTTTTTTTTTTGGACGTAGATGCTTTGTGCCTGTTTACAGCAAAGCATTAATGTTAGCACGTTTCGACTGAGACATCCGACTTCTTCAGGCGTTAACCTACCTGGGAAACTCTAGGAATGAAAGTGATCCTTCGCAAAGGAAACCAGACTGCATTCTATTGGTGTGTCTTTAGTGTAGGTGCGATGTTTCTAATTAGACAACAAACCTTTATTTCTACCACAACTGAAAGTTGAGTTTATTTTAGTTAGTTAGTCGCGGTTCCAACTTCACGGCAACGGGTCGTCCCCATTATGCTCCGTTCCTGTGGCAGTGAATATCACACGAAATGCTCCTCACTGCCCTATGTCTTCTTCTTCTTCAGCGTTCCGAGCCATTGAGGTTCTTTGCTGCAAATACAATCCGTCTCCATTCGTCTCTCTGGTGGACCTTCTCTTGCCAGTCGTTGATTCCAAGTGTTTGTAGGTCTGTACATATATTATCTCTCCACCGCCTTCTTGGTCTACCTCGGGGTCTACGGTCATTTATTTCCTGAGTGTAAGCGAGTTTTGTTTCCCTATTATCTTCCATTCTTTCTATATGCCCCAGCCATTGTAGTCTATTAGCCTTCATGATACCAGTGATTAGCGGGGACTTAAACAGATCATAAATGTCTTTGTTACTTCTTCTTTTCCACTCTCCACTTTGTGTATCCCTAATGGGTCCAAAGATGCGTCTTAAAATTTTGTTCTCAAAGGTTTGTAACAAGGCTTCGTCTCCTTTCGTTGTACTCCAGGTTTCAGAGCCATACAGCACAACTGGTCTGATCAGTGTTTTGTATATTGTGATTTTGGTGTTACGAGATAGCGCCTTTGATTTTAGTAGATGTTGTAGTGCATAGTATATCTTATTTCCAGAGTTGATTCTAGTTTGTATTTCTTCCCTTATGATGTTGGAGCAGTTGAAGATTGTACCCAGGTATTTGTATGTTTCCGTTCTTTTAATCGTCATATTATCTATTTGTATGTGGCCAGAGTTTCTAGCCATTCCGTCTCTTGAAATTACCATATATTCTGTCTTATCTTGGTTGATAACCAGCCCCATCTGTAGGGCTTTTCCCTTTAAGTGAGTCAATATTTCCAATGTCTTTTGTTCACTTTGCCCTATAATATCTATATCATCTGCATAACCAAGCAGCTTGGATGTTCCTCCAATATCACATTCCTCCTTTATCTTCCTTACAACTTTCTCTAGAGCCAGATTGAAGAGTAGCGGCGATAGTGCATCACCCTGTTTCAAGCCAGATGTTATTTGGAAGGGGTCTGATTTCCTGCCTTTATATGTTACTATATTATAAGTATCTTCCATGCATAGTCTGGTCATGTTGATTAACTTCCTTGGTATTCCAAATTCCTGCATAGCATTCCATAGACTATTCCTATGGACACTATCATACGCCTTTTTAAAATCCACAAAAATGTTATGGAGATCTCTTTTATATTCCCAATGTTTCTCGGCTATTTGTCGTAAGATAAATATCTGATCTATTGTTGATCTGTTTTGTCTAAAACCCGCCTGGTAGTCACCTAATATGTCTTCTGAATATGGTTTTAGTCTATTTAGTAATACTGCGGATAGTATCTTATAGCTTGTGGACAGTAGTGATATTCCTCTATAATTTCCACATTGGAACTTGTCTCCTTTCTTAAAGATAGGTATCAATAATGACTCTTTCCAGTCATGGGGTAATTCTTCTGTCCTCCAGATTTTTATTATTAGTTCGTATAGCTTTAGATGTAATGCATGGCCACCTGCCTTTATAAATTCAGCAGCAATTCCATCAGTCCCCGTTGCCTTATTGTTTTTAAGTCGTGTGATTACATATAGGATTTCTTCAAATGTAGGTTCTTCAATTTGTGGTTCGCATGTTAGAACCTCTTCCTGTGTGAAAATGTGACTTGGAGCTTCACAATTTAGTAATTCAATAAAATATTCTTTCCATGTGTTGCACATTTCCTCATTGGTATTTATCATATTCCCATTTTTGTCTTTTAAACCATATGTGTTTTGTTGGTGCCCTCGTTTCATTGACTTCAGTTCTTTAAAAAATTTTCTGGATTCATTTTTCTGGTGATTAGTTTCCATATCTTTGATTATATTACTCATATATTCTCGCTTCTGCTGTCTGACTATTTTTGTAGCCTCTTTACATTCATTTCTATAATGCTCTTCCTTTTGGATGTTATTGATGTCATTTAACCATACATGTCTGGCATTCTTCTTCCTAATGACTGCTTCTTCACATTTTTGATTGAACCATCTGTTCTTTCTATGCGTGGTTAACACACCGAGACATTCTTCTGCGGTAGACTGAATTGTATTCTTGATGTTCAACCAAGTTTGGTCAACGCTTTCCTCCAAAGGGTTTTGCAGAGTTTCAAGTTTACATTTTATTTCATCTGTAAATTTCTCTTTGACTGTAATGTCTTGCAGTTTTTCTCTGTTATATGTTGGGTGTAATCTTTGTAATTTAGTATAGAAAGCTCTCTTAAGTTTTATTTTAAATTTTGCTCCAACGAGGAAGTGGTCACTGTGGCACTCAGCTCCTCTATAACTTCTGACTTGCTGTATGTTTGATGCATTTCTGTTGTTAATTAAAATGTGATCTATTTGATTATAGGTTCTCTTGTCACATGATTTCCAAGTTTGTTTGTGTATATCCTTTCTTTGTAGTCTGGTACTGCTAATCTGCAGTCCTTTGGCTTCTGCCAGGTTGATGACTCTCCATCCATTATCATTTGAAGTTGTATGTAGGCTTTCCATACCGGCCACTTTTTTATTAGTTTGCTCTCTACCTATTTTTGCATTGAAGTCTCCCAGCACAATCAGGATGTCCTGTTTGGGGGTTTCTTCTATGAAATCTTCCAGATCATTATAAAAGTCTTCTTTAATATCATCTTCTTTCTCTTCAGTAGGTGCATGTACATTAATCATCGTTATATTTTTCCATTTACCTTTTATTCGTAATTTACTAATCCTGTCATTAAAAGCTTTAAAGTTTAAAACGTTCCCCCATAACTCTTTTTTGATGACAAATCCTGTTCCTAATTCATGTTTATTTTGGGTGTTTCCTCCATATATTATAATCATTCCATTTTGCTCTAAAGTACCCTCTCCTGGCCACCTTATTTCTTGAATTGCTGTTATATCCATTTGATATTCACCCAGCTCCCGGGTTAGTTCTTCGGCCGCTCCAGCTCGATATAGTGTCCGTACATTCCATGTTCCAAATCTCAAAAGTCCTTTAACGTTCCAAGGTCGTTGTCCAGATAAGTCAGTCCGATATCGAGGCTCGTGTATTTGTTTCGTAACAAAGAAAGGTGTTTACAAAGGTGGGGATGTTAACCCCACGCTTCAACCCCCCAACCTGGAGGACCAGGGTGTTTCTCTTTGTCTGTTCTCTACCCTTTGACCTGTCCGGCTTGGGAGGCCCTGCTGGTAGCTACGCTACCGCCGGCATAGCTCTCAGGGTCATTGAGAAACTCAAGCCCTATGTGAAAAGTGAAATAGACAGGAGTCTCGATAAGCCAACAGTTCGCACAGGTACACTGCATAATGCCGCTGTCAGAATGCCAACACAAAAGTCCTGCACGGAAAATACAATTCATCGTCGATGGAAGAGGCAGTCACTAGAAAACCAGCAGCCACACATTACTGCATTAAAAGTCGAGAGGATCGACTTCATTGCCCCGGGATTTATCCCATGTGGCTCGGTCCCCTTCGGCAGTGTAGCCCGCTGAAAGCATCGTACAATGCACGAACTCTGTAGCTCCAGCGACGACCCCCAGGAGTCTGTAAGAAAAATGCACTCCTGAACCGAAAAGGCAATCCGGTCAATTCCAAGTGACAGGCCGACCGCCATCGTTCCGAAAATGCAGTTCACGCTACAACAATCGGAGACAGATGTAAAAACATTCCACACAAGATTCACAGCTCACAATGTCGCGCCACACACTCAACGCAGTAGCAGGGCGACGCAATCATGCACTACCATCCATTTATTTTATGGCGAGGTAAGCGATTCAATCAGTTGGACGTAAACGTTGACTTCTCTTTCAGAAATCAATGGCAAACTACTGAGCGTACAATTGCCTAGAAAAACAACCCGGGATTGATCGAAACGTTCTGCAAGGGACATGCAACATTTTTCAAGCCGGCGCTGTGGCGAAGGCGTTATAAACTCGATTCACTATACGGCATACCGCGTTCGAAACACAGCTGCGGGCAGTTTGAAAGCTGACCACCTTGTTCTGATTTTCATACAATGGTATGTGCGATCGTCGTCAGACATCTGGCAATCTAATGAAAGTAAACTTGCCTGGTAATTCACAAACAGCAACAAAATGCTGGGGTTGGTGGCGACGACCTGTAGAGGACATACAACTAACTTAACTGAATCAGTTCCAAACAAACAGTAAGTTTAGACCAAACATGGTACGCAATCAAATGATCAAATATTGTAATGTCTGTTTTCGTTAACTGAGCATAGTAACTGCGGAAGATACCGTGAATCAAATAAAATAACATGATGACCCTAGAATGAGTTATATCGCCCTTCTGTACAGATGAGAGGTCCCATTTGGCGATATTTTATCCTTCGGCACTGGATCAGTTAATTTTTTTTTTCCTATCCTGTTTTATGTTATTCTTTCAGTCTGACAACCAGCTCATGAAAACGGACAAGACAGATAACCAGACAGTGGTTACTCCCAGAATTCTGAAAGGTAAAATAATTACTCTTAAATGTAAACAAAGAAGACGCAAACATCACGTTGCACAGCTTATGATCTGGCTGTCCCGTCACGTGTGTAACAGGTGTTTCAGTTAGTTAGTCGACAGATCATCCTCATTGCACATCGAACCATTCAGTCCATAAGTGCTCGGATCCCCTCCTCAGTAAATATCGCAGCGTGTAGCGGCTCACGACTCCAGTTCTGTGTTGGTTTACTAACTTTCTTTGATTGTCTGCATCATGCTCTTGTTTGGCCACACCTTTTTAAACTTGCTGTTCTCGCAGTCTGACTATGGTTGTAGATTCACAGGTGTTTTAAAGTGGTGAACCCCTTTGCATGCCTTGATGCGTATTAGGTATATTGTGCTTGCCCCATATTTGTACAGATCAATCGGGACTCGATGGGTGATCAGATAATACAACCCCGGCGTCTTTACTTCCACAGAGAATTCCTTGTACTCGTTTTACTTGGGTTGACCTGGGAGCCCAGGTCAAAATTTAAAATGCCGCTTCGATTGATATTCAAACAATGTCCATTGATAATGACCGCATGACCCGCCGTGTGCAGATTGGTCTACACAATATGGGTCTTCCACCATATGCCCATTACGTTTGGGTGCCTTATAGGGTCTTTTATTATTAATTTCACTTACTAAAATTACCATCACGTTGAAATGATTTATGATTGTTACACATTCCCACACGTTTACAACGCTTCTGTTATTGTTGTTGCTTAATATTAATCTAATAAGCGATGTATGAATGAAATCTTATATATAAATTAGGATGTGCGTATCTCTGTATGTATGTATGTATGTATGTCCTTTATACGCTCGCGAACGGCCCATCCGATTGAGATGAAATTTTCTACACGCCTTCCTTTTATTCCAGCGCTGACAACTGTGATATTTTGTTAGTGTGAATTCGCCTGCTTACTCAGTATTATTTCATTTTTCATTTTTCATCATAATTTCATATATCTCAGGGGACCTAACTCTGTAAAAGTTATTTCAAGGGGCATAACTTTTCTGTATAACTTATAGTCATATTGTGGCATCGTTTTCGAAGATTTATAAACTCTTTGTCCATAGTTATGTACCGGCATATGAGTTATAATAAATAATGATACAATCTGTAAGGCATTTTCAAAGTTTTCATAAAAATGATGCACAATGCATAACATTGTAACTCATCTTTTTTTGCTTAAGAAGTTACTGTAGTCATGCAGGTGATTAGAAAGAGTTTTCATTAAAAATAATGGATGGTGTGTGGAAGGGCATTTTTTTAAGTTACATTTTTTGTTGTATGAATTTAATGAGACGCTACCCGCCAGGAGCTGGGCGAAGTCACGCCGGGTCAGATAGATAGACAGACCCACCTTTTCGCTGCAGTTGTCTACTCCTCCTTTTCCTTCTTCTGCTGATGCTGCTGCCGCCGCTCCATTTACCCAAGTTAATTGTTGGGGGAAGATGTAAAGATCTTTCAAGTGCTCTTTCAAATGCTTTTTGTAAGTTGGTCTTCGTTTATCTAAGGTTGTTCTAACTGCAACCAATAAATGATTAGACAGACAGGCAGACAGACAGACAGAGAGGGAGGGACGGACAGACAGACAGACAGACAGACAGACAGATAGTCGGTAACGGGAACGGGAACTTATATGACTACTTATATGAATTAAATGAGATGCTCCCCACCAAGGACTGGGCGATGCCGGGTCAGACAGACAGACAGACAGACAGACAGACAGACAGACAGACAGACAGACAGACAGACAGACAGACAGACAGACAGACAGACAGATAGACAGACAGACAGACAGTCGGTAACGGGAACGTGAGCTTATATGACTACTTATATGAATTAAATGAGATGCTCCCCACCAAGGACTGGGCGAAGCCGGGCCGGGTCAGCTAGTAATGTATAAAAGGAGAGAGACTATAGTCTGTTTACTTTTGTCTGCCCCAATATAAAATTCCATATCTCAGTAACCAACTGAGGGAACATGATGAGATTTAGCATATAACCTTATCATGATGTCCACCCAACAAAAAAATTTTTGTTCTGTAGATTGTACAGCAGATTTCGAAGTTTGTTTATATGCGGTATATAATTTACGGGTCAGAGATGAAGTGCACATTATTAAATGTATTACGTCTTCACGTGGAAACATTAGCATTGAATAGTTCATTTCCTCGTGGGACATGGGATTGGCCTTATGACAAGAGCCTCGCGTAGTGGAACGGGGCATTACTGTAAAACAAGTTTATTGGCAAGAAATCACTAGTTTTTCACCAAAACATCAAAGAATTGTCGCCGCTTTCCATGATTTAAGTTGCCTTTGGACCAATCAAAGACATATTCCTTGGGTGGGGATAAATATAAGACGGCAGGAAAAATTTCATAACGATGCAACAGACAGTTTTCAAAATAATTTATCGTGAATAAAGGCATTCATTTCTGGACAGACTATAGAAGGGCAGACTGTCAGATGGGCCTGCGTGCCCAGTTCTTAACCCAATGTGTATAGGTTATTAACAATTATAACTCTTATACTTTGTCGATATATTAAACAAATCGTAAGAGGTCAGTATGGCCGAATGGATAAGAACGAGTGTTCTTAAACATCCGGTGTGCTGATGCTGAGGTAAGCGGTTCACCCCTACAACCGCACAGTTTCACTAAAATGTTAACCCATCGTCCTTGACTTGGGGACGTACATTACAAGTACCTCTGAGGTCGGAGTGGGTTCGCCTGATGGCGAGGGACACTGTTAATAGGCAAAGCTAATCCACATGCAAAATTCAGTCCAGCAATACTAGAAATAGTGTGTATGGACTACGCTTGAGTTCAAAGCGAGCGAGCGCAAATTTTTTTTTTTTTTTTTTAATATGGCAAAAGCCACAATAATTATAAACTGACTAGGTACACGGTGTCTTATTTTTCTGTAGCACGTAGTTTATCGCGAGATTATGATGACGATGACAAATTGGAATTTGAGGAAAAGAGAACTTTCATGGATGATATTGATTCTGCGTACAGTGCCAGGGTAAGAAATCATCATCGTCAATATCATCGTCGTTGTCATCATCTTCTTCTTCGTCGTCGTCGTCATCGTCTTTTTCTTCTTCTTATCTTCTCTTCCGCCCTTTCTTCCCCTCTTCTTCTTTTCCTTGTCTCCTTTTCCTTGTCTTCTTCTTCTTCTTTTTCTTCTTCTTCTTCTTCTTCTTCTTCTTCTTCTTCTTCTTCTTCTTCTTCTTCTTCTTCTTCTTCTTCTTCTTCTTCTTCTTCTTCTTCTTCTTCTTCCTTTATCCCCATTGGAACACTTACTCTCAACCAATCAGACCAAGCCGTCGTATTCTGTGCTGTCTGCTGTAGCTCCCCCCATGCCATCCCCATATTCTTCGTCTCTGTCTCTAATTCTCTTCCCTAATTATTTTAGGTCTGCCTCTTTGACGTTTGCCTTGTGGGCTCCAGAGAAAATACTTTCTCGTTATATTATTATCCAGTTGTCTCAGTGTGTGTCCTGTCCAGTGACAGCGGTTTTTTCCTCACATCTTTGTTTGCTGAAATATGTCTCGTTCTCTCCCGAAACTTCTCATTAGTGATTCTGTTATACAACTTTCGCCCATCTACTGTATACCGCTCAGGCACCAGTTATTGAGTGTGTCTAGCGCATTCGTAGTAGTTGTAGTCTCTCTCTCTCTCTCTCTCTCTCTCTCTCTCTCTCTCTCTCTCTCTCTCTCTCTGTGTGTGTGTGTTTCTGCTCCCTGGGGTAGTGTTAGTGTTAGATTTAAATGTTCTAAGACAGGTATTAGATTTAATTTCTTTTGACTTCCACAGCGGTCACTGCCTTGTTAGTTGCACATCCTTTACAGGTCGTCACAGTCAACCCCGGTATTTTTTTTATATGTTTGTAATTTCTTGGCAAGTTTACGTTCAGTATTTCGCCATTCATTTCTGAACGACTGGCAATCATACTTTTGTGTGAAAACCATACAAGGTGGTCTGCTGCGAAATCGCCAGCAGATGGGTTTCGAACGCGGTATGCGGGATTGGGAATTGCGTCGGTAACCCCTTCACCAGAGAGCCGGCTATGATTGGCACTGGATTTAATTTCTTTTAACTTCCAACAGCGATTGCTTTACCTTCCATAAATGTTCTGGCTCCATTTTATAAAGCTGTTTGCGAAACATTAAAAATATCCCGCCTTGGTTATGAAAGCACAACCTACTACTGCTGTTGTGGGGTGAAATTTCAAATATACTAAGTCACATAAATGTCACATAACGTCATCAGATACCTTCCTTTCCAGAGTATAGTGTAAGTCGATACCTTTCCATAACCGAGTGCATAGGAGCAATTCTGCAGCCTCTGTTTTATCTCTTCCATATCAGGTTTACCATAATAATCCTCAGAGTATGAAGGTGTTAAAGTAAGAATTGTCTGACTCAAGAGCAATGACTTATCCTAATACTACTGCTGGGTTCACATCATTTACTTCATTGGATCACATGATTTACTCATTTACAGCATAGGCTCACATACTCTACTCATTTACTTAACAGGCTCACATAATTTACTTCACATTCTCACATGATTTACTCATTTACTACAGAGGCTCACATTATTTATTTCACAGGCTCACTCCATTTACTTCACATACTCACATCATTTATCCATTTATTTTACAGATTTTCACCATTTCCTCGTAAACTTCACCGAGTCACATTATTTACTCATTCTTTCACAGGCCCTCATAATTTGCTCATTTACTTCCCATGCTCACATAATTTGCTCATTTACTTCCCATGCTCACATAATTTGCTCATTTACTTCTCATGCTCACATAATTTGCCTTTACTTCACGTGTTCACATAATTTGCTCCTTTACTTCACAGGCTCACATCAAAACGGAAGCAGACCTCAACCCACAGTTTGTCTTTGTACAGACGTTAACCAAGGGTGATGTCTTTGTATGTTGCTTACTTTATGTGTAATAGAAATGTCTGTTTTATTCCCATTGTTTTGACTGTTAGTTTAGATGTGATAAAGTCTGTTGTTAACCACTCCTTTAATAAATCACATTCAGTGGTCTTATAAATATCTGAAAGGGTCTGTTTCAGGTAACAACCTCAGGTTGTAGTGGCTACCTCTCTTACCTTTTTGCCAGTTTCTCTATCAGCCCCCCCCCCCTCTCCTTCTTTCTCTCCTCTCTATCCCCCCCACCCCTCCCTCTCTCCCCAACTTACATGCGGAAGGTTAAAGGTTACAGTGTGTCCAGCTTTCTTTATTCATGAACAATCTTCCCATTATGATTATAAAGGCATGGAATAAGTTATTACGATATAAACATAATGATAATCCTAGCTTGCTGTACTTCCAGATCTGTATTCGGATCGCATCTTGTCTACACTCTGTACCAAAAGAATAGTTCAGCATAAGTTCTGCACTTTTATTTACATTTTATGGTTTTTGCAATGCCTCATAGCTTACCCTTTCTGCCGCTCTGGGATACAGTTTCTAAACTGTTAATATAATTTAATCAACAATTAAGACATAATAGTATATCAAATTTACAGATAATCAGAGACAACTCACATAAAGAAATGTTTGCTCTATTATTATCACTGTTTATTTCAGTAAAATTCAAATCGCCGAATGCTAAAGAACTTAATGTATATTACGATTAGTCCAGCTAACTTCCATCTATCTAACGGGAGATCCAGACGTGAAAGGCAACCAATCGGTTGGCAGACATGGCGGTGATCCAGGAGAGAAGGGCAATGGATCGGCCAGAACTTATGAACGCTATAAAATACAGGAAGAACAGATGACTTAGATGACACTCGGGAATCTGCTCCCTTGTCCAAAGTGGGAGAGATGGGAGTGAAGCGGGGAATTTCCAGACATGAACAATTTGTTAAGAGCACAAGACATTTGATTAATCAACACAGAACCTGTACGACCAGTCGGTATACGCTGGCAAAGATGTTCAGGAGGAGATCGAAGCACCCATGGTCCTGTCCGGAGTGCAATGCTGGTGATCCTTACTAATCACTGAATATAAAAGAAGTAAAATCAGTGAAGATATCCAGCACAAACAACCGACTTTAATATAATCAAGGCAACGACAGCTAGTTGAACGAGGTCCGAATTCTTTCCCCCTACAAGTCAAGTCAAGAGAATATACAATGCAGACTGTAACTGCAGCACACTAACTTAAAGGTTAAAAGTTAAGAGAGAAAAGATAACAATAAGATTTAAAACATTATTATGCTTACCATTTTATAAGTGTCACATACCACATCGTAAAGATGCATATGTACAATATTATAACAATGCACAGATGGTGTTGTGGGTTAGAGCTATGCCCTCCGACCTTTTCTGTAAAAGATCGGGTTTGAATGACCCTGTGGGTGGGATAACCGTGGCTGAGATGTTTAGGTGTCCGTGCCGGGTTCAGAAAGTTCCGAGTTCGATCAGAGTACAGGACTCGGGCTGTTTCCACAACCAGCTATAGCTAATGAAATCACACGGTCCGATGATCTCTTGGGTAGTGAGATCGGATACCTAGGCTTATCGGATAAAATCGAAAAATAGGAGGTCCCGTCTGCAAATTGTGCACTTTACATATCCCACGGCACATGGACATCGCAAAGAGTCGGGAGTAGGACAATTGTCCTGGCAAAATCATTTTTTGGAAACCTACCCACAAGCAGATATATCCCATTACTTAGGGAAATCTGTTTAGAAGGGGGAACAGTTAGTTGCATGCACTTTGCAGAACGTCGCAATCATCAACTCCAGCATTTTTTGGCTGTTTATAATTCACTTGCAATTTTTTACGTTTAGTTGTTTGCCATTGCTTTCTGAACGATCGACGCTAATATCACCGAAATCAACACAAGACAGTCTGCTTTCAATTCACATGCTTCTTCTTTCTCTTCTTCTTACTTTTCTTCTTTCTCTTCTTATTCTTTCATTCATTATTATAGAAAGCAACACACATCAAGCCCTAAAACGGCTTGTGCTCGATTTCGTGAATTTTTCAGCTAAATTGTTCTACAACAGGAAATAGCCAGTCTGATGCCAACCCTCCCTATGCACCTCTTACGATACACAAGGTGGATTACAGTGTTATTTGCTCTTTCCTTCCCTTATATATCCCAGTAACATAACGGCGAAATAGGTCACTTTCCGGTCTAAATGTTTGAAAATGTGAAAACCTGCCCACGAAATTTTTTTTTATATAGCAAGTGTAATTCTGCCGGTCTCCCTTGCTGAGGAATTAGCAGCTTTCCCCATGGCCCCGAATGCTCTCGTAGTTGCCGTGAGCGCACGAGAATTGGAAGCGGTTCGAGTCGCGCCAGTGACTAACGAGAGTGTGGAGCCGGTCGCTCGGAAGGTCGTGGCGTGCTGATGATTGTAATCTGGCCTATGAATCAACATACAGCTGAGGGATGCTGATGTTGACCGCAATATCCTGAGACAGGATGGAAACGCGAAAAAAAAGGTGTAATTCTGGTATACACACATTTGGAGATTGTGCTAAGGAGTTTGTACACTGTAATGGAATTCTCCTTGAATGATCCATGGGAGGAGACAACAACACTTGAAAAAGTATCCATGTCCAATGAATGTTATCCTGTACAAAGGCAAATTAAACGAAAAATTTGCTTACATTTCTTGTGTTCATTTTTAGGGATTGGCTCAGTGCCTGTTCTGTGACCAGCCAAGCTTGTGTGTGGTCAGCAATGGCGCTGATTGTCTTCTACTGAACAAGAAGTTTTACCTAGACAACTGTACCACAGAGCTCATACGGAGACTCCGCGTGGAGGTATCATATTTTGACCATTATTAGTTCATTAGTAAAGTTATCCTCTGGGTGCGACTGGAGGTAAGCAGCATCGAGTCAGAATTCCCGGGTAGATAGCATTAAAAAATAGACAGCATATGGCACTTCACACTGTTACATATTGTTAAATAACGGAAACAATGAGAGACCACCAGCTATTACATTCATCGTGAGACTCCAATAGCTCACAGACTGGGTTGTAGGACGGAGTAAATTTATTTAGAGGATCTTTGAGTTCTTTTCCCTGGTTTAC
This sequence comes from Cepaea hortensis, assembly GCA_963921405.1. NCBI lineage: Eukaryota > Metazoa > Mollusca > Gastropoda > Stylommatophora > Helicidae > Cepaea > Cepaea hortensis. The sequence goes on from OY992882.1 coordinate 105,735,894, forward strand.
CCTCAGACTTCAAAGTTCATCATCATGTGCCAAGAAGGTAGGCGGTCATGTTTCGCCTTCTCACACGATCACCAGAGACGTGGATCACCTCTGTGATTTGGTCTCGATTATGCCAAATCGCCAAGTCATCCCGATATTTACTTCTCTGCCTTCCCATTGTTCATTTTCCCTCAGTTTCGCTAGTTGTCACCAAGTTCTCCAGTTTATTTCTTCTCATAACGTGCCCCCTACTCCCACCTCCCCCCCCCCCCAAAAAAAAAACACAAACAAACATCTAAACTGTCTACTTCTAATTTCGCTAACCAGTTTACGGGTTTCATTGATTTCTTATAGGACTTACTCGTTTATATTCTTTGCATTTTTCCAGAGAAACCATATTTTCACTGTCATTAGATGTTTTTTCCCCCCAGCTTGTCTGCTCATTGTCCACATTTCACATCCATACAAAAGTACAGGTTCTATGTAGCACTTCAACACTCTTTTTTCTTGTTAACCTCCATGTTAATGACACCCCCCCCCCCCCAAACAAAAAACGCAGAAAACTGTTTCAGGCACCTGATAGTAGTGATAGCGACATAGAGTTTTTGATAGAAGGAAGCTGATTAATTATAAGATCTGTTATTATAAGATCTGAAAGCCAATATGTACAAAGAACATCAGCAATACCACGGCAAATGAAATATTTCGGCCATGTTAAAAGACTAAACTGCCATTAAACTGCCATTTACTGCCAATATAGTACCTTGCGATGTATGGCAGAGGGGTCTTTGAGCCTGAGGAATTAAGGCCGCCTGGCTAGTGCAGTCACCGCGAACTGTACAGGTTAGGATTTTCTTTTTGCCCCAGACAGAAAAAAAATCCCACACCTTACCGAGGGATCTAACCCGGGTCTCCCGAAGGAGAGTCCGGCGTTACACTTTTATAAAAATCATACTGGAGGGTAAGGTTGCAGGCGAGCAAGGGGTATACAACAATACAAGTGGGAAGATTACATCATCAAGGGATGGAAGAACAGCAATCTGACAGAATGCACAATCAAGATGAAAGACAGATGGTGTTGGAGATTCATTGCATCTAATTGATTGAATACCATGGCAGGACATAATACTACATTAATTACAGAACAAACAGGAAATGAAGATATGATTAATAGATCGGGGTTGCAACAGTGAAAGACACAAAACTAAACATTGCAAGTGCACGGTATACTTTACATAGATAGGGAATCCATCCATCCATCATGTGCCATCTCACTCGATCACCAGAGTCGTGGATCAGCTCCGTGTTCCAAGCCATCCAGGTATTTACTTCTCGGGCTTCCCCTTGGTCTCTTCCCTTCGATCTTGCCAGTTGTCACCAAGTTCTCCAAGTCATTTCTTCTCATAACATGTCCATAGCATTTTCGCTGCCTACGTCTAATGACTCTAACCAGTTTAAGATCTCCATTTGTTTCTTGAAGGACTTGTTCATTGGTTTTTCTGTCTGTCCATGGCATTCTTTTCCTCAGAAACCACATTTCCACAGCTATCAGATATTTTTCAGCTTGACTGCTCATTGTCCACGCTTCACATCCATACAAAAGTACAGTCTCTATGTTGCACTTCAATACTCTTTTTTTCGTTTCAATTGATATCTTTTTATTGGTCAGTATGTTCTCCATCTTGCAAAATGCTACCTTCGCAATGGCAATTCTTGTTCTAATCTCTTCAAGGCATCTCCCAACAGATGTTATGACTGTGCCGAGATAACTTTATCGATTCACTTGCTTAAGAATATGCCCATTTACTCGTATATCACATTGCGGTATTTCCTTTTTCCCAGTGACGACCATAATCTGTGCCTTCTTACTATTCAATTCTAACCTTAGTTGTTCACTGTGTGCAACAACCGCATCTACTAAATGTTGCAGGTCCTGTTCATTGTCTGCAATCAAGACTGTATCATCCGCATATCTAATGTTATTGATTCAACCCGTCGCAATCAACGCCAGAATGTTTGGTTGTTTGTGATTTTCTGGGCACATTTACGTTCAGTAGTTTGCCATTGCTTTCTGAACAACCGACGCTCATACTATTGTTAAACATCACCGCAGCTGATTTCGAACCTGGTATGAGGGATTGTGAAACGCATTCGCTACACCATAGCCCACAGTAATTAGACAACTATAAAGAAAAGACACATGAAATGTATGGGTTGCGTCAATATGAGAGGAGGAATAGAGAAATTAGCCTTATATGGGAAAACAACTAGACAAGAGAAATATAAGAAGGCAAAGAAACGTATGTGTAGACTACTTAAACATGGCAACAAGTTAAAATATAAGCAACATCAACTACATTAAAGGAGGTCTGCATGACCAAATGGATAAGCGCGCCCTTTCTTAAACATCCGGTGTGCTGATGCTGTGGCAGATGATCTCTAGATGGGTGTATCGGACGCGGGATATCTTGCTTATGACCGAGAGGATTTCGGGACTGTTGTTATAGGAGCGAGGTTCTGCAAGGGACATGCTACTGAATGAATGAGTTTGTCATTGCAATAAATTAAATCTATTCTAATTTTGACCCCTAGGTCTCCCCTTATCCAAGTGAGGAGAAGTTTCAGGAGGATCTTGTGACTAGAATCAGCTGGGATGTCTATAAAAGTGCACTGCTGAAAGACATTTATCAGCAACATGCCAAAAAAGGCTCAAGAATGTCATATTGAAGCGCATTATCTTACGTCAACTGTTTTCAGTTAAATTTTATATCCGCATGCTTACAAACATGAGCATTAATTGTAATAATCTATTTTAGTTTTCAGTGTTCTTATCATTCCATATTGGCTTCAGCTTGGCCAAAGGTTCCATTATTCGTTTTTTTCCCCTCCTAGTTATGCTCTTTTTCCTTCTTCGTGTTTTAGATCATATTGATTTATTTGGTTGTTTCGGGATTTGAGATTTAAATATTGAGCACAACCCACTACTGGCAACGCTGATCGTATTCTGGTGTGAACCTAAGGCCCATCCAGGTCAATATGGAAGCATTATACTCGAGTTTTGCTCTCGTTTGAGCTCGTCAGTAGTGCATATCCTTGACCGGATCCGGAAACAAACCCCGGATCACTGGCGTGTGAAGCGGGTGTGTAAACAATAGACCACGCGGCACACGCTGGACACGGCCATATTATCACAACTGAATATTACAACGTCACCCATCGTAGGCTGTAGCTCAAGATTTGCCCGATCGCCGCGACTGACGTCCGTCAATCGATGTGAACCCGAACGATCAGGACTTCTCACTGGCAAGGCACACCAGGCCGCCTAAAGTTCAGCGAGCAATAATCAAATTGATTTATTTGGTTGTTTCGGGATTTGAGATTTAAATATTGAGCACAACCCACTACTGGCAACGCCTATCGTATTCTGGTATGAACCTAAGACCTATTCACGTCAATGTGGAAGCACTATACTCGAGTTTCGCTCTCGTTGAGCTCGCCAGTAGTCCCTATCCTTGACCGGACCCGGAAATAAATCCCGAAACAACCAAATACTTCAATTTGATTATTGCTCGCTGGACTTTAGGCGGCCTGGTGTGCCTTGCCAGTGAGAAGACCTGATCGTTTGGGTCCACATCGATTGACGGACGTCAGTAGCGGCGATCGGGCAAATCTTGAGCTACAGCCTACGATGGGTGACGTTGTAATATTCTGTTGTGATAATTTGGCCGTGTCCAGCGTGTGCCACGTGGTCTAGTGTTTTAGATCATAATCAATTTAACTTTGTAATCATCCAGGTCTTGTTTATGTATTATATTTCTAGTGATTCATCTATAGCTTTTTACCATTAAATTGGCATTTTGCTTTAAAATTGATTTTAAAAAGATATTTTCTGCAGGTATGTCACCGGTTAATTACCCTTGTAGTTCTCTTAATGTTGACTTCTCGTTGAGAAACCAATGGCAAACTTTTTTTTTAATGTTGCGTATCCCTTGCGGGACGTTAAAGTCAACACATAATTTTCAGCTGCTGTTGATGTACTAGGCAAGTGTTACGTTCAGTAGTTTGCCATTGCTTTCTGAACGACGGCTCCCATACCAGCACGTTATAACACTACGCGACACGGTCTGCTGCACAAATCGGTTGCAGCTGAGCTTCGAACGCCTGGTACCCGGCTCACGAACCGCGTTCGCAAGACTTTGGCCACGGAGCCGATAATGGCAAACTGCTGAACGTAAAATGTCATAGAAAATCAAGCTGGGATGGGGTTGGTCACAACGTCCTGCAAAGGACAAGCAATGTTATTTTAAAATGTTTTCTTTCGTCTGCAGCCAGAGTGTATATTTGGCTTTTTAATGTTCCCCAAGTAGAGTAGTATTGTTTAAGGCTTCGAAACTTGCTTGTATTTTAAGATGTTAAGTTAAACATGATGAGTGAAAGCAGGCAATTCTCCTTCTTAGAGCTGGGAAGTTTTGTGAGCACAAATTTTGACTTCGTGAATTATTAACATTCACATTGTGAGCAAACCAACACGTGACATTGATTACACTTCATTGTTTTACCGTCTGTTCATGAGTTGAAACCAAAAATATATATGCAAAGGTCTAAAAATGTGTATATCATCTCAGGGACTACACTGGTAGCAGGCAGCCTTGTCATATTCCATCAGTGGTGCAACATTTTCTCATATTCTTGTATTATGCAGAGCTACACGTGTGGTAGTTGTACAATCATACATCTGTTTTTGTTGCAATGTGGACAAAGATGGGGAAACAGGTGATTAGATTAAAATGGGAATACGTGAGATAAGAGGAGCTTTCATGGTGAAACCTTTGTCTAAATAACTTATAAACATGTACTACACGAGTAACCAACACATCATCATCATCATCATCATCATCATCATCATCACCATCATCATACTCATCATTATGTGGCATACCAACAAGCGTAGGATACCATTATTCGCCATTCACACGATCATCAGTCCTGGATCCGGCCTGTGTTTTTGTCCCGATTATAACATGTGACCAAGCCATCCTGATATTTATCTCTTTGTCTTCTTCCCCTTGTTCTTTTACCTTAAATGTTGCAAATTGTCACTAAATTTTGACGTCTATTTATCCCGATAACGTGCCTGAAACTCTTAATTTCTCTAATTGCTCTAATTTCTCTAATTGCTCAAATTTTTCTAATTGCTCTAATTTCTCTAGAGACCATACATCGTGAAAAATAGTGGATTAAAGTACCAGAAGACATGTCGGACTAGCACAATGTAATAGTAAAACTGTGTCGTGAGTGCAGAGAATGGGCAGCGGGCCGCACAGAGTTTGATCCAGGGCAAAACACATCTAGGTGACATAGCGATCTACACTGATGGGTCAATGGTGAGAAACTGACGTTGTGGTTGGGGTTTCATGGCGAAGGCTAATAGACGATGCTTGGAAAAGGAGTAAAGCGTATGAGACTACGCCTTCAGCATAAGAATTGAGGTGGCAGCAGTAACAGCGGCATTCCGTTGGTTGGAGGCGACCACTGCAACACACATTGTATTCATTACGGACTTCAGGAGTATGCTTAGTAAGGTTAAGAAAGCAATGTTTCTTGTAAATTGGCTATCTTCGCTTCAGAGGTCACAAATTGTGAGAATTGTATGGATTTTTTTTTTGCCCTGGTCATTGCGGGAATACTGGGGGAATGAACAGGCTGATAGGTTGGCTAATAATGCACCTCTTGGTGATAGATTATCTGTGGACAAGGGGGAGGTGGTCGAGCGTCTGTGTGACCGGATGGAGATGGCGGGGGGTATAACAGAGTGTCCTGTTATGATGTTGGTGGTAGGGATGGTGCGCAAGCTAAAGATGCATTAGCTAATAATGCACGCTTGAGCACCATAGCTAGGGGTAGCCATGGGGGTTGTTAGATGACAACAAAAACAATGACAACCTGACCATAGACCGGCGAGGTCGCATGTATTATTGTGAATCCATCTGGCATGTAGTATATTGCGTTGAGTCGGATTATCTTTTATAATCAACCACCCTGTATGCTGCCTTTTATCCTCCAGTCTAAATTATGATTCCTCTAACAAAAAGATTAATACATTACCATCAGATTATAGTACATTAAGTAGTAGAGTTGACTTAGCAGAAGGAGATAATCCACCGTATAGAAATACTAGAACAGCTATAAAACGGAGATTTGAGAGGGAATTTAAGAGGGAAGTAAAGAGAGCACGAAAGAGTAGTGAAGATTCGATGCCAATGTTAGAAAGGTTCCAGAGAGTACAAGATAGAAAGGAAAGATTAGCTTTAGAATTAGGAGGACCAGATATAGATAATCCTAGATTGGGGCAAATAAAAACTAGCGCGACAGAAACATTAATTGAAGATACAACGGTACACGAAGAGATGCCCTACGCGCATCATAATTCTAACGACAGTGATCCTAGCAAAGGGGAAACAGACTCAGAAGATGCTATGTTTAGTAATAACTTGGCAGTTTTAAAGACAAAGAGGATAGAAACCATGAAAAGAAAGATAAAGTGATAAGTTCTCAGAGATTCTTATGAATAAGATTAAATAGTAATTTTGGTGGGGTCATGTCGAAGACTTCACGTAAACTCTACAAAAAGAAGCAAATGAGGCAAGAAGCATAGATTGGTAGTTTAGAATTATGACTACGAATAGTGGATCTGCTACCAAGTAATTAATGGGTTTAATGAACGAGAAAAAGGGAGAGGGAACGTAAGGCGGTATATGGAGTAGAGAATATGTTTTGTAGAGAGGACTAGGAAATGGGTCCTAAAATACAAAGGGTGCTGTAAAATAGAGATGGGGTATTGTGAAGGGATAGTTGAGAAGTCGACACTTGACTGTCTACTTTGGAAGGCTCACATTTATAATGAGAAAATTAGGGAATCACACCGTATAATTTCGGGGAAGTTTCCTAGTAAAGCAACCGGAGGAGTAGGAGGTTGTTAAAGTTGTTAGGGGTTTGGTATAATTGAAAATTGAGTTAAGAGTTGAATTGGCACAAAACTTTGCCATTTGATTTTTGTTGCGTCCAGTTGTGTAAGGATGTAAGAAATTCTGCCCGTACAAGCGGCCGAATTATGTAGATATTTTTTGTTGTGGATAGGTAATAGTAGTAATTGTTATGTTCTACAAAATTTACGTTTAAAGTTTGAATTGAGTTGGCTCAAAACTTTACCATTTGATTTTGTTGCGTCCAGTTGTATAGGAATGTAAGAAATTCTGCCCGTACAAGCGGTCGAATTATATAGTGTATTATTTTTGAAAATAATTTCGTATTAATTGCAGAGAGTGTTGAGGAATTTAAGTTTGAATTGAGCATTGATTTGGCATTAGATTTTGCCATTTGATTTTAGTTGCGTCAATTTAACTAGGGATGTGAGAAGTTCCGCTCGTAAAAGAGGCGGAATTATAGGTGTTGTTGTTCGCCATTGATAATGGTGTGTTGAAAAGTTGTTGGGGATGTATAGCATGTAGAGTATTAGAGGCATGCTATATTATAAAGATATTAATGGATGAGCAAACGAGCTCATAAGTAAGCAAGTAGATATGTTGAAGGGTTATACCGTTATAGATTACGGGTTATAAGTGATTTATAGGAATGTGTGGGTAATTTCACAAGAAATAAGAAAGGTGCGGTTTGCGCAAATGGAGTACATTATAGAATCGTGACGATAGGCGTGAAGTAGTTACATGGGAAAGGCGGATAGCACAATTAAAAAGAAAGGTGGAAGAATTGCAGGTCGAGATGATAGTACAACGTCTTTACATGCTAATGATATTATTACGAAGGGTTTTACGTCAATAGTAAGTTATACGTAGGTGGCGTAAACCGAGGGTGAGCCGAGGGCTCAGTTATGAGTGACCCAGAAATGATTGTCAGATCACGCAATCAAGCTGGGAGATTAATGGAAAACTTTTGAGAGATTGCAAGTGGGAAAAGATGTTATGTTTTATACAAGTTGTCTATGAATATGTGTTGTTCCTTATGGATTATATTACAGGTATGGGGTTTTATTTTTTTTTTTTAGACTTTCCTACGGAAAGTGTCAAAATGGCATAGGAGGGATATGTAACAGAATAGGTGTTGCAAACTTATAAATGGGGAAGTTTGATGAAGAAGTAAATATTGTACACGAGAACGCACAAAAGAGTACTACGTTGCATTGTTAGGGGGTAGTGACGGCAACAATAACAAGGCAACATCAGTATGATGATTTCTAACGGAGCCAGCAAGTTGAAGGATAACATCAAGAGTGCGGTCCAGCTAATTTTACCGCCATCAGATCTTAAGGTTGAGCTGTGTTGTTAACGAATCGTACCATGAAGGTATATACTTAATAGAAGCGAATGATTTGTTGAGGATATCTCAAGTTTTGGGAAACTGTCGCATATTCGCAGTAACCAAAGTCAGGATGACTTTGTCTGAGGAGACATTCAAGGTGACTCTCCAATTTCTTAAGTTTATTCCATAGATTTGGAATATGAAGGTATGATATGATATGTATTAACATAATCTTAATGTATAAACATTGTATGTGCTACTGTACTGCTGTAGCGATATGAAGAAGATTTCTGAATTAAATTTATGAAGTTTTTACATTGGCGTAATTTTCGTCATGGAATGAAAGTTTGAATTAACATATGAAGGCAAGATTTCTACACGAAATTCTTTACAACGCGAATGCTCCACTAAAGGAACAGAAGTAGCAAACTGGTCGCTGTGGAACTACGTTAGCGTCCACATGTGTACGACACACGGCACTGTTACAGGGGAAAGGGGGGGGGGGGCAGATTGAGAACTTGTATAAGGAAAGAATGATATTGTGGGGGTCGGCAGGGGCTCAGAAAGAATCTCAAAACTGAGAGGGAAGACCAGGTGAACTTTCAATCAGATAGCGATGGGAACGATTAGTAGTATGACTCTTCGCTGGCTGTTGAACGTGGGGGGCCGAGCGCGTATGGGAATGTCCTGACTGCAGTGATATCAGTTCTTAGCTCAACTCAACTCAACTCAATCAAGCACGGGTCACAAGCAGTCGGCCAGATTTCCTCCCTCAAACTGGAGATATGTTAGTTTAGTCGGCGGATCAACATCACGGCACACGTATGAAGCGCATAAGTGCTCCGTTCTACTCCTAACTCAAGCCTGAGTCTGGAGAAACTCAGCTCAGTACACGAACTCCGTAGCACCGGCGAGGACCCTGAAATTCTTTCGGTAGATTTTTAACCCGAAATTTTGCCCGGGCAGCGCCGTTAGGCTACTCTTTTTCGATTTCCAACTGCCAGGATTTTATTTTTTTTTTACGTGCTCAGCAATACACACTGGCGTCCGATCTCACTACCCAGAGACCAGGGGAACTTTTGTTACTAGAAGTCCACGTGAAAAATCCCGACCCTCACCGGGGCTTGAACCCGGGACCTCCAGCACTCGAGGCGGACACCATATCTCGAGACTACTCAGCCGCCTTAATGTGGAGATAAATGGACGCATATGCCATTTGGCAGGACACCCGATGGTGATGATTGTAGTTTGTGTTTTTCCGGAAATTGCAGCTCAGAAAAAAGGTTTACGATCGGTTTCTCTTGGTCGTTTTTTTTTTAAAATGTGGAAACCTAAGAACACTTACGTACAATCAAAGATACAGAAATTAAATGTAATATTAACGCGCGTTTTAATATGTTCAGCATGCATGGTAACAGTTTAAATGGCGATTTTCACACAATGACTTGCTATCGGGCCTTTGCAAATAATACAAAGAAAAAATACGAGATGTCCGTAACTAGCGCATTCAAAGAAGGATAAGTAGAAATGAGTAATGCATTATATTAAGATTTGTGTTATATTTTGCTCTGTAATTTATTCTACCTAAGGATGTATGCCACTGTTCTCCCTGTTACATTGTTGTTCGCTTGAATATGAATGCATAGGATATTTTCACGTTCTTCTGCTGCTTTCATCCAGTATTTATTTATGTATGTTTGCATTTATGTATTTTTCAGTTATTGTTGGACACTGTTTCCACTTGTGGTTGTTTACAAAGAACTGCGATATTTGAGCCTTTCGGTTGACACATGCAAATTCTTCTCGACGTATTGGTCGGGGTTGGACTTTCCGGGTGTATAAGATTTGAATTATAGCAGCTGATAGTTTTGTTCTCTGTGCCATTTCTACTGAGAGTTCGTCTTACGGATGTGTGACCACTCAAGAAACTGGACGGATGTGTGACCACTCAAGAAACTGGACGTATATGTGACCATTCAATAAACTGGACATGTGTGACCACTCAATAAACTGGACATGTGTGATCACTCAAGAAACTGACGGATATGTGACCACTCAAGACACCGGACGGATATGTGATCATTGAAGAAACTGGACGTATGTGTGACCGCTGAAGAAACTGGACAGATATGTGACCGCTGATGAAACTGGACAGATGTGTGACCGCTGAAGAAACTGGACGGATGTGTGACTTAGCCACTTTAGTAATATTTTCTAAATTGCTTTTTTAAGCATATAACCTGCATAGTTGGATACCTCTTGAAAAACAAACAAACAAACAAACAAACAAATCCAACGGTACCTTATTCAAGTCTGTAGGTCATTTATAAGCCGAGATATTAAAGTTTGTGTATCAGTTTATCATTTAACAGGAACATATAAAAGAAAACGGTTTTGACCTTTTCACTTTTTGTGACCCTACCTACACACTCACACAACTGTTGGTTACACTGTCGTCAAGGAGATTAACACTGCCGCTGTCTAACTCAAGAACAGATAACTCTGCCAATTTACACACACACACACACACACACACACACACACACACACACACATATATATATATATATATATATATATATATATATATATATATATATATATATATATATATACAAGCATACAAATATATACATCTCGACGTCATGCTGTGATGACGTCAGACGCAGCACGTGACTACAGTGACTATATGCGCGGTCTTGTCAACAACGCGAAGCCGCCGGCGTAGATGCATTTTGACAAAAGAAGTCCCGTTGGAAAGATGCAAATTTATCAATGATGTGGTCCATGTAGAGTGATACAAATTTACAAATAAATGTTATAATTGGTGTTGAATGCAAACATGCAATCAATGGCATTGCAATTGCTATGAATATTCCATAACAATATTTAATGTTCATAGTTGGATGACAACTGCTGTCAGAGTCTAACAGGGGACAGCGATGCAGGGACATCGTTACGACCGCCAGGCGACTTAGCTCCCAGTAAGGGATGCAACAACTTCGTTGCGCCGCCAGGCGAATAGGAGTTACCGGCCTGCGAGATCGCTGGCTGACCAGCTGTCAGGCCGCCAACGCAAGACGCACGCCTGCCACGTGACGCCACGTCAGGCAGGAGGCAAGTTGCGAACCAGGTCCAGACAGCTCTGGGGACACGGTACAGGACGGACGTGTGATTGAGAGAAAGGCGTTGTATGGTTTCTGTATTGAAAGGCGAGTGTTTGGACATCTTGCGAGTCAGACTTGTGAACTGTATTGTGGATGTAAGTTGTAAACTATCCATTATATATTGTTGTGATCATCATTCTGTATTTGATATGTTAATAAATCCATTGAATGGTGTATCGTTGAGTCTTACGTCAAATCACGTTGTATTTGTACTGTCTCACACTTGTTAGGAAAGCGAGCCAAGTTTAAGACTCTGACATGTGTGAACGTGGGTAGCTCGTCCTTGTTGAACGTCGGTAGCTCGTCCTTGTTGAACGTGGGTAGCTCGTCCTTGTTGAACGTGTGTAGCTCGTCCTTATTGAACATGCATAGCTCGTCCTTGTTGAACGTGAAGGTCTCGTCCAGCTTTAATTTAGTTAGATTTAAACCTAAAGGTGATCATGGAAGGCTCATTTTGATTGTTACTACATTATTTAAACATGTGTAAGACCATTTGTAAACGTACAATGCATACATTTTGTTTGATCCTGTAAGCGTGTAAAACATTTGTGATTTGTGAAACTTGTCACCGTTTTGACCTTGTCGACATTGTGATCTTGTCGCCATTTTGACCTTGTCGCCATCTTGTAAACTTGATGTCTATGTCCTTACTGAATGTCATCTTGATGTAAGTGATGTGTCATCAATGTTGTAGAGTGTTAAGATACTTGTAGATTGTCTTTGTGCATTGAGTTTGTGGAACGCGAAAAGTGTTTGGAAAGAAAGTAACGTGTATTGTAAAAAAAACTGTTGACGGACAAACTTACGACATACAATTACACTCAACGCCATACAAACCTAATCAACACTTAGTGACAAGCAGGCACACACCAACAAATAGACGCTAATTTATCTTCTTCCAAAATAAAAGCAGGTTTTTCCGTACCATCCGAAACCTTGCCGTAGAGGTCATTTACGATTTGAAGTAGCGACCCTACAGTTCCTAGCCCGATTTCCAACCGTTCTTCACCGCATCCAGGGCACTTGAGTATATTTTTTCCTTTTCGTATACTTTAAAAATGCAGTTTTAGGCACATATCGTCCATATAAACAAATTGTAAATTGTTGATTACTAACCACTTATTACATATTGTGTGTGGCTGGTATTTCATTGACATTTTTCCATCATGTCTTCATTATTTGATTTCATTGATATGGGCATAAAGTTACAGTTACATGGTGATGAACTAACACGTTGGAGTGAGCAGAAGTACGCTGAATACCTACTAGTACAGGAGAAAGCTACCGAACGCGATGACAGGGCAGCAGAACGCGAAGAAAGAGCAGCAGAAAGGGCTGCCAAGCAAGCTGAGATGGATAGCGAACTAAAGAAGGCAGAAACAGCCTTAAAGCAAGCTGAGATAGATAGTGAGCTGAAGAAAGCAGAAATAGCAGCTCAAAGTAAGAGAGAAGAACTGGAGTTACAGTTGAAGATGAAACAACTTGACACTGAGACTGCAATTAACAAAGAGTCTAAGAAATCTGAAAGACTGGAGAAAGAAAACCAGTTTAAGAAATATCAAGGTATTGTACGTAATTATACCTCGGGTGACTGCATTGCAGCCTTTACCCAAAATTTTGAAACGTTAATGGAACATTATCAAGTTCCACTGTCTGAATGGAATATTGTGTACATGAGAAGTTTGTCAGGGGAACCTCTTAAAGTTATCGAAACCATCCCCAAAGACCTAAGAAAAGATTACCATTATCTGAAATCTAAGATTATGGCACATTTTATGTTAGATGAGGCAGGTTACAGAGAACAATTCAGTAAATTGAGCCCAAAACCGACTCAAACGTTCTCTGACTACCTCTGCTTAGTCCGAGATATTTTCACCAAATGGACGTCAGCAGCCAAAATTGAAAAAAGTTATCAGAGATTGGAAGATCTAATCGTTAGAGACAAAATTGTATCATCTATTCCTTCAGCCTTTGCTAAATTTTTGTTAGAGAATGAATGCTCTAGTGTGGATGAGATTGAAAGACGTGGGTCGGCTTACTACACAGCCAACAAACATTGCTTTGCTACTGAAGATACTAACATTAACTTTGTAGCAGCGGCTAATTATGACAAACAACCCCATAGTAGGCAGAAACCTCATAGGCCTACCTCTGAGAAATTTAATCATTGCATTTATTGTAAATATTCACATCATCAGGGTGAAATGTGCGATCAGAACCCAGGGTACAATACTTACTTATTAAACATGGTAAACAGACAAGACAAGGAACGTAAATCCTTTAAAAACTCACGAAAATGTTTCCTCTGCAAGGCATGGGGACACCATCGGAAAGATTGTAAGGGCAGGCATATGACCAACAAAGCAAATGCCGCCTTGTTTGATAGTTCGTCTTCTGATGAAGAAGAGCCAGAGAAACATCCTGTGAACTCAGCACAGGCTTTTGACCTATTCAACGCAAACAAATGCTCTGTTTGTAACACCTTCTATGAAGATGGTATTTTAACATGCGGTCATGCCATCCCTATTGCCAATGAAGAAGCTAATTTGGTAGTAGACTCAAAAGGCAGAATAAACATCCATCACGGATATGTAAATGGCAAATCTGCTACAGTCCTTCGCGACACGGGGAGTTCACTCATTGGCCTGAAGAGAACGTTCATAATGCCTACAGACTATACAGGCAGGCACGTAACATGTAGAACATTCTCAGGCAATATTGAGAAATACCCATTAGCATGGGCATATATTGAAACACCATTCCTCACTGGGAAAGTAAAGTGCGCTGCACTAACCAGTCCAGTTTGTGATATAATTATTGGTAATTTACCTGAGGTAAATGATAAACCTCATGACATAACATCTGTATGTATTGATGATACCATAACATCACCATCAAAGGTCATCATTGAAAATGTCACACCACCTATTCATTGTAAAGTAGCTAATGTAGCACTAAGTTCTCATGACATCATTGAAACTGTTGTTCCATCATCATCTGACATCATTGAGTGTGTGAACGCAGTAACGAGAGCTACTGCTAGAGTGCAAGATGAAATAAATCAAACTGAGGCGATACAATTGCTCAGCCCAGTTTCACTACCTACTAACACCATGAAGGAAGCATTTGTAACAGCCCAAAAAGCTGATCCTTCATTGTCAAAATACTTTGACCTGATCGGCCGAAAGCCAAAAGTAACCAAGAATGCAAAATGGCATTTTGCTATGAAAAATGATATACTCACCAGGTATTACACCAGAGGTGACAATACCACAGAGCAAACTGTTTTGCCAACTAGTTATCGCAAGCAAGCCTTACATCTTGCACACGATATACCTCTTGCAGGACATATGGCATACGTTAAGACCAGATCAAGGTTATTGACACAATTTCACTGGCCAAAATTTTGCAATGACATTAAAGAATATTGCAGAAGTTGTGACATCTGCCAGAAACTGGTTAAAAAAGGTAAACACCCACAGGCAAAGTTACAAGTTACCGACTTAGCCAGTCGACCTTTTGAAAAGTTATCGGTTGACATAGTGGGCCCTCTTAGTCATACAACAACTAGAGGGAATAAATTTATTCTAACTGTTATTGATACATGTAGTCGCTGGCCAGAAGCTATTCCGTTAAAGAACATAACTGCCAATGACATAATGGAAGTGTTCTTCCATATTTTTTCTAGGATAGGTTTTCCAGATACTATCCAATCTGATAGGGGCACTCAGTTTATTGCCGCATCCACCCAAGCTTTCACCAAAATGTTGGGAGTGAAGCAGTGTTTCAATTCACCCTACCATCCTCACAGTAGCGGAGTAATAGAGAAGTTTAACGGGGATCTTAAACACATGCTTGCAAAAGTAACGCAAGAACACCCCAACAACTGGGATGTATATCTACCAGCTATTCTTTTTGCTTATCGCGAGGTACCACATGCTAGCACCGGTTTCTCTCCTTTTGAACTCATCTATGGTGCCAAACCTCGTGGCCCATTGACCATTTACCACCAAATGTTAACTAACTCTACACCAATACTTAAACCCATATCATCATACTTATATGTGACATCATTGCGTGAAAGAATCATCAAATCTTGTGTTATTGCAAAGAATGCACTAAAACTATCTGGTGCTACTTATAGACAGTATGCTGACAAAGGTAACCGGACAATAACATTGACACCTGGACAGGACATTCTTCTGCTACTACCTAGTGACAGACACCTACTGACTGATTCTTGGCAGGGACCTTTTAAAGTGACGAGACAGATTTCACCTGTAGACTACGAAATCCTTATAAAAGACAAACACAAAATATTTCACATAAATATGCTAAGACCATACCACAACAGAGACAACGAACAGGACGATACGACAGCTTGTACAGTGATAATAGATCACGAAGACGACGATGCTAGTGACGAAATTCCAACACCTGCATTAGACACGACAGACTGCTTGAAGGAGATCAAAATCAACCCAAAGTTAACTCAAGCAGACACAGACAGGTGCAAACAACTTATACAACAGTACAACACCATCTTTTCCAACAACCCAGGACAAACAGAATTAGTACAGCATCACATCACACTCACATCAAACACACCCATTAGATGCAGACCATACACTATCCCATTACATTACAAAGAACATTTACATCTAGAAATCATCAACTTAGAGAAAAATAACATCATAAGACGATCCCAATCAGACTACTCATCTCCCATGGTCATAGTCCGCAAAAAGGACAATACAATAAGACTTTGCATCGACTACCGAAAACTGAATAAAATAACTGTTCTAGATCTTGAGCCAATGGCAAACACTGACGATCTTTTGACAGAACTGACAGACGCTAGGTTCTTTACGACGGTAGACATGACGAAAGGTTATTGGCAGATTGCTGTAGACGAACAGAGCAGACATCTGACAGCATTTGCCACACCTTGGGGACTATACGAATGGTGCAAACTTCCATTTGGGCTTGTTAACGCCCCAGCCACATTTGTACGGATGACACGACTACTTCTAGTAGACATTCCTAACATAATCTGCTATATCGACGACATATGTATTCACACACAGACAATGACTGAGCACATTAACACTTTAGACCAGACATTTGAACGGATTAGACAGCACGGACTGACAGTGAAGCAAAAGTAGACATAGCCTACCAGGAAATAACATTCTTGGGTTACAAAATATCCAATGGCTTTGTCACGACAGACGATAAAATTGTGTCCAAGATACTAAAACTCTCACTTCCGACTACTAAAAAACAAGTCAGAAGTTTGTTGGGCTTAATAAATTACTACCGGCAGTTTATTCCTGATTTTTCTGAACTGACCGAGGTATTTACTAATCTACTAACAAAAGATAAACCAGAGAAAATTGTACACGATCAATGCCTAAAAATTGCATTTCATAAAGTTCTATCATGTTTTTCTGATAAGAATGAACGCAATCTTATCCTTAAATTGCCCGATATTCGTTTACCTTTCAGATTACGCACAGATGCTAGCTCCGTGGCGAGTGGAGCAGTCCTGTTGCAGGAGTATAACAACATTCTCCACCCCGTTTATTTTGTATTCAGGAAGCTGAAGGCCCGAGAGCGGGCATGGTCCATTCCTCAATTGGAAGCCCTAGCTTTAGTAGTAGGTATTACAAAATTGTCTAGATTTCTTCTAGGACGCCATTTCATCGTAGAATCGGACAGCAGCCCTTTACGATGGATGAATTCAGGAGTGCCGTCGAACCATATGGTAGCGCGTTGGTCTTTGAAACTGCAAGACTATAGCTTTGAGGTTCGACACATCCCAGGCAAAACCAATTCAATTGCCGATCTTTTGTCACGATGCCCGACCGACCCAGTGAGCACCAATGTCTGAGTGCAGTATGTAGAAATACACTCAGACCGACACAGCCATTTAGCAGTGAATAGTGGTTTTGCATTCACAAAAAGCTGTGTAATGTCTACAATATTGTGATAGGGATTACTCCCGTTATATATAGTGTTCTTATTTTACTAGTTCATGTAGTGATTGTCATGTATAAATGTGCAGTATGTGGTAGAAAGCGAACTATATTAATTGTAGATAATACGTACAAGAACAGTGTCACATTCGCACTTACCTGAAGCGAATTATCCAACTTCACAGTGACAACTTCGTGTGGAATCTTCCAGGAACATTTTAATTACGAGTGTGAAAGTAACAACTGAACATTGACGACTTTTCTACACCTTTGCAGTGAACCGAAATCTTTAATGTTCGACTGAAACATCTAACACATGAACATTCGATCCTAATCCAGAAGATTGTGTAGCAACATCTAACACGAACTTTGAGAACATTGTACCTTCCTTAAACTACATCAAACCGGAACAGGTGTGTTCTACAAGCTTTACCATCAGCTGATTTTAGTATTCGTGTGTACTTCCGGATTAATTAGAAATTTAGAACAAAAATAGCAGACAACATATAAAAGAAGAAAAAGTTTTGACGATTCTAAAATGTTTAGGATTCTATAAAATTGAATACACGAATTGTGTGTTTATTTATTTCTCTAATGTAATCTTAGAATCATATCTTGATTAACGTATTCATATTACCGACTTTTTTCTCGTTAGTATGAAGAAACGTCAAGCAATGACACTAAGAAATTAAATAGTTATTGTAAATTATTGTGTGTCACTAATGTTAAAATTACTTCCCTTTCATTTATTGTTATTACATTTTCACACAAAGGGCCATAATTTGAAATGTATATGCTAATGTGTTGTGTGTAATATAACATGTTGTTGTTAAAGTGTTGACACCACAGGCAGGCATCTACTGGGCATGGCAGAGTGTTGCCAACATTGTATGCCAACACAAGAACTCCTGGCCAAGTAGGGACAGGGTTGGAGTGTTTTATACGGCTTATATAAAGCCGTATTTCAGTCTGGCTAGATGGTTTTTGTTCCAAGAACCATATTATTCTTTTTTTTCAAATTGCTGCGAGGTAGATGCGTGAAGCTGGAACTACTGATCTGACTGGGTGATAATACAATTGAGGTAACCAGCCATCGAGAGGGTGAAACCTGATGTGTTAAACATGAAGCACCACATGTCTTTGTACCCAACTCCCAGGTCTTATATATTTCTATGCCATGTGTGTATTTTTGATAACGTTGTGTATAACAATAGAAAGGTAGACTCTGACAAGGATATACTATTAACCCAACAGGTACAGACATTATACATGAAAGACGACATCTTTCATGGATTTTACCGGGGGAGCGTGTCAGAGTCTAACAGGGGACAGCGATGCAGGGACATCGTTACGACCGCCAGGCGACTTAGCTCCCAGTAAGGGATGCAACAACTTTGTTGCGCCGCCAGGCGAATAGGAGTTACCGGCCTGCGAGATCGCTGGCTGACCAGCGGTCAGGCCGCCAACGCAAGACGCACGCCTGCCACGTGACGCCACGTCAGACAGGAGGCAAGTTGCGAACCAGGTCCAGACAGCTCTGGGGACACGGTACAGGACGGACGTGTGATTGAGAGAAAGGCGTTGTATGGTTTCTGTATTGAAAGGCGAGTGTTTGGACATCTTGCGAGTCAGACTTGTGAACTGTATTGTGGATGTAAGTTGTAAACTATCCATTATATATTGTTGTGATCATCATTCTGTATTTGATATGTTAATAAATCCATTGAATGGTGTATCGTTGAGTCTTACGTCAAATCACGTTGTATTTGTACTGTCTCACACTTGTTAGGAAAGCGAGCGAAGTTTAAGACTCTGACACTGCCATTGAAATACCACAATATACAGCATGCTATCTTCATAATTTCAGTTTGATATGGGATTGCCAACTCTAATAGTCGAAAACTACATAATCATAAGTAAAAAATTGATGATAAAGTTTTAAAAAGTTTTTAAAAGTCTAGTTAAAACGGAATTGACGGTGTACTTACGTCTTATAACGTCAGTCTGTTCTTCCGTCTAGGACACGAATTTGAGAAGACAAGAGGTATAGATTCGTAGCTCCTGGAGGGAAACATAATATCCATTAATCGGTTTCGTTTTAACTCGATCTTGAAATAATCGGACAATTTACCGTCACCAGTATTCTATATATCCTTAAATCGGAGACACAAAAACAAGAAACCGAAAATTAACGCAAAAACATCTCCGGTAAAATACGGCAAAACTAAAACGAAGTGCCTACCGTGACTGCTGAAGAAGCTGGACGGATATGTGTGACCGCTGAAGAAAATGGACGGATGCGTGACCACTCAAGAAACTGGACGGATGTGTGATCACTGAAGAAACTGGACTGATGTGTGATCACTGAAGATACTGGGCGGATGCGTGATCGCTGAAGAAATTTTACGGATGTGTGACCGCTGAAGAAACTAAACGAATGTTTGCTTGCTTGCATTCGCTGGCTGTGAAGTTCCGTATGTCGGATGAAGACATCCTGTTGTCCAACATCAGTGTGATGTCATACCGGACTGAGGTTAGCGTGAGTATCCGTTGTCCCATGTCTGGCTTACTGGCGTGCAGACTGGTGGTTCCTCTCCGTACAGGCAGATACTCTCCGACTTTGGAAGAATCAACAATCCTATTACGTTAGCCAGGACCCCGAAGGGACCTGTTGCCCAGGACGTACGACTAGGACGTGTTAGTCCAGTGGTTCTCAACATTTTTTTCCTGTGTCCCCCTTCACCATATGTTCAGACTTTCATCCCCCCCCCCCCCAACCTTTCCAAAATTGTCGGCCTCAAAAGGTGCATTAAAAATAACATGCCTATGATACTGAACATCTTTTTTTTTCTTCCATAGTTGTTCATAACCTTTACATGCAAAGATAAATTTTATAGTGTAGTTTTATACAGTTAATGGCAAATGAATATGCTGATGGATATTAAAACTTAAATAAAAGCATTTTTATATTCACAATATTTTATTAAAACACCACATTAATCATACTACAATAAACGAACAGTTAAAACGTCAAAGAATTGCAGCTTAATATAAGACACCAGAATGCCTGAAAATTGTGCTTCATCAAACGAAACGCTCATTACTCTACCAGGATATTGTAGATTCGTAATTAACGTCATTTAAATGAAGATTGTAAATAAATGAGAACACTGTGATTGTTTCTCCCGCAGCAATTCTGAAATACCCGGAGGAGTGCTTGAAAGGGCACAACGAAGATCATTTTCAACATCTAATCTATTACGTCGTTTCATTTTAATTTCCAACAGAGCTGAAAAGCCTGACTCACAAAGATATGAACACGCAAATGGAAGTAATGCACGGATTGCTTTTTCTGCCACTTTTGGGTAGGAATGGCACATCAAAGGCCAAAATTCCGTGATTGGTTTCTCATCGAACATATCTCTTGCTCCCGAATCATTTTTTCAGCTCCAGAAATTCATTTTGACAATCATCAGAAACTTTTTCAACTGATAATTTGAATGGGTTTGGCGCGAAATCCAGCTCATCATCACTAAGTTCAGGAAAATATCGCTGAAATTTATTTTCTAGTGCTGTGAATTGCTGCGAAATTTTATTTTTTGCAAATTGTGGAAGTACTTGGTCTTTACCATCAACAACGAGAACGGATGACAGCTTCTCAAACATTGCAACATTTGTCGTATTGACATTTCTTTTCCAGTTTTCCAGCTTGCTCATAAAAGCTCTCAAGGAATCCACATATTATACGATATTTGTATTCCTTACACGCATCTGAAGATTGAGTTTATTCAACTGCTCTAAAATATCAACTAAATAGGCAAGGCGCGTGATCCATTCTTCATCATCCAGCCAGGCGAAAAAAGTCCATCTTACCCTGAACTTCAAACAATAATTTGAGCTCGTCTCTCAGTTCATATACACGCGCAGTTACATTCCTCTTCACAGCCATCGAACATTTGTGTGGAAAAGAAGCAAATGGTGACCTGCATCCATGTCAACGCATAATTGCTTAGAAAGCAGTGAGTTGAGTGAGAGCTCCTCCTTTGATAAAATTCACTATCTGAACGGTTTGATCCAAAACCTTCCCCAATGGAGTTGGAAGTGTTTTGGAGGCCAGTACCTGACGACGAATCATGCAATGAATGCCTTTCACTTTTGGGGCACGTTTCTTCACACTAACTTGAAATCCTGATTTGGTCCTCAACATAGCTGGTGTTCCATCTGTACAGCACCCACACATATTATCCCATAAAAGATTTTCTGATTCGAGGAAAGATGAAACCTTTTCCAAAGCATCAGAGGCCTTGGTAGTTGTTTCAAGAAGAGAACAAAAAAGAAGTTCTTCTTTAAATGATCCTGAATGCACATACCTTGCAAACACTGTCAACTGAGAACACGATGCCACATCAATCGATTCATCAATTTGAATTGAATAGAGCCCAAATGCTGCAGACTTGATCTCTTGCACAACTTGATCCTTAATGTCACTGGTCATATCGCTGATCCTCCTTTGAACAGTGTCGTTTGGTAGTGAAACCGCTGCAAGTTTTTTCTCTGATTCATTTCCCATCACAATTTCCATCATCTTGAGACAACAAGGTTTGATCAAAGATTCCCCGATTGTGTGTGGTTTTTTCTGCTTCGCTATCTCCAGTGCTACGACATAGGAAGCTTCAGTAACCTTTTGGTTTGTTTCTTGTAATACCCCTGTTAAATCCAGTCTCATTCATTTGAGAGCATTCCTAAGACGTTCAAAATAGGTTTTGTCCTTGTCCTTGTGTTGAGGATGAACATTCAACAAATGTTTCCTCAACTTTGTCGGTCTCGTAGAATCATTTGACGAACTTTTACTACAAATAACACAATGAAGTCGCTCTTCTCCTTTGATGACGATATTTGTGAATCCATAGTGCAAATATGAATGATCATACTTCTTTTTTTTTTTTTGACACTCACCATGGGCTTCAAATTATGTAAATATAAAATGAATAAGTCAAGAACACACATAAACACCCACACACATGCATACACACACCCACATATATACGTACACCCACACACCCGCACTCATATACACGCACACACATACAGACCACGTCATGTTGTGATGACGTCAGCCAGCATGGCCTGTCTATGAGCAGTCGTTAATTTGAGTGAGGTCGTGATGACAAGTTACCCAAAAAATAAACAGTCCCGTGTAGAGTGATTTACACATAAATACTAAAATGGGGAATAATTATCAGGTTTATTCAGTTTGGACATGACTTCCTCGACATATAGATCTTTCCGCCAAACAACCACCGCGCCCCCTTTATCCGCCGGTTTGATGACTTTGTCCTGTCTGCGCTGTAGTTGGGATAGGGCACACCATCGGGAGGGGATAGGTTGGAGCGTTTCAAGCGAGTGAAAGAAAGTTGCTTAATCTCATGGAGTGTGTTGGCTATGTAGAAGTCAAGCGCGTTAGAAACTCCGGAAGGTGGGGTCCATGTGGAGCGGGATTTAGCCATGTAGAGCGGGACAGGACATAGTCACCAAACCGGCGGATAAAGCTGGTGCGGTGGTTGTTTGGCGGAAAGATCTATATGTCGAGGAAGTCATGTCCCAACTGAATAAACCTGATAATTATTCCCCCTGCACCGAAGACTCCACTCTCTCCTATAACCGGAAGATTCACAATACCATCAAACAGCTCATACGTGAGGATGCCTTACCACCCAGTGCCTCTTCACTTCACATCCATGACTCTGACTTGGGCAAACCCACCCTCTAAATGCTGCCCAAAATACATAAACTCAAAAATCCTGGACGTCCGATAGTTTCCGCCTGCTCATGCCCGACTGAACTGATCTCAGCGTTTCTTGACAGGATTTTCCAACCTCTAGTCGCGAATCACACGTCATACATCAAGGATACAACGCATGCGTTACTATCATTCAACTCTCTCCAACTGACTCCTGGAAATACATACAGACTATTCCTATTAAATGTATGTTCCCTCTATACCTCCATTCCTCACGCTGATGGCCTCATGGCGCTACAGTTCTTTCTGGATCAACGCACAGATCAAGCCATCCCTACACGCACACTTGTGAGACTCGCTGAATTGGTCCTCACCAATAATTCCTTTGAGTTCAATGGCCACTACTTTGAACAATTCAGTGGTGTCGCCATGGGCACTAAAATGGGACCCTGCTACGCATGTGTATTTATGGGACATCTGGAACACCAGATTGAACTCAGCTATGATGGTCTTCTCCCTTCTTTTTACCGACGCTACATCGATGACGGCATCGGTCTCACTGACATGACAGAGGCGGAGCTGAACCGCTTCATTAATTATGTCAATAACTTCCATCCATCGATCAAATTCACTACAGAAATTTCCACCACCTCTGTCAATTTCCTTGACACCACTAATAAATTAAACTCTACAGGCCTCACGACCTCCGTGTACTACAAACCTACTGATGCTCATCCCACCCCAAAAGCTGCAAAGATTCCATCCCATGTTCCCAGCTACTCCGCCTTCGTCGTATCTGTCAGGATGATAATGACTTCCTCGAGAAAGCCCATGAAATGCTTGACTTTTTCTGCAGACGGTCCTACCCAGAGGACGTCTTGTACACAGCTTTCTGTCGCATAACCCAAGTCTCGCGGGAAATGTCCCTTGTCAAACAAACGCGATCTCCTAACTATGAACCTAATCTCATCCTCTCCTTCCATCCACATGCCTATGTCATCAAGCACATTTTCCTCCGACACTGGTCTATCTTAGAATCTGATCCAACCACTCGTGAGGTATTCTCCAATGGCCCTAGGGTAATTTTTCGCCGTAACCAGAGCCTCAGAGACCACCTTGTGCATAGTCGCCTCCCCACGGTCACTTCATCCGTGGGCACCTTCTAATGCCATCGTAAGAACTGTCTGACATGCCCATACGTTGTTCAGACACCGGAGATTGCATTCCCTCTAGGCACCTTCTCCATGAAAGATTCTTTTACTTGTACATCCCGCAATCATCTGCAAACGATGTGACATGAAATACATTGGTCAAATTGGCAGACGCCTTGCTGACCGTTTTAGAGAACACCTCAGAGACATTAATCAGGGCGCTGACAAACCTGTCCCCAACCATTTTAATTCCTCCAACCATAATGGAGTCGACGATGTATGTGTCACTGCATTGAAACCTTGCTTCTCCAACAGCTCCGTTAGGCTCAAAATTGAATGCCAGTTAATCAACAATCTGGGATGCGTCCATCCAGCAGGTATAATACTGTTGTGGACGCCACTGTATAACTGTGCCATTTTCTCCAACTGCTTACACTGTCTATTACTATGCTGTCCTCAATTCCCCCAATATTCATACCTAACTGTCTCCACAACCCTATATTTTCATATCAGACTGTTCGCATATTTTTGGCGACGTAAATCCTATCAGTAACCTGTAAGGAGGCAAAAGAAGCATGGCTTGAGGAAAAGTGCTTAGAAATTGAAAGCCAACACAACAATCAAAATACCAA
Organism: Cepaea hortensis; assembly: GCA_963921405.1. Lineage (NCBI taxonomy): Eukaryota > Metazoa > Mollusca > Gastropoda > Stylommatophora > Helicidae > Cepaea > Cepaea hortensis. The sequence goes on from OY992882.1 coordinate 105,760,857, forward strand.
ATTAGTGCACAAAAGAATTCAGGAACTTACTAATAAAAGAACAAGTACATCAACCGGGTGTCTAAAAACTGAAGATGGCAAAATCATAATAGAAAAAGACCAGATTCTACAGATATGGACAGATTATGTGAAACACCCTTATGATGATAACAGAGACGAACAGTATGATATTAGATTTAATAATGAAAGACCGCCAATTTTGGAGATGGAGGTTCGAAATGTTCTTAAGCATATGAAAGCTGGCAAGGCCCCCCGGTGCAGATAACATCACAACAGAAATGATTAAAGCTTTAGAAGAATTTGGACTAGATCAAGTCACCAGACTGCTGAACACATTATATGATACTGGAGATATACCTCCTGAATTATGTAACTCTATATTTATTGCAATCCCAAAGAAATCAGGAACCGTGGAATGTGATCAACATAGAACAATTAGTATAATGAGTCACATCACAAAGATTTTGCTAAGAATTATCATGCAAAGAATGAGGAAGAAGATACAACCTGAAATAGGGGAAGAACAATGCGGGTTTGTAGAAGGAAAAGGTACAGTAAATGCTGTGTATATGCTGCGAACAGTTATTGAACGTGCTATAGAAGTAAACAAGGATATACATCTTTGCTTTATTGACTATACAAAGGCTTTTGATAGCGTTAGACATGTCAGCATGGTGGATATGCTTGCAGATCTACAAATTGATGGGAAAGACATTAGACTTATAAAAAACATATATTGGAAACAACAAGCTGCAATAAGGATTGATAATGAAGTGGGACAGTATCAGCCAATTAAGAGAGGTGTTAGGCAGGGATGTGTGATGTCTCCAGATCTTTTTTCCCTGTACAGTGAAAATATTTTCAGAAATGTAGAGGATATAAATGGAATCAGCATTGGAGGACGAAACATCAATAACATTAGATATGCAGATGATACAGTATTAATTGCAGACAATGAGCAGGACCTGCAACAATTAGTAGATGCGGTTGTTGTACACAGTGAGCAACTGGGGTTAGAATTAAATTGTAAAAAGACTCAGGTTATGGTCGTCAGTAGGAAGGAAGAAGTGCCACAATGTAATATACAAGTAAATGGAAATATTCTTCAACAAGTGAATCGGTACAATTATCTTGGAACAGTTATAACATCTGATGGGAGATGCCTTGAAGAGATTAGAACAAGAATCGCCATGGCGAAAGTAGCCTTTAGCAAGATGAAAAACATTCTGACCAATAAGAAGATGTCAATTGAAACGAGAAAAAGAGTGTTGAGGGTTTACATAGAGCCTGTTCTTTTGTATGGATGTGAAACTTGGACAATGAGCAGTCAAGCTGAAAAGCATCCGATGGCTGCAGAAATGTGGTTTCTGAGGAAAATGCAAAGAATACCATGGACGGACAGAAAAACAAATGACCAAGTACTACAGGAGACAAATGAACATCGTAAACTGATTAGAGAAATTAGACGTAGACAGTCAAAATTTTTTTGGACATGTTATGAGAAGAAATGGATTGGAGAACTTAGTGACAACTGGCAAGATAGAGGGGAACAGACCAAGAGGAAGACCGAGAGGAAAATACCTGGATGGCTTGGCCACATGGCATGGACGAGACAGGAACAATGAGCTGATCCACGACACTGGTGATCGAGTGAAATGGCGAGTCATGACCTCCCACGCTTTCCGGCATGGCACATGATTGATTGATTGAAATCCTATCTGGCAACCTACTATACTTAAACTCTGCAGCCAAAGAGTGCCTTCGCAACTGGCAAATCCGCCTTGTCTGCTCCCGCATGGGAACGTAGTAGTTGTGCTTTTTTGTTTTTTATATTTCGTTGTTCTATCTATCCGTGTTGTCCTGTCCTTGACAAAGATTCTGAGAATCAAAACGTCGGCCGTCCTGTGTGTCGTATTGTACGCATGTGTGTGTATTTTATTTTGTTATTCATTTTATATATTTATTGAGTGCTTCTGATTTTGAATTTTCGCCTGTATTTCGGGATACGATGGATCTTCTTGTAAGTTATATGCAACGTGTTGATGTTTAGTAAGTTTCTTCTCGCAGGAGCTAAATATACCTAGTTGTTTCCAATTCATATTGTTATATCCTGCTGCAGCCGTTGCTTTTTCTTGAATTCCGAAAGCTTTAAGTGAGATTTTCAGAGTGTCTTTAAAGTGTTTCCTCTGGCCGCCTTGGGAGTGTTCACCACAACACAGCTCACCGTAAAAAAAATTGTTTAGGGAGCCTGTGATCTGGCATACGAGTTAAGTGACCAGCCCAGCGAATCTGATTTTTCATTAGTATAGTGAGGATACTGGGCATGGACGCTCTTTCTAGAACTTCAGTGTCTGGGGTCTTGTCTTGCCATTTAATCTTCAATAGCTTCCTTGGGCAGACTGTGTGGAAGTGGTTTAATTTCCTAGCATGTCGCTGATATACAGTCCATGTTTCACAAGCATATAGCAGTGTGGATAGTACAACTGCTTTATAGACTTTCAGCTTTGTTTGCAGGCTTTTTCCATTTCTGTCCCACACATTCTTGTACAGTCTGCCAAAGGCCGCGATGGCCTTGGAGATTCTTGCATTCACTTCGTCATCAATTGTGGCAGCTTGTGACATAGTGCTGCCAAGGTAGGTGAATTTGTCCACAACATTTAATCTATGACCGTTCACCTTGATATTCGGCACGGTGTGATTATTCCCTGGAGCTGGCTGGTACAAAACTACAGTCTTCTCTAAGTTGATATTGAGCCCAAAGTTGGTACAGGCATATGAGCAAGATGAAACATTGTGTTGCATGTCTGCCTCTGAGTTGGCATTTAGAGCGCAATCATCAGCAAGCAGCAGTTCTCTGACGGTGTCGCGGGTCTATTTACGTTATAGAACAAATCTCAGAAGGGCCAGAAGCATAGAGCCGTAGATTATGGAGGGAAACAATATCAAGTAATCGATTCTTGTATCAACGTGATCTTGAAATAATCGGGGAATTTAACGTCACATGTACTCTTAATCTCCCGATCACGTTTTGTATGGTCCTGAAGCCAATTTAAACAATGCCAATATGTGATCTTCATCCCCCCCCCCCCCCCATCCTGGGGGTGGGGAAATTCCCCACCGGTTGAGAACCACTGTGTTAGTTGGTCTTGGCCAGTATAAAACCTGGCCCTGGTGCCTTGGAAATACCACTGCGTGCTGCGACACTTGTCACGTAGTCCAGTAGTCCAGTACTCGTTAACCTACAGTCGTACTATCGTTCAGTCTGTTTACGGGTAGTTCCCCGTGGTTAACGTCCCCTGTCCTATCTTGGGAGTTGATCCCCGTTATGTCCTAGTTATGACACGTGCGTGTCCTATCTATGTCCTGTCCTAGAACTGTTTGGAGTTCTACCTCCTTATACTGTCTCTCTCTATCTATTCTCTGGTAAAGGTCCTTATCTATGTCTTGTGTCTGTCCTTTCCTTTCTTCTGTCTTTGTCCTACTTCTATTTATGTATCCAGCTCTTTGACAGTTATTTTGTTTATTGTGTTATAGCGTTTGTTGTGTTATTTGTTGTTTTGTTTGTTTCTTGTGTTGTATTTTGTTTTGTGTGTGTTCTGTTTGTTGTGTGTTTTGTTTGTTGTATATTTTGTTTGTTGTGTTGTTTGTGCATTGCATATTTTGTTTGTTGTGTTTGTGTATTGTATATTTTGTATGTTTGTTGTGTGTTTTGTTTGTTGTATATTTTGTTTATTGTAAAACATTGTATATTTTGTTTGTTGTGTTGTTTGTGCATTGTATATTTCGTTTGTTTTGTGTTTCGTGTGTTGTTTATTTTATTTGTTGTGGTGTGTGTGTGTATTGTATATTTTGTTTGTTGTGTTGTTTGTGAATGTACATTTTGTTTGTTGTGTTGTTTGTGTATTGTATATTTTGTTTCTTGTGTTGTTTGTGTATTGTGTATTGTGTTTGTTGTGTTGTTTGTGTATTGTAAATGTTGTTTGTTGTGTTGTTTGGATATTGTATATTTCGTTTCTTGTGTTGTTTGTGTATTGTATATTTTGTTTGTTGGGTTATTTGTGAATTGTATATTATGTTTGTTGTGTGTTTTGTTCGTTGTATATTTTGTTTGTTGTATTGTTTGTATGTTATATATTTTGTTTTTTGTGTTTTGCGTTGTATGTTTTGTTTGTTGTGTGCTTTGTTTGTTGTATATTTTGTTTATTGTGTTGTTTGTGTATTGTATATTTTGTTTGTTGTGTGTTTTTGTTGTATATTTTGTTTGTTGTGTGTGTGTTTTTTTTATTGTATATTTTGTTTGTTGTGTGTTTTTATTGTATGTTTTGTTTGTTGTGTGTTTTTTGTTGTGTATTTTGTTTGTTGTGTCTTTTGTTTGTTGTATATTTTGTATGATATGTGTTTTTTTTTTTTTATATTTCGTATTTGTGTGTGTTTTTTTATTGCATATTTCGTCTGTTGTGTGTGTTTTTTTAATTGAATATTTTGTTTGTTGTGTGTTATTTGTGGTATATTTTGATTTTTGTGTATTTTGTTTGTTGTATATTTTATATAATATGTGTTTTCTGTTGTATATTTTGTTTGTTGTGTTTTTTTTTTTGTTGTTGTGTATTTTGTTTGTTGTGTTGTTTGTGTATTGTATATTGTTGTTTGTTTTGTTTGTTGTATATTTTGTTTGTTATGTGCGTGTTTTTGTTGTATATTTTTATTTGTTTTATTTGTTGTATATTTTTCAATGTATTGTTTGTGTATTTTGTTTGTTGTGTTGTTTGTGTATTGTGTATATTTTGTTTGTTGCGTGTTTTGTTTGTTGTGTGTTTTTGTTTAATATTTTCTTTGTTGTATATTTTTTGTTGTATTTTTTGTGCATTGTATAGTTTGTTTGTTGTGTTGTTTGTGTATTGCATATTTTGTTTGTTGTGTTGTTTGTGTATTGTATATTGTGTTTGTTGTGTTGTTTGTGTAGTGTATATTTTGTTTCTTGTGTTGTTTGTGTATTGTATATTGTGTTTGTTGTGTTGTTTGCGTATTGTATATTTTGTTAGTTGGGTTGTTTGTGTATTGTATATTATGTTTGTTGTGTGTTTTGTTCGTTGTATATTTTGTTTGCTGTGATTTTTTTTAAAAATTGTATATTTTGTTTGTTGTGTGTGTTTTTTATTGTATATTTTGTTTGTTGTATGTTTTTTGTTGTATATTATGTTTGTTGTGTGTTTTGTTCGTTGTATATTTTGTTTGTTGAGTATTTGTTTTTGTATATTTTGTTTGTTGTGTGTTTTATTTGTTGTGTTGTTTGTGTATTGTATTTTTTGCTTCTTGTCTGTTTTGTTTGTTGTATATTTTGTTTGTTGTGTTGTTTGTGTATTGTATATTTTGTTTGTTGTGTGTTTTTGTTTTATATTTTGTTTGCTGTGATTTTTTTTTAAATTGTATATTTTGTTTGTTGTGTGTGTTTTTATTGTATATTTTGTTTGTTGTATGTTTTTGTTGTATATTTTGTTTGTTGTATATTTTGTTTGTTGTATGTTTTTGTTGTATATTTGTTTTGTTTTGTTTGTTATATATTTTTGTTGTATTGTTTGTGCATTGTGTAATTTGTATGTTTTGTTGTTTGTATATTCTATATTTTGTTTGTTGTGTGTTTTGTTTGTTGTATATTTTGTTTGTTGGATATTTTGTTTGTTGTGTGTTTTGTTTGATGTATATTTTTGTTGTATTGTTTGTGTATTGCGTATTTTGTTTGTTGTGTTGTTTGTATATTGTATATTTTGATTCTTGCGTTATTTGTGTATTGTATATTTTGTTTGTTGGGTTGCTTTTGTATTGTATATTATGTTTGCTGTGTGTTTTGTTCGTTGCATATTTTGTTTTTTGTGTATTTGTTGTTGTATATTCTGTTTCTTGTATGTTTTGTTTGTTGTGTTGTTTGTGTATTGTTTATTTTGCTTGTTGTGTGTTCTGTTTGTTGTATTGTTTGTATATTATATATTGTGTTTGTTGTTTTTGTTGTTGAATGGTTTGTTTGTTGTGTGTTTTGTTTAATGTATATTTTGTTTGTTGTTTTGTTTGTATATTGTATTTTTTGTGTGTATTGTATATTTTGTTTGTTATGTTGTTTGTTAATGTATATTTCGTTTCTTGTGTTGTTTGTGTATTGTATATTTTGTTTGTTGGGTTATTTGTGTATTGTATATTATGTTTGTTATGTGTTTTGTTCGTTGTATATTTTGATTGTTGTATTGTTTGTATATTATATATTTTGTTTTTTGTGTTTTGCGTTGTATGTGTTGTTTGCTGTGTGCTTTGTTTATTGTATATTTTGTTTGTTGTGTTGTTTGTGTATTGTATATTTTGTTTGTGTGATTTTGTTGTATATTTTGTTTGTTGTGTGTGTGTTTTTTTACTTGTATATTTTGTTTGTTGTGTGTTTTTTATTGTATGTTTTGTTTGATGTGTGTTTTTTGTCGTATATTTTGTTTGTTGTGACTTTTGTTTGTTGTATATTGTGTATGATATGTGTGTTTTTTTATTGCATATTTCGTCTGTTGTGTGTGTTTTTTTAATTGAATATTTTGTTTGTTGTGTGTTATTTGTGGTATATTTTGATTTTTGTGTATTTTGTTTGTTGTATATTTTATATAATATGTGTTTTCTGTTGTATATTTTGTTTGTTGTGTTTTTTTTGTTGTTGTTGTGTATTTTGTTTGTTGTGTTGTTTGTGTATTGTATATTGTTGTTTGTTTTGTTTGTTGTATATTTTGTTTGTTATGTGCGTGTTTTTGTTGTATATTTTTATTTGTTTTATTTGTTGTATATTTTTCAATGTATTGTTTGTGTATTTTGTTTGTTGTGTTGTTTGTGTATTGTGTATATTTTGTTTGTTGCGTGTTTTGTTTGTTGTGTGTTTTTGTTTAATATTTTCTTTGTTGTATATTTTTTGTTGTATTTTTTGTGCATTGTATAGTTTGTTTGTTGTGTTGTTTGTGTATTGCATATTTTGTTTGTTGTGTTGTTTGTGTATTGTATATTGTGTTTGTTGTGTTGTTTGTGTAGTGTATATTTTGTTTCTTGTGTTGTTTGTGTATTGTATATTGTGTTTGTTGTGTTGTTTGCGTATTGTATATTTTGTTAGTTGGGTTGTTTGTGTATTGTATATTATGTTTGTTGTGTGTTTTGTTCGTTGTATATTTTGTTTGCTGTGATTTTTTTTAAAAATTGTATATTTTGTTTGTTGTGTGTGTTTTTTATTGTATATTTTGTTTGTTGTATGTTTTTTGTTGTATATTATGTTTGTTGTGTGTTTTGTTCGTTGTATATTTTGTTTGTTGAGTATTTGTTTTTGTATATTTTGTTTGTTGTGTGTTTTATTTGTTGTGTTGTTTGTGTATTGTATTTTTTGCTTCTTGTCTGTTTTGTTTGTTGTATATTTTGTTTGTTGTGTTGTTTGTGTATTGTATATTTTGTTTGTTGTGTGTTTTTGTTTTATATTTTGTTTGCTGTGATTTTTTTTTAAATTGTATATTTTGTTTGTTGTGTGTGTTTTTATTGTATATTTTGTTTGTTGTATGTTTTTGTTGTATATTTTGTTTGTTGTATATTTTGTTTGTTTTATGTTTTTGTTGTATATTTGTTTTGTTTTGTTTGTTATATATTTTTGTTGTATTGTTTGTGCATTGTGTAATTTGTATGTTTTGTTGTTTGTATATTCTATATTTTGTTTGTTGTGTGTTTTGTTTGTTGTATATTTTGTTTGTTGGATATTTTGTTTGTTGTGTGTTTTGTTTGATGTATATTTTTGTTGTATTGTTTGTGTATTGCGTATTTTGTTTGATGTGTTGTTTGTATATTGTATATTTTGATTCTTGCGTTATTTGTGTATTGTATATTTTGTTTGTTGGGTTGCTTTTGTATTGTATATTATGTTTGCTGTGTGTTTTGTTCGTTGCATATTTTGTTTTTTGTGTATTTGTTGTTGTATATTCTGTTTCTTGTATGTTTTGTTTGTTGTGTTGTTTGTGTATTGTTTATTTTGCTTGTTGTGTGTTCTGTTTGTTGTATTGTTTGTATATTATATATTGTGTTTGTTGTTTTTGTTGTTGAATGGTTTGTTTGTTGTGTGTTTTGTTTAATGTATATTTTGTTTGTTGTTTTGTTTGTATATTGTATTTTTTGTGTGTATTGTATATTTTGTTTGTTATGTTGTTTGTTAATGTATATTTCGTTTCTTGTGTTGTTTGTGTATTGTATATTTTGTTTGTTGGGTTATTTGTGTATTGTATATTATGTTTGTTATGTGTTTTGTTCGTTGTATATTTTGATTGTTGTATTGTTTGTATATTATATATTTTGTTTTTTGTGTTTTGCGTTGTATGTGTTGTTTGCTGTGTGCTTTGTTTATTGTATATTTTGTTTGTTGTGTTGTTTGTGTATTGTATATTTTGTTTGTTGTGTGTTTTTGTTGTATATTTTGTTTGTTGTGTGTGTGTTTTTTTAATTGTATATTTTGTTTGTTGTGTGTTTTTTATTGTATGTTTTGTTTGATGTGTGTTTTTTGTCGTATATTTTGTTTGTTGTGACTTTTGTTTGTTGTATATTGTGTATGATATGTGTGTTTTTTTGTTGTATATTTCGTATTTGTGTGTGTTTTTTTATTGCATATTTCGTTTGTTGTGTGTGTTTTTTTAAATTGTATATTTTGTTTGTTGTGTGTTTTTGGTTGTATATTTGCTTTCTTGAGTATTTTGTTTGTTGTATATTTTGTATGATATGTGTTTTCTGTTGTATATTTTGTTTGTTGTGTTTTTTGTTGTTGTTGTTGTGTTGTTTGTGTATTGTATATTGTTGTTTGTTTTGTTTGTTGTATATTTTGTTTGTTATGTATGTTTTTTGTTGTATATTTTTATTTGTTTTGTTTGTTGTATATTTTTCGTTGTATTGTTTGTGTGTTTTGTTTGTTGTGTTGTTTGTGTATTGTATATTTTGTTTGTTGTGTGTTTTGTTTGTTGTATATTTTGTTTGTTGTGTGTTTTTGTTTAATATTTTCTTGGTTGCATATTTTTTGTTGTATTTTTTGTGCAGTGTATATTTTGTTTGTTGTGTTGTTTGTGTATTGCATATTTTGTTTGTTGTGTTGTTTGTGTATTGTATATTGTATTTGTTGTGTTGTTTGTGTAGTGTATATTTTGTTTCTTGTGTTGTTTGTGTATTGTATACTGTGTTTGTTGTGTTGTTTGTGTATTGTATATTTTGTTTGTTGTGTTGTTTGTGTATTGTATATTTTGTTTCTTGTGTTGTTTGTGTATTGTGTATTGTGTTTGTTGTGTTGTTTGTGTATTGTAAATGTTGTTTGTTGTGTTGTTTGGATATTGTATATTTCGTTTCTTGTGTTGTTTGTGTATTGTATATTTTGTTTGTTGGGTTATTTGTGAATTGTATATTATGTTTGTTGTGTGTTTTGTTCGTTGTATATTTTGTTTGTTGTATTGTTTGTATGTTATATATTTTGTTTTTTGTGTTTTGCGTTGTATGTTTTGTTTGTTGTGTGCTTTGTTTGTTGTATATTTTGTTTATTGTGTTGTTTGTGTATTGTATATTTTGTTTGTTGTGTGTTTTTGTTGTATATTTTGTTTGTTGTGTGTGTGTTTTTTTATTGTATATTTTGTTTGTTGTGTGTTTTTATTGTATGTTTTGTTTGTTGTGTGTTTTTTGTTGTATATTTTGTTTGTTGTGTCTTTTGTTTGTTGTATATTTTGTATGATATGTGTTGTTTTTTTTGTATATTTCGTATTTCTGTGTGTTTTTTTATTGCATATTTCGTCTGTTGTGTGTGTTTTTTTAATTGAATATTTTGTTTGTTGTGTGTTATTTGTGGTATATTTTGATTTTTGTGTATTTTGTTTGTTGTATATTTTATATGATATGTGTTTTCTGTTGTATATTTTGTTTGTTGTGTTTTTGTTGTTGTTGTTGTGTATTTTGTTTGTTGTGTTGTTTGTGTATTGTATATTGTTGTTTGTTTTGTTTGTTGTATATTTTGTTTGTTATGTGCGTGTTTTTGTTGTATATTTTTATTTGTTTTATTTGTTGTATATTTTTCAATGTATTGTTTGTGTATTTTGTTTGTTGTGTTGTTTGTGTATTGTGTATATTTTGTTTGTTGCGTGTTTTGTTTGTTGTGTGTTTTTGTTTAATATTTTCTTTGTTGTATATTTTTTGTTGTATTTTTTGTGCATTGTATAGTTTGTTTGTTGTGTTGTTTGTGTATTGCATATTTTGTTTGTTGTGTTGTTTGTGTATTGTATATTGTGTTTGTTGTGTTGTTTGTGTAGTGTATATTTTGTTTCTTGTGTTGTTTGTGTATTGTATAGTGTGTTTGTTGTGTTGTTTGCGTATTGTATATTTTGTTAGTTGGGTTGTTTGTGTATTGTATATTATGTTTGTTGTGTGTTTTGTTCGTTGTATATTTTGTTTGCTGTGATTTTTTTTTTTAAATTGTATATTTTGTTTGTTGTGTGTGTTTTTTATTGTATATTTTGTTTGTTGTATGTTTTTTGTTGTATATTATGTTTGTTGTGTGTTTTGTTCGTTGTATATTTTGTTTGTTGAGTATTTGTTTTTGTATATTTTGTTTGTTGTGTGTTTTATTTGTTGTGTTGTTTGTGTATTGTATTTTTTGCTTCTTGTCTGTTTTGTTTGTTGTATATTTTGTTTGTTGTGTTATTTGTGTATTGTATATTTTGTTTGTTGTGTGTTTTTGTTTTATATTTTGTTTGCTGTGATTTTTTTTTAAATTGTATATTTTGTTTGTTGTGTGTGTTTTTATTGTATATTTTGTTTGTTGTATGTTTTGTTTGTTGTATATTTTGTTTGTTGTATGTTTTTGTTGTATATTTGTTTTGTTTTGTTTGTTATATATTTTTGTTGTATTGTTTGTGTATTGTGTATTTTGTATGTTTTGTTGTTTGTATATTCTATATTTTGTTTGTTGTGTGTTTTGTTTGTTGTATATTTTGTTTGTTGGATATTTTGTTTGTTGTGTGTTTTGTTTGATGTATATTTTTGTTGTATTGTTTGTGTATTGCGTATTTTGTTTGTTGTGTTGTTTGTATATTGTATATTTTGATTCTTGCGTTATTTGTGTATTGTATATTTTGTTTGTTGGGTTGCTTTTGTATTGTATATTATGTTTGCTGTGTGTTTTGTTCGTTGCATATTTTGTTTTTTGTGTATTTGTTGTTGTATATTCTGTTTCTTGTATGTTTTGTTTGTTGTGTTGTTTGTGTATTGTTTATTTTGCTTGTTGTGTGTTCTGTTTGTTGTATTGTTTGTATATTATATATTGTGTTTGTTGTTTTTGTTGTTGAATGGTTTGTTTGTTGTGTGTTTTGTTTAATGTATATTTTGTTTGTTGTTTTGTTTGTATATTGTATTTTTTGTGTGTTTGTGTATTGTATATTTTGTTTGTTATGTTGTTTGTGAATGTATATTTTGTTTGTTGTGTTGTTTGTGTATTGTATATTTTGTTTCTTGTGTTGTTTGTGTACTGTGTATTGTGTTTATTGTGTTGTTTGTGTATTGTAAATGTTGTTTGTTGTGTTGTTTCGATGTTGTATATTTCGTTTCTTGTGTTGTTTGTGTATTGTATATTTTGTTTGTTGGGTTATTTGTGTATTGTATATTATGTTTGTTATGTGTTTTGTTCGTTGTATATTTTGATTGTTGTATTGTTTGTATATTATATATTTTGTTTTTTGTGTTTTGCGTTGTATGTGTTGTTTGCTGTGTGCTTTGTTTATTGTATATTTTGTTTGTTGTGTTGTTTGTGTATTGTATATTTTGTTTGTTGTGTGTTTTTGTTGTATATTTTGTTTGTTGTGTGTGTTTTTTTTTAATTGTATATTTTGTTTGTTGTGTGTTTTTTATTGTATGTTTTGTTTGATGTGTGTTTTTTGTCGTATATTTTGTTTGTTGTGACTTTTGTTTGTTGTATATTGTGTATGATATGTGTGTTTTTTTGTTGTATATTTCGTATTTGTGTGTGTTTTTTATTGCATATTTCGTTTGTTGTGTGTGTTTTTTTAATTGTATATTTTGTTTGTTGTGTGTTTTTGGTTGTATATTTGCTTTCTTGAGTATTTTGTTTGTTGTATATTTTGTATGATATGTGTTTTCTGTTGTATATTTTGTTTGTTGTGTTTTTTGTTGTTGTTGTTGTGTATGTTGTTTGTTGTGTTGTTTGTGTATTGTATATTGTTGTTTGTTTTGTTTGTTGTATATTTTGTTTGTTATGTATGTTTTTTGTTGTATATTTTTATTTGTTTTGTTTGTTGTATATTTTTCGTTGTATTGTTTGTGTGTTTTGTTTGTTGTGTTGTTTGTGTATTGTATATTTTGTTTGTTGTGTGTTTTGTTTGTTGTATATTTTGTTTGTTGTGTGTTTTTGTTTAATATTTTCTTGGTTGCATATTTTTTGTTGTATTTTTTGTGCAGTGTATATTTTGTTTGTTGTGTTGTTTGTGTATTGCATATTTTGTTTGTTGTGTTGTTTGTGTATTGTATATTGTATTTGTTGTGTTGTTTGTGTAGTGTATATTTTGTTTCTTGTGTTGTTTGTGTATTGTATACTGTGTTTGTTGTGTTGTTTGTGTATTTTATATTTTGTTTGTCGGGTTGTTTGTGTATTGTATATTATGTTTGTTGTGTGTTTTGTTCGTTGTATATTTTGTTTGTTGTGTATTTGTTTTTGTATATTTTGTTTGTTGTGTGTTTTATTTGTTGTTTTGTTTGTGTATTGTATTTTTTGCTTCTTGTCTGTTTTGTTTGTTGTATATTTTGTTTGTTGTGTTGTTTGTGTATTGTATATTTTGTTTGTTGTGTGTTTTTGTTTTATATTTTGTTTGCTGTTTTTTTTTAAATTGTATATTTTGTTTGTTGTGTGTGTTTTTTGTTGTATATTTTGTTTGTTGTATGTTTTTGTTGTATATTTTGTTTGTTGTATATTTTGTTTGTTGTATATTTTGTTTGTTGTATATTTTGTTTGTTGTTTATTTTGGTTGTATATTTTGTTTGTTGTATGTTTGTTTTATTTTGTTTGTTATATATTTTTTGTTGCATTGTTTGTGTATTGTGTAGTTTGTTTGTTTTGTTGTTTGTATATTCTATATTTTGTTTGTTGTGTGTTTTGTTTGTTGTATATTTTGTTTTTTGGATATTTTGTTTGTTGTGTGTTTTGTTTGTTGTATATTTTTGTTGTATTGTTTGTGTACTTTATTTGTTGTGTTGTTTGTATATTGTGTATTTTGTGTGTTGTGTTGTTTGTTTCTTGCATACTTTGTTGTATACTTTGTTTATTGTGTGTTTTTGTTGTATGTTTTGTTTGTTTGTGTTTTGTTTGTTGTGTTGTTTGTGTATTGCATATTTTGTTTGTTGTATTGTTTGCGTATTGTATATTTTGTTTGTTGTGTGTGTTGTTTGATGTATATTGTGTTTGTTGTGTTGTTTGTGTATTGTATAATGTGTTTGTTGTGTTTGTGTATTGTATATTTTTGTTGTTGTGTTGTTTATGTATTGAGTGGTGTGTTTGTTGTGTTATTTGTATATTATATATTATGTTTGTTGTGTGTTTTGTTTGTTGGATATTTTGTTTCTTGTGTGTTTTGTTTGTTGTATATTTTTGTTGTATTGTTTGTGTACTTTATTTGTTGTGTTGTTTGTATATTGTGTATTTTGTTATTTGTGTTGATTGTTTTTTGCATACTTTGTTGTATACTTTGTTTATTGTGTATTTTTGTTGTATGTTTTGTTTGTTTGTGTTTTGTTTGTTGTGTTGTTTGTGTATTGCATATTTTGTTTGTTGTATTGTTTGCGTATTGTATATTTTGTTTGTTGTGTGTGTTGTTTGATGTATATTGTGTTTGTTGTGTTGTTTGTGTATTGTATAATGTGTTTGTTGTGTTTGTGTATTGTATATTTTTGTTGTTGTGTTGTTTATGTATTGAGTGGTGTGTTTGTTGTGTTATTTGTATATTATATATTATGTTTGTTGTGTGTTTTGTTTGTTGGATATTTTGTTTCTTGTGTGTTTTGTTTGTTGTATATTTTTGTTGTATTGTTTGTGTACTTTATTTGTTGTGTTGTTTGTATATTGTGTATTTTGTTATTTGTGTTGATTGTTTATTGCATACTTTGTTATATACTTTGTTTATTGTGTGTTTTTATTGTATGTTTTGTTTTTTTGTGTTTTGTTTGTTGTATATTGTGTTTGCTGGATATTATGTTTGTCGTGTGATTTGATTGTTGTAATATTTTTGTTGTATTGTTTGTGTATTGTGTATTTTATTTGTTGTGTTGTTTGTATATTGTTTATTTTGTTTGTTGTGTTGTTTGTTTATTGGATATTTTGTTTGTTGTGTTTGTTGTTTTATGTATATTGTGTTTGTTGTGTGTTTTGTTTGTTATATATTTTGTACGATGTGTTTTCTTTGTTGTATATTTTGTTTGTTGTGTGTTTTGTTTGTTGTGTATTTTCTTTGTTGTGTTGTTTGTATATTGTATATTTTGTTCGTTGTGTGTTTTGTTTGTTATATATTTAGTTTATCCTGTGTTTTGTTGTTGTATATTTTTGTATGTGTTTTTTTTTTGTATATGTTTTGTTGTATTGTTTGTGTATTGTGTATTTTGTTTGTTGTGTTGTTTGTGTATTTTATATTTTATTTGTTGTGTGTTTTGTTTGTTGTATATTATGTTTGTTGGATATTTTGTTTGTTGTGTATTTTGTTTGATGTATATTTTTGTTCTATTGTTTGTGTACTGCGTATTTTGTTTGTTGTGTTGTTTGCATATTGTATATTTGCTTGTTGTTTTGTTTGTGTATTGTATATTTTGTTTGTTGTGTGTGTTGTGTTGTTTGTTGTATATTTTTTATTGTGAGTTTTTGTTGTATGATTTATTTGTTGTGTGTTTTGTTTATTGTGTTGTTTGTGCATTGTATATATTGTTTGTTGTGTTGTTTGTGTATTGTGTATCTTGTTTGTTGGGTTGTTTGTGTATTGTATATTATGCTTGCTGTGTGTTTTGTTCGTTGCATATTTGTTTGTTGTGTATTTGTTGTTGTATATTTTGTTTGTTGTATGTTTTGTTTGTTGTGTTGTTTATGTATTGTTTATTTTGCTTGTTGTGTGTTCTGTTTGTTGTATTGTTTGTATATTATTTATTTTGTTTGTTGTTTTTGTTGTTGTATATTTTGTTTGTTGTGTTGTTTGTGAATGTATATTTTGTTTGTTGTGTTGTTTGTGTATTGTATATTTTGTTTCTTGTGTTGTTTGTGTATTGTGTATTGTGTTTGTTGTGTTGTTTTTGTATTGTAAATGTTGTTTGTTGTGTTTTTTGGATATTGTATATTTCGTTTCTTATGTTGTTTGTGTATTGTATATTTTGTTTGTTGGGTTGTTTGTGTATTGTATGTTATGTTTGTTGTGTGTTTCGGTCGTTGTATATTTTGTTTGTTGTATTGTTTGTATATTATATATTTTGTATTTTGTGTTTTGCGTTGTATGTTTTGTTTGTTGTGTGCTTTGTTTGTTGTATATTTTGTTTGTTGTGTTGTTTGTGTATTGTATATTTTGTTTGTTGGGTTGCTTTTGTATTGTATATTATGTTTGCTGTGTGTTTTGTTCGTTGCATATTTTGTTTTTTGTGTATTTGTTGTTGTATATTCTGTTTCTTGTATGTTTTGTTTGTTGTGTTGTTTGTGTATTGTTTATTTTGCTTGTTGTGTGTTCTGTTTGTTGTATTGTTTGTATATTATATATTGTGTTTGTTGTTTTTGTTGTTGAATGGTTTGTTTGTTGTGTGTTTTGTTTAATGTATATTTTGTTTGTTGTTTTGTTTGTATATTGTATTTTTTGTGTGTTTGTGTATTGTATATTTTGTTTGTTATGTTGTTTGTGAATGTATATTTTGTTTGTTGTGTTGTTTGTGTATTGTATATTTTGTTTCTTGTGTTGTTTGTGTACTGTGTATTGTGTTTATTGTGTTGTTTGTGTATTGTAAATGTTGTTTGTTGTGTTGTTTCGATGTTGTATATTTCGTTTCTTGTGTTGTTTGTGTATTGTATATTTTGTTTGTTGGGTTATTTGTGTATTGTATATTATGTTTGTTATGTGTTTTGTTCGTTGTATATTTTGATTGTTGTATTGTTTGTATATTATATATTTTGTTTTTTGTGTTTTGCGTTGTATGTGTTGTTTGCTGTGTGCTTTGTTTATTGTATATTTTGTTTGTTGTGTTGTTTGTGTATTGTATATTTTGTTTGTTGTGTGTTTTTGTTGTATATTTTGTTTGTTGTGTGTGTGTTTTTTTAATTGTATATTTTGTTTGTTGTGTGTTTTTTATTGTATGTTTTGTTTGATGTGTGTTTTTTGTCGTATATTTTGTTTGTTGTGACTTTTGTTTGTTGTATATTGTGTATGATATGTGTGTTTTTTTGTTGTATATTTCGTATTTGTGTGTGTTTTTTTATTGCATATTTCGTTTGTTGTGTGTGTTTTTTTAATTGTATATTTTGTTTGTTGTGTGTTTTTGGTTGTATATTTGCTTTCTTTAGTATTTTGTTTGTTGTATATTTTGTATGATATGTGTTTTCTGTTGTATATTTTGTTTGTTGTGTTTTTTGTTGTTGTTGTTGTGTATGTTGTTTGTTGTGTTGATTGTGTATTGTATATTGTTGTTTGTTTTGTTTGTTGTATATTTTGTTTGTTATGTATGTTTTTTGTTGTATATTTTTATTTGTTTTGTTTGTTGTATATTTTTCGTTGTATTGTTTGTGTGTTTTGTTTGTTGTGTTGTTTGTGTATTGTATATTTTGTTTGTTGTGTGTTTTGTTTGTTGTATATTTTGTTTGTTGTGTGTTTTTGTTTAATATTTTCTTGGTTGCATATTTTTTGTTGTATTTTTTGTGCAGTGTATATTTTGTTTGTTGTGTTGTTTGTGTATTGCATATTTTGTTTGTTGTGTTGTTTGTGTATTGTATATTGTATTTGTTGTGTTGTTTGTGTAGTGTATATTTTGTTTCTTGTGTTGTTTGTGTATTGTATACTGTGTTTGTTGTGTTGTTTGTGTATTGTATATTTTGTTTGTTGTGTTGTTTGTGTATTGTATATTTTGTTTCTTGTGTTGTTTGTGTATTGTGTATTGTGTTTGTTGTGTTGTTTGTGTATTGTAAATGTTGTTTGTTGTGTTGTTTGGATATTGTATATTTCGTTTCTTGTGTTGTTTGTGTATTGTATATTTTGTTTGTTGGATTATTTGTGAATTGTATATTATGTTTGTTGTGTGTTTTGTTCGTTGTATATTTTGTTTGTTGTATTGTTTGTATGTTATATATTTTGTTTTTTGTGTTTTGCGTTGTATGTTTTGTTTGTTGTGTGCTTTGTTTGTTGTATATTTTGTTTATTGTGTTGTTTGTGTATTGTATATTTTGTTTGTTGTGTGTTTTTGTTGTATATTTTGTTTGTTGTGTGTGTGTTTTTTTTATTGTATATTTTGTTTGTTGTGTGTTTTTATTGTATGTTTTGTTTGTTGTGTGTTTTTTGTTGTATATTTTGTTTGTTGTGTCTTTTGTTTGTTGTATATTTTGTATGATATGTGTTTTTTTTTTGTATATTTCGTATTTGTGTGTGTTTTTTTATTGCATATTTTGTTTGTTGTGTGTTATTTGTGGTATATTTTGATTTTTGTGTATTTTGTTTGTTGTATATTTTATATGATATGTGTTTTCTGTTGTATATTTTGTTTGTTGTGTTTTTTTTGTTGTTGTTGTGTATTTTGTTTGTTGTGTTGTTTGTGTATTGTATATTGTTGTTTGTTTTGTTTGTTGTATATTTTGTTTGTTATGTGCGTGTTTTTGTTGTATATTTTTATTTGTTTTATTTGTTGTATATTTTTCAATGTATTGTTTGTGTATTTTGTTTGTTGTGTTGTTTGTGTATTGTGTATATTTTGTTTGTTGCGTGTTTTGTTTGTTGTGTGTTTTTGTTTAATATTTTCTTTGTTGTATATTTTTTGTTGTATTTTTTGTGCATTGTATAGTTTGTTTGTTGTGTTGTTTGTGTATTGCATATTTTGTTTGTTGTGTTGTTTGTGTATTGTATATTGTGTTTGTTGTGTTGTTTGTGTAGTGTATATTTTGTTTCTTGTGTTGTTTGTGTATTGTATATAGTGTTTGTTGTGTTGTTTGCGTATTGTATATTTTGTTAGTTGGGTTGTTTGTGTATTGTATATTATGTTTGTTGTGTGTTTTGTTCGTTGTATATTTTGTTTGCTGTGATTTTTTTTTTAAATTGTATTTTTGTTTGTTGTGTGTGTTTTTTATTGTATATTTTGTTTGTTGTATGTTTTTTGTTGTATATTATGTTTGTTGTGTGTTTTGTTCGTTGTATATTTTGTTTGTTGAGTATTTGTTTTTGTATATTTTGTTTGTTGTGTGTTTTATTTGTTGTGTTGTTTGTGTATTGTATTTTTTGCTTCTTGTCTGTTTTGTTTGTTGTATATTTTGTTTGTTGTGTTGTTTGTGTATTGTATATTTTGTTTGTTGTGTGTTTTTGTTTTATATTTTGTTTGCTGTGATTTTTTTAAAATTGTATATTTTGTTTGTTGTGTGTGTTTTTATTGTATATTTTGTTTGTTGTATGTTTTTGTTGTATATTTTGTTTGTTGTATATTTTGTTTGTTGTATATTTTGTTTGTTGTATGTTTTTGTTGTATATTTGTTTTGTTTTGTTTGTTATATATTTTTGTTGTATTGTTTGTGTATTGTGTATTTTGTATGTTTTGTTGTTTGTATATTCTATATTTTGTTTGTTGTGTGTTTTGTTTGTTGTATATTTTGTTTGTTGGATATTTTGTTTGTTGTGTGTTTTGTTTGATGTATATTTTTGTTGTATTGTTTGTGTATTGCGTATTTTGTTTGTTGTGTTGTTTGTATATTGTATATTTTGATTCTTGCGTTATTTGTGTATTGTATATTTTGTTTGTTGGGTTGCTTTTGTATTGTATATTATGTTTGCTGTGTGTTTTGTTCGTTGCATATTTTGTTTTTTGTGTATTTGTTGTTGTATATTCTGTTTCTTGTATGTTTTGTTTGTTGTGTTGTTTGTGTATTGTTTATTTTGCTTGTTGTGTGTTCTGTTTGTTGTATTGTTTGTATATTATATATTGTGTTTGTTGTTTTTGTTGTTGAATGGTTTGTTTGTTGTGTGTTTTGTTTAATGTATATTTTGTTTGTTGTTTTGTTTGTATTTTGTATTTTTTGTGTGTTTGTGTATTGTATATTTTGTTTGTTATGTTGTTTGTGAATGTATATTTTGTTTGTTGTGTTGTTTGTGTATTGTATATTTTGTTTCTTGTGTTGTTTGTGTACTGTGTATTGTGTTTATTGTGTTGTTTGTGTATTGTAAATGTTGTTTGTTGTGTTGTTTCGATGTTGTATATTTCGTTTCTTGTGTTGTTTGTGTATTGTATATTTTGTTTGTTGGGTTATTTGTGTATTGTATATTATGCTTGTTATGTGTTTTGTTCGTTGTATATTTTGATTGTTGTATTGTTTGTATATTATATATTTTGTTTTTTGTGTTTTGCGTTGTATGTGTTGTTTGCTGTGTGCTTTGTTTATTGTATATTTTGTTTGTTGTGTTGTTTGTGTATTGTATATTTTGTTTGTTGTGTGTTTTTGTTGTATATTTTGTTTGTTGTGTGTGTGTTTTTTTAATTGTATATTTTGTTTGTTGTGTGTTTTTTATTGTATGTTTTGTTTGATGTGTGTTTTTTGTCGTATATTTTGTTTGTTGTGACTTTTGTTTGTTGTATATTGTGTATGATATGTGTGTTTTTTTGTTGTATATTTCGTATTTGTGTGTGTTTTTTTATTGCATATTTCGTTTGTTGTGTGTGTTTTTTTAATTGTATATTTTGTTTGTTGTGTGTTTTTGGTTGTATATTTGCTTTCTTGAGTATTTTGTTTGTTGTATATTTTGTATGATATGTGTTTTCTGTTGTATATTTTGTTTGTTGTGTTTTTTGTTGTTGTTGTTGTGTATGTTGTTTGTTATGTATGTTTTTTGTTTTATATTTTTATTTGTTTTGTTTGTTGTATATTTTTCGTTGTATTGTTTGTGTGTTTTGTTTGTTGTGTTGTTTGTGTATTGTATATTTTGTTTGTTGTGTGTTTTGTTTGTTGTATATTTTGTTTGTTGTGTGTTTTTGTTTAATATTTTCTTGGTTGCATATTTTTTGTTGTATTTTTTGTGCAGTGTATATTTTGTTTGTTGTGTTGTTTGTGTATTGCATATTTTGTTTGTTGTGTTGTTTGTGTATTGTATATTGTATTTGTTGTGTTGTTTGTGTAGTGTATATTTTGTTTCTTGTGTTGTTTGTGTATTGTATACTGTGTTTGTTGTGTTGTTTGTGTATTTTATATTTTGTTTGTCGGGTTGTTTGTGTATTGTATATTATGTTTGTTGTGTGTTTTGTTCGTTGTATATTTTGTTTGTTGTGTATTTGTTTTTGTATATTTTGTTTGTTGTGTGTTTTATTTGTTGTTTTGTTTGTGTATTGTATTTTTTGCTTCTTGTCTGTTTTGTTTGTTGTATATTTTGTTTGTTGTGTTGTTTGTGTATTGTATATTTTGTTTGTTGTGTGTTTTTGTTTTATATTTTGTTTGCTGTGTTTTTTTTTAAATTGTTTATTTTGTTTGTTGTGTGTGTTTTTTGTTGTATATTTTGTTTGTTGTATGTTTTTGTTGTATATTTTGTTTGTTGTATATTTTGTTTGTTGTATATTTTGTTTGTTGTTTATTTTGGTTGTATATTTTGTTTGTTGTATGTTTGTTTTATTTTGTTTGTTATATATTTTTTGTTGCATTGTTTGTGTATTGTGTAGTTTGTTTGTTTTTTTGTTTGTATATTCTATATTTTGTTTGTTGTGTGTTTTGTTTGTTGTATATTTTGTTTTTTGGATATTTTGTGTGTTGTGTGTTTTGTTTGTTGTATATTTTTGTTGTATTGTTTGTGTACTTTATTTGTTGTGTTGTTTGTATATTGTGTATTTTGTGTGTTGTGTTGTTTGTTTCATGCATACTTTGTTGTATACTTTGTTTATTGTGTGTTTTTGTTGTATGTTTTGTTTGTTTGTGTTTTGTTTGTTGTGTTGTTTGTGTATTGCATATTTTGTTTGTTGTATTGTTTGCGTATTGTATATTTTGTTTGTTGTGTGTGTTGTTTGATGTATATTGTGTTTGTTGTGTTGTTTGTGTATTGTATAATGTGTTTGTTGTGTTTGTGTATTGTATATTTTTGTTGTTGTGTTGTTTATGTATTGAGTGGTGTGTTTGTTGTGTTATTTGTATATTATATATTATGTTTGTTGTGTGTTTTGTTTGTTGGATATTTTGTTTCTTGTGTGTTTTGTTTGTTGTATATTTTTGTTGTATTGTTTGTGTACTTTATTTGTTGTGTTGTTTGTATATTGTGTATTTTGTTATTTGTGTTGATTGTTTATTGCATACTTTGTTATATACTTTGTTTATTGTGTGTTTTTATTGTATGTTTTGTTTTTTTGTGTTTTGTTTGTTGTATATTGTGTTTGCTGGATATTATGTTTGTCGTGTGATTTGATTGTTGTAATATTTTTGTTGTATTGTTTGTGTATTGTGTATTTTATTTGTTGTGTTGTTTGTATATTGTTTATTTTGTTTGTTGTGTTGTTTGTTTATTGGATATTTTGTTTGTTGTGTTTGTTGTTTTATGTATATTGTGTTTGTTGTGTGTTTTGTTTGTTATATATTTTGTACGATGTGTTTTCTTTGTTGTATATTTTGTTTGTTGTGTGTTTTGTTTGTTGTGTATTTTCTTTGTTGTGTTGTTTGTATATTGTATATTTTGTTCGTTGTGTGTTTTGTTTGTTATATAATTAGTTTATCCTGTGTTTTGTTGTTGTATATTTTTGTATGTGTTTTTTTTTTTTGTATATTTTTTGTTGTATTGTTTGTGTATTGTGTATTTTGTTTGTTGTGTTGTTTGTGTATTTTATATTTTATTTGTTGTGTGTTTTGTTTGTTGTATATTATGTTTGTTGGATATTTTGTTTGTTGTGTATTTTGTTTGATGTATATTTTTGTTCTATTGTTTGTGTACTGCGTATTTTGTTTGTTGTGTTGTTTGCATATTGTATATTTGCTTGTTGTTTTGTTTGTGTATTGTATATTTTGTTTGTTGTGTGTGTTGTGTTGTTTGTTGTATATTTTTTATTGTGAGTTTTTGTTGTATGATTTATTTGTTGTGTGTTTTGTTTATTGTGTTGTTTGTGCATTGTATATATTGTTTGTTGCGTTGTTTGTGTATTGTGTATCTTGTTTGTTGGGTTGTTTGTGTATTGTATATTATGCTTGCTGTGTGTTTTGTTCGTTGCATATTTGTTTGTTGTGTATTTGTTGTTGTATATTTTGTTTGTTGTATGTTTTGTTTGTTGTGTTGTTTATGTATTGTTTATTTTGCTTGTTGTGTGTTCTGTTTGTTGTATTGTTTGTATATTATATATTTTGTTTGTTGTTTTTGTTGTTGTATATTTTGTTTGTTGTGTTGTTTGTGAATGTATATTTTGTTTGTTGTGTTGTTTGTGTATTGTATATTTTGTTTCTTGTGTTGTTTGTGTATTGTGTATTGTGTTTGTTGTGTTGTTTTTGTATTGTAAATGTTGTTTGTTGTGTTTTTTGGATATTGTATATTTCGTTTCTTATGTTGTTTGTGTATTGTATATTTTGTTTGTTGGGTTGTTTGTGTATTGTATGTTATGTTTGTTGTGTGTTTTGTTCGTTGTATATTTTGTTTGTTGTATTGTTTGTATATTATATATTTTGTATTTTGTGTTTTGCGTTGTATGTTTTGTTTGTTGTGTGCTTTGTTTGTTGTATATTTTGTTTGTTGTGTTGTTTGTGTATTGTATATTTTGTTTGTTGTGTGTTTTTGTTGTATATTTTGTTTGTTGTGTGTGTGTTATTTTTATTGTATATTTTGTTTGTTGTGTGTTTTTTATTGTATATTTTGTTTGTTGTGTGTTTTGTTTATTGTATATTTTGTATGATATGTGTGTTTTTTGTTGTATATTTCGTATTTGTGTGTGTAAGTTTTTATTGTATATTTCGTTTGTTGTGTGTGTGTTTTTTTATTGCATATTTTGTTTGTTGTGTATTTTGTTTGGTGTATATTTTGTATGATATGTCTTTTCTGTTGTATATTTTGTTTGTTGTGTGTTTTTGTTGTTGTGTATTTTGTTTGTTGTGTTGTTTGTGTATTGTATATTGTTGTTTGTTTTGTTTGTTGTATATTTTGTTTGTTATGTGTGTTTTTTTGTTGTATATTTTTTGTTGTATTGTTTGTGTATTTTGTTTGTTGTGTTGTTTGTGTATTGTATATTTTGTTTGTTGTGTGTTTTGTTTGTTGTATATTTTGTTTGTTGTGTGTTTTTGTTTAATATTTTCTTTGTTGTATATTTTTTGTTGTATTTTTTGTGCATTGTATATTTTGTTTGTTGTGTTGTTTGTGTATTGTATATTTTGTTTGTTGTGTTGTTTGTGTATTGTTTATTTTGTTTCTTGTGTTGTTTGTGTAGTGTATATTTTGTTTCTTGTGTTGTTTGTGTATTGTATATTGTGTTTGTTGTGTTGTTTGTGTATTGTAAATGTTGTTTGTTGTGTTGTTTTTATATTGAATATTTCGTTTCTTGTGTTGTTTGTGTATTGTATATTTTGTTTGTTGGGTTGTTTGTGTATTGTATATTATGTTTGTTGTGTGTTTTGTTCGGTGTATATTTTGTTTGTTGTGTATTTGTTTTGTATATTTTGTTTGTTGTGTGTTTTGTTTGTTGTGTTGTTTGTGTATTGTATTTTTTGCTTGTTGTCTGTTTAGTTTGTTGTATATTTTGTTTGTTGTGTTGTTTGTGTATTGTATATTTTGTTTGTTGTGTGTTTTTGTTGTATATTTTGTTTCTTGTGTTTTTTTTAAATTGTATATTTTGTTTGTGTGTGTGTTTTTATTGTATATTTTATTTGTTGTATGTTGTTTGTTGTATATTTTGTTTGGTGTGTGTGTTTTATTGTATATTTCGTTTGTTGTATGTTTTTGTTGTATATTTTGTTTGTTGTATATTTTGTTTGTTTTATGTTTTGGTTGTATATTTTGTTTGTTGTATGATTTTGTTGTATATTTGGTTTGTTTTGTTTGTTATATATTTTTTGTTGTATTGTTTGTGTATTGTGTATTTTGTTTGTTGTGTTGTTTGTATATTCTAAATTTTGTTTGTTGTGTCTTTTGTTTGTTGTATATTGTGTTTATTGGATATTTTGTTTATTGTGTGTTTTGTTTGTTGTATATTTTGTTTGTTATGTGTATTTGTTGTTGTTGTATATTTGTTTGTTATTTTGTTTGTCGTATATTTTTTGTTGTATTGTTTGTGTACTGTGTATTTTGTTTGTTGTGTTGTTCGTGTATTGTATATTTTGTTTGTTGTGTTTTTTGTTTGTTGTATATTTTGTTTGTTGTATTATTTGTGTATTGTGTATTTTGTTTGTTGTGTTTTTGTATATTGTGTATTTTGTTTGTGTTGTTTGTGGTGTATTGTATATTTTGTTTGTTGTGTGTTTTGTTTGTTGTATATTTTGTTTGTTGTATATTTTTTGTTGTATTATTTGTGTATTGTGTATTTTGTTTGTTGTGTTTTTGTATATTGTGTATTTTGTTTGTTGTGTTGTTTGTGTATTGTATATTTTGTTTGTTGTGTGTGTTGTGTGTTGTATATTTTGTTTATTGTGTGTTTTTTGTTGTATATTTTGTTTGTTGTGTGTTTTGTTTGTGCCAGGCGGGCAGGTAAAGCGTGCTAGTCACTGCACTAACGCGGCGCTCCGTGTTGCTAGATACACAACAACATCAACAACAACAATAAGGCAAGGGAAACTTTTACACGCCCAGAAGCGCGTTATGTATATGGTACTAACCACATATTTGTATAGGCCACTGGGCACTGGAAGTGAGATGTGGTCAATCTCCTGTCGCCTTTACTTCTCCAGACATTTCCTGGCACCCATTTTAAGCAATGTCAATCTGGGAACCCACGTCAATGTAAATCAACATTCCCATCTCTATGGGGCTTTGAGCCCTTGACCACCGAGCCAGGCGGACAATGTTCTTACCACTGGGCTACCGCGGATTTCTCTGTTGCTAGATAGTCAAGTGGGACATGCCTCGAAGTACACTTGTTCCTGCAGCCAGGCGCTGTCGTCATATGGAGGCGGCAGGTTCGAATCCCTCTATGGTTACTATGGCTTTCAATTTTTATACTGTCTAGTGGTTCTCAACCGGTGGGGAATTCCCCCCCCCCCCGTAAAAAGGAGGGGGGGGGGATTTTAGGGTTTCCAGGGGGGAGTTAAGATTATTTCAAGATCGCGTTAATAAAAGAACAGATTACTTGATATTGTTTTTCCCTCCATACTTTACGGTTCTGTACTTCTCGCCCTTCTGAAATTAATTTTATAACCTAAGTAGACCCGCAAATCACGTTTTATGTAGACGTCTAGACTTGTTCTAGTACGTGTTATTTAAATTTAGCTTCAATTTTTACGTAAACAGTGTATGGAGCGGGGGAAGGGGGGGGGGGGGGATTTATAGGGAGGAAATACGAAAAAAAAGGGGGGAGATGAAGTTATGAAAATATGTGAAGGGGTGCACTGGCCAAAAAAGGTTGAGAACCACTGAGTTAAAGTAACAAACACCTGTGACTGACAGGATATTTTTTTTTAAAGAGGTGTTTGAAAGGCGTGAGGATCGACTTCAGTGCACCGAGTTTTATCCCATATTGCTTGGTCTCTTTCGCAGGGCGACCTGTCGCCTGCGCTTGCTCTTTTGCCATCCAGTTTGCCGGCTATCCCGAAGATTTCAAGTTTATTTCCCCATGAACAGTTCTACTTGTCTCAGGACGTTTATAAACATACATAAATTGGTTTATACAATAAACATAACACAAACACTTTCACACCACATGAAGTGGCATGTGATATTTTCTACACGCCACTTCAGGTGAAGTGAATATATATTGAAAATTCACTTTATGTCATTTGTCAACATATTAAGAACAATACATCTTCACAACATTCATATTTACATTGCAATATTTGAATTTAAAAAAAAGACAAACAAAAAACACACAAAAACAAATTGACCATACCGCAAGACAGTCAAAAGTTATAAAACCCGACAAAAGCGCTATGTTGGAGGTCAAAGAAGAATAGTTAACAACACAGAACCGGTGTCGTCAGCGATACACGCTGAATGAGATACTTTTCTATTTCTCCATGACATATGTGTCCTCCACCCAAGTCTTTTCAAACTCTTCATGCTCTATGTTTTTAATCAGTTTTTTTTTTTTTTATGTATTAGTAAATATTAATATGCTCATCATCAAGTGCCATGCCAGCAGGCGTTTATGTCTCTCCCCAGATCTCGGTCTTTGGTGTTCTAGATCAATACTGCTGATGATATTCCTCCATGACATCGTCTCAATTCATCCAGTATCATGTGTCTTGATCTGCGTCTGCCTCTCTTCCCTTCGATCTTTTCAGTCGTCACGATGTTCTCAAATGCCCCTACTCTCATCACAAGACCAACGAAAGCTGTTTGTTTGTTTCTTATTGTTGTATATATTGTTATAGTTTCATAAGCCTCTTTCAGGCAATCGTCGTTAGTTACTCTAGCTATCGAATGTAACAAACTCTCTCTCTCTCTCTCTCTCTCTCTCTCTCTCTCTCTCTCTCTCTCTCTGTGTCTGTGTGTGTGCGTGCGTGCGTGTATGTGTGTGTGTGTGTGTGTGTGTGTGTGTGTGTGTGTGTGTATATACTTGATAAGTGAGAGTAAATGTATTGTGATAATTGTAACAACACTCAGGATCTGTTTAGACTAGGCAATTGATTTGACTTGTCACAGGGCAGATCATCAGCGGGGAAAGGGTGGGATCCCGGCTTGGTCCTTCAACAAGGCTTTCGTCCGGCGCTGACTTCTGAGCCCATGACCTGCAACAGCGAGGACACTATATCCCAGGCTTCCGTCCAGAACAGCACTTCCCTTAGTGACTGCTATTGCTTGATGGTTGGTGATCAAGTCTGGAGCTGACTCGTTTCGGCTCTTTCCCCTCCAAGTCCGGTTCACTAGCCTGCAGGATTGTTCGAGATGTGAATGTGACGTCATGGCTCCATAGATCCCTCTGTTTCTCTGATGATGCCTGCAGGCTCGACCGAGACAAGGAGTTTGAGTCTGCCGTACCCTAAGCCCCTGCTCCAGACAGTCCCAGACCATTAACCAATACCGTGAACGAAAGCCTGAGCTATAGCATCCTATAAACATTTCTGCAGGTCAAGACAGTGGACAGGGCATCCCTTATCTACTGTATATACCCAGGAGTGAGACAACCGATATCCATCAGCCGCCAAAGTGACCAAGTCCGGGTGCGGGGACTGTGAGACCATACTTTCTTTTAATTTGGAAAGTGATGCACTGACAGTGCTTCCGCTAGAAATTATCCCTGTTTGCCAGACATTTCATCTGTCTGCCAGCCTCGTGCATGTGTCTTGTGACAAGACCGCCGGGGCTTGGACTGGTTTGCCACGATAGTTACTATCCCCTGCCTTTGCTCCAACCACCTCAATAGCACTCTACATCTACCAGGCCCCACACAAGCCGGGACAGCTTAACCTCCCCTCCCTCACCTAGGGTTCCAAACCCCAAGGGGGCTCGGATCAGACACCAGTCATATCACTGCACAAAGTCATAGCTAAGAGAACATAAAAACTTTAATTCTGAACTACGTCAACCACAACACAGAGAAGGATGGCTGAAAGCCAGACTAGAAGAACTATGTACAAGATCAAAGACGCAGATGAGTATTCATCATGGAGGCGGACGATAGCTCGTGCGGTTGTCCAGTCGTGGTAGCGACTCACCCAGGCTCCTCCAGTGGACTGGAACTCCAAGGTCTGCTGCCTCTCCAAAGTTCCCTCTTCACCCAGAGAACCAAGCAAGGGCTGATCAAGCGCAGTACCACTGCCTGACTGACACTGCACTGATGAACAAGGATCCTTCCTTGCTGTCGTACTATTTCCCTCGTCACACTCCTGATGAAGTCTGGGCCGACCCTATACCATTAGCGGTCTCCCACTTGCAGAAAAAATACATGTAGCACCGTCTCAAAATACACAAGAGCCAGGTCACTCTTCTATCTCATCAGTGACCCACACACTGATATGTCACTTACATAATAAGCGGTTGCTCCACACGAACACACAATGTCACTGGTAAAGTCTATCAGGTGACTAAACACTTCACCTTAGTTCCATGTCCTTGGACAATATATCTTCACACAGTATCAGGTACCTACCCTGATCCATGGGTAGTAATCACAACCTAGCATACACTGTCAACAGTTCATCACGTTGGCATGAGGTAGCTCCCTACCTTCACAAACATTGTCAACAGTTCATAACGTTGGCCTGAGGTAACTCCCTACCTTCACAACCATGTCACTCAGGTGTTTCCACCAATGTTGTAATCAATGTCCTAGTTCACTGGACCACATGTTGGCTTCATAAAGTTAACCAATGTAAAAACACTATTTAAGCATCAACTGATACATGGTGTCCCATAACCCAGCCGGGCCAGAAGCATATAACACAGGTCATGGTGACCGGTAACAATGATCAATTCGCTCAACTTGAAAGGTCACTACCTTGCAATTACCAAGGTTTACACAGAGCCTGAATGTCACCAGTGCTTCACTGGCTTGAATCACCAGACGTTTCAGTGTTGGATCCTCTCAGGATCGGATGACACTCGTCGGACTCTTGACGGAGGTCCTAACCTAGACCTACCGACTTATTCAGCACTCAGCTCCTTCCAACATTGATCTCGCAGAATCAGACAACCACTCCCAGTATGGCCTCAATCAACTTCTGGATAGGCACTGGAATGAGTGGGCCCATAGAGCTCATGGTGCAGCTCTTGAATCTTCTTCTGTATAGTAATAACAGATCCTGTAACACGGAGAGGTTGGTGTGAGTACTCAACTACAACAAAGACTACCAGCATCTCCACCCTGTCACCTGCCTCTCAGACATTCCTCATGTCTACCAACATGAGTATGAAATCATCACATCATAGATCTACTTAGTCACTATAATATATAGGCATAATGATGGTAGAAACAGCAATAGCACACCTGTTCAGTCAAGTAACACTTCTGGGCTACATATAACCCCTAGCACCAGAGTCGACTGTATGACTCTGTCAAGCATCCTTCGCCTGGTGCCAGTCCAATCCGGTTTCATCTCCCATCCTCAATCAACATATACACTTACTTTCCTTTCAGTGTAGGGATTACTGTATCGAGAAGGTGTCCAGCCGGACATCTCCTTCCTGACAGACTCATCAATTCATCAATCCCTTAACCCATGGACTGATGAATTACACACATTAATAACTATATGTCCATAATGAATTATACTCCTGATAATTCATTACTATAGCATTAACTAAGGAGAACTCATGACTTGTTACACTTAACTAACAAAATCATATCACAGCCATAGTGTCAGGTCTGGGATCCCTGCCCCAGATCCTGAGTTGCCCTTGTATTCACTGACTATCTTTCAGGTCAGTCATCCCTGTGCCGGTCGAGCACAGCTGTGGTGGCCATCCACCATTACACTTTCCCACAGCTACTGTGGGTCTCGTGTACCTTGTCCCGTGACGACTTAAGTCACGTCATCCAATGTAGCAAACCTCCAGACTCCACTACCAAACTCTGGCTCCACCTTTTTTTTTGGGGGGGGGGGGGGGGGTTATGCCCCTCCCAACTACTACCTCACGGCAGTACTCCAAGTACTCCATGAACCGAGTCAGGGTTCCAGAAGAGTAGAATATTAGAGACAGAAACGGTTAGGTTCAAACCTCGATCTATCTAGACACCTCGGCCTCGAATTACGGAGTGCCGCATCACTCTCGATCGGGTATGTTCATTCATCGGATATGCACGATTGCATGGGGTCGGACCTATTACCGATCGGGTTGGGGTTACCGGCCTACCTCCCGCTGCCTAGACAAACGTAAGATGGAACACGCACGGTCATCCTTGCGTACGGACATGACAACAAGCAGTAACAATAGTATCATGAATACTTCTTATCAATTGTTATCCTGCCGATGCAACGTCATTCGGCTTACGCGGAATAACACTGCTATCTGCACACAGCAAATACACCCCTGCTGATTTCACCTTGATTCCTCGAAAAATCACCATCACTGATAGAACAATTACGTTACCATTCTAATGTCACGAAGCACATTACACATTTCTAATACTAAGCTCTACCTTATCATTTACCGCGTCTAGCATGTTGATGTCATGACGGACAAACTGTCGCCTTGCCTGTGTAATGAATAAACCAAACCCGTAACTGCTACACACTGTAACGCACATCGTTCGGCCTATTTTATTTACACACCACTCGCTGTGGAACACGGCTTGTTCCGTCAGGTAACACATTACATTGCTGATCGATAAAGCCTACTTAAAAATGCAACCGCCAACTGTAACGGATAACTCTACGCGACAACTCAATTTTGCGATGGCAATTAATTCATTCCGGGGACTCAGCACGGCATTACGACAACAATTAAATCATAGAATAAGTACTCAACTAACCTGTGATTGAAGAATCACAACCTTGACTGTATATGTCCGCACTGGCCGCGAATATTGACATCCAAATTACAACAGCCTGTTGGCTGCGATCTGTCTACGCTGAGGTTTGGTGGGCGACTGCTCACGACAAAGTCAGTGCGCCTTCCACTCGCCTACACGGGCCGCGTGACTTTCATGATTCATGAAGAAAACCAGAGTCACGATAAGTTCCAGCACCCCGTGCTGCATGAAGCACTCGTGAACTTAGAGATCTCTATCCCGTACGCACTTGAGGGAACATTCTAGAGTTTCTATAAATAACTAGAATAGCTCCGCCCCGCACTATTTTTTGATGGGGAATCCCCTATTAATTGATATTAATTCAAGGGAGACCAACGCATCGCACTCCCTTCAAAGGGATATTATGCAGAGATCTGCCGTTCTTTATCCGTTTCGTCACATAGGCCCCCACTTAAGATGGTCGACCCGGTCGAACTCACTAGACAAAGATCGGTCTGAACTCTGAACCTCTACTCTATCGAGATTGGATGTCGGGAAAGAAAGTCAGCTCCGACATTCTCTTTCCCTGGGATGTATTCTACCGTAAACTGGTATGGTTGCAGTAATAACGACCACCTCATCAGCCGCGGATTTAATTTCTGCGATGAGGCAAGAAATGTAAGCGGTTGGTGATCCGACTGCACCTTGAACTGGACCCCATAAAGATAGGGTTGGAATTTTCGCACGGCCCAGACCAGAGACAGACATTCCCTCTCTACCGTCGAATAATTCCGTTCTGCCGGTAACAACTTCCGACTTGCATATGCCACTGGATAAAGAACAGAAGGATCGTCCCGTCCTTCTTGTAATAAAGTGGCCCCAATTCCAATCTGACTGGCATCCGTACGCAAGATGAACGGTTTCGTCAGATTGGGCAGTTGTAGAACCGGTTTGTCAATCAATACCTGCTTAAGCTTCCCATAGGCCTCCTCACAAGCCGGCGTCCAGACGATTTTCTCGGGTGTCCCTTTCTTTAAGGTATCGGTCAGTGGTGCCCCAATCTCATTAAACCTCGGGATAAATTTTTGGTAATATCCACATAAGGACAAAAAGGATCTGACATCCTTTTTGGTCTGCGGTCTGGGCGCCAGTCTGACCTTCTCAATATTCTTGGCCTCTGGCACTATCTGCCCCGGAGTGATGGTGTGTCCCAAGAACTCTAGCGTCTGATACCCCAACATGCATTTGGTAGGACGCGCCGTTAATCCCACTTCCCTCAATCTCGTAAAGATTCTACTTAACGAAGTGAGATGCTCTTCGAAGATTCCTGATGCTATCAGAATATCATCCATGAAGGAGCATATCGAGGGGTCCTTGAGGGGTCCTAACAAAAGCCGCATCATCCGGGTAAAGACACTTGGGGCGTTGTTCAATCCAAACGGCATCACTTTGAACTCATAATGTCCCGAGGAAGTGCTGAAGGCCAAGAGATGGCGAATTGCCGGCTTGACCGGGATCTGGTAATATCCCCGGCTTAAATCAACCTTTGAGAAATATATGGCCTGATTTAATCTAGAAAACAACTGATTCGCGTTTGGTACCGGCTCCACCTGGAATTGGGTACAGCTGTTCAACATTCGGTAATCGATACAGAGTCGGTGTTCCCCGCTGGGTTTCCTCAGTAAGACCACCCCGGCATTGTACGGGGAGGTCGAGGGGGAGATAATATCATCATCCAGGAGTTTCTGGATTTCGTCTTCCAGCGCCTTCTCTTTCGAGAACGGGACTGGGTAGACCCTTTGGCGAACCGGCTCATGGCTAGTGAGAGTCATGTCAAACTCCACCAACTCTGTCCTACCTGGTTTATCCGTAAGCACGTCCTGATTGGACTTCACCAGACGGGATAACCCCACTTTCTCTTTCGGGGAAAGGTTAGGATTGATCTGGACATCCAGATACGTTTCCCTAGAGATTAATGGGTATTCTGTATCTCCCTCTGATCCAGGCTCCGTTTCCATGGCGACTGCCATGGCCATGAAGTGGGAAGACTCCTCTTCGGATCTCTCCTCATATTTCTTGAGGAGATTAATATGGAAAATTTTCGTTTTCCCTCTGATCTTAATCCCATAATTGGTTCGGGATACCACCCGTTCCACTGGGAAAGGACCCTGCCATCCGATTTCGAGTTTATTGCCCCCAATGGGAAGTAACAACAACACTCGGTCTCCCACCTGAAGAGATCTTGCTTTTGACCGTCTATCATAATAGGCAGCATGTCTCTTCCGGGCTTTCCTCAAATTCTTTGCGGCCAGCTCCCAACCAGTCTTGAGTTTACTTTTCAACTCCTCAACGTATTTGTAGGAGGACCCTTCTACCGCGGACGTCTCATCCGTCCACCCTCTCCGTAGGGCTTCCAGGGGACCTTTAATGGGACGCCCGAACAACAACGTCGCCGGAGCCAGTCCCGTGGACCCATGAGGCACCTCTCGATAGGCAAAAAGGGCGGCTGAGATAAACTCATCCCACCGATCGGGCTTATCTTGGGCCAGTTTTCGAAGCATGGTCATCAACGTTCCGTTGAACCGCTCCACTTGTCCGTTGGACTGAGGGTGATAGGGGCTGGTGTGAATGTGGTTCGTCTGAAATATCCCAAAGACCTCCTCCATCAATTTCCCACAAAATTGGGATCCATTGTCGGTGAGGATCTGATGAGGGAACCCTAACCTTGTGAAGACCTCCACCAAAGCGTTTGCCACCCTCTTGGAATCAATGGTGGTTAATGGGATGGCCTCTGCCCACATGGAGCAGCAGTCCACCATGGTGAGGATATACTTGTTCCTCTTCCGGGTCCTCGGCAGAGGTCCCAGAATGTCGACTGCCACGCGTTCAAATGGTGAGGTCATAATGGGCATTTCCCCTAAAACCACCGGAGCTGTCCAATGCCTGGGAGCCACTCTCTGGCATTCCGGGCATGACTTAACATACCTCCGCACGTCTCCCGTCATTCCCGGCCAATAATAATGGCAGGAAATTCGTTGGAAGGTTGCCCCGACACCCATGTGTCCACTGAACGCTATCGTATGTCCCATGTGAAGAATCTGGGATCGATAGTCTTTCGGGACCACTAACTGTCCATACGGTCGATCTGCCTTTCCTGCCCGACGATAGAGTAACCCATTTTTCATATAGAACTGACCCCTTTGTGGAGGGGCAGAACTATGGGGTAACTTCCTAAAGCACGGACGTAAAGTCGCATCCATACTTTGAGCCACTCTCATTTCACCCGGTCGAGGGTTAGATATGACCTCCTCAGAGGGTTCAGTCACGATCTGAGATCTGGTCTGCATAGCCCCTACTACTATCGGGTTCAGTGGGATCCCCAGGAACACATATTCGGATCCCAGAATCAAAGGGTAGATCGGATCTGGTAACACCGCTGCCTGAATGGTACCCGTAACGTACTTGCACTGAATATCGACCCGTGCGATTGGCAAGGTCAAGGCTACAGAGCTCTTGGTGGTTGGTTGGATCTCTTTGGTTTCCCCGGTGAACTGCTCTGGGCGCACCAGGTGAGAAGCTATTACAGCCTCGAAATCCAACCCCGTGTCATATAGACACTCCACCGGGTGTCCATTCACTACTATCATCTCTACCACGGGTGGTTTCTCTGACTTTGTTTTCGTGGAACCCCCCTCGGCTTTCTCGTTAGGTCTATCCCTATTTTCCGCGAGACAAGCTAAGTGCAAGTCCTTAGGCTTCCTCCGACAGTCCCCTGTATCATGGGAAGCCGACTTACAGAAGGTACACCACCGCTTACTCCACTTCCGTTTGGTAGGTCGAGGCTGGCGTTTCCTTCCGGGTTTCTTACCAAAGTCTTTTACCACAGGATCTGCTACATGGGATGACTTTTTGGGACCTTTGGTCTTGGGCTTCTGATCACGCCCCTTCTGCCTTTTCTGGGAATCAGTCTGACTGGAATCCCCAGTCTCACCATAGACTTCCACATACCTTTCAGCTAACTTATTTACTATGTCTAGCCTTTCCGCCCCATTTTCCCCTAAGAAATTCCTTAAAGGCTTGGACATCTGCATTTTCATTTGATCCACCACCATCAACTCTCTCAGACTCTCATAATCCTCTTTGAAATTGGCCAACGCCATCCACTTCAACAGGTATGAGTTCAACCTCACACTATAGGCCGAGAACATCTCACCTGGTTCTCTCTTGGAAGTTCTGAACCTCCGCCTGTAAGCATGGGCTGTCATTTCGAATCTTTTCAAAAGAGCCGATTTCAGGGTTGGATAATCATTTTCCATCCCTGGGGGAAGACGCGCATACACTTCGTACGCGGTGCCACGGAGTCCTTGTGAAAGCTTAAGATTCCAACGCTCAGGCTCTAAACCCATAGCTTTACACATTGCCTCGAACTTCTCTAAGAATTGATCTATCTTCTCTTGGTCCGGTTCAAATGGTGGAAACGGCCATTTCATAGCATGGTAAGCTAGTCTGCTGGCTACTGATGAGCTAGGTAAAGCTACTCCACCTACTGCTCCCTCAGACTCACCAACCGATTTAGCCTCTACCTCAAGTTGCTTCATACGGAACTCATGTTCCATTTCCAACTTCCTAGCATCTAATTTCTTAGACTCTAGGTCAGCTGCCAGTTTTTGTGCCTGTTGGTCTGCCACCAACTTTTGCTCTTCAAGTGCTACCTTTCGAGCTTCAAGCTGAATTTCTGACTTTCTTCTCTCCCTCTCTTCTGCTCTGAAGTCTCTCTCTACTTCCAGTACATAGGCTTTGAATTCCTCACCTTCCAATCCCATCTCAGATGCAGATGCCCGCACCTTAGCTAAATCTAAAGTACGAGTAGCCATGCTTAGTGTAACTTAGTATCAGTATAGATATGCAATACCCAATCACAATGCTAACTGTACTCCAACCAACACTGTAACTATGTATCTATACTAACTTAACTAAATGTCTGTCCACGTCGAAGAGAAAGGTTTCAGTAGCCCTACTCGTCAAGTAGATAATAGGTATAGGACAGATGACACTATAACCTATCCTACCAGATGTCAGAACAAAGAGAAGATCCCGGACGAGCCCCCACTCTATCTTGTGACAAGACCGCCGGGGCTTGGACTGGTTTGCCACGATAGTTACTATCCCCTGCCTTTGCTCCAACCACCTCAATAGCACTCTACATCTACCAGGCCCCACACAAGCCGGGACAGCTTAACCTCCCCTCCCTCACCTAGGGTTCCAAACCCCAAGGGGGCTCGGACCAGACACCAGTCATATCACTGCACAAAGTCATAGCTAAGAGAACATAAAAACTTTAATTCTGAACTACGTCAACCACAACACAGAGAAGGATGGCTGAAAGCCAGACTAGAAGAACTATGTACAAGATCAAAGACGCAGATGAGTATTCATCATGGAGGCGGACGATAGCTCGTGCGGTTGTCCAGTCGTGGTAGCGACTCACCCAGGCTCCTCCAGTGGACTGGAACTCCAAGGTCTGCTGCCTCTCCAAAGTTCCCTCTTCACCCAGAGAACCAAGCAAGGGCTGATCAAGCGCAGTACCACTGCCTGACTGACACTGCACTGATGAACAAGGATCCTTCCTTGCTGTCGTACTATTTCCCTCGTCACACTCCTGATGAAGTCTGGGCCGACCCTATACCATTAGCGGTCTCCCACTTGCAGAAAAAATACATGTAGCACCGTCTCAAAATACACAAGAGCCAGGTCACTCTTCTATCTCATCAGTGACCCACACACTGATATGTCACTTACATAATAAGCGGTTGCTCCACACGAACACACAATGTCACTGGTAAAGTCTATCAGGTGACTAAACACTTCACCTTAGTTCCATGTCCTTGGACAATATATCTTCACACAGTATCAGGTACCTACCCTGATCCATGGGTAGTAATCACAACCTAGCATACACTGTCAACAGTTCATCACGTTGGCATGAGGTAGCTCCCTACCTTCACAAACATTGTCAACAGTTCATAACGTTGGCCTGAGGTAACTCCCTACCTTCACAACCATGTCACTCAGGTGTTTCCACCAATGTTGTAATCAATGTCCTAGTTCACTGGACCACATGTTGGCTTCATAAAGTTAACCAATGTAAAAACACTATTTAAGCATCAACTGATACATGGTGTCCCATAACCCAGCCGGGCCAGAAGCATATAACACAGGTCATGGTGACCGGTAACAATGATCAATTCGCTCAACTTGAAAGGTCACTACCTTGCAATTACCAAGGTTTACACAGAGCCTGAATGTCACCAGTGCTTCACTGGCTTGAATCACCAGACGTTTCAGTGTTGGATCCTCTCAGGATCGGATGACACTCGTCGGACTCTTGACGGAGGTCCTAACCTAGACCTACCGACTTATTCAGCACTCAGCTCCTTCCAACATTGATCTCGCAGAATCAGACAACCACTCCCAGTATGGCCTCAATCAACTTCTGGATAGGCACTGGAATGAGTGGGCCCATAGAGCTCATGGTGCAGCTCTTGAATCTTCTTCTGTATAGTAATAACAGATCCTGTAACACGGAGAGGTTGGTGTGAGTACTCAACTACAACAAAGACTACCAGCATCTCCACCCTGTCACCTGCCTCTCAGACATTCCTCATGTCTACCAACATGAGTATGAAATCATCACATCATAGATCTACTTAGTCACTATAATATATAGGCATAATGATGGTAGAAACAGCAATAGCACACCTGTTCAGTCAAGTAACACTTCTGGGCTACATATAACCCCTAGCACCAGAGTCGACTGTATGACTCTGTCAAGCATCCTTCGCCTGGTGCCAGTCCAATCCGGTTTCATCTCCCATCCTCAATCAACATATACACTTACTTTCCTTTCAGTGTAGGGATTACTGTATCGAGAAGGTGTCCAGCCGGACATCTCCTTCCTGACAGACTCATCAATTCATCAATCCCTTAACCCATGGACTGATGAATTACACACATTAATAACTATATGTCCATAATGAATTATACTCCTGATAATTCATTACTATAGCATTAACTAAGGAGAACTCATGACTTGTTACACTTAACTAACAAAATCATATCACAGCCATAGTGTCAGGTCTGGGATCCCTGCCCCAGATCCTGAGTTGCCCTTGTATTCACTGACTATCTTTCAGGTCAGTCATCCCTGTGCCGGTCGAGCACAGCTGTGGTGGCCATCCACCATTACACTTTCCCACAGCTACTGTGGGTCTCGTGTACCTTGTCCCGTGACGACTTAAGTCACGTCATCCAATGTAGCAAACCTCCAGACTCCACTACCAAACTCTGGCTCCACCTTTTTTTTGGGGGGGTTATGCCCCTCCCAACTACTACCTCACGGCAGTACTCCAAGTACTCCATGAACCGAGTCAGGGTTCCAGAAGAGTAGAATATTAGAGACAGAAACGGTTAGGTTCAAACCTCGATCTATCTAGACACCTCGGCCTCGAATTACGGAGTGCCGCATCACTCTCGATCGGGTATGTTCATTCATCGGATATGCACGATTGCATGGGGTCGGACCTATTACCGATCGGGTTGGGGTTACCGGCCTACCTCCCGCTGCCTAGACAAACGTAAGATGGAACACGCACGGTCATCCTTGCGTACGGACATGACAACAAGCAGTAACAATAGTATCATGAATACTTCTTATCAATTGTTATCCTACCGATGCAACGTCATTCGGCTTACGCGGAATAACACTGCTATCTGCACACAGCAAATACACCCCTGCTGATTTCACCTTGATTCCTCGAAAAATCACCATCACTGATAGAACAATTACGTTACCATTCTAATGTCACGAAGCACATTACACATTTCTAATACTAAGCTCTACCTTATCATTTACCGCGTCTAGCATGTTGATGTCATGACGGACAAACTGTCGCCTTGCCTGTGTAATGAATAAACCAAACCCGTAACTGCTACACACTGTAACGCACATCGTTCGGCCTATTTTATTTACACACCACTCGCTGTGGAACACGGCTTGTTCCGTCAGGTAACACATTACATTGCTGATCGATAAAGCCTACTTAAAAATGCAACCGCCAACTGTAACGGATAACTCTACGCGACAACTCAATTTTGCGATGGCAATTAATTCATTCCGGGGACTCAGCACGGCATTACGACAACAATTAAATCATAGAATAAGTACTCAACTAACCTGTGATTGAAGAATCACAACCTTGACTGTATATGTCCGCACTGGCCGCGAATATTGACATCCAAATTACAACAGCCTTTTGGCTGCGATCTGTCTACGCTGAGGTTTGGTGGGCGACTGCTCACGACAAAGTCAGTGCGCCTTCCACTCGCCTACACGGGCCGCGTGACTTTCATGATTCATGAAGAAAACCAGAGTCACGATAAGTTCCAGCACCCCGTGCTGCATGAAGCACTCGTGAACTTAGAGATCTCTACCCCGTACGCACTTGAGGGAACATTCTAGAGTTTCTATAAATAACTAGAATAGCTCCTCCCCGCACTATTTTTTGATGGGGAATCCCCTATTAATTGATATTAATTCAAGGGAGACCAACGCATCGCACTCCCTTCAAAGGGATATTATGCAGAGATCTGCCGTTCTTTATCCGTTTCGTCACATGTCTTCACTAATGATTGTTGGTAACGGGTATCCATTATCAAAGGTAAATTAAGAGACCATCTGCCTTTTGCTGGCCTGCTGGATTCCCATGAGTAGAGTACCCGTTTAGCCATTAAAACAAATAAACGGGAAACCAAGGTAGCAAGACGGAATCTTGAGAGCAACCGACAGATAGTTGTTGGTTACGGTTTCAAGTAGGCGACTGCCGTGAGACTGGTTTCTGGAGAATTAGGATGCTCTTTTTAATGCCATACTTGTGTTTGCCTTCCAGTGACATTTTAAAATGATAACGGTCTTACTAGGTATAAAGGACATCACCCTCTATATATTGGGTATATGGTGCTAGTTTATAGACCAATAGGCACACATTAATAACGTAATAAATATCACGAAAGTGACTAATTATAGTTACCGGTAAATATTGAAATGTGTCAACTATTGGTAATAACATCATTATTATAACATCAGATGGAAGATGTACAGCAGAGATGAAGAGCCTAATAGGGCAAGCAAAAGCCGAATTTCAGACAATGAAGAGTATCTTATGCAATAAGTCGCTATCACTGAATGTAACAAAGAGAGTGCTGAAATGCTATATAGAACCAGTTTTGCTGTATGGCAGTGAATCTTGGAATGTAAATGAATAAATTAAGAAGAAATTAGAAGCAACAGCGATGTGGTTCCTGAGACGAGTGTTGTGAATTCCTTGGACTGCCAGAGTAACTAACAATGATTGCATGAAAAAGGCTAATGAAACTAGAACAGTGTATACAACAATAAGAAAGAGACAAACAGCTTTCTTCGGTCATATGATGAGAAGAGAGGCATTGGAGAACATCTTGATAACAGAAAAGATCGAGGGGAAGAGAGGCAGAGGCAGACCAAGAGAAATTAAGCTGGATAAATTGAGACGGTGTCATGGAGGTATATCATCAGGAGAATTGATCCAGAAAACCAAAGACCGAGATCTGTGTAGAGTCATTAACGCCTACGCCAACTGGCAGGGCACTTAATGATGATGATGATTTATAATAAATTGTACATTGTTTTAAGTAAAATATAATGTTAGGTTATGTGTATATAAATCACCACACATCAGATCAAACCATGAGAATATTGTTTTTGTGTATACATATCACCACACGGCAGGTCAAACAGTGAGTTTTAGTTATGTGTATATAAATCACCATACACCAAGTCACACAGTGAACATATTGGTTATGTGTATATAAATCACCACACGTCAGGTCAAACAGTGAGAGTTTTAGCTATGTGTATATAAATCACCATACACCAAGTCACACAGTGAACATATTCGTTATGTGTATATAAATCACCACACGTCAGGTCATCAAACAGTGAGAGTTTTAGCTATGTGTATATAAATCCCCATACACCAAGTCACACAGTGAACATATTGGTTATGTGTATATAAATCACCACACGTCAGGTCATCAAACAGTGAGAGTTTTAGCTATGTGTATATAAATCACCATACACCAAGTCACACAGTGAACATATTGGTTATGTGTATATAAATCACCACACGTCAGGTCATCAAACAGTGAGAGTTTTAGCTATGTGTATATAAATCACCATACACCAAGTCACACAGTGAACATATTGGTTATGTGTATATAAATCACCACACGTCAGGTCATCAAACAGTGAGAGTTTTAGCTATGTGTATATAAATCACCATACACCAAGTCACACAGTGAACATATTGGTTATGTGTATATAAATCACCACACGTCAGGTCAAACAGTGAGAGTTTTAGCTATGTGTATATAAATCACCATACACCAAGTCACACAGTGAACATATTGGTTATGTGTATATAAATCACCACACGTCAGGTCAAACAGTGAGATTTTTAGCTATGTGTATATAAATCACCATACACCAAGTCACACAGTGAATATATTGGTTATGTGTATATAAATCACCACACATCAGGTCAAACAGTGAACATAATTGTTATGTGGATATAAATCACCACACATCAGGCCAAACAGTGAGAACTATATATGTTCATATTCAATACACACGACGTGGTACTGTTAATTATAAAATTGATGTTGTTCTACTATGTGTTATTACATTTAGCTTCAAACTGTGTGTGGGGCGGGAGGAGGGGGATTTATAGGGAGGAAATACGAAAGGGAGAGGGGGTGGGAATGACGTTCTGAAAATATGGTGAAGGGGTGCACGGGCCAAAAAAGGTTTAGAATCACTGAGTTAAAGTAACAAACACCTGTGACTGACAGGATTTTTTTTTAAAGGTGTTTAAAAGGCGTGAGGATCGACTTCATTGCACCGAGTTGTATCCCATATAGCTTGGTCTCTTTCCGCAGGGCGGCCTGCCGCCTGCGCTTGCTCTTTTGACATCCAGTTTGCCGGCTGTCCCGAAGATTTCACGTTTACTTCCGCATTAACAGTTCTACTTGTCTCATGACGTTTATAAACATACATAAATTGATTTATACAATAAACATAACACAAACACTTTCGCGACACATGAAATGGCATGTGGTATTTTCTACACGCCACTTCAGGTGAAGTGAATATATAGTGAAAATTCACTTTATGTCATGTGTCAACATATTAAGAACAATACATCTTCACAACATTCATATTTACATTTCAATATTTGAATTTACACCCCAAAAAAAA
Source organism: Cepaea hortensis (assembly GCA_963921405.1). Taxonomy (NCBI): domain Eukaryota; kingdom Metazoa; phylum Mollusca; class Gastropoda; order Stylommatophora; family Helicidae; genus Cepaea; species Cepaea hortensis. The sequence goes on from OY992882.1 coordinate 105,802,975, forward strand.
ACAAAAAAACAATTGACCAGACCGCAAGAACAGTCAAAAGTGATCAAACCCGATAAAACCGCTATGTTGGAGGCCAAAGAAGAATAGTTAACAACACAGAACAGGTGTCGTCAGCGATACACGCTGAATGAGAGACTTGTCTATTTCTCCATGACGTATGTGTCTCTCACCCTAGTCTTTTCCATGGTCTATGTTTTTATTCAGTATTTTATTTATTAGTAAATATTAATATGCTCATCATCAAGAGCCATGCCAGCAGGCGTTTATGTCTCTCCACAGATTTCGGTGTTTCGTGTTCTGGATCAATGCTGCTGATGATATTCCTCTATGACACCGTCTCAATTCATCCAGCATCATTTTTCTTGATCTGCCACTGCCTCTCTTCCCTTCGATCTTTCCAGTTGTCACGATGTTCTCCAATGCCTCAACTCTCATCACATGAACAACGAAAGCTGTTTGTCTCTTTCTTTATAGTTTCATAAGCCTCTTTTCAGGCAATCGTCATTAGTTAATCTGGTTATCGAATGTAACAAACTCTGTGTGTGTGTGTGTGTGTGTGTGTGTGTGTGTGTGTGTGCGTGTGTGTGTGAGTGTGTATGTGTGTGTGTGTGTGTACGTGTGTGTATAAACTTGATAAGTGAGAGCAAATGTATTGTGATAATTGTAACAACACTCAGGATCTGTTTAGACTAGGCAATTGACTTGACTTGTCCCAGGGCAGATCACCAGCGGGGAAAGGTTGGGATCCCGGCTTGGTCCTTCAACAAGGCTTTCCTCCGGCGTTGACTTCTGAGCCCATGACCTGCAACAACGAGGACACTATATCCCAGGCTTCCGTCCAGAACAGCACTTCCCTTAGTGACTGCTATTGCTTGATGGTTGGTGATCAAGTCTGGAGCTGACTCGTTTCGGCTCTTTCCCCTCCAAGTCCGGTTCACTAGCCTGCAGGATTGTTCGAGATGTGAATGTGACGTCATGGCTCCATAGATCCCTCTGTTTCTCTGATGATGCCTGCAGGCTTGACCGAGACAAGGAGTTTGAGTCTGCCGTACCCTAAGCCCCTGCTCCAGACAGTCCCAGACCATAAACCAATACCGTGAACGAAAGCCTGAGCTATAGCATCCTATAAACATTTCTGCAGGTCAAGACAGTGGACAGGGCATCCCTTATCTACTGTATATGCCCAGGAGTGAGACAACCGATATCCATCAGCCGCTAAAGTGACCAAGTCACGGGGGCGGGGACTGTGAGACCATACTTTCTTTTAATTTGGAAAGTGATGCTAGAAATTATCCCTGTCTGCCAGACATTTCATCTGTCTGTCAGCCTCGTGCATGTGCCTTTACTAATGATTGTTGGTAATGGGTATCCATTATCAAAGGTAAAGTAAGAGACCACCTGCCCTTCGCTGGCCTGCTGGATTCTCATGGGCGGAGTACCCGTATAGCCATTAAAACAAATAAACGGGAAACCGAGGTAGCAAGACTGAATCTTGAGAGCAACCGACAGATCGTTGTTGGTTACGGTTTTAAGTAGACGACTGCCGTGAGATTGGTTTTTGAAGAATTAGGATGCTCTCTTTAATGCCATACTTGTGTTTGCTTTCCAGTGACATTTTAAAATTATAACGGTCTGACTAGGTATAAAGGACACCACCCTCTATATAATGGGTATATGGTGCTAGTTTATAGACCAATAGGTTTTTGTGTATACATATCACCACACGGCAGTCTGTGGTTATAGACCAGTCGTCGTCTGACACTCAGCGCCATTCAGAGTATGTCTCATGTGCCACCATCTGTGGCGAAGGGGTAGCGAGTCCGATTCGCAATCCCACATACCTCATTCACAAAAACTGCAGACGATTTGGAAGCAACCCGTCTTGTGTTGGATTTTAACAGTGTTATGTGCGTGGGTCGGTCAGAAAGCAGTGGCAAACTACCCAATGTAAACATGCCTAATACATCACAAACAGACAAACGCTGGGGTTCATTGCGACGTCCTGTAAAGCACATGCAACTCAATGTTTAAAAATATCACATGTAAGGAGAGCCGTTGTGGGGCTGTAGTAGAGATGATTGGCGCACATACATGAGATGGGTGATTGGCACAAACAAACGAAATGGATGATCACCCCATGAGTGCCCCTATCTACTCCCATCTCACCACATGAGTGTCACTACCTACTCCAATGATCACTACATAGTTGCACCTTTCTACTCCTATGATCACCCCATGATTGCCCCATTCTACTCCCGTGATCACCCCATGAGTGCACATGGAATGACTCAAGGAGAATCTCAACACAGGGAACGAAATTGGTAATAACGGCCCAGCACCAAATGTGTGTAAATCAGAAAAACAAATGCCATAAATTATTATGTTATTTGTCAAATCTCTAATCTTACAATCAGGCCTGACCAGCGGTCTACTCTACTTACATTTTTGGATTTCCAATGCCAAAAGATTTCCGACCTGTACATTTATGGTCCAATATTTTTCAAGGTTCTCTACACTTATAATCAGGCCTGTACAACGGTTTATTCTCACACTTTTGGATTTCCAATGCCATAAGGTTTCCTACCTGTATATTTATGATCTGATGTATTTAAGCATGTGTCATGCCAATAATCACGGGCGGTCATGTTTCGCCATCTCACACGATCACCAGAGTCGTGGATTAGCTCTGTGTCTTTGTCTCGACCTTCTCGTGTGGTCACGCCATCTACATATTTACCTCGAGGTCTTCCGCTGGTTCCTTTGCCCACAATCTAGCCAGTTGTCACCAAGTTCTTTAATCTATTTCTTCTCATAAGTCGAAAAAGTCGATTAAAAGTCGACAGGGTCGACTTCATTGCACCGGGTTTTATCCCATATGGCTCGGTCTCTTTCCACAGCGCGGAAAGCGTCGCACAAAGCACGAACTCCGTAGCTCTAGCGATGACCCACAGGAGTCTCCGAAAAATTTCACTCGTGAACCGAAGGACGCGGCCCGGAATCGAACCCACAACCTTCGGAGCCCAAGTCTAACGGCTTGACCACTTCGCCACGCGGGCCCCTATTTCTTCTCATAGCGTGCCCAAAACATTTTGACTGTCTTTGTCTAAGCTCTCTATCCCGTTTATGATTTTCAAATGTCCTTTTGTGCCTTTTCCACAAAAGAGTTGTACCTCAGGTCAGAGTTTAGTGTGAATTCAGTGATCAGCATCTTTTGTGTGCCGGCCCGTGGTTATGTATTCGAATACGTCTCAAGATGGGGATATTTATCATTGACCTGGGTTGTAAGGTATACCCAGTGTGAGGATCGCCGAGGCCATGTGATCAAGCCGCCATCATAGTGTACAAAAGTCGGTTCGTTTTCGGACTCTGTCATTCGGCTGGCGAGTGCACATTTTGCATAGACCCTTGGGGGTCGAGACGAGTGCAGATATTTCAGAGAACCCTGCGGGTCGAGACGAGTGCAGTTTTTTCACGTCTGAAGGTTGTCCCTAGAGCTACGGGGTTCTTACTCTGTGCGACACTTTCAGCAGGACGTTCTCCGGAAAGCAGAAGATCGATATGGGATAAACCCCGGTGCAATTAAGTCGAGCCTCTTGTTTTTACATCCCCCTATGGCAAAGGGGTTACGGACGCAGTTAGTAATCCCGCATACAGCGTTCGAAACACAGGTTCGATTTGGCAGCAGACCACCTGGCGATGGTTATTTTATAAAATGGTATGCGTTCCGCTCGTTCAGAAAGCAATGGCAAACTACTGAACATTAACTTGCCAAGAAATCACAAACAGCTAAAAAAAATGCAAGGGTTGACTGTAACGTCTTGTACAGGAGATGCAACTAACTTGCTTTTTAAAATTCAACTTTAAAATAAGTAATTATAATAATGTGTCTCGAAGCAACTTTTCCGCTCCATTTTGTAAGTCGGTCTGAATCATCATCATCAAGTGCCAGGCCGAAAGGCTTGGGTGATAATCGTTAGCCATCTCACACGGTCACCAGTCTCGAATCAGGTCTGTGTTCTTGTCCCGGCCATGCCATGCTGCCAAATCGTCAAGGTATTTATCTCTCTGTCTTCCTTTTGCTCTTTTCCCCTATCAAGCTTACCAGTTGTCACCAAATTTGCAAGTCCATTTCTCATAACATATCCACACACAAAATCTTGACTGTCTACGTCTAATATCTCCAATCAGTCTCCGTTTTTCAGTCATTTGAAGGACTTTCTCATTTGATTTTCTGTCTGTCCATGATATATTTTTGCATTTTTCTCAAAAGTGCACCTTTCCACTGCCATTAGATATTTCTCAGCTTGTCTGTTAATTGTCCATGTTTCACACACACACAACAATATGGGTTCTATATAGCACTTCAACACTACTTCTCACTGCAATTGACAACTTTCTGTTGGTAAGTATGGTTTTCATTTTTGCAGAAGGTCATCTTTGCCATGGCAATTCTTGATCCAATCTCTGCAAGGCATCTTCCAAAAGATGCTACGACTGTTCCGAGATAGTTACACCGATTCATCTGTTTAAGAATATTTCCATTCACTTGAATGTTACAACGTGATATTTCTTTCTTCTTGGAGACGACCATGATCTGTTTTCTTGCAATTCAATTCCAAACCTAGTTTCTCACTGTGAACGCAAGGAGGAATATGTGGCCAATCTTTCTCCCACTTTCGCTGACGACGAGCTCGGGAATCGAACCAGCGACCGACCGTGCTAACGGCATTACCAGAGAGATTCACCATTAACTTCGCTGGCGAGCCAGCTCTAACAATGAGCGGCGGAAACTAAGTGACGACGACCAACCACATCGCCCTTGAGTGTCTATTGTTTTATACACACTAGAGTCTAGAGACTACCAGCATACCCAATACTGTATTGCCGGGCGTTGGAACAGGTCCCTCAGTATCACTTTATTGACATTTAATAACATGCAGGTAGTAATTTACAGACATTCTAAGACATACATGTAACACTTTATTGACATTCTACAACTTAAATGTAACACTTTACTGACTTTCTACAGCATACATTGATACTTTACTGACTTTCTAAAACATACATGTAATACTTTATTAACATACTACAGCTTACAGATAATACTTTATTAACATACTACAGCTTACAGATAATACTTTATTAACATACTACAGCTTACAGATAATACTTTACTGACTTTCTACAACATACATGTAATACTTTATTAACATACTACAGCTTACAGATAATACTTTACTGACATTCTGCATGCAACCTAGATATAATGCTTGACTGAAATATTAAAATATACATGCAATACTTTACATAGATTATACACTATAAAGTTAATACTTTACTTGCATTCTATAACACACAAGTAACAGCTTACTTGCATTCTACAGGGTGGAGCAAAATGATCTGACACATTTGTAACTTTAATAAAACTAAATTAGAATAAATGAACAAAAAAGTATTTTTATTTATCAAATGTACACATGATACCATTTTGTTTTATGGTGTTTGAATAATGATTTGTGTGGGGAAATTCAACAACAGGTTCCCCGTACTGCTATTGTGATTTTCAGTGACGAGGCCCATTTTCATTTGTGTGGAAGCGTGAATAAGCAAAATTTCCACTATTGGTCCCAAAACATTCCTCATGAGTTACACGAACGCCCCCTTGCACAGTCCTCATGTAACTAACTGTATGGTGTGCGATAGCAGAATTTGGCATTATGGGTCCGTACTTTTTTTAAGAAGACAATGTTACAGTAACCGTTAACTCTAAACGATATTGCGTGTTGCTGGACACTTTTCTGTTACCAAAATTGGATGAACTTGACGTCAGAAATAATGTTTGGTTCCAACAAGATGGCGCAACAGCCCACACGTCTAGACGTTTAATGGAAATTTTGAGGGAGATGTTCCCCGGTCATTTAACTTCATTCCGAGGTGACCTCGGTTGGCCTGCCTGATCACCTGACTTGAACCCGTGTGATTTTTTTCTCTGGGGATATCTAAAATCAAAGGTATACGATCTATTGAACAATTGAAAGATGCAATTCATCAAGAAATTGAGTCTGTTCCACATGAAATGATCGGCCGAGTTATGGACAACTTTCGCGAAAGTCTTCAACAGTGTGTGGACAATAACGGCGAACATTTGACTTATGTAATTTTTAAAAGAAAATGAAATAAAATGACATCATATGTACATTTAGGAAATAAAAAAACTTTTCTTCATTATTCAAACAACATAAAACAAAATGGTATCATGTGTACATTTGATAAATAAAAATAGTTTTTTGTTCATTTATTCTAATTTAGTTTTATTAAAGTTACAAACGTGTCAGATCATTTTGCACCACCCTGTACAAAATACAGCTAATATTTTACTGACATTCTACACCATACAGGTAATATTTCACTGACATACTACACTATATCGAGGGGTTACACCGCTTTCTCCGTTATCACGCAGAGTCTCGTAGCGGGCGAGAACTGGGAGCGGTTCGTCCCCCGCTGGTGACTTGTGGGATAACTGAGCTGGCCGCTCAGAAAGCAATGGCAAACTACTGAGCGTAATCTTGCCAAGAAATCACACAGACAGCTGAAAGATACTGCTATTGACAGCGATGTCCTGTAAAGGATATGCGAACTAAAAAAAAAACTACACTATATTATGCCGGTCTGCCTGGTCGAGGAGTTAACAGCTTTCTCCGTAACCCCGAATACTCTCGTGGTTGACGTCAGCGCACGAGAATTGGAAGCGGTTCGAGTCGCACTAGTGACTTATGAGAGTATGGAGCCGGTCGCTCAGAAAGTCGTGGCATGCTGATAAGCGTAATCTAGCCTAGGAATCAACATACAGCTGAAAGATGCTGATGTTGACCGCAATATCCTGAGACTGAATGGAATCGCGGGGGAAAAAAACCTACACTATATATTTAAAACTTTACTGACATTCTAAAAATACAGGTAATACCTTACTAACATTCAACAACATATAGGTAACACTTTACATACATTCTACAAAATACAGGTAATACTTTACTGACATTCTACAACACACAGGTAATATGTTACTTACATTCTACAACACACAGGTAATGCTTTACTGACATTCTACAACACACAGGTAATACTTTACTGACATTCTACAACACACAGGTAATACTTTACTGACATTCTACAACACACAGGTAATACTTTACTGACATTCTACAACACACAGGTAATACTTTACTGCCATTCACAACACACAGGTAATATGTTACTTACATTCTACAACACACAGGTAATATGTTACTTACATTCTACAACACACAGGTAATATGTTACTTACATTCTACAACACAGAAGGTAATATGTTAATTGTATTCTACAAAACACAGGTAATTTGTTACTTACATTCTACAAAATACAGGTAATACTTTACTGACATTCTACAACACACAGGTAATGCTTTACTGACATTCTACAACACACAGGTAATATGTTACTTACATTCTACAAAATACAGGTGATACTTTACTGACATACTACAACATGCAGGTAATACTTTACTGCCATTCTACAACATACAGGTAATACTTTACTGCCATTCTACAACACACGGGTAATACTTTACTGACATTCTACAACACACAGGTAATATGTTACTTACATTCTACAACACACAGGTAATACTTTACTGACATTCTACAACACACAGGTAATACTTTACTGCCATTCTACAACACACAGGTAATACTTTACTGCCATTCTACAACACACAGGTAATACTTTACTGCCATTCTACAACACACAGGTAATACTTTACTGCCATTCTACAACATACAGGTGATACTTTACTGACATTCTACAACACACAGGTAATATGTTACTTACATTCTACAACATACAGGTAATACTTTACTGACATTCTACAACATACAGGTAATACTTTACTGACATTCTACAACATACAGTTAATAGTTTACTTACATTCTACAACATACAGGTAATACTTTACTGACATACTACAAAATACAGGTAATACTTTACTGACATACTACACTATATAGTTAATACCTTACTGACATTCTATAACATGCAAGTAATACTTTACGCACATTCTACAAAATACAGGTACTACTTTACATACATGCTACAACATATAGGTAATATCGTATCTTACGCACATTCTACAAAATACAGGTACTACTTACATACATTCTTTACTTACATTATACAAAATGCAAGTAATACTTTACTGACATTCTAGAAAATACAGGTAATACTTTACTGACATTCTACAACGTACATGTTATACTTAACTTACATACTACAACGGTCATGTAATACGTTACTTACATTCTACAACATACAGGAAATACTGAGCACTTACCAGAAGCTGGAATATTCAAGTGGTAATTATCTAAAACCGGTCACTGCTGGCTTTCACACAATGACCATGTGTTTATTCCTACGTGGGTCACAAATGGGTTTTCTTGATATTCCACTTCCAATCGTCTATTCATACGTGGGTCACACACATGATGGTGGTTCACTTGGGGGTCTTCACCGCGACCACATAGTTCTTCTCGAGAAGTTGAAGTCGGCCTTAACCAGCGCCCTGATACAGAGAGGCGGCCGCATAGAGCGGCACCGTAAGGGGGCTTCATAAGTAGGCGGCATTCTTAAAGGAAAAAACATGTTAGGGGCGGCATGTCGAAGACTTGCATCAAATCTATCACACAGTATGGCCTTAACTATGATGTTTCTGAACACTGTAAACAATCAAGTAACAGCTTACATCCAGTGAAAAAAGCACAAGAAGTCACGGGTGGATAGAGTGGACATTTGGGTGGTCCAGCTATGTAACGATGCGAGTGACTTGCCTCAAGTGAATGATTTCTGTTTGACATTTTACCGCTAGAATTGTTTACATGTTTATTCACACGTGACGTCTTGCTGTGTTTCGATTTGTTGGCTTTTTTCCATGATAATTGTGATCTAAACACTACTCAGAGTTATGGAAACGTATGTCACTGTTTACACATTTAGGTCTACACATTCATGTCTAGAGGAAATCAAATAGAGGCGACTTGAGGGCACGAAGTGAAGATAATTCACAGAGAAATGAACGATCTGGGGACGACATGGTAGAAGTGGCAGGAGACTGCAGCAGATAAGACTTAGGGTAAGAATCAGTATAGGATACACCATCCATCATGTGCCATGCCGATAAGCGTGGGCGGTCATGTTTTGTCATCTCACTCGATCACCAGAGTCATGGATCAGCTCAGTGTTTCTGTCTCGACCATGCCACGCTACCAAGCCATCCAGGTATTTACTTCTTGGTCTTCCCTTGGTCTCTTCCCTTCGATTTTGCCAGTTGTCACCAAGTTCTCCAAGTCATTTCTTCTCTTAACATGCCCAAAAATGTTTGACTGTCTTCGTCTAATGACTCTAATCAGTTTACAATCTTCATTTGTTTCTTGAAGGACTTTTTCATTGGTTTTTCTGTCTGTCCATGGTATTCTTTGCAGTTTCCTCAGACACCACATTTCCACAGCCATCAAATGTTTTTTCAGCTTGACTGCTCATTGTCAATGCTTCACATCCATACAAAAGTACAGGTTCTATGTAGCACCTCAACACTCTTTTTCTCGTTTCAATTGATATCTTTTTATTGGTCAGTATGTTTTTCATCTTGCAAAAGGCTACCTGCGCAATGGCAATTCTTGTTCTAATCTCTTCAAGGCATCTCCCATCAGATGTTATGACTGTTCCGAGATAACTGTACCGATTTACTTGCTTAAGAATATGCCCATTTACTCGTATATCACGTTGTAGTATTTCCTTCTTCCCAGTGACGACCATAATCTGTGTCTTCTTACAATTCAATTCTAACCCTAATTGTTCACTGTGTGCAACAACCGCATCTACTAAATGTTGCAGGTAAGATACACCATGCTTACTACATAGAGTTGAGTTCACTGAATCGAATCACAGATCTCGGGACATTGTCATAGGTGCTCCTTCGTCAATTTCAACAAGCAGCGAAGAGTCTAAAACAGTGGTTCTCAACCGGTGGGGAATCCCCCCTTCCTCCCCAGGGGAGAATTTTAGGGTTTCGGGGGGGGGGGGGGGGGGGGTTAAGATTATTTCAAGATGGCGTTAATACTTCTTCTTCTTCTTCTGCGTTCATCCGGAGTTTTTTTCGGATGTGATTGCGTTGTGCCTGTTTACAGCAGAGCTGCGTTCTTGCGCCGTTAGGCCGACACATCCGACTTCTGCGGGCATTTGTTGACCGGGTTAACCTTCCCGGTGGCGTTAATACAAGAACAGATTGCTTGATATTGTTTTTCCCTCCATACTTTACGGTTCTGTACTTCTCGCTCTTCTGAAATTCGTTTTATAACGTAAGTAGACCCGCATATCACGTTTTATGTAGACGTCTAGACTTCTTCTTCTTTCGTTCGCCTGAAATATGTCTATAACTGCAATGTTGTCTCTTGTATGAACTTAACTGTCTATTTTAGTTCACTGAGCGGTCCTTAGAGTTTATCTTCCACTGTCGTCTCTCTCGGCCAGAAGGTTTGCCTAGATATGTTATATTTTGGGCAGTCCTGGGGTATGTGCTCTGTTGTCTGCGACGCCAAACCACATGTGCACATGGCTGAGTCACCAATCTTGAATTTTGTATACATGTGGTTGCGTAATCTATTGTGTCCTGTTCTGAGGCACAGAATAATGACTTGTTCTGGTCTGTCCATAACGTGGTAGACGTCTTGAGCAGGTTTTGGTGGCTTTCTGACCGATTTGATCATTCTTTTCTTTTAGTTGTATGTAATGGACACATCAGGTTGTTCTTATTTTGCTCCTTCCTTAGCCAATCGATCAGCTCTGTCGTTTCTGGGTACTCCACAGTGGGATGGTATCCACTGTCACAGTCCTAGATCTCTAGGGGATTGAAACTCGGGCTCATACAGGCAACAAACTCCGTTCAGATACAATCGAGCATCATTTATTTACATTTAGATTACAGTACGCTGGCGAAGCGAGTTTTCACAAGCCAGCATTTAGCAAGTTGCGTATCACAGGAACAATGATTATCACAACAACTCTAGAAGCTATCTAACATATGTATAAGACCCCTAAAACACTTGGGTCTGAAACTATCAAGTCCCCTTAAGGTAAGCCCTGTTGCTTCCTCGATGTCCAGTCCGTGTCTGTCCTTCCACACGTGTCGTAATCCGACACGGGTGGTAACTCTCTCTGAGTTTCTCGTGGACCCCGCAATCGGCGGGCCCCATCAGTGTCCACGTGGCTGTGGACACACTGACCGTTCCTTCGAGAAGGCTCTAGATTATTCGAGCCTTCGAGTGACTCGGTTCTTTCCCTTTAGCTGGATTTATATCCCTTCGCCAGTGTCTCGTTCTTTTAGGTTGGTACCGCCCTTTAGGTGAGGCTGTGACACCACTGTATGGTGACCTTATGCTGACTGCTAAGTCAGAAAGTAGTGTCCTTAGTACTGGCAATTTCCCACACAAGAGCGCCTCGAGTACTGATTTTGTATCTGTCAATAGAACCACAGGTTGTATACCATGGCTGGTATTTAGTAATTTCTCTGTTGCTGTCTTGATTGGCTCAATTTCAGCATCATAGTTATGGCAGTACTTTCCTGTTTGTACTCTGGCTGTGTCCCTAATATTATTTGGGTATTCTATGTACACTCCCGCTCCTCCATTTCGCACAGTATTTTGTGCTGACCCATCTGTTTAGACTCGGATCCAGAGGTCCTGTGGGTATTCGTCATCAAGGAAGCTGAGAGTGGCTGTTCTGCGCTGTACACTGTTCTGTTCTTCCTTGTCAAATATTCCTCTCACTTTTGTAAGGATTTATTTCTGATAGTATATGTTCATCTTTCCATGGAGTTCGCTCTGGAACAGTTGTCAGGGGAATACCAACTGTGGGCAGATCGGTGGTTTCTCTGCAGAGTCGTTTGGCCTGGTGGATGAAACTACTTCTTTTCAACCGCCCCATAGCTAAGTTTTCAAATCTGTTCTTCAAAGGGTGGCCTGGCAAGCTGAAGCTGCTTGTATTAGCGTTTTCTTATCTCTGCGCTCTCTCAGTGCTTGTGTCCTCCCCATCTTCTTCATCTCCACTATAGGGGTTGATCTCATCCCTTCTGTGGTGAATCTAAGTGCTTGATTTTGCACCTTGTCCAGCTCTTGTAGTGTGGTCTTTTATGCTGAACGCCACGCAGTTGACCCGTATTCCAGGTGTTGTCGTATGCTCTGTTGATAAACTTTGCTAAGTATTTTCCCACTGGCTCCCCATGTGGTTCCACTTAGCTTTCTCAGGGTGGCTATTTTCCTTCGGGCTTTTGCTACTGCTTTGTTGATGTAATTTCTCCATGTCAGCCTGCCATCAAATGTTACTCCAAGATATGTTGGTTCTTTATCTTCTCTTAGAAGTGTTCCATTTATCTGGATGAACCCTGCCTTTTGTATTGCCAGAACCTCACGTACTATTTCATTATGTCCTGTATGTTGCCATTTCTCTCGAATCTCTTGTTTCTCTGAACTAATTTCGATATTGTTATCTTGTGCGAATGAGTCCGCAAAATGGCCAGCTGCTTGCTTTCCTGTTAAGATGTTTCCGTCTTTATGTAGTGCCATTTTTTAGTTTCTCCCTGTGCCCTCATTCCTAATTTGTTTTATTAGTTTCCACAACTTCCTTGTGCCTCTTTCTAAATTCAGTGACTCTGTTTTCTCCTGTCAGCTTTTCCGTCTAGCCTGCAGCTTGGCTCTTTGAAATTTGGCTTTTACATGCTGTGATGCTCTTGGCTGGGTTTGGCCTCTGCTTGCTTTCTACACACTTCCACATCATTATACAACTGTTCCAGTTCACTACTCCAGTAGGGTTTATATTGTTTACGGGCTCCTCTTGGTACTGTTTCTTGTGCTGCCTGTAGTATGCATTTCCCAAACTCTTCAACTACTTTATTTATGTCCTTTTCAGTGTTCAGGTTTCTAACCGGTAGGCTGTGTGATGCTTGTACATTGCCCAGTCTGCTTTCTTGTAGTTCCACCTCGAGAGGGTGCTGCTTTCACTTACAAGCACATTTTCTACAGTGAGAAAGGCTGGCCGATGGTCACTGCCACCAAGTTGTTTCCCAACAATTCGTGTAATGTTCCACTCCATGTCTGGTGAATGAAAAGCAAGGTCAGGTGCGGTTGTGTGCCATGATCTCGAGTAGAAAGTATGTGGGTCGGACGGCTTGTTAATCAAGATGAATCTATTCTCATCCTGCCAGTCTTCCCGTCTCTCTCCTCTCTGGTCCATGTGATCATAGCCTCAGCTCTGCGAGTGGCTGTTGAAATCGCCACATACAATCTTTTTTTCTTTTAACGTTAATGTGGGCGCTCACTTGGACAGTAGTAATTGATCAGATGAAGGTCCGTATTGCCTATCTTAAGTGTCTGATACTCAGCCCTTTTCATGTAGACTTCAATTTGGGAAACAGCGATGTTATTTTTTACAAGACAGAATTACGACACGCACAGGACGTTGAAGCGACTAGCCTTCATCAGCAAACAAATACATACACAAAACACAACATATAGTCACGGAGAAGACCCTCCGGTAACTAAATTGAGGCGTGATGACGGGATGAGAAGAATAAGAAGGTGAAATAATGAAAGCAATGAAGAGCAAATGAAAATTTTGGAGAAAAAAAATTTTCCTACTTACCTCAGAATACGAAGATGTGTATTGCCAGGAATGTCACCGTTATCTTCTTATATACGCAGCCGAGGGAGTGGGATGTGGGGTGCAAGGAAACTAGCAGAAATAGAAATGTGATGGTTATCTGAGAATGGAAACGGGAGAGTCCCAGTGGATGTACTAACAAAGCATGAGTGAGTGCCAGTGAATGGGTTGGCCCTAGTGGACGAATATTAGAGACCAATGAAGTGAGCACCCAAGTATGATGGTGATACTAACAAAACTCATATTACGTGCACTTGTAAGTTATTATGAGGCGAGTCCTAAAGACTGGGTGGACTGATATGCGTGTGCGCATATACATACATCTACACCCATCAACAAACATTTATACAATAGGATACATACACATGTGCATGCTATATATGGGAAGAGAGAGAGAGAGAGAGAGAGAGAGAGAGAGAGAGAGAGAGAGAGAGAGAGAGAGAGAGAGGGGGGTTAGTCTTGTCCCTGTGATATGCCACATTGGGTATGCGGAGTAGGACGAGCACTATAACATTTAGCAGTAGTCGACATATTTCATAGCATAAATGCGTGGCATCCTGATTTCTGTGGTGCGCCTCCTGGCTGGTTTCCTCCGTCTTCAGCACCTTTCCTTTACTAGAGCAGACTGTGGTCTTATTCGACTTTAGGTGTGTAGGTGTCAGATTTCGGGGTGCCCCACCGGCTAGATGAATGTATTATTCACTGGCGAGCAACCCCAGATAGTCAGAAACTGACTAGGGACAAAATCTATATGGCTGAACTACAGATTAAGCCCTTGAATATCCAACGTACAGTTCCTAGTGGCTCGTTACAAAATTGAAATGAACTGTGCTGAATATTCGCCAAGGATGGGAAGGAGAAGGTTAGCTAGAATAGATTTTTACGTCTGAATTAAAGTGTAAAGACAACTATTCCAGTACAGGTTTTTCTCCCTGACTGCTCCCTTCCTTGGTGTGTAAGTGAACCCCCACCAATGTACACACACAACACGTATGCACAATTGGAATTAAAATATAACGACAGAACTATGAGTTACAATACTACAACATTTATTTGCTAATCATAACAATAGACATCGGATGATTGTCAATATGAGGATGATAAAATCATATAACATATTGTGATGAGAAACATTACGTAACTTTACTTGTTACTTCATCTATCTGGAACTGTGGTCCAGATCCCCACTCTCCAGTAGACTCAACAAAAGAAACAGCTTGCCGGTATTCTGACGATCCTGCCAGTCCTGACACTCCTAGTCAGTAGTCTCTAGTCTTGAGATATATAACATAGGTGCTCCTTGTGAGAGCTTGAAAGAAAGTCAAGAATGTGTTATATCAGTTCTACATCAGCGCAATCCTAATTAAAACATATCATAACACAAACATATACAATGATCAGTCTGGCCAAGTTTATCTTCCAGCTCTACTGTGTTCACCCTCCTCCTTCTCCCTACTGTCTTTAGTCTGGGACGGGCTTTTCAATTGTCTCACACGCCTGTAATGATTACATTTCTGCCGCCCCATGTCCATGTCGCTAATACAGAAATTCTGTGTCGTACAGCCGCTCCGTCCAATGTTAGTTTAGCAGCTCACAGGGTCGGTAAGGGTATTATAACAATGCCTGATCATCCGGGCTTGCAAGCCGTGACTAGTAGCTGTGCCAGGTTTCCATGCATTACCGTGGACGCACGCCCACAATACACTGAGAAAGTTTAGCACCATATACCCTATACTACCAATTGTGGGTAATGTCTGTACCATTACACCTCTGCTTCCAACACAATCATTGGCCCATGTGCCAATGCGCAGACAATAGCATAACACTTCATATTGGCAGGTTTGCATATGACAAATCAATATATCAAACATCCAATACACATAAACATATTGATTAAACTAGACATATTATGATACTTTAACATCATAGCATAATGCACTAGTTAGTTTACCCCTTCTTGATTTTCCAACCATTGAAGAGAGAATGCAAGTTTGCAGGGCACGCGCCTACCTCAGAATTAACGCAAACACACAGCATCCACTGCATAGTGAAATTAGGAAGGTGAAGGGCAGCAGGTTAAAAAGAGGACGGTCGTGGATGGGTCAAGCCGAGGACATTCTTCAACAGGTGTGTTCACTTAGAACCTGGCGAGGAGTGGGTGCAAGTGCCAACAGACTTCTGCACATCCTTTTCAGTTTGCATCCAACTAGATAGAAAATGCAGACAAGAAAATCCGGCTGCTGTTGAGGCTGAATTACAAGCGTTGATTTTCGAGAATTCGCTAGACAGTGACGCGGTCATCTACACAGATGGGTCGGTCATCCGACATGTGAGAAGCTCATGGGCCTTTACAGCTCGGGCCGGAGGGAGAATTGTGAAGGAGGACTCTGGTGCTTTCACTGAAACTACAAGTAGCCTGACCATGGAAGTCATGGCAGTAAGTAAAGCAATAACATGGCTCGAGACACAGACATTCACTAGGGCTTGTTTCCTTAGCGACTCAATGAACATGATCAAGAGGATAGAGGAGGGGTCGATCCGAAGAGAATGGTTGCTGCCTCTGAAGCGGTCTCGGCTGGCAAAGATTAGTTTCATCTTCGTGCCAGGGCATGCGGGAGTACAAGGAAATGAGCGGGCTGACAAGCTCGCAGGTGAGGCTACTGTTGAGGGCGGACGCGCCATGGACCAGGCTGACATTCTGAATGCTCTACGAGAAGTGAGACTTTTGCAAGAACCAAGTGATGACTGTGAATCTACAACAATGGCCAGACTGCGAGAGCAGCAAATTAAAAGAGGGGTGGCCAAACAAGAACACTACGCAGGAAGCCAAAGAAGATTGATAAACCAACACAGAACTGGCGTCGTTAGCCGCTACACGCTGCGGGATTTGCTGAGGAGGGGATCCGAGCACTTATGGACTGAATGGTCCGATGTGCAACGAGGATGATCTGTCGACTAACTAACTAACTAGTTTAAGGAAATTACACATACATACATCCAACATATCCGTAAACATTATATTACTTCAAGATGGACATCTAATGATACTCAACATAATAGCATCAGGCATTATTAATGAGTACTAATATTGTATAGCTACAAAATGAGATATACAACAAGTCTTAATTGAAGTTACCACACAGACCAGCCATATTTGCTGAGCTGCCCGGTTTAATCACACTTAGTTACTGCTGTTGTAAGAATTAAATAAATAGTCAGTTGACTATATTCTGTACAACAAATGCACACACCAAAAACGAGACTAGTCTAGTTTAGAAAGAGATGGCAAGCATCTGCTACGACACCTCAAGTATATCTAGACAAGACCTGCCTTCAATAAGTTTCTACTTCTCAGAAGAGTAGCACTTACAGTACAATGATATTGAACACAGAACTCAGAAAGAACACTCAAGTAACCTATGACAATGATAGTTCTTGCAATAACCTAGATCAGAATATAGACTGAAAGTTCATATGTCTAAAAGACTGTTGCATAGTTACTAAGAAATCCTTCCTAGAAGCCAACATAAAAATCATGCATATGACTACAAACATTGAGCTGGCTGCCTACCTGTTCTGAAGTCAGACTTAATCTAACATAAAACAGGCTAGGGGCCCTTATTTAAGCTGAGTCAAGCAGACCGTATTATCTCCTTGGCATTCCCGTCATAAATTCTTCTTATCTCCTGACAGTAATTGCCCTTATCATTGCAACTGGCCATCACACCTTGCTCCTCTCTGTCTGGTCCCAAGTCCACAGGCTCAGTGTTAATTGTCTTATCAGACCTGGTTCACACCTCCCTGAGTCTGCCAGTCAGAGTGGGCGGGGCTTAGTTTACAGCCCTGGGGCTATTATCTTTCCCTGGGTCAATGTTGTTCACACCTGGGCGATTTTCTACCCCTGCTTATCAGGTGTCATGCCTGGTCGGTTTTAATTACACAGTCCATGGCCCAGTTCATTGTTGATTCAGCATGTCTGGGTCAGCAGTTTCCCAAGGTGTATACTAATTATCTACGTCATGGCTAGAGGCTTTTTGTGAATAATCTTACCTCACGACTAGATAATTTTGGAGTAGCGTGATTAATTCATTCT
This sequence comes from Cepaea hortensis, assembly GCA_963921405.1. Lineage (NCBI taxonomy): Eukaryota > Metazoa > Mollusca > Gastropoda > Stylommatophora > Helicidae > Cepaea > Cepaea hortensis. Next base: position 105,820,814 of record OY992882.1, read on the forward strand.
TTCTCAATTTGGCCTCTCAAATTTGGAGACCGAGAAAAATATTCTGGGATGTTAAGGCGGCATTTCACGACAGAGCTTTCCCCTTAAAAAAAAAGTTTCTGCCAGAAATCTTTTGTCAAAGCACGCCGTACATCCCAGAATAATGCCTAAGCACTCTCCGTTCTGTATCTGCCTAAAGGTTTCCAATATTCCTTGTGGCAATGGGTTGTCCTGCATCTGCATAAAGACGTTCCATTTCCATACTCCCATGATACTTTGGATAGGTCCTTGTACCTGGTTTTCGGCCGGGATTCCATGCAATAGCTTGGTAAAATCCGGTAATTGTCAGGAGGTTGTAATTTTACCCTTCTGGGAAAGATCACAATCAACGGGATTCTTCGGCGCCTCTGGCCAACGGTCTTAGTCCACTCCCTCACGTGATTTAATCCTTTCAGCCGAGGATGTCCCCGTCCTTTATAGATTTTTAACTGATCCATCAATAGCTTCCTTTTGAAAGGAATAATGTTACACATCATGGTCCCATGATATAAATTCAACTGGCGCTTTCCTCCTTCAAAGTTAGGCGTAACAATCTTCCCTCCTCGGTGTCGCGGTTTCTTCCCCTGATAATCAGTTAATGGGCTGAGTTTCTCTACATTAGAGTTTCTTGTAAAAACCGTGCTAGAAATTGGAAATTTAGTGTGCCCAGTTGTCCTGCCTTGAGAAATAACATAGTTACTCCAGGGCGATAAAGTGGTGTTACTTTTGAATAAAGTATCCACAAATAGCTGATCTACTCCTATCAAATCGACCTGACTGAAGGGTAGATTGAGTCCTAAGAGTGTTGATTCCAAACCACTCTTGACTTCTGTTACTTCAGGTTCCTGTTGCTGGAATTCCCTGATAACTTCAGCTAATGAGATGATAGGCGTTTCTTCCTCCATCTTGTGCAAAGAATTTTCTTCTTTAGCAACTACAGACAATGTTGTCTGCACAATATTAGAGTCCATATTCTGGCTCCTGGCAATTCCCTGTGTTTCCTGAGTCTCCGAACTGATATACTGTGAGATACCAACTGGAAATGTTTCCTGGTCTGGATGTTCCTCTCTGGTCATGCTTTCATTGGCTAAGTCCAGTTGAGGTTAATCCTGTGGTGGGCTGTCTAAGCAATCCATCACAATAGGTAAATGATTTGAACTGAGATCTAGTGTCTTGTCCTGAGCTGCAGCCTCAAAGATCACAAAGGGTTCCGGGTCATCCTTCATCCCACTGTCAGTCAAATTTAATCCCACTTCTTCCTCGTCTGGGCTGAAGGGAATAATAAAGTCGGTTACCTTTCGATCTCCGACCTCCTTAAAAGATGTCCTCAGGTCATCTTCCTCTTGAGTTTCACCTCTCGTTGAAGTAAAATGAGATTCCTGGGAATCTTCTACTGGCAAACCGTAGTGCAAACAGTTGTCCTCTGGGTAACTGTTACAAGGTAAATTATCTGCACTGATAATTAGTGACTCTTCCCGCGTTGCAGCAGTGAAATTCACCTGGGATTCTGTTCCTTCCTTCCTCCCTATTTCAGTCAGATGTAATTCCACTTCGTGATTCTGTGACCAGAAGGGAATGTGAGAATCGGCTAGGTCTCCGCCTGCGACCTCATTAAAGGTTGTCTTCAGTTCCTCTTTCTCTCGAGATTCATTTCTCATAGAAGTCAAGTGGTTTTCCTGAAGGTCCTGTACTGTTAAACCACCATTGCCGTGGTACAAACAGTGATCACGTTTGTGACTGTTTGAAGTGCCCTTGGCACGTTTCTTCTTCCCTCTTTTCCGTTTAGGACTGGGTCGAATGAGAACCTGTAGTTCCCGGTCCACTACCTCTGATTCCACGGTGGTTGGCAAAGTTGTCCCTTCCTTCCTGGTTGGGTGAGCATCCATATCTCCTACCTTATGTTCCGCTAGAACGGTTAGCTTCTCTGCATTGACTACTTCCATATGCTGTTTATTAATCTCTGCTTCTTCAGTTTTGCTACGCTCTTGTGCTCCAAAGAACTCATCATTTTCTTTAAACATAATTTCTTCTTCTTGGTCCCACCATTCTAACTCAGCTATGATATATGTTTCTAGTTGCTCCCCCTTTAAGCCTTTTCTTATGCCCCACCCTCTCGCGGACTCTGAGAAATCTGCGCGCGCCTTCATGTCCTCTTCGAGATTCCGGTAACGTAAGGCCATAATTGCAAAGGACTATATTCAGGTAAGCTCCTATGTATATATCACAAATCAGATCTAAGCTAGAAAGACAAGAGTTAACTACTGACAGTCTACGCTATCCAATGTGTATAGTTTAGCCTCAGCAGTGAAAGACAACTGAAAATAATATTCAAGTAGTATCTGGCGACAGCAGTGAAGTAAGTGTGAGAGATATACTACACAGTAATCAACAGTAATATTTACCTAAATAAACATTAAAATGCACTGCATACATGTCATAATGAACATAGCATATATTAGCTTAAAATTGCAAATCAGTCAAGCAGTTAAATCATCAAACACATCAATGTAAATATGATTAAAGTGTCCAATTATCAATAAATGATTAATGATAACACTAAATGATAGATGATGGTATTTTTCTCATAAGTTCTTATCTGTTATACTTTTGAAAAGTTATATATGTAATCTGAAACTTCCTCAACTAAAAGTAGCTACATTTGATGATAGTCTATTTTGATGACTGAAGATTACAAGAGTTAACTTTTAAAATCGTATGTCTAGGGTCTAGTACCGGAGTCTATTGAAAGCGAGAAGTCCGAATTCAAATCCCGGACGAGCCCCCAAATCTGTCAGATTTCGGGGTGCCCCACCGGCTAGATGAATGTATTATTCACTGGCGAGCAACCCCAGATAGTCAGAAACTGACTAGGGACAAAATCTATATGGCTGAACTACAGATTAAGCCCTTGAATATCCAACGTACAGTTCCTAGTGGCTCGTTACAAAATTGAAATGAACTGTGCTGAATATTCGCCAAGGATGGGAAGGAGAAGGTTAGCTAGAATAGATTTTTACGTCTGAATTAAAGTGTAAAGACAACTATTCCAGTACAGGTTTTTCTCCCTGACTGCTCCCTTCCTTGGTGTGTAAGTGAACCCCCACCAATGTACACACACAACACGTATGCACAATTGGAAATAAAATATAACGACAGAACTATGAGTTACAATACTACAACATTTATTTGCTAATCATAACAATAGACATCGGATGATTGTCAATATGAGGATGATAAAATCATATAACATATTGTGATGAGAAACATTACGTAACTTTACTTGTTACTTCATCTATCTGGAACTGTGGTCCAGATCCCCACTCTCCAGTAGACTCAACAAAAGAAACAGCTTGCCGGTATTCTGACGATCCTGCCAGTCCTGACACTCCTAGTCAGTAGTCTCTAGTCTTGAGATATATAACATAGGTGCTCCTTGTGAGAGCTTGAAAGAAAGTCAAGAATGTGTTATATCAGTTCTACATCAGCGCAATCCTAATTAAAACATATCATAACACAAACATATACAATGATCAGTCTGGCCAAGTTTATCTTCCAGCTCTACTGTGTTCACCCTCCTCCTTCTCCCTACTGTCTTTAGTCTGGGACGGGCTTTTCAATTGTCTCACACGCCTGTAATGATTACATTTCTGCCGCCCCATGTCCATGTCGCTAATACAGAAATTCTGTGTCGTACAGCCGCTCCGTCCAATGTTAGTTTAGCAGCTCACAGGGTCGGTAAGGGTATTATAACAATGCCTGATCATCCGGGCTTGCAAGCCGTGACTAGTAGCTGTGCCAGGTTTCCATGCATTACCGTGGACGCACGCCCACAATACACTGAGAAAGTTTAGCACCATATACCCTATACTACCAATTGTGGGTAATGTCTGTACCATTACACCTCTGCTTCCAACACAATCATTGGCCCATGTGCCAATGCGCAGACAATAGCATAACACTTCATATTGGCAGGTTTGCATATGACAAATCAATATATCAAACATCCAATACACATAAACATATTGATTAAACTAGACATATTATGATACTTTAACATCATAGCATAATGCACTAGTTAGTTTATGAAATTACACATACATACATCCAACATATCCGTAAACATTATATTACTTCAAGATGGACATCTAATGATACTCAACATAATAGCATCAGGCATTATTAATGAGTACTAATATTGTATAGCTACAAAATGAGATATACAACAAGTCTTAATTGAAGTTACCACACAGACCAGCCATATTTGCTGAGCTGCCCGGTTTAATCACACTTAGTTACTGCTGTTGTAAGAATTAAATAAATAGTCAGTTGACTATATTCTGTACAACAAATGCACACACCAAAAACGAGACTAGTCTAGTTTAGAAAGAGATGGCAAGCATCTGCTACGACACCTCAAGTATATCTAGACAAGACCTGCCTTCAATAAGTTTCTACTTCTCAGAAGAGTAGCACTTACAGCACAATGATATTGAACACAGAACTCAGAAAGAACACTCAAGTAACCTATGACAATGATAGTTCTTGCAATAACCTAGATCAGAATATAGACTGAAAGTTCATATGTCTAAAAGACTGTTGCATAGTTACTAAGAAATCCTTCCTAGAAGCCAACATAAAAATCATGCATATGACTACAAACATTGAGCTGGCTGCCTACCTGTTCTGAAGTCAGACTTAATCTAACATAAAACAGGCTAGGGGCCCTTATTTAAGCTGAGTCAAGCAGACCGTATTATCTCCTTGGCATTCCCGTCATAAATTCTTCTTATCTCCTGACAGTAATTGCCCTTATCATTGCAACTGGCCATCACACCTTGCTCCTCTCTGTCTGGTCCCAAGTCCACAGGCTCAGTGTTAATTGTCTTATCAGACCTGGTTCACACCTCCCTGAGTCTGCCAGTCAGAGTGGGCGGGGCTTAGTTTACAGCCCTGGGGCTATTATCTTTCCCTGGGTCAATGTTGTTCACACCTGGGCGATTTTCTACCCCTGCTTATCAGGTGTCATGCCTGGTCGGTTTTAATTACACAGTCCATGGCCCAGTTCATTGTTGATTCAGCATGTCTGGGTCAGCAGTTTCCCAAGGTGTATACTAATTATCTAGTTGCCATTTTACTTGCCATCTGCAAGCTTACGTCATGGCTAGAGGCTTTTTGTGAATAATCTTACCTCACGACTAGATAATTTTGGAGTAGCGTGATTAATTCATTCTTTCTCAATTTGGCCTCTCAAATTTGGAGACCGAGAAAAATATTCTGGGATGTTAAGGCGGCATTTCACGACAGTAGGCACGCACGTGTTTACACATATAGAGCTTTCTGGTTTCTCGGCGCCAGTGACTCGACGCTGCCCTTACTCCTGTTAGCTAAAACAGTTCCGCACGAAAAGGCCAGGAGTTGGACTTTTGCTGCAGAGGTGATGAATGCACAAGCCATTGGGGTATTTATGCAAGGTTGGGCGCTCACCCCAACCCCGCCCCGGCTACATAACAGCAACATTTGAAACCACGTATAGACTTGTTCTTCTTCTTCTTTGCGTTCATCCGGGGTTTGTTTTTTTCCAGATGTGATTGCAGTGTGTCTAGTTAGGCACCCATGGGTCGAAACCCTCAGGCCAACACATCCGACTTTTAGCATGCTCTTTTGACCAGGTTAACATTCCTGGGAGACTCTCATTTTTGTGGTACCGTCCAAATGCCAGCTGGTCAAGTTGGAACAGTCGAAGACTTCGATCATCCCTCAAGGGAAGGCAGGGACAATCTATAGCATTTTCCGCCATCCAGGGTGGCTTCCATAATTACAGGGCCGACACATAGCGCCCTGGTGCTGGGCTCACCGAGGGAATCGTCACGTCGTGCTCATGGCTGCTTTAAATCCTCACTTCAATATATTGGGCATTTCGTTCGCCCCGGGCCGTTCCCGCACAAACCAGACCGGTCTGCAGACAGTATCCACTCAGCGAGTTTTCGTTTCGGACATGTGCTTTGTCGTTATGCCCATCAGAGCTGTTCCAGGCACAACGGACATTCGGAAAACTACCTAGTCAGAGCTGTTCCGAACAAGAGCGGCATTCGGAAACTAGGTAGATTTTCCTAGCACGAGGGAAGACTAGTTAGAGATTTTCCGGTCACGAAACACATTTCACTCGGACGTAATTGCGTAGTGTCATTTTTATTTTGCCGCCCGTAGGCTGGCACTTCCGACTTTAGCGGGCATTTTTAATGAGGTTAGCCTTCCTCGGGTTTTGAAACAAGTTAGACTCTTCTTTCGACTCCCACACAGCAAGCTTTTGCTTCGGGCTGCCACGTAATGGATTCGCAAGCCAAGCGTTCCATTTAGTGTCAACGAGACAATTTTTCACCTTTGACTACACTCACTCCATGAGTACGGTTAAAGATTTTCATCGGAACGTGCGACCGAGGTGTTTTTCCACCTTGAGTAATCGCTCACGAGGTAGGCTACATGTGCTGCCGGCTCAGCACTTTACCTCCGTGCGTCTGTGGGCGAGAAACGGCCAGGCCCTCTCATCCGGGGATCCCTCATATCCACCCAGCTAAGAGCCATCGAACGAGTATCTGCACCAAGCATGTAGCGTGCTCAGCACCTCACCTCAATTTTGATGTAGGTATGTGTCGGCCAGGCTCTCACATCCGAGGGTTTATGGCTTAGAGACGTTCAGCCACACCCCTCGGCTGAGAGCCTTAGAGGTTGTGTCCAGACAGATTGTTGGCATCGTTCGCTTGATTTAGACTGCTATCCTCAGTCTACCTGCAGAGCAGCAGGTTGTGTTTCTCTTAGTCTGGTCCCTATCCCAAGAGCTGTCCAATATGTAGTTAATATCCATCGGCATAGCGCTTGGGGTCAGTGGGACACTCAAGCTCCCCCACCACGGCAAGGTGGAGACACATCGGGGGAGAGACTTGTTCTTCTTCTTCTGCGTTCATCCGGAGTTTTGTTTTTCGGATGTGATTGCGGTGTGCCTGTTTACAGCAGAGCTGCGTTCTTGCGCCGTTAGGCCGACATATCCTACTTCTGCGGGCATTTGTTGACCGGGTTAACCTTCCCGGGAGACTTGTTCTAATGTGTGTTATTACATTTAGCTTCCATTCTTACTGTGAAGGGATGGGGAATTTATAGGGATGAAATACGAAGGGGAGAATGACATTCTGAACATATGGTGAAGGGAGGCATGGGCCAAAAAAGGTAGAGAACCACTGGTCTAGTGCGTTCTCTAATTTCAACTCCTTTCTATTACTTCTATGAGCGCAAATCAATACTTGTGGGTGTGTTTATGTGTTGCCACGTTGCAAGATGGCTGATTTAAAGCCCCTGTGACTGTTTATGTGCACTCTAGAGGCTTCAAACATCATAATACCGCTGCATTGAGTAAAATCTAGGCGCTTCAAACGTCACAATACCGCTGCATTTAGAAAAATCTAGGCGCTTCAAACGTCATAATACCGCTGCATTTAGTAAAATCTAGGCACTGTAAACGTCATAATACAGCTGCATTTTGTGAACACTAGGGGCTTCAACCGTCATAATACCGCTGCATTCGAGTTTTAAGCGGTAATCTCCCATTGACACTGCTTACAGATGTAGGCATTTCAAACGTCAAAACACCGCTGCATTTAATAAAATCTAGGCGCTTCAAACATCATAATACCACTGCATTTAATAAAATCTAGGTGCTTCAAACGTCATAATACCGCTGCATTTAGTAAAATCTAGGCGCTTTGTCGGATGTATGGTTGATGGCTCAACCCCAAAGAGAGAAAGGATGCTAGGTTCCTCTTTCCCAATGTGATCCTGTCCGTTTAATTATTCTAACCTTTAATGACTCAGTTGCTTGAGTCCATAACTAGAGTCTCAGAAAACCAAGGAATACCTCTAGGGAAACATTTAAAAAAAAAAAAAAGTTTTTCCGCTTAATACCCAACATCTCCTTTTGGTGGTTCTCTGCCTCTCCTCTTCTCAATTAATCAATCATGTGCCATGCCGGAAAGCGTGGGCGGTCATGACTCGCCATTTCACTCGATCACCAGTGTCGTGGATCAGCTCAGTGTTCCTGTCTCGTCCATGCCATGTGGCCAAGCCATCCAGGTATTTTCCTCTCGGTCTTCCTCTTGGTCTGTTCCCTTCGATCTTGCCAGTTGTCACTAAGTTCTCCAATCCATTTCTTCTCATAACATGTCCACAAAATTTTAACAGTCTACGTCTAATTTCTCTAATCAGTTTACGATGTTCATTTGTCTCCTGTAGTACTTGGTCATTGGTTTTTCTGTCTGTCCATGGTATTCTTTTCATTTTCCTCAGAAACCACATTTCTGCAGCCATCAGATGCTTTTCAGCTTGACTGCTCATTGTCCAAGTTTCACATCCATACAAAAGAACAGGCTCTATGTATCCCCTCAACACTCTTTTTCTCGTTTCAATTGACATCTTTTTATTGATCAGAATGTTTTTAATCTTGCTAAAGGCTACTTTCGCCATGGCGATTCTTGTTCTAATCTCTTCAAGGCATCTCCCATCATATTGTTCCAAGATAATTGTACCGATTCACTTGTTGAAGAATATTTCCATTTACTTGTATATTACATTGTGGCACTTCTTTCTTCCTAGTGACGACCATAACGTGAGTCTTTTTACAATTTAATTCTAACCCCAGTTGCTCATTGTGTACAACAACCGCATCTACTAATTGTTGCAGGTCCTGCGCATTGTCTGCAATTAATACTGTATCATCTGCATATCTAATGTTATTGATGTTTCGTCCTCCAATGCTGATTCCATTTATATCCTCTACATTTCTGAAAATATTTTCACTGTATAGGGAAAAAAAGATCTGGAGACATCACACATCCCTGCCTAACACCTCTCATAATTGGCTGATACTGTCCCACTTCATTATCAATCCTTATTGCAGCTTGTTGTTTCCAATATATGTTTTTTATAAGTCTAATGTCTTTCTCATCAATTTGTAGATCTGCAACCATATCCACCATGCTGACATGTCTAACTCTATCAAAAGCCTTTGTATAGTCAATAAAGCAAAGATGTATATCCTTGTTTACTTCTATAGCACGTTCAATAACTGTTCGCAGCATATACACAGCATTTACTGTACCCTTTCCTTCTACAAACCCGCATTGTTCTTTCCCTATTTCAGGTTGTATCTTCTTCCTCACTCTTTGCATGATAATTCTTAGCAAAATCTTTGTGATGTGACTCATTATACTAATTGTTCTATGTTGATCACATTCCAAGGTTCCTGATGTCTTTGGGATTGCAATAAATACAGAGTTACATAATTCAGGAGGTATATCTCCAGTATCATATAATGTGTTCAGCAGTCTGATAACATGCTCTAGTCCAAATTCTTCTAAAGCTTTAATCTGTTGTGATGTTATCTGCACCGAGGGCCTTGCCAGCTTTCATATGCTTAAGAACATTTCGAACCTCCATCTCCAAAGTTGGCGGTCCTTCATTATTAAATCGAATATCATACTGTTCGTCTCTGTTATCATCATAAAGGTGTTTCACTTAATCTGTCCATACATGTAGAATCTGGTCTTTTTCTATTATGATTTTGCCATCTTCAGTTTTTAGACACCCTGTTGATGTACTTGTTCTTTTATTAGTAAGTTCCTGAATTCTTTTGTGCACTAATTTGGTATTTTGACTTTTGTGTTGGTTTTCAATTTCTAAGCACTTTTCCTCAAGCCATGCTTCTTTTTCCTCCTTACATAATATTCTGACTTGTCTATGAATTTCTTCATATTTGACAGAATTATTTTTGTTGAGTCTTCTTGTTTCCATGAGGTGTAAAATTTCTTCAGTCATCCATTTCTTAGAACCCACCTTCTTTAATTTTGGAATAGTTGTTTCTGCAGCCACATTGATTGAATTCTTCAACGTTTCCCATTGATCAGCCACATCCTGGGATAGGATCTCTAGATCAGACAAAATTTCAAATCTGTTCTGTACTTCTATGTTGAATTTGTTTTGTATTTCCTTGTCATTACTCAATGTACACAAATCATATTTAGTGTTTCCTGTTATATACTTGACTTTCTTCAACTTTATCCTCAATGTTCCTGTGAGTAATCTGTGGTCACTATAATAATCAGCACTGGGAACTGTTTTTGCTACTGTTAGCGCGTTTCTAAATCTTCTGCTAATGAGAATGTAGTCAATCTGGTTCCTAATCCTGCTATCAGGACTCCTCCATGTCCATAATCTTCTAGGGTGTTGCTTAAACCAGGTGTTTCCTACAATCATTTCCTGTTCTTTTGCCCACTCTACTAGTCTGTATCCTCTTTCATTTCTCTCTCCTAAACCAGTTTCCTACTGTGTATCTATCCCCTTGATTTCCTACTTTTGCATTGAAGTCCCCTATTAGGATGTTTATTTCTGAATTTTTACATTTCTTTAAGGCAGACTCTATGTCATTATACAATTCTTCTACACTATCTTCACTGGATTCTCCTGTTGGGGCATATACTTGAATAATATTTATGCTACAAGGCCTGTCACTTAATTTAACTAGTAGAACTCTGTCCGACACGGCCCAATATCTTTTAACAGATAATTTTAACAGATAAATAATTGCCACTCCCCTATGACGATCTTCACCTCCAGAATAAATAATCTTGAAATCTTCTTCTATCTTGATGCCTGCTCCTGTCCATCTCGTTTCGCACATACCTAAAATATTAATTTTTTCCCTTTCAATTTCTTTTTTTATGTTCTCTAATTTTTCGTCGTCGTTTAACGTCTTAACGTTCCAAGTTGCCTCTCTCAGTTAACCTAATTTTATCTAGGGTTGTTTTAATGAAACTAATTGACTATGACAAGTGTCAAGGTCTCACAAGTACAATTGGCTCACAACTTATGGGCCTTGACAATTAAAGTACATATAAATAAATGTCAGTCGGAGTCCGGTGGACAAAATCAATACATCGTCAGATTTAATGTTCAAATGGAATACAATATAATACAATGGTATCAAAAATAATAATTTACACGCAGCAATGCATTCCACTCATGCTGCACACTACTATCACGGCTGGCGCGCACTCTATCACTGGATCAATCTCACAGCGCAAACTATCAGTTTCTCGTCTCTCATGTACACTCGCTCAACAACACTCAGGCACATCCGTCCACATCAAAGTCTCAGTCTAGTCTAGCCCGAGCTTTCCCTCTGGGTCACGCATCACTTGTCTCATGACCTCCGGGTTGCTCACGTATCTCGTGGTCAGTAGTGCGTCTCAGTGTTGTCCTGTCCTTAACCTGGGGTTAGTCCGTCCGTCGATGGCAACTGTTGCTCAGTTAACTCACGTTCACCGTTTGTCCTTGGGCGTACTGTCCTGACCGGTCCTGTTACTGTCATGTCTCAGGGATCTGCCCTGTTACAGGGATCTGTCCTGTCACAGGGATCTGTTCTGTCTGTATATATCTATATAGGGCTCTGATAGGTTAAACTAATTAACTAATTGACTATGACAAGTAAAAAATACACTCACGAGAGGAAATGACCTCCTTTTCCCCATCATTTATTAACTATACAGTTAGTAATGAACAGTAATGTTTTTGAAACAATCAATTCAAATACATCAAATACATACATGAAAAAAAAAAAAAACAGAAGTTCATTTACATCAAGATCTTTACACTTAATTATATTTTCAGCAGTGACTCCCCTCCTCACATAGGATTACGACTACATGTAATTTTGCAGCTAATTTTCCTGCAGATTCTCTGTGGTAGTAAATCTGAAACAGACAAATTGGTGTGCCCTCCCTTGACTTGACTTGTGAGTTATGGATTCCTGCTCCGAGAAGTCACTGTGATATATATATATATATATATATATATATTAAGCTTCAGTGTGTTGTTCTTTCCGGGTTGATAGAATATTTTATTTGGCTCCAGGTTTCCCATTATGCTAAATAAATTTTACCTCTCCAATAAGGAAAATTGAACTTTTGCAGGTGGATAAGTTTCTGTCCCACTCTCTCACATAGCATTTAGCAAAGTTGCTTCTATCACCAAAGTCAGGTTGGATCTATATAGTAATAGCCACTACCTTCATTTTTTTTCGAATGGCTCCAATCACCACATATCAACACCAAGATGTCAGGTCCTAGAATTGGTTGGGTTTCCAAATACACGGGCTGCTGGTTTGTTGCCTCTTTTCTCTCTAGACTTTATTGTCTATCTGGCGTTCGTAAAGATTTGAGGCCACCAATTCCAGCATTTGCAGTCGGCCTTCTTCTAGTTAGTGACTACGTGTCGGTGGTAGTAGAATGAGACTATGAACCGGTCGTTGCTGGTTTTTATCCTGGCTTTTCCCGTCCAAGTTTTTGGTTGAATCGTCAAAAATGAGTCGTTGTAAATTTAGAATTTTAGAAGCGGGGAACAAACCAGTACCGTTGCTGTGTCAATCTCAAATTGTTTTACGGGGAATATTCACAGCGACGTTGACGGCTTGCGAAAATATATCACACGCTTTAAACGTTATGATACCGCTGCATTTAGTAAAACTCCAGGCACTTCAAGCGTATAATACCGCTGCATTTAGTAAAATCTAGGCGCTTCAAACGTCATAATGCCGCTGCATTCTGTGAACTCTAGGGGCTTCAACCGTCATAATACCGCTGCATTCGAGTTTTAAGCGATAATCTCCTATTGAAACTGCTTCAAATGTCATAATACTATTGCATTTAGTAAGATCTAGGCGCTTCAAACGTCCTAATACCGCGGCATTTAGTAAAATCTAGACGCTTCAAACGTCCTAATACCGCGGCATTTAGTAAACTCTAGGCGCTTCAAACGTCATAATACCGCTGCATTTTGTAAAATCTAGGCGCTGCAAACGTTATAATACCACTGCATTTTGTGAACTCTATGGGCTTCAACCATCATAATACCGCTGCATTCGAGTTTTACGCGGTAATCTCCCATTGAAACTGCTTACAGATTTATTTGAATAACGATGACACCAGCAATATTTTGCACGTTTTATTGCCTGGAATATTTCGCGGCATCTGGTCGGGTACATAGTGCAGAAATCACACAACATAAACTAAAGTAAATAGATAAATCCTTTAAGCTAAAATATACATATTTACACAGTAATTTCTGTTGCCTACCACGGTAATTTTAAACTGATTATCGTGTCTTTCTGTTTGCTCAAAACTGACTTCTGTAAATTAAGGCGATCACTTCTGCCATCTTTAACATGCGACCATTCTGTGTGTTAAACAACACGTGAATCGAATTGTCCCAATCAATAACGTGACCTTTTCCACAATTACCGTCCAATCCATGACGGGGAGATTTGTGGTGTGTCGGCTTGACCAGGTTCCCAGCGTCTTTGTGTATAATTATGGCAATCCAATTGGGTTTGTCTTCGACCACCCTGTTGTTTAACTGCATCTCTGTTCTACCGATGTAGTTAGATTGGCACCTGCATGTACATTGATAAATATAATTGGATTTGGCGTATAGAGGGACAGGTTCTTTAAGTACCGAGGTGGGAATAGGTGTGGTTATGTATCTAATAACTGGAGTTTAGATTTATTGTTTTCTTTGTCATGTGACAGAAACTACTTAACCTTGAGACGAAGTCCTTCTGATGGTGCCTTACTGACCTGAACAGCAAACTCCTTCTGCCCCATGGGCTGTTTACCTTCACTTAAATTGCTAAGGCAAACAGTTACGTGGTTATTTCGCTAACCCTATCTATTCTCTCTGGTGATCTAGTGAGATGGCAGAACATGACCGCCCACGCTTACCGGCATGGCACATGATGGATGGATGGATCTATTCCAGTAAATGCACAAACACAATTTATCCCTGGCATTTGTTTATTACAGTTCATTCCAATCCCTGATCAGTGACGAAGGTGTTATGCAATTTGTAGTCCCGTATACTGCCTTCGAAACACAGCTGCGTGCGATTTGGAAGCATACCACCTTCAGTTGGTTTTCATACAATGGTGTGAGTGTCGGTCATTCAGAAAGCATTGGTAAACTACTGAACGTAAACTTGCCAAGAAATCACAAACATCAAAAATATGCTGGGATTAACTGTAAGTCATGTAAAGGATATGCAACTAGCTTACTTCCTCTACATCTGTGGCTCAGGGATAGTGATCGCGTTTTCACAAGTTACCGAAATACAGGTTCGAAATCAGCCGCAGACAGTTTTAATGTAGACCTCCTGACGTTGATTATAATGGTATAAGCACCGTTCGCTTAGAAAGCAAAAATAAAATTACTGAACCTAAACATTGTTTAGTAAATCACAAACAGCCTAACATTGCTGGAGTTAATTGCGACGTCCTGTAACGGGCATGCAACTATCTTTTACTCTGAATAGATTTCATTCAAAGTGTCGTGGAATGCCGCCTTTACATCCCAGACCAATTTTAGGTTCACTTTTGATGGACCATGTAGAGAAAGAACAGAAGAATGAACTGCTTTCTTTATAAGTATTATAAGACGTCTCACATGACGCAAGATTACAAACCACCACAGTCCACGGCTACATGGTAACCCTCTTCAATTTTACACCAGTAGGACTCAGCTACAGAGGTTAACAATAGAGTCAGACAGAAGGGCAGACTCAATGGACTGGGGAATGGTAATTAAAACCGACCAGGCATGACGCAAGCAACCAGGTTTACCAACAGAGTTGTAAACTGGCAGCTGACCATGAGAACCTAATTGCTCCTTTGACACGACACCATGCAGGAAAACCGATCAACCGAGACGGCTGACCGCCTTCTGAAACAGACTAGAAGTGTAAGGTGTGAACTCACTGATAAGACTCCCTGGGTTAAACATTGTCAGACTCACAGGTGTGAGGGCTAGTGTGCAGAAAGAATTTATGACTGGACATGCTGGAAGATAATGTGTCTGCACTGTAGGGATGTGTGAAACAGATCTGTGAATGCAATTAAACAGGACTGGGGGGAGGATTGAAATAAACACACAATGAACCAGATAGATTGGCGCCAAAGAGATTAAGGGCCTTTGTGGTACTGAGTTAAATAGGCTAGGCTTGTAGGTTTCAAGTCAGAAAAAGTCTGACTTCTGAACAGCCCTCAATAGGAGTGCACTACCCGTGCTGTGACAACGAGGAACTAGGGGAGACAGGACAGACACTTTGTTCTGAACACCGTCCGGCTGTTCGCTGATCTGACCACGGCTGTTTGCTGATCGGAACATAACGGCTGTTAGCGGACCTCTCACTGGTCCAGACAGGATTCAGGGTTATGTATTTTATATTAATCATTTCACTTTCATGATTACTGTAGTGCATAAACGTATACGCATTCATCATCATCATCTTGAAAATCAGCAGATGTCTAATAATATGATTAGTAATTAAAGTGAGTGTAGTTTGTTTTAACTCATAGTTCAGTGTTATACTTTTAATTCCAATTGTGCATACATATTGTGTGTGTACATTGGTGGAGGATTACTTATACACCAAGGAAGGGAACAGTCAGGAAAGAAAAAACTTGTACTGGGATAGTTGTCAATTACTCTTAAATTCAGACTTAAAATCTATCTCAGCTAACCTTCTCCTTCCGACTCCTTGACGAATATTCAGCACAGTTCATTTCAATTTTGTTACGAGCCATTTAGAGCTGTACATTGGATATGCATGGGCTTAATCTGAAGTTCAGCCATATAGATTTTGTCCTTAGTCTATTTTTGACTATTTGGGGTTGCTTGCCAGTAAGTAATACTTTCATCTAGCTGGTGGCTACCCCAACTTCTGACACAAAGTGACGGTTCCTATCTACCCGTGGGTATATTTTCTTTCATAATAATTGTGCCACACCAGCGGCCTTTCAGCCTACTCTTTGCGATTTCCAATTGCCTTGAGAATTTTAACCTGCACAACTTGCACACGAGACCTTCTGTTTTTCTTCTTTATCCGAGGTATACAATCTCACTACCCACGATGTCATATTTTTTTTTATTTTGTTGCGTATCCCTTACGGGACGTTGCAGTCAACACCAGCATTTTCAGCTGCTGTTGATGTACTAGGCAAGTGTTACGTTCAGTAGTTTGCCATTGCTTTCTGAACGACCGGCCCCTATACCTTTTTCGAAAAAACCAGCACAGCCGTGTTTCGAACCCGGGTATACGGGCTCACAAACCGCGTTCGCAAGCCCTTCAGCCACAGAATGTCATAGCAACGTGTGATATAAGTATATTGCTGTCACAATCTAATAGTATAATCCATTGTTCTGGGTCTGAAATTGATAGTTCCTGCCTGAATATCAGTAATATTTAAAATCCCTGTCTCTAGAATCCGGAATCTTCTTCCTTATTCCTATGCCTTTTCTTGTGAGTTGGGGGAGGTGAGTGGCTTTCTCTCTTTTTACTCTTTTTCTCCTCTTTGGTTCGAAAGTGGTCAGTGTTGCGCTCTCTTCCTCCCATCACCGATAAATCTCTTCTTTTTGTCCCCTCGGCTTCAATTACATACTGAAAATTCTCGGGAAAATTCCCAACCCTATACTGGGATCGAACCCGGTGCCCTCTGAACCTGAGACCGTAACCTCTCAACCACGGCGCCCCCTGACTTGGGATATAGAGCTATTTATGAAGGATAGTGAAGTTATATGTAAGGCAGTGTAACATATGGGAAGACTCTTAAATAGATGCATCTGTCTTGAAACAGTCACAGCATATGAATGAAGACGCCGTGTAGTGATTAGAACAAGATCTAGATACCATCAATCGTGAAAAAAAAAAGTGGGTTGAAGTACCGGCAGACAGGACGGACTGCCACTATGTAATAGTAACAATGGGTCGTGAGTGCAGAAAATGGGCAGCGGGCCGCACAGAGTTTGAGGTACAACTGATCCAGAGAAATACACATCAAGGTGATATTGTGACCTATACTGACGGGTCAGTGGTGAGAAACAGACGGAGTAGTTGGGGTTTCATTGCGAAGGCTAATGGACGATTCTTGAAAAAAAAAAAGTGAGTATGGCACATGAGGCTACGACTTCCAGCATGAGAACGGAGGTGGGGGAAGTCACAGCGGCATTCCGTTGCTTAGAGGAGACCACTGCAATACACATTGTCTTCATCATCGGACTCAAGGAGTATGCTTAGTAAATTGGAGAAAGGAATTTTTCGTGTGAAATGGCTCACCTCGCTTCAGAGGTCACATATTGTGAGAATTTTATGGATTTTTCGCCCTGTCCATGCGGGAGTGCGGGGGAATGAACAGACTGATAGGCTGGCAGGGGATGCACCTCTTGGTGGTCGATTACCTATGGACAAGGGAGAGGTAGTCGTGTGCCTGTCGGACAAGGTGGAGAAGGTGGAGGAACAGACTGAGAACCCTATGTGGAAAGGATGAGATTACTGGGGTTTGGCAGGGGTTCTGGTAGAATTTCAAAACTGAGAAGGAAGACCAGGAGACCTTTCAATCAGATAGCGGTGAGAACGATAAGTAGTATGACTCTTCGTTGGCTGTTGAACGAGGGGACGGAGGGCATATGGGAATGTCCTGAGTGCAGTGATGTCGGTTCTTAGTGCAACTCAGCTAAACTCAGCTTAGAACAAAAATTGCCTTGGCAAGAGTAGCTTTTTGCAAGATGGGGAAAACAAATACTTTGCATTAAAAAGCTGTCAAATGCAGTGACAAGAAGAGTGTTTGTGTGCTACATGAAATCTGCATTTTTGAATGCGTCTGACACATCAACAACAAGCAGACATGTTGAGAAACACCTAATGGTCGACAGATGTATGGTTTCTGGAGAAACTGCAAATTATACCATGGGTGGACAGATCAGGGAATGTGACAATCCTTCAAGAAACAAATGAAAATCGTATTTTGACGTAGACAGTCAAAATTATTTGGACAGGATGTGAGGAGAAACGCATCATAAAGTGTAGTGGCAGCTGACGAAACTGATAGGAAAAGGGTTGTTGTTGCATATCCTTTACAGGGCGTAGCAGTCGACCCCAGCATTTTTGGCTGTTCGTGATTCCTGGACAAGTTTACGTTCAGTAGTTTGCGATTGCATTCGAAACGCGGCGGCGACCGATTTGGCAGCAGGCCGTGTCGCGCTGGTCGTTCAGAAATCAATGACAAACTACTAAACGTAACACTTGCCAAGACATCAATAACAGCAGTAAAATTCTGGTGTTGACAGCGATGTCCTGTAAATAGGATATGCAACCAAAAAAAAAAAGTTTGCCATTGCTTTCTGAACGACTGGCACTCATACCATTTCAGTCTGCTGCCAAATCGCCCACAGCTATGATTTGAGCGCAGGTATGCGGAATTGCGTCCGTAAGACCTTCGCCACGGGTACTCGTGAGACAAAGAGAGAAATACCTGGATACCTTGGCCACGTGGCAGATCAGGACAAGAACACAGGTCTGATCCACGGCTGGTGGTCACGTGATGTGGCGAACCCATTTAACGCCCGCCTTTATCGGCGTGGCACATGATGATAATGATGAGTTAATGGTACATTGAAATACACGCGTTTCTTTCATTGTTGTCGCTGTCATCATCATTGGGAGGAGACATGTTCGATTCTCTGTGTCTCTAGTGCTGTTGACTTCAATGTTGAACTCCATCTCTTTTCTTATCTGTGTGTTATGTAGAACATATTTGACAGTACGGCGGGTGAATCATGGAACGTGAACGAACGAATTATACGAGTTTGTTAGTTAGTCGTTAGTCTTTACTTAGTCGTTAGTTAGTCGTTAGTTAGCCGCAAAGGCAAAGGGTCACCATATAATGCTCCGTTCCTGTGCCAGTGAATATCACACAAAATGCTCCTCACTACCCCATGTGAAAAGTGGGACAGACAGGAGTCTCGACAAACCAACGAGTTTGAATGCAAATATAAAATGTTCCTGAGACAAATGTTACGATACCTTAGGCTGTCAGAGTAACTAAGCCAGAATTGTGTAAACAGAAAGACATGTCAGTCAGCTTAAAATTACCGTGGTAGATAAGTGACATTACTGTGCGAATATGTGTATATTTCAACTTGAAGGATTTATCTAGTTAATTCACGTAAGTTGTGTGATTTCTGCAGGATGTACCTGACGAGATGCAGCGAAATATGCCAGGCAATAAATCGTGCAATCTATTGTTTGTGTCTTCGTTATTCTAACTAACAACAATCGCAACTATAGAAAAAGAGACAAACAGCTTTATTTTGCCATATAATTGGAAGAAATACATTAAAAATCATCATAAACGGAAAGAAAAAAATAGAAGGATAGCGTGAAAAATGTTTCTGGGTGGTATAAAAAGGTGTGCCACATACCACCCAGAAACATTTTTCACGCTATCCTTCTATTTTTTTCTTTCCGTTTATGATGATTTTTAATGTATTTCTTCCAATTATATGGCAAAATAAAGCTGTTTGTCTCTTTTTCTATAGTTGCGATTGTTGTTAGTTAGAATAACGAAGACACAAACAATAGATTGCACGATTTATTGCCTGGCATATTTCGCTGCATCTCGTCAGGTACATCCTGCAGAAATCACACAACTTACGTGAATTAACTAGATAAATCCTTCAAGTTGAAATATATTGCTAATTGTTAAACCAAATTCAGAACAAGCATTGGAGAATGCAGATCATTTTTGTTTGTACCTGGTGCATTGGTTTTACAGCCTGCGATTCAGATTGTTGTTAGTTAGAATAACGAAGACACAAACAATAGATTGCACGATTTATTGCCTGGCATATTTCGCTGCATCTCGTCAGGTACATCCTGCAGAAATCACACAACTTACGTGAATTAACTAGATAAATCCTTCAAGTTGAAATATATTGCTAATTGTTAAACCAAATTCAGAACAAGCATTGGAGAATGCAGATCATTTTTGTGTGCCACATAGAAATACCCCAAAAACAATGTTTTCCCCGTAGAAAATTTACATAACGAAGACACAAACAATAGATTGCGAAATTTATTGTCTGTCATGGTTAGCTGCATCTCGTCTGCTGTAAACAGGCACAACGCCATTACGTCTAAAACAGTCAGGACGAACGCAGAAGAAGTTAGTTAGTTAGTTAGTTAGTCGCAGTTCCAACTTCACAGCAACGGGTCATCCCCATTATGCTCCATTCCTGTGCCAGTGAATATCACACAAAACGCTCCCCACTGCCCAATGTGAAAAGTGGAAAAGACAGGAGTCTCGACAAATAACAGCCCGCACAGATACACTGTGCATAATGCCGCCACCAGAATGTCAACACAATAGTCCCCCACAAAGCACCCAGTTCATTTCTGATGGAATCGGCAGTCATTTTCCCATCTGGATGTTTCCTAGATGTTCACCCACACAGTCCACGAAATACAGTTCATCGTCAATGGCAGTGGCAGTCAACCAGAAGCCCAGCAGCCACGCATTTCTGCATAAGGCAAAAACCGGTAAACTCTGGGACATAGCCATCTGCCATCGCTCCGAACATGCAGTCACGTTCCAAAAGACCTTGGGCAGATTCAAAAGCATTTCACACGAAACTCACAGCTCACAGTGTCGCGCCACGCACTCACTCAGTAGCAGGGCGACAGAACCATCAAGCCTCCTTAGTCGCCTCTTACGACATGCGTGGTAGGCTGCAGTGTTGCTATTCTTTGCTTCCCTTATGGGCCCCGGCAACACACGGGATACGCAGAAGAAGAGAAGTACTAAAGCAATGCATAGAGGAATATCGACAGCAGAGTTGATCCTGAATAACAGGGACCGAGAATCTGTGGAGATATATGTATGTCTCCGCACTTGAAGATGGTGACTCCTTTCTCTACCTCTTTCCCCCCCCCTTTTTTTTCTCGATTTATTTCCTTTACTTATACGAATGTGAATCAGTATCTACGAATTTCTTTTCACATTTGTCAATGTGTTGGTGGTATGAAAATGTACATGAAGGTTGGAGGGGAGGCTTGTTTTTGTTCTGTTTCAGCTGATGAAGTGTGTGTTAGCAGAAACGTTCGTGTGTCTTGTTACCATTCTGTTTAGCTACTTATGTCCTTTACATATATATGCATGTATATATTGTTGTCTTCCAGTTAGTAGACTGCTGTCTTGCCTTCGTCCATGCTTGCAGAAGAGAGAAAAAACCCAGTAACAAAATTCTTTGTTTACAAGTTTTGCATTGCGCGAGATATTATCTAGGTCAACTGACAAAGTCCGATGGCTCGATGGCGCCGTTCTGGCGCTGTGCCAGGGCAAAACACGTAAGGGGGCCCAGGCTCAGCCAGAAATCGACGCTGTCGGTTGGCTAGGGCGAAGCTATCGACTTCTGCACACTAGCCGTGCCTTGGACGATTAGGCAAAGCCTTGTCTGACCTGAATAAGCGCGCGCCGGTGATTGTCTGTTATTTACGCAGACGTTATAGCTTGGCGCTGCTTTTGGCCTATTGCTAGGAAGTCGAATTGTATTGGGCGTGTGCAAACAGGATGTAAGGCCTCAGCTGGCTTATTGTGCTAGGCTAATCACAGTTGAAGTGCGTGTAGCTAAGGTAATAATGGGTGGTTATTTGACACTTCAAGGCAAAGGCAATATAAAATAACACAAAGTAATGCAGCTTTACAGAACACATTTACGGAAACCATAGGGCATTGCGGCGGCTAGCCTTCATCAGTTAACAAATACATACACAAAACACAACATATAAACACGGGGAAGACACACTGCATTGTTTTATATCGTTTACATTACCGCAGTCCCACTAATTTGATTCATACTGTAGCAAGGTAACGTAAGTCCACTAGCAGATACTGTCTATAGGCTGTGACGTGTTAGGCCTTCAAATATTCTAGGTCACGGCGGGTATGCGGGATTATAAACTGCGGTCGTAACCCCTTCGCCACTATGTCAAGTGACAAGGCAAAATTACAAATACTGAAGTATTGGAAAGATCAGGTTGTGTGACGGTTTTTTTCCTGGATCAGTCTTCGTAGACTTAGATGGATAGAACACATTAGGAGGATGGGTGATGGTAGAATACCAAATGACATATGTTTTGGTGAATCCAGTACACTTCCTCGCCATAGTCCTTTCCGCGTATTGAAATACAATTCTGAAAGTTACTCGACAGTAGTGTATAGGGTGTGTCGATGCTCCTTTTTGAGGTGCACATTCCTCATATCAATAAACTAATTATCGATTTTGCACGACAGATGCAATCAAATTAGCTAGCCACTACGGTACAGATTGTCGCATTTTAACGGAAATATATTTGCGGTTTTGTTGGGCAACTGTTTTTTGTGCCTCCGAATTAAGTAGGTTTAGAGTAATCGTGATGTTAAATATCCCGAATATGAATAATTCAACGTCGCGTTAAAAAAAGGGACATATTACTTTATATAGTTTCTCCCTCCTCGGATTACGTGTGTACATCTCATGTTTCTAAAATTCATTTCCTACACAGAGATACAGAGTGACGTTTTCTTTCGTAAGTGGACCCGCAAATCACGTTTTATGTAGATATATTCGTTTGTTTTGTATGTGTTATTAGATGTATCATCCATTTTTATGTAAATCTTGTCATTTTCGACTATTAATGTCGGGAGAGTCATCCCAAACTAAAATGATGAAAATTGCATGCTCTAATGTGATATTCCAATGGCAGGAAATAGTCGTTTCCTTATCAGCGATGATTATTTAATATTGTTATGGAATATTTACAGCTATTTGCATGCCAATGAATGCATGATTGCATTCAACGTCAATTTCAGTATTTGTGTGTAAATTTTCATCACTATGCATGGGCCGGATCATTGATAATTTTTTTTATCTTTCCAACGGGACTTCTTTTCTTTTATCAAAATGCATCTACGCTGGCCGACTCGCGTTGGCAAGACTCTTGTGCTGTCTGGGTGCGGTCTGGCATCATCACAGCATGGCGTGGAGATGTATATATCTGTGTGTGTGTAAATATATAAACTGGCAGAGTTATCTGTCCTTGAGTTAGAAGGGCCGCTGTGTTAATCTCCCTTGGCATGAGTGCAACCAACAATTGTGTGAGTGTGTAGGTAGGGTCACTTCTTCGTCTTCTTCTGCGTTCATCCGGAGTTTTTTTTTCGGACGTCATTGTATTGTGTCTGTTTACAGCAGAGCTGCGTTCTTGCGCTGTTTTGCCGACACATCTTACTTCTGCGGGCATTTGTTGCCCGGGTGAAAAGGTCAAACACGTTTTCTTCTATATCTTCTTCTTCAGCATTCCGAGCCATTGGGGCTCTTTGCTGCAGATACAAGCCGTCTCCATTCGTCTCTCTGGATGACCTTCTCTTGCCAGTCGCTGATTCCAAGTGCTTGTAGGTCTGTATGTATATTATCTCTCCACCGTCTTCTTGGTCTACCTCGGGGTCTACGATGTTCCAATTAAATGATAAACTGACACACAAGCATTAATATCTCGGCTTAAAATTGACCTACAGACTTGAATAAGATACCGTTGGATTTGGTTTTTCTAGAGGTATCCAACTATGCAGTTATATAATTAAAAAGCAATTGACAAAATGATACTAAAGTGGCTAATGTTAGCTCTTATTGATTTTTCTTGCTGAACGTGGGTCAAGGACGGAAAGGCGTGAGAACTAAAGGGGATGACACGGGTGGCTAAATTACGTGTATTAATTACATCAATCAATCATGTGCCATGCCGGAAAGCGTGGGCGGTCATGACTCGCCATTTATCTCGATCACCAGCGTCGTGGATCAGCTCAGTGTTCCTGTCTTGTCCATGCCATTCGGTCAAGACATCCAGGTATTTTCCTCTCGGTCTTCCTCTTGGTCTGTTCCCTTCGATCTTGCCAGTTGTCACTAAGTTCTCCAATCCATTTCTTCTCATAACATGTCCAAAAAATGTTGGCTGTCTACGTCTAATTTCTCTAATCAATTTACGATTTTCATTTGTCTCCTGTAGTACTTGGTCATTGGTTTTTCTGTCTGTCCATGGTATTCTTTGCATTTTCTTCAGAAGCCACATTTCTGCAGCCATCAGATGTTTTTCAGCTTGACTGCTCATTGTCCAAGTTTCACATCCATACAAAAGAACAGGCTCTATGTATCCCCTCAACACTCTTTTTCTCGTTTCAATTGACATCTTTTTATTGATCAGAATGTTTTTCATCTTCCTAATGCTACTTTCGCCACGGCGATTCTTGTTCTAATCTCTTCAAGGCATCTCCCATCAGATGTTATGACTGTTCCGAGATAATTGTGCCGATTCACTTGTTGAAGAATATTCCCATTTACTTGTATATTACATTGTGGTAATATACAAGTAAATGGGAGGAATTTAATTGGAAATTATGTAGGAGGAGCATATGGATATTACATTGTGGTACATGGGGCGCCACGCGTTGCCTCTGACGGTGGGAGACACCTATAGGTGTCACTGATCAGCTACCGCCCGCCTCAAGCTGGGCAGCCCCCAGCCAATTGGGTGCTGATCCGCCACAGCCTGCCTGCTTCAATGGGTGCTTGGGGCTAGGACAAAATCTGAATCGCAGGCTGTAAAACCAATGCACCAGGTACAAACAAAAATGATCTGCATTCTCCAATGCTTGTTCTGAATTTGGTTTAACAATTAGCAAAAAGAAGACACAGATTATGTCACAAGGTGCACATGGGGTACCATCAATCTTTATTGACGACGCCGAACTAGAGATAGTAGACCATTTTACATATCTAGGATCGGTGGTAAATAGCAAATTATCCCTAGATCAGGAAATCAACATCCGGATTGGTAAGGCAGCAACAACAATGAACAGGTTAAGAAAAAGAGTCTGGGAGAACAGGAAGCTTACTGCCAAAACAAAAGTCCTTGTCTATCAAGCCTGTGTCCTTAGTACTCTTCTCTATGGCAGTGAAACCTGGACAACTTACTCACACCAAGAGAACAATTTAAACAGCTTTCATATGCGGTGTCTGCGAAGAATTCTTGGTATTACATGGCAAGACAAAATCACAAATACTGAAGTATTGGAAAGATCAGGTTGTGTGACAGTTTATTCCATGCTCAGTCTTCGTAGACTTAGATGGATAGGACATCTTAGGAGGATGGATGATGGTAGAATACCAAAGGATATCTTTTTTGGTGAATTACAGATGGGTAAGAGATCTCAGGGTCGGCCTCTACTACGATACAAAGATGTGTGTAAGCGGGACATGATTGATACAGGCATTGATAATGCACATTGGGAGCAAGTCGCCGCTGAACGTGTTGCATGGAGGGCAAATATCAGAAATGGAATAAAGTCAAAGGAGAAAACTATTGCAGAAAAGTCACACACCAAGCGTTTGAGACGTAAGATGGTGCATGATGGTGGAAATGTCCACGTGTTCACATGCACCCACTGTGAACGGACATTTACAGCGCAAATTGGCCTTATCAGTCACACTCGCTACCGCCATAGTTAAAAGTTATTATGCCTTTTTAAAGCACAAACTATCGTCTGTCAAGACGGCAAGGTGCCAATGATGATGATGACATTGTGGTACTTCGTTCTTCCTAGTGACGACCATAACTTGTGTCTTCTTACAATTGAATTCCGACCCCAGCTGCTCACTGTGTACAACAACTGCGTCTACTAATTTATGTAGGAGGAGCATATGGATCACCATGGTCTGGCAAGAATGCGACAGCAAGGGGTGACGAGGGGATCTGGCCGACGATCAACGCTCAGAGGAAAGGTGAGACGGACATATAATCAGATTGCTACTGGTACTATTAGTGTTGGAACTCTTCGCTGGCTGCTGAGTATGGGGACGGAGCGCTTATGGGAATGCCCCGAATGCTGTGATGTCGGTTCCTAAATCAATCAATCATTGTTGTAGATCTTGTGCATTGTCTGCAATCAATACTGTATCATCTGCATATCTAATGTTATTGATGTTTCACTGTTTAGGTAAAATTACATATTTTATGCATATTAATTACTTCTTGTTAATTAGTTTCTTGTAATTGTCGATGGTGACATCTGGTAGATGTTATTAAGTCGGTTGACGTTAATGGAATTTTTCTTCTTCGTTCATCCGGAGTTTTTTTTCGGACGTGATTGCGTTGTGCCTGTTTACAGCGGAGCTGCGTTCTTGCGCCGTTAGGCCGACACATCCGACTTCTGCTGGCATTTGTTGACCGGGTTAACCTTCCCGGGGAATGGAATTTTTCATAATTTTCCTTAGCAAACTAGTCCGCCTGACGGTACAAACAGGTTCCCTGCGGAACATAATCTCGTTTTGTGGTTCCATGAGTCAGAAACGATAAGGCTTTCTTATATATCTAATAGTAAGTTATCACTGAATTTTAAAGAGACGGTTTATTATTGATTGTAGTGAGTAATCACTATCATCATTCGTGATGTAGAAACACGTCATTTACATGTTAGGGTTATAGATTTCAGATCTTCAAATGAAAACCGGAGCAATTAAAAGATTACTGTTATTACTGGTTGTAGTGAGTATTCACTATCATCAAACGTTGTAGAAACATCTTCATACTCATGTTTAAGGATACGATCTCACCCATGCGGTATGGTGTGGATTGTACCAGAGATGACATGGTAGATAGTTCAGGGGTGTTTCTCACCCATGCGGTATGGTGTGGATTGTACCAGAGATGACATGGTAGATAGTTCAGGGGTGTTTTGGCGTTGGTGCTACTGGAGGTGGTAAAGAAAGATGACCGATAATTAATGTGGAGTGGTGGGTGGAGTATAAAGTCGAGTATACATTCAGGCAGAACGAGGCGAGTAGCTATTTATGGTGGCAAGGTGAGTCGCGTACATATTCCCGCGTTGAGTGACCTTATATATTGTTGGCGAGAAAATCACACGCTTTATGTGTGTGTGTGTGTGTGAGTGTGTGTGTGTGTGTGTGTGTGTGTGAGAAATCGATTTTTACACTCGTCCTTAGACATGTGCGTGTGCTGAGTTTGTGTGTAAATCTTGTAGTGGCATGTCAGAGTATTTATTTTTCTTGTATAAGTGTTTTGTTCCTTACCAGTTCTTCGTATCTATGTTATGAACTGGTCTCCTATTACGCCCTGTTGTGAAAATTCGCAATTAATACTCCCTACCAACACAATATTAATGGCTCTGTATGTAGTAGTAGTAGTAGTAATAGCAGCAGCAGCAGCAGTAGTATTAGTAGTAGGAATAGTTAGTAATAGTAGTAGTAGTAGTAGTAGTAGTAGTAGTAGTAGTAGTAGTAGTAGTAGTAGTAGTAGTAGTAGTAGTAGTAGTAGTAGTGGTGGTGGTGGTGGTGGTGGTGGTGGTGGTGGTAGTATTAGTAGTAGGAATAGTAGTAGTAATGGTTGTAGTGATAGTAGAAGTAGTTGTGGTGGTGGTAAAAGTAGTAGTAGTAGTAGTAGTAGTAGTAGTAGTAGTAGTAGTAGTAGTAGTAGTAGTAGTAGTAGTAGTAGTGGTAGTAGTAGTAGTAGTAGTAGCAGTAGTAGTAGTAGTAGTAGTAGTAGTAGTAGTGGTGGTGGTGGTGGTGGTGGTGGTGGTGGTGGTGGTGGTAGTAGTAGTAGTAGTAGTAGTAGTAGTAGTAGTAGTAGTAGTAGTAGTAATAGTAGTAGTAGTAGTAGTAGTAGTAGTAGTAGTAGTAGTAGTAGTAGTAGTAGTATAGCAGAAATAGTGTTAGTAAAATGACTCCCACTCTTTGCCCATTTGCTACTACATCTTGTCGACTGCCTCTTACAATCTTGCCAACTGGCTCTCATAACTTGTCAAATTGCCCTGACAACTTACCAACTTACGCTCACAACTGAGTAGAAACTAATACATGTTTGGGTTGTTTAATCCTTGATTTAACAACTCAAGCACATTAGAGGACGGGCTCAACGGAAATTCATCGTCTTAACATGGGTAAGAATAGCTGTCACCAGGAAGTGGTAGTAATTGACCACGCAGATTGAATCTCAGACCAGCCGACTGCGTTTTCACGAAAAATATGCACATTTGAAGATACAAGCAAAATCAAATTGAGAAAAAAAAACACGATTGCCCAAGACACGCCTTTGAAGAAATGACATTACCAAAACATGAGCTGTCGAACACTTGTACTTATGATGATGAAGCCATGAAACTACAAAAAAGTGATGGTAAAGAAATGAACTTACCAAAACAGTTACCTGCCTCGTTGCTCCGCAATTTATACTCGATTTTATACTCTACCCACCACC
The DNA here is from genome assembly GCA_963921405.1 of Cepaea hortensis. Taxonomy (NCBI): domain Eukaryota; kingdom Metazoa; phylum Mollusca; class Gastropoda; order Stylommatophora; family Helicidae; genus Cepaea; species Cepaea hortensis. The sequence goes on from OY992882.1 coordinate 105,849,062, forward strand.
CCACAAAATGACCTGTCATCTTTCTTGACCACCTCCAGTACAACCAACGCCAAAACACCACTGAACTATAGGGTGTAGTTTTAATGACTGTGTTTTTTTTAAAAAACATACTGCCGTTCCAAGTTTTGTATTTACCCTCTGTGGAGTTCGTGCAACATAAAAGGTCAATACAAAACTTAGAACGGCAATATTTTCAAAAACCACACAGTCATTAAAAATACACCCTGTATCTGCCATATCAAATCTGGTTCAATCCACCCTATGCCGCACGAGTGAGGTCGTACCCCTAAACATGTGTATAATGATGTTTCTATAACGTATGGTGATAGTGATTACTCACAACGACCAGTAATAACAGTCATCTTTTAATTTTTCCGGTTTTCATTTGAAGATCTATAACCCGTAACCCTACACTGTGTATGATGCGTTTCTACAACACGTATGATGATAGTTATTACTCACTACAACCAATAATAACCCGTCTCTTTTAAAACCTGTGATCACGTATTATTAGATATACAGTGGTACCTCGGTTTATGGACGCCTCAGGTCACGAACAATTCAGGTTACGATTAACAACTTCCAAAATTGTCTGTCTCGGGTAACGAACATTGCCTCGGGTTACGAACGAAGGCGAGAGAGAGAGAGAGAGAGAGAGAGAGAGAGAGAGAGAGAGAGAGAGAGAGAGAAAGAAAGAGAGAGAGAGAGAGAGAGAGAGAGAGAGAGAGAGAGAGAGAGAGAGAGCAAGGTGTAACGTTGAAGACAAACGATCGCGTACAGTACAAACAGTACTACAGATGAGCTTGTTGATCTTCAGAATGGACAGCTAAAGACATTAAAGGAGGAGCAGTCATCCGATGATGAGGAGTCAGTGACCGTTTCAACTTCCAGGATTAAAGAAATTTGTAGCAAGTGGGAAGACTTCATTGTGAACCATCATCCAAACAAAATTGTTGCTAACAGGGCAGTAAACCTGATGAATGATAACACGATGGCCCACTTCAGAAAGATTCTCCAGCAAAGGAAGCGACAAATTTCCCTTGATAGTTTCTTGGTGCAGAAAGATTCCCAGTCGGCTGCCAAGAAACAGCGACAAGATACTCCTAAAACAAATGATTAAAAATAACAAAGAAAGTGACAAATTTCCCATAATCGTTTACTTGGTAATAAAGATAGACTAAATCTTTTTTTTCAGTTTCACATTTAATTCATTTGGTCGTTTTCCTTCTCTTTATTTAATACGCGAAGTACACGAATTCTTTTCGTTTTGTCAGGTAAACGACCGGATGTTAATAAATAAGAACGATTCTTTCATCTTGAAACGGATTGTTTTTATTTAATTGATTTCAATGTTTCGGGTTACGAACATTTCGGGTTATGAACCGAGTTCTGGAACGAATTAAGTTCGTAACCCGAGGTACCACTGTTTAAGGAAATCCTATCGTTTCTGACGCTCGGATAAACAAAACGCCATTATTTTTATGTTCCGCAGGGAACCTGTTTGTACGGTCATCCGGACTAGTTTACCAAGGAAAACTATGAATAATTCCACTAACGTCAACCTACTTAATAACACCCACCAGATGTCGCCATCGATATTACAAGAAAATAATTAACAAGAAATAATTAACACACATAAAATATACTCTCGACACTGATCTTATGAGGTTGGATCGACCCAGAGACGTACTGGTTTCAAAAGGAACTCTACCACTGCAGAGTGTTCAATCCGAGGCGCAGTGTTGGGAAATATACGCCTGATGTATACAGAAGTCAATTTTTAATATGTTATATGTCCTTTGTAGGACATAGAGACCAACCCAAGGTTGATTTTTTAAGCAATTGCACGTGCAGTAGCTTTCATTGCTTTCTGAACGAGAACACAACGTTTATGCTCAACTTAATGCCTAGCTCGCCATTAGCGTACCGGAAGTTTAAAAGAGAGCATTCTTATCCTCTTATCCACGATGTCAGTTCAGTTAAAATATTCTTGATCTTGTCCATAAGAAAGCACCAAGAGATACCCCGAGTACTAGTGACTGCAACGTTTGTTGTTTTGATAGTTGTATACTATCTTTAAAAACCAGGGAATTCGTTTATTATATAAAAATGGCTTACAATGAAATAATTTAAAATGCATTTTCTGTTTTAAAATAGTTTCCGTTGGCAGCTACTCTTTTGCAGACGCTCACGCGGCTGCTGGGGATATTCATGGAATAGGTATTTTATATTTGTAAACCTCTCTTGACTACATAACAGTTCGCAATACAGCAACCGCGGATTTGTAAGCAAACCGACTTGCGTTTGTTGTTGCTTTACAATGGTATGAGGCCAGTCTTCAGAAAGCAATGGCAAACTACTAAACGTAAACTTGCCATGAAATCACAAACAGCCCCCCATAAAAGCTGGGGTTGGCTGTCATGTCCTCTGTTAACTTGACTACAATTCAACTTCACATTGAAGATGGTGTCAATGTCGCCCTTGAACCTCTGCCTTTTCAGTGGCTATGTATTGTGAGTCCAGAAGATAAAATCAGACGGTACCCGATCAGGGGAGTTTGGGGCATATTCCAGGGAAGTCACATTGTGCGTGGCGAGATACTGTTTCATCTGTAGGAATTGCCTCTGAAATCGGAGTGAATTCGCCTAATGGAGAGGGGCACTGGTAATAAGGAAAGTTAATCCACACGCAAAATGTAATCCAGTGCTACTAGAAGAAGCGTGTATGAACTAACGATTTAGTTCAAAGCGAGCGAGCGCAATAGCCATTTATTTATTCTCTATTTTATTGTGTGTTTATTTCTGATTGCATCTCTCACACGAAGAAGGATACCTTAGTTGTGATATATTCTCCTTCTTCTGCGTTCATCTAGTGAGGTTTTTTTTTCCGGACGTGATTCCATTGTGCCTATTTACAGCAGAGCTGCGTTCTTGCGCAGTTAGGCCGGCACATCCGAATTCTGCGGGCATTTGTTGACGGGTTAACCTTCTCGGGTTAGTTACGATATTATCATGCTATGCTTTTAAAGTAAGGTAACTTTTCTATGGGTACAATGCCTAGAAACAAAAGAATTTTACACTCGAACGTTGTGGGTGATACTGCGTGCACAACGCGAATGTAGGGTTAAATTAGATAGTAATTTAAGATTAAATTATATATTTATATTAGCAGTAAAATATATGGATGTAGTACAATATATGGCTGCGCCTAAGGCCCTTTCTATATATAAAAAGGATCTTTATTTACATTAGCAATGTTGTTTCGTCACGGGCACAATCATCTTATAAAACTAATTTCCACAACAGAATAATTCAGACAGGCGATTGTTATGCTGCTACCTGTAGAACCAATCGTGACGTGTTGACGTGAATCATGAATAATAAGAAATATTAGTGGGAAATTACGTATAGGCTACAGAAATGTGGCCCTTTAGAGGAATGCAGACAACGCCATTATTTGGAGATTAAAAAAGGGTAACCAAGACGAATTGACAGAAACAAACTCAAGGAACAGGACAGGTTACTCGAATCAGATGTAGATAGTCAACTTTCTGTGGAAACGTAGTTTGAAGGAGTAAACTGGAATACGCCGGGACACAGGAAAGCTGCAGGAGAAGAGACAGGAAAAGGTATAGAGGAAGTACTTTCGGTTGCTAGGATGAGTCCGATTGCCGGAATTTTCTTGTGTTATCTTCCTAATATATTTAGCAATAAGAGAGAGAGAGAGAGAGAGAGAGAGAGAGAGAGAGAGAGAGAGAGAGAGAGAGAGAGAGAGAGAGAGAGAGAGAGAGAAACAGTTTTCTTTAGTAATGTGATGAGAAGTGAGTTACTAGAGAACATCATGACAACTGTTTTGATCAATGGGAAAAGAGGCAGAGGCAGACCAAGAGAAATGATGCTGGATGGACTGAGACGGTGGCATGGAGGAATATCATCAACAGAGTTGATTCGGAACACCAGAGACCGAGATCTGTGGAGAGACATGAACGCCTATGCCAGCTGATAGGGCGCATAATGATGATCTTCCTAATCCATTTAAGTACTATATTCTTGGCTATTCTACTCTATAGCTGTCGTTCCATTCCTTTCAGCATATGTGAATGGACTGGCATTTACATCGTAATCGATGTATGCAATATTCTATTTTCCAGTCTCCCTGGCGAAGGGGTTAAGCACGTTGTTCGTAATCCCGTATACTCACGTGCGAAACACAGCTGCGCGAGATTCGGCAACGAATAGCGTCGCGCTGGTTTCTTACGGAGGTATGTGAGCCGGTCGTTCAGAAAGGAATGACAAACTACTGAACGTAAAACTTGCCAAGTCAGAACAGCAGCTGAAAACTGCTGGTGTTGGCTGCAATGTCCTGTAAAATGGATATGCGAAAAAAATATTCGATTTGGCGTACGAATGTAGTTTCATTTACTGATTGGGCTGGTATACGAGTGGTTTTGTATCTCAATATTGAAACTGCGGCATAGTACGTTTGGCCAACTGTTGTTTTGCATCTGTCCTGTCATCGATGGATCACGTGGTCCCAACGAAATGTGTGCCGAATAAATGCTTCCAGTTTGGGGACCGATGTTTCATTAGATGGGGGAGTGGGTGGCAGTGGCGCTTTCTGAATCCTGCAGTACATTCATTTAGATCAGGGGTCACCAAACTACAGCCCGTGGGCCGGATCCGGCCCGCGACGTCATTTCATCCGGCCCGCCAGCTGTACTCAAACTTGCTTGATATAACGTATGGAACACGAGACGTTGTGATATAATTTAAATGTAAATGTTATGTTTATAATAATAGGAGATCTTCACACGTGCCGAGATCTCGTAGCTGCTATGTGTCTTAAATTTACTATGTTCAATTATAAATTATTGTAACTAGATTTTCTTGTTTATTGTAACGTTTGCTTATTTCGCGCCATCCCAAGTCCTTCCCAGGCTCGCGGTGGCGCCGCCTACGCTCTGACGTTACCTTGGTTTTCATTGCAACACATACAAACACGCACCTTTCCCTCCCTCAGGTGCGTCCGGCTGTCAACACAGGTCCAATGCTCCAGAAATATTTACTTCTTTTTGCCAGTCATCAATTTTATTGATATATAACAAGGATTTATTTGTTTGACAGTGGTAGGCAAATGAACTACAATTGTGAATAGATGCAATAAAGTAGCAAACGTGGCATAAAAATGCCACAGAATCCTCGTGTTATTACAAAAATATTATCCCCGGCTCAGAAGAATTCCCCGATTAAGGTGTTAATCGAGTTGGTCTCTAGGCCAGTGTTTTTCAACCTTTCTGCTGGAGCAGATCCTTACGCAAATGTTTACGTTGCTCAAGGAACTCTGTGCGATGATCCATGTGTCTGTCCTACCGTATGTAATAAACCAGATGGGGAGAAATGTTGCATTTAGATGACTTCGGTCTGTTTCGGTGGAACCTCTGTCTGCCACTCGCGGAACCCCGGTTGAAAAACTCGGCTCTAGACTGTTTATTTAGGCCGGTCTTATTTATACATTGTTCAAACCATATTATGAGATATCTTTTATTACCAAAGGTACCTATAAACTTTATATGTATCTTTGGTGAGCCGTAACTTCACCAGTGACACATAGTCCTCTGCTTTTCGTGTGTTTCAATAGGATTTATTTATGTTTCTAATTCAATGTCTTTTTCATTTTCAGATCCTGTGTACTTCACCCTTCATTATGGCTACTAAGAAAAGAAAAGTGGACGCCGAGCGTCGCGTTTTCAATGAAGAATGGGGAGTAAAGTACTTCTTTGTGGAAACAAAGGACCAGAAAACCAGTTGCGTAATATGCAACGAAAGTATTGCCGTTTTGAAAGAGTACAATCTTCGACGTCACTACAGTAAAACAAAATATCTATCAACATATTCAAAGTTTTCTGGAAAGTTACGCTCTGAGAAATATGAGTCCATGAAACGTGGTTTAGAAACATGAAGAAATCTCTTCACGAGAAAGTTTGCTGAAAGTGAATCTGTCACTCATACAAGTTACAAAATAGTGTATTAGATGGCAGAAGGAAGAAAATCGTTTACTGATGGCATCTTCATCAAAGAGTGTATGATGGAACCAGCAAATAACTTGTGTCCTGAGAAAGCCGATTTGTTTGGAACTATCAGCCTTTCGGCAAGTGCGAAGAATAGTGCTACAGATACGCGAGAAAACTAGGAACTTGTTGTGGTATTCTCTGGCACACGTCACAACTTCTCGTGTTCATTCGTGGAATCAATTTGGACTTTCAGATATCGGAAGAGTTGGCATCCGTTTGCAGCATGCATGGAACAATAACTGGAAAGGACACTTTCGTGGAAGTGCAAAAAGTTTTGCAAGACTTTAACCTTCAGTGGAATCAGTTTCAAGGTGTTACAGTTGATTGAGGAAAAAACATGCCTTGAGTGAGGAACCATCAAAGGATTTCGGAGAAAGCTGTCATTGTTTGAAGCACAATTGGAAGGAGAAAACATTTCTCATTTTCACTGTTTCAAAGAGTTTTGCGCTACAATCGCCGAAGATGTCAGCCTCGATTTTCCGAAAAAAAATTATTCGCGACTTGAAGAAGCATTTTTGGAGAGATTTTCAGATCTTGACAGAATTGAGAGTGACATTCTTCTGTTCCAGAATCCGTTTGATTGTAACCTTGACTATGTGCCAGTTGAACTACAATTGGAGCTCATTGATTTGCAAGCAAATGATTTGTTGAAAGAGAAGCACAGAGAAGGAAGATTTTTGTAATTTTACCGCTGCTTACCTGATGATGAGTTTCCGAAACTGAAGAAATTTGCCGCTGGTATGACGTCAGTGTTTGGAACAACATATGTCTGCGAGCAAACATTTTCAAAAATGAAGTATGTGACTGACGTCAGCACATCGAACGAGATTGACTGATAAACATTAGAAAGCAATTCTATCGATTGGATGCAGCAATTCCAAACCAAACATTGATGATATCTTGAAAGCCAAATATCAGTTTCACAAATCTCGCTAACTCTTTTTGCTGCTTAGTTTGTGAGATTCGGATATATGCACATTAGGTCTGATGTAACTATCGTTTTGCTAACGTTGCCTTCTTTGATAACTTTTTAAAGTAAATAAATATGTTGGTTGTCTTAGTTGTTTGTGCATTGCACGCCACTCACTCATAATTAACTTAGTTTTTCGTCTTTTTTCCCAGAGCTTTCGTTCTGGCATACAAGTATTGTTAAAGTAAGCTGCATATCCTTTACAGGACGTTGGCAGTCAACACCAGCAGTTTTCGCTGTTGTTGATGTCTTGGCAAGTTTACGTTCAGTAGTTTGCCATTGATTTCTGAACGACCAGCACCCATACCATAGCGTATAAAACCAGCGCAACGCGGTCTGCTGCCAAATCACACGCAGCTGTGTATCGAACACAGGTATACGGGATTACGAATCGCGACCGTAGGACCTTCGATACGGAGACCGGCGCAAGTATTGTACAGAATGAGTATGCTGTCCGCGCTCGTCATTTTGTCAGTTATCCGGCCAGCCGTGAGAAAAAGTTTTTTGACCCCTGATTTAGATTAAAGATTTCCTTTCCAGTGAAAATCACAGTATTAGGCGCCGGTAATATGAAATCTGCGCCGTGCCAATATCGATATGAGGCAAAAAGTTATTAGGAAATGCAGTAACAGGTATATTATTGATCCAGCAGTATCAAAGAGAAGTAAATGTGAAAATAGGACACCTGTGGGACAATCTGGCATGTATATATTGATGTCGGATTATTAAGGGTTGGAGAAGGGAGGAGTGGTGTCACTGAAATCGTAACGGCATAGACGCGGTCATAAATACGTGCATAGATAGGTATGTACATTTCTTATTAGTTTTTCGTCTTCTGCTGCCCTTTAACCACCCAACCCCTTCCCCCCCCCTGGGACCATAGGCCCATAACCAATTCACAAAAAGCCACCCTACCCTCAGCTAGCCCCGTTAGCTCCCCCCCCCCCCCCGTGTTCCCCCCATATTAATAACCTCTCTCTCTAATGCTCTTCTCCTTGTGCGATAAAAAAAAAAAACAACCCCCCTCCCTCTTTTTTCCTCCCAATTTTGTTGGCCTTGTGGGTTGTAACCAAGCACTTTCTAGATGTAATATTATCAGATTATCTCTACGCGTGTCCTCCCCGGCGCCAATGTCTTGTCACCAGCTCTCGATTCACTGGAATTTATTTAGTTCTTTCCAAGAGCTCCTCATTAGTGATTCTGCCCCACCATTTTACAGGGTGTATTTTTAATGACTGTGCAATGTTTGAAAATATTGCCGGTCCAAGTTTTGTATTTACCTATTATGTTGCATGAACTTTAGAGAGAGTAAATACAAAACGTGTACCGGCAATATTTTCAAATACTGCACAATCATTAAAAATACACCCTATATTCGCTTTATTCTGTGTTTAAAAAAAAAAAAAAATTAGTTGCATATTCTTTACAGGACGCCGCAATCAACCCCAAAATTTTTTGGCTGCTTGTGATTAATTGACAAGTTTATGTTCAGTAGTTTGCCATAGCTTTAAGAAAGACCGGCACTCATACCTTTGTATGGAAACCAACGCTAGGCTGTTTTCTTCCAAATCGCCAGCAGCTGTGTTTCGAACAGCGGTATACGGGATTACGAACTGCATTCGTAACCCCTTCACCACAGAGGCACACGTGTATTTGTGTTTGCCATTTATTAGTAATTGTTTCTGAAGCTATATTGAGTTAACGTTACAATTAAAGTCATAAGTGTGGCGCTAAATTTAATTTCCTTTGACTTCCGCTACTGTCCTGGTCCTATGAAAGCTTTTATTGTCTTTTGTAACTGTATTTTGCTTGCTTGTGTTCGCTGGCTTGAGCTCCAACGCGAAGTCCTGTATGTCGGATGAAGGCATCCTGTTGTCCAACATCAGTGTGATGTCATACAGGACCTGAGTTTTGCGTGAGTATCCGTTGTCCCATGTCTGGCTTATTGGTGTGCAGACTGGTGGTTCCTCGCCGTACAGGCAGACACTCTCCGACTTCGGAGGAATCGGCGATCCTACTGACTTTAGCCAGGACCCCGAAGGGACCTGTTGCCCAGGACGCTCGACGAGGACGCGTCAATAGGTCTTGGCCAGTATATAACCCGGCCCTGGTGCCTTGGAAACACCTCTGCGTCCCCTGTATTTTAATATCTGTATCCGTTCCCATGCTTTGCGTTGTTTTTATTTTTAATGAAATGGTATGGGGGACCGATCGTTCAGAAAGCAAGGGCAGACTACTGCCAAGAAATCATGAACAGCCAAACTATGCTGGGGTTGACTGCGACATTCGTTCCCCTGTCTTTGTCTATATTGCTACCTAAATCAGAGGAGCGACTGGCCGAGTGGCTAGAATGCAGTGTTCACCTTTGCGAGACCCGGGTTTGAATCCTCGGTAAGGTGTGGATGTTGTTTCTGTTGGGGGATAAAAAGAAAACCCTAACCTGTACAGTTCGCGGCGACTGCACTAGCCAGGCGGCCTTAATTCCCCAGTCTTAAGACACCCCCCCCCCCCCTCGTGTCCATCAATTCAATAGATAGACACTAAGGAGTCTAGTGGTTTTACTAATGTGAACATAAATCTTTTTTTTACGCTAGTGCGTAGTCCATCCATCCATCCATCATGTGCCATGCCGGTAAGCGTGGGCGGTCATGCTCTGCCATCTCACTCGATCACCAGAGTCGTGGATCAGCTCCGTGTTTCTGTCTCGACCATGCCACAAGGCCAAGCCATCCAGGTACTTGCTTCTAGGTCTTCCCCTTGGTCTGTTCCCCTCGATCTTACCAGTCGTCACCAAATTCTCCAATCCATTTCTTCTCATAACATGCCCAAAAAATTTTGACTGTCTACGTCTAATTTCTCTAATCAATTTACGATCTTCATTTGTTTCTTGAAGGACTTGTTCTTTGGTCTTTCTGGCTGTCCATGGTATTCTTTGCATTTTCCTCAGAAACCACATCTCTACAGCCATCAGATGTTTTTCAGCCTGACTGCTCATTGTCCACGCTTCACATCCATACAAAAGTACAGGTTCAATGTAGCATCTCAACACTCTTTTCCTCTTTTCAATTGACATCTTTTTATTGGTCAATATGTTTTTCATCTTGCTAAAGGCTACTTTTGCCATGGCGATTCTTGTTCTAATCTCTTCAAGGCATCTCCCATCAGATGTTATTACTGTTCCGAGATAATTGTACCTGCTCACTTGTTGAAGAATATTCCCATTTACTTGTATATTACATTGTGGTATTTCGTCCTTCTTAGTGACGACCATAATCTGTGTCTTTTTACAATTTAATTCTAACCCTAGTTGTTCACTGTGTGTAACAATCGCATCTACTAAATTTTGCAGGTCCTGTTCATTGTCTGCAATCAAGACTGTATCATCTGCATATCTAATGTTATTGATGCATCGTCCCCCAATGTTGATTCCTTCCATATCTTCAATATTTCTGAAAATACTTTCACTGTACAGGGAAAACAGATCTGGAGACATTACACATCCCTGTCTCACACCCCTTTTAATAGGCTGATATTGGCTTACTTCATTATCAACTCTTATGGCAGCTTGTTGTTTCCAATATATGTTTTTTACAAGTCTAAGATCTTTTCCATCAATTTGTAGATCTTCAAGCATCCTTATCATGTTGACATGTCTCACTTTATCAAAAGCCTTTGTGTAGTCAATAAAGCAAATGTGTAGATCTTTGTTTACTTCTATAGAACGTTCGATTATGTTTCTCAGTATATACACAGCATTTACTGTACCCTTGCCTTCCACAAACCCACATTGTTCTTCTCGTATTTCAGGTTGTATTTTCCTCCTAACTCTTTGCATGATAATTCTTAGCAAAATCTTCGTGATGTGACTCATTATACTAATTGTTCGATGTTGATCACATTCCAAGGCTCCTGATTTCTTTGGGATTGCAATAAATACAGAATTACATAACTCCTGAGGTATATTTCCAGTATCATATATTGTATTAAGCAGACTGGTAACTTGATCTATTCCATATTCTTCTAAAGCATTAATCATTTCTGTTATGACGCTGTCTGAACCGGGGGTCTTGCCAGATTTCATATGGTTAAGAGCATTCTGAACCTCCATCTTCAAAATTGCTGGTCCTTCATTATTATTTTGAACATCATACTGTTCGTCTCTGTTATCGTCATACGGGTTTTTCACGTAATCTGACCATTCATGTAATATCTGATCTTTTTCTATTATGACTCTTCCATCTTTTGTCTTTAAGCAGCCTGCTGATGTACGTGTTCTTTGATTAGTAAGCTCCTGAATTCTTTTGTGCATTAGTTTTGCATTGTTACTGTTGTGTTGTTTTTCAATTTCTCTGAAATTTTTCTCAAGCCATGTTTCTTTTGCCTCCTTACATAAGGTTCTCACTTTTCTGTGAATTTCTTCATATTTGGCAGGATTATTTTTGTTCTGTCTTCTTGTTTCCATTAGTTGTAAAATTTCTTCAGTCATCCATGTCTTACGGCCCACTTTCTTTACTTTTGGAATAGTTTTTTCTGCTGCGCAACTGATTGAATTCTTCATCGTTTCCCATTGATCATCTACATCTTGAAACAGGACCTCTAGATCAGACAATATATCAAATTTGTTCTTTACTTCTATGTTAAAATTATCTTGTATTTCTTTGTCAGTTTTCAATTTGCACAAGTCATATTTAGGGTTTCCTGCTGTATACTTGACTTTCTTTAACTTTACCCTCAATGTGCCTGTAATTAATCTATGATCACTGCAACAGTCTGCATTTGGAACTGTTTTTACGACTGTTAACGCATTTCGAAACCTTTTGCTAATCAGGATGTAATCTATCTGGTTTTTAATCCTTCTGTCTGGACTCCTCCATGTCCATAATCTTCTAGGATGCTGTTTAAACCAGGTGTTTCCTACAACCATTTCTTGTTCTTTTGCCCATTCTACAAGTCTGTATCCTCTTTCATTTCTCTCTCCCAAACCATGGTTGCCTACACTGCATCCATCGCCTTGCTGTCCTATTTTTGCATTGAAATCACCCATTATGATATTTATTTCTGATTTTTTGCAGTTGTTCAAAGCAGACTCCACGTCATTATAAAATTCCTCTATGCTTTCTTCACTGCTTTCACTTGTTGGGGCATATACTTGAATGACATTTATTTTAAAAGGTCTTCCGTTTAATTTTACTAATAGGACTCTGTCTGACACAGCATGATATCCTTTGACAGAATTTGATGTTTGCTTATCTAATATAATGGCTACACCTCTTTGCTGTTCTTCTCCCCCAGAGTAAATAATCTTACAATCCTCTCCTGTCCTTATCCCTGCTCCTTTCCATCTCGTTTCCGATATTCCTAATATGTTAATCTTCTCTCTCTTCATTTCTTTTTTGATGTTTTCTAACTTTCCATCTGCATTCATTGTTCTAACGTTCCAAGTTCCTACTTTCAATGATATTAATCTGTTGCACCTAGTAGCCTGTTGACGGTCTGGAGTCACCTGGTGCGCATGACTATCCCTACCGGGCGAGGTTGCTCCTATGGAGCACCCATTTACGCCGTTTCTCTGATTATCGATGATTTCACACAACATGATTTTCTTGGCATGTGTAAAGAAGGTAGTTTGCCATTGCTTTCCTTCCTAGCAGTGACCATACTGGTCAGTGACCGTAGCCATTGTCTCCTCAAAAAAGAGATCCTCTGCCTACCGTCGTGAAGGTGGAGACCATAACCTACAACTATCTGTTGGCTGCTCTCCATCTTCATCCACCACCTGCACCCATGGCTTCACGAAACCCTGATCGGGGGGCTAAACGGGTACTCCACATTGCCCAAGGGTGTCCCGTAGGCTAGCGGAGGGAAGGAGGCGCCTTACTTTCTCCTTTGATGGTAGTCCATACACGTGCTTATACTTCTAGTGTGCTGAACTGATGTTTGCGAGTGGATTAGCTTTCCCGATTACCAGTGTCCCTTCGCCATTAAGCGAACCCACTCAGAATTCAGAGGTATTTGTAATTTACGTCCCCAGGTCAGGGATGAGAAGTCAACATTTCAGTCCAACTGACCAGTGTGGTGGTTTAACCTGCTACTCTGGCATGAGCACACCGGGTGTGAATGAGCATTCTTATCTATTCGGCCTTGCTGACCTCTTTATTGTCATCTTAAGACTATGGAAACTTAACAGGGGAAATAAGACAGACTGAAAGTTAGCAAAACAGTGTGATAATAGTACTTCAGTCTAGGACAAGTCAATATGACAAGAATCCGTGTAAGACTTATATCAATATTGTCTTAGTCTGTCGACTCTGCGTGGAGATAGCCCGACTGCTCTTTGTAGAACTAATATCAATATTTACTTGATGTGTCGACTACAATTAGAGATAGCTCCAAAACAAATCCTTACAGAGAATAAGGGGTGAACAAAGAAAGAAAGGAAGGAAGACAGACAGAAAGAAAGAAAGAAAGAAAGAAAGAAAGAAAGAAAGAAAGAAAGAAAGAAAGAAAGAAAGAAAGAAAGAATATCCCCCTTCGGTCATATTAGACTTCATCTTGATGCCTCCCCCCCCCCCCCCACACTCTCCCAACCAATTGCACGAGGCGTGTCAGAAACAACCAGGGGACCTCAAATTGCCCGCGGCGTGGCTAGATAACAATGCGATTGCTGCATTCTTCAAGTTTAGTTATTCGTAAGATTATGCAATAATGTCAAGGGAAGGAGAGGGCTCTGTACTGGACGTGAATGGTCAAAGGACTCGTTCCGGATTACGATCGGCTGCCAGTAAAACTTACACACTAAACAAAGAGAGGGAGGTGAAAAACAAGCTATCCAAGTGTATGAATCCCACCGGCCTAGTCGTCAAACACACCAACTCAGGACAGTGTGTTACTGTTTCCTTCAACAACACATTGCATTATGAAGCATTTCGAACTTGCCTACTCAACTACTCCAGGCTTGAACTAATTTAACACAGGCAAGATAAGCGCAGGGTCCACTTTGAGGATCTGATTACGACGCCAGTGATTACGATACACTTGTACCACAGTAAGAATAAATTCATACCACAAATCAGTATTGAAAACATTAATTCCCCGGGAAGGTTAACCCGGTCAACAAATGCCCGCAGAAGTCGGATGTGTCGGCCTAACGGCGCAAGAACGCAGCTCTGCTGTAAACAGGCACAACGCAATCACGTCCAAAAAAAAAACCTCTGGATGAACGAAGAAGAAGAAAACATTAATTCTTGGCTAGAAGTAGATTTTGTTGAACTTGAAAACTCGATACAGACATTCACCGAATCTATACAGCCCGCAACTACAGCTGTAGACAACACAGCGGAAGATAAATAACAACAAGTAGTCTACCCCATTGACGTCAAAATAAGCAATAGGTTCGAAGTGCTTAAAGAAAAATCACCAGAAAACGTACAGTACTTTAACATGCCGCCAACGGGCAAGACATGCCTACAAGATACATCGGGAGAACCACATGGAGACATACAGACTGCTGATAATCGAAAATGGATGAAACAACGGGCGAGACGTGCTGACAACCAACATGTACAGACAGCACGACCTGAGTGTACACACATTATACTAGGCGATTCTTTAATGAAAGGTTTATACAGCGACCGGATGGCAACTTCAGACAAAGACATTGTTTCCATAATCCCACTGCCTGGGGCTGGTGTTGACCGGCTAACAGACAAGATTAGCAGGTTGGCTGTAAATCATAACGCTAAAAAGGCAAGCGTACATATTGGTATTAATGACACCATGAACAACCAACAAATCACAGGGTCTCAACTGCTGGCACTCTTGAACGGATTGCGCCACACTTTTCCTAACTCGTCCATTTTCTTCTCCTCTATCATATTACCGAGTTATGGACTCCAGCGCCGTCTAACTGACATAAATAACAACATTTTGCAGAAGTTCTGTTCTCAAAACAAGATACAGTTCATCAACAACACGCCATCATTCACTTCACAGGCTGGTGCACCAAAAAAAGAGTCTTTATAAGGATCAAATACATTTGTCTACATTGGGCACCAGCTTACTCGCCAATAATATTAAATATCCAGAACGGACACACCATACATCCAATACGCGTCGGATACTCTTAGCTACTCCACCTGAAACTCAAACCAGACGACATACTCCCGTTACATCAAGTACCAGAAGTGTGCAGACCACTCATAAACACTGCACCTCAAATCCAAGCCAGACTGGACACTATCACCACACCAAGTCCGTACAATACGTCGTCTTTCACACAGGAGAGTAATAATTTTGAAGATATGTTTCCTATTCTCCCCAGAAAGGAACCAACTCTCAGCAACAACGACGTGCCACCAGAACCTCCTGTTAGCCACCAACCAGAGGCTGTAGTTGGTGGTCATTACATACCCATGAGACATCAACAATACCCATTCTATTGTAACCCAGAATGGTTGCACCTCACACGTTATAGCCCAGCTACACTTCGTCAAGCACTTATAATGTCGCTATACTAACAACCAACACAATCTGGTATTTACTAGCAACTTAGCACAAAGCTACACCAGATCTCGGTACAAGAAAGAGCCTCTCCTGAAACGATTAACTGCATATTTGGGTACTACGTGATCTAGTAACGTATTAGGTTATATGCAACTACAAACATTGGTTTGTTGTGACTTTATATTAATTGATAGTACTTAGCCGTATACCTTTCAATACTTTTGTTGTATGTCTTTTATAATACTTTTAATTGTGTTTTTACTGTGAGTAAGGGGATCTTCACTGCTCTGCCTTGCGGATCTGTGTACGTATTTTTTTTATAAATCGAAAGAGATATTACTATTTCTCTGTACTTTAGAGTGTGTATTGTAATAAGGGACGTAAGTTGTTTTCACTTTGTGTGTGTGTGCTTTTTAAATATTTTTTGTTTTTAAACTTATGATAACGCATTGTCGAAATGTCTAATAAGTACGGTCACTGGCTCAGTAATAATGGACTCAGAATTGGGCATTTAAACATCTGCCATCTATTAGGGAAGCTGCCAGAACTATCACTTATGCTTAACCAAAATTTGCACATGTTGGGTGTTAGGGAAAGCCGATTAAATGGTAACATCTCAGATGATGACATCGCTACCAGAGGTTTTAAAACCATTAGAAGAGATCCCTATCAGGAACAAGATACAGGTATTGCAGTTTATATTTCTAACTCGCTTAACGCCCACCGCAGGCTAGATTTTGAAACCTGCGAGATTGAGTGTGTATGGCTTGAGATTAAACTTCAAAATCGCATACCCCTAGTAGTTGGCTATCTTTATCGAAATCCCAGTGCAGGAAATATCTGGTATGAAAAATTCACCACTATGATCGACGTAGTATTTAGTAATGCGAGAGAAATAATATTGCTAGGTGACTTCAACATAGACACTAACAAATCAAACAAAACATGGAAAAACATAATAGAGTCATATAACTTCCAACAGTTAGTAAAACGAGCCACTAGAATAACAAAATCATCTGCAACACTTATAGATCATATTTATACTACGTGTGCTGACAACATCACATAATGTACTGTACCTATTAACGCATTGAGCGATCACTACCCAGTGTGTTGCACGTGGTTGAAAAGAGGTACCAAAACTCTAAAACACAAACATATAAGTATAAAATATAGAAATTACAAAAATTTCAATCGAGACGTCTTCTTACAAGACTTGCTCAACTCATCTCTAGATATGTTTACCAGCTTCCTGACCCAGACGATGCTCTAGACCACTGGCTGAAGATCTTTCTAAGTATATTTGATAAGCATGTTCCATTTAAGGAAGTCCGTGTTAAAAATCACACTAAGCCCCCGTGGATCACACAGGAGGTAATTGAACTTATGAGAGACCGGAACAGGGCACATAAAAATAGAGACCTAACTATGTACTGTAGTCTGAGAAACAAAGTTCAATATGTTATTCGAAAGGAAAAGAAAAACTATTTTAAGAAGTTAATAATAGATAAAACCAACACTAAAGATATATGGAAAGCAATTAATACCTTGACAAACAAACACAAATCATCACAATCAATACCATCAAATCAGGTTACATGTGATCAATTCAGTAGATTCTTTCAGTCCGACATAAACCAACTGAAGGCTGCAATACCTGATGCGCCTCATGACATATCTTTATGATCATCATTCCGTGAAAACAAATGCTATGGAGACATTCCCTCCAACATACCGCTAATGACGACCACGGAAATATTTACGCATCTCACTAACCTAAAAAACAAAAACTCATCAGGAATTGATGGAATCAGTAATCGTATTCTTCGGCATGCTGCACCGGCGATCTGCGAGTCACTAACTTTTATATATAATCAATGTCTCATTAAAGGTCACTTCCCATTAGCCTTTAAAAACGCTAAAGTGTATCCTCACTTAAAAACTAGTTCTCTAGACGATTGTCTCATGAGTAATTATAGGCCAATTTCCATATTATCCTCACTATCCAAACCACTAGAAAAGCACATCCACATAACAACACTAGAGCACTTAGTTCGCCACAAACTAATAGTTGACAGTCAGTCAGGATTTCGGCCAAAATATTCTTGTCATACGGCCCCAACAAACATGATAGAAAACTGGCATCAAAATATTAACAACAATACTCTATGTGGAGCAGTGTTTATAGACTTTAGAAAAGCGTTCGATATGATAGATCATAATATTCTAATTAAAAAACTAGAAACAATGAAAGTAAGCTTTAAAATAGTGACATTAATAAAATCATTTTTATTAGACAGAAAACAAATAGTGTCACACAATCAATCTTTATCTCAAGCCATTACCATTAATATTGGAGTACCGAAGGGATCTATTCTTGGCCCTCTGTTATTTGCCATTTATATAAACGATCTTCCCTTATATCTGTCGTCGTCCTGCGATCTATTTGCAGATGACTGCACAGTATATACAAACGCTATTGATCGTATTGTGCTAGAAGTATCAATGCAACAGTAAATAAATAGGGTAGTTAACTGGAGTCATACAAACCGCATGCAAATCAACATTTCTAAAAAAAAATCTATGTTAATGGGAACTTGGCAAAGACTTCACACGCTAAACTCGCAGAGAACTCTACAGCTGCACATTGGTAGCATGCCTATAGAAAGTGTAACCGAACACAAGGCTCTGGGTCATATCATAGATCAAAATCTAACCCTTAACTTACATGTTCATGCTCTCGTTAAACAAATAGCCAAAAACGAATATCAACTTGCCAAAATTAAAAAATTCCTTGACGAAAACACAAGAAAGATATTCTATACTTCCCACATACAAACACATATTGATTATTGCTCCACAATCTGGGATGGATGTTCCAAATCAATAACAAAACGCTTATATTCACTCCAGAAAAGGGCAGTGCGTTTAATGGTGAAAAGCTCACCGACAATTCTAACCTACATAAACGTCTTCGGTTACTGCCACTCCACAAACGACTACTTTTTAATAAGGCCAAACTAATTCACAAAATCCTATTTCAAAATGCTCCAAGCTACCTTTGGCCATTGTTTAAATGTAACGGAAGACATAGCCAGCGACTAAATATACTTCATGTCCCTAAACCTAGGATAGACTTGTATAAAACAAGCTTAGCATACTCTGCTGCTCACTTGTAGAACAATCTTCCACAAGAAATCAAAGACACCACAAATCATTATACATACATTCGCAATCTGTTTGAACACTACCTCAGTACTGACTACATTCCCCAATAAAAAAATAAAAAAAAAACAATAATAATGGCAAATTATCTCAAACGACAACTAGCCAAAAAACATTCCCATATGTATGGCACGTTACACCTTCCTTAGGTATTTATAATGCCCATGTTAAACATTGCCTCAGTGAGTCATTTGTTATTGATTATTTTTCATGCGTTATAATGCTATTGTTCCTTTGTTGTCAAAAATTTGCTTCATAAGTGATGTTGAACGAAAGAATGTATGAGAGGAAATTGTGAAGAAGGGCACAATGTCAGACGGGCCTGCGTGCCCAATTCTTAACCCTTTGAAAATAAAGATATTCATTCATTCATTCATTCACCTCCTCAACTGGCAGGAAACCTCCAGTCACATAGCCACACATACTGATGCAGTCGAATGTTTCGACAGAAGTCTTTGTCAACAACACAAATATAAAGACTTGGGTCGTGACGTTCGCTTGTATCCGTGTGTGAGTTTTGTTTCCTCCCCCCCCCTCCCCCCTGTATTCACAGAAATAATCATACAGTACAAACCGCCTAAGGGGTCTCGTGTGTGGCGAATTTCTGTTGTGAAGAACAATTTGTTTATTCAGGGCGATTTTTCGTTTTTGTTTCTTGTATCTTATAAGATAAGAGGAGCTTCTGATAAGAACTATTGCTTGGGTCCCAGGTGAGTTCACCTTAACAGGTCTGCACAGTATTTTGTGTGTTTTTTATTCGGCTGCCAAGAACAGCTCGGCAGCAGCCAATTCTCTTGTTTAAAACCTAAGCACCCAAGTACCTGTTTATAATGATGCTCCGATTGCTTCTCAAGTACATGAAGCAGGTGGTGTGAAGAAGAAATATATGGACAGGAGAGGACGATAGGCGGTACAGACAGGGATATAAGAATAATAAAAGGAATTTTAAGGAGATGAAGATGGCGGACGGACTCCCCTTGGTCAGAGTTGTGTCCTAAACCTGCGACTGACCTAGCAAACTGGCAGGGGATTTCCATAATGCTCGTAGAAAAACTAAGAAGTATAATCAGACTGACCCAAATGTATATAGACTATAACCAAAGAAGAAGAAAAAACAACAAAGATTAATCTAAAAGAACACCCCATAAAACAAGTAAAGAGCTTCAAGTGCTTGGGAAGTATAATATCATCAAATGACAAATCAGAATACGAGATCGAAAATAGATACAATAATGCAAACCAACTCATTGGACAAATGGCACCAATATTAAAGAACAAACACGTGTCAATAGTTACTAAGAAAGCCCTCTACAACACACTCTTCATACCAACTCTGTGCTACCAATGCCAAACCTGGACAATGACAGAAAAGGATAAAAGAAACATCACAACAACAGAGATGAAATAACCGAGAAGAATATTCAATGTATCAAGAAAAGAGAAAATCAGAAATGAAGAAATCGGGACTAACGTGGGGGTTATAGCAGCGCTAGATTTTATTAGAAGGCAGCAAATCAAATGGTTTGGCCATGTAACTATGTTACCAACTAACAGTATACCACAACAAGTACTGGTGTACAGTCCAAATGGAAACAGAAGAAGAGACCGACCACGTAAACGATGGACGGAAGGAATAGCAGTCCATAGGAATCTAGATACATGAAGACCTAAATGGGCACTTTCCGCTGTTTATGCTTCACCTCGACACCGCAAGGTACACGAAAAACAGGATGAGATGATGACGAGATGAAGATGAGAAGTGTGAAGAGAGGAGATGCCATGGTGGGGAGTGGAAAAGAACCCACACTCGCTCCCTGCATGCAATAAAAACAGGATAGACAAGAAAGGGTAGACAAATGTGCAGATTCTTAAACAGAGATCTAGGAAAGGAAATCCTACACCCAAAACAGCATGTTATTATAGCCAGTCAACATAAACAATAATAATCCACATACGAGGCGCGAACTCGACCACAATGCACAACATCCCTACGCTAAGCCAAACAAATGAAATAAAAACAACATCCATATAACTTTATTGTGCTCTAGAAAATCTCCAAAAGTGACATATCTCATACAATGAATGCACATTACAACCAACAATGCAATACTCAATACAATGGTAATGGCTCAACTTCAACGGTTTCTACACATCAACACCAATATGTGTACAATATCCTGATTATAGCACCAATGTACAAGAAGGGTCGTGTACGGATAAACAGCTATTGCAACAATAGACAGCAACCGACTAGATAGCTGCCCAATTAATAACAAGTATTTAGATTGTTATAAGTGTTAAAAAAACAGCACCAATTACTAACAGTTAGACAAGTTATTATATACCTGAATAGCAACAGTCAACTAAAAAGATGACAAGTTATAATATTAATAATAAAGAAATACGTAACAACCAACTAAACACCCAGAGTAACCATAACATATAGTCAGGGATTCTTCGATCAACAAACGTACAGACAACTGGGTTTCTTCTTCTTCTTCTTCTGCGTTCATCCGGATTTTTTTTCCGGATGTGACTGCGTTGTGCCTGTTTACAGCAGAGCTGC
Source organism: Cepaea hortensis (assembly GCA_963921405.1). Taxonomy (NCBI): domain Eukaryota; kingdom Metazoa; phylum Mollusca; class Gastropoda; order Stylommatophora; family Helicidae; genus Cepaea; species Cepaea hortensis. The sequence goes on from OY992882.1 coordinate 105,870,395, forward strand.
GTTCTTGCGCCGTTAGGCCGACACATCCGACTTCTGCGGGCATTTGTTGACCGGGTTAACCTTCCCGGGGCAACTGGGTTTGAATCTGAACATTCTCACAGTCTCGAAGCAAGACTGACATATACCGAATATTCTCCATATACATACTGTTACCGGTGGCCTTTGTTCCCCCAAAAGAGCGTCTATTTCCCGTTAATTCCACAAAAGGCCGACCTATTATCCCCTAATTAACCAAAAGGCCAATAATTAGATCATGATTAGTCTTTGAAAGACTGTTTCATTATATTTGCGCGCCTTGTTACAGGTGTCCTTTGTCCATTGTTTCTCTCTCTCCTTACAACAGTATGTGGCGCCAAATTTCCAGGTTCAGAACTAAGACTCCCGTTCAAATCTGTTGGTGCATATTGTTGCATTCGGGTTTCACGCTGCTTCATAAATATTACAATGATTGATTGATTGATTGATTGATTGATCTAGGAACCGCCATCACAGCATTCGGGGTATTCCCATAGGCGCTCCTCCCCCATCCTCAGCAGCCAGCGAAGAGTTCCAACACCAATAGTACCAGTAGCAATCTGATTATATGTCCGTTTGGCCTTTCCTCTGAGCGTCGAGCGTCGGCCAGATCCCCTCGTCACTCCTCGCTGCCTCATTCTTGCCAGACCATGATGATCCATTTGCTCCTCCGAGGTGTACACGTGCTCCCACAAGGCCGCAACCACGTCTGCCTTATCATGCATCAGTACACCACCAAGTTTTGCAGAGCCAGCCAATCTGTCCGCCGGTTCATTCTCCAGCACACCAGCATGCCCCAGAGAAAAGATCCAGACGATGCTTGCCACCCGTGACTTCCGAAGCGAAGCAAGCTGAGTCAGTTACAATCACGATGTGTGTGTGTGTGTATCGTATTCTCGATCCAGCGGAAAGCTGCAGTGACCGCCTCGACCTCCATTCTTAAGCTAAATGTTGTGGTTTCATATGCCAGGCACCATTCTGCACCAAACGTCGGCCATTAGCTTTTGCTATGAACCCCCAGGCACTTCTCGTACCTCTCGACACCGAACTATCTGTGTAGATAATCACATCACCCGAGCGAGCATTATCCTGACTTAGTTGCCGGATTTCCACTTCCGTGGCCCCTGCTGGCCACTCCGTGCTCTCCCGGCTCAATGTGATTATAACTCTGCACAAGTCTGACTGCTCCGCTGGCACTCTGACCCACTCCTTTCCTCGCCTAATGTTCTCCAAGATGCACACATATCTGATCGTATCCCCCGCCTGAGCCATCCATGATTTCCCTCTTATCAGTCGCTGGCCCTTAACTGCGTCCAGCGCCTCATGCAAAGGGTGATAGAAAGGGTGACATATTACATGACACTATTTATCATCACCAAAGTGTTTTCTCGTAGATTATCCATGTTCATGTCGTTTCACAAACATTACCAAATACCCATTGTTTGTTTCTGTTGTTGTTGCTTTCTTTCTTCAATAAATTGCCACTATGGTACAAAACCAATTGTAAGGAATTGAAACCTATGTAATCATGTTCCTGTTTGCTCTTCAACCACCGAGTGGTCTCGAGGTATGGTGTCCGCCTCGAGTGCTGGGGGTCCCGGGTTCAAGCCCCGGTGAGAGCCGGGATTTTTTCACGTGGACTTCTGGTAACAAAATGTCCCCTGGTCTCTTGGTAGTGAGATCGGATGCCTGTGTGTATTGTTGCGCACGTAAAAAAATCCCGAGGCAGTTGGAATTTAAAAAAAAAAGAGTAGCCTAACGGCGTTCCCCGGGCAAAACTTCGAGTTTTAAAAAATCCCCCCCCCCCCAAAAAAAAACACCCCCCAAAGCATTTCAGGATCTTCGCCGGTGCTTCGGAGTTCGTGCACTGAGCTGTGAGTCTCCGGACTCAGGCTTGGGTTAGGAGTAGAACGGAGCACTTATGGGTTACACCCGTGTGTTGTGATATTGATCCGTCGACTAAACTAAACTAAACTTTCATTCAAAACAATGTTTTCCCGTAGTGAATTTGAATAACGAAGACACAAACAATAGATTGCACGATTTATTGCCTGGATTATTGCCTTATTAACTTTCATTGCTTGGCTTGAGTTTATCTTGAGTTGCGTCCTAAAAAGTCTTTTAACGACTGTGTCTGTTTCCATGCGTTGACCCTCTGGGTGGGCTCAGTTTCTGGTCGTCTGTTTTCTTGCATCTTTGTTCTTGGGTCTTGTGTCCAGGGTGGGAGAAGGACTATCGCATCTCTCTTATACATTGTTTGGGAGGTTTCCTACCGTCTCCTCTAGTGGGGTCGGAGAGGGTTTTTTCGCTTCTCTCTTTTCCATTGTTGGAGTCTTCCCGTATCTGTCTGTATCCCCCATTGTCGTGTCTTCGTATGATCGACTTCTTCCGTCTTTATTGGATTTGTTTTCTATTGGTGTTGTCTTCAGTTTATGTTGGTTATATTTCTTTTCCTGTTCTTGCTACGAATTGTTTTACCAGTTTGTGCAATTCTTTGTCGCCCTCTGTCTGTGGGCACTCCTTCGTTGTCATCGTTGTATTTCTTGTTTGAAAATACCCTGTTAGGTCCTTACGCTCCCGATCATATGTCCTACATGATAGTAAGTATTGTTCTATGGTACTTTCTTCCAGGCATTCTATGCAGATTGGTCTGCTTATTTTGTCTTTCCAATATCACGACGCCACCTGATCGGCAGCTTACAACATTTTCAATACACTTACGAACATGCCAGACGGCTTATGACCAGCGATTACCACACGCAGGGATAGGCCAAGCGATAAGATACGTCAAGCGATATAAATCAAGGATGTGCGCCACTGACGATCTCAAGCGAGAGCAAAACTCGAGTCTAGCGCTTCCAATCCGACGTGGACAAGGCCCAAGGTTCGTACCGGAATACGATCTGAGTTGCCAGACGGCTGTGCTCAATCTTCAAACCTCAAATCCTGAAACAACCAAACAAATCAAGCGATAAGAGACGTAATTGTAGTTCCAACGGAGCGGACCTGGAAGATAACTCGGATTGCGTAATGCATCACGTTAGTATAGATAGACAATTAAGGAAGTAACACCATTTAAGGGAGAAGACTTTTGAAATTGGAAAATGTTTTTGTAAAATGGACTCGGACTCGGACTGAAATTGGTTCATTGCGGAACCGCGATTCATATAGGAGAGTAATAACTTATTTTCTTCAATGACCCATTTCTGATATAAAGCAAAGCGAAAAGGAGAATATAGATAGGAGTTCATTCAATGTAATCTGAAGGAATAGTATTCATAGATTTCATCTGAGTGTTTTCTTGTATCTGAGAGACAATAGCCGCCAAACGGTAATGCAGCTTTCAGTGGTGCATTTCACATCGGGTTAATTGAACCATACGTTCCTCGGACTTGGGGTAAGTTATATATTGATTATTTGGTTGTTTCGGGATTTGAAATTTAAATATTGAGCACAACCCACTACTGGCAACGCTGATATATATATATATCTTAAGCATAGCCTACGATGGGTAACGTTGTGATATTCTGTTGTGATAATTTGGCGTGTCCGGCGTGTGCCGCGTGGTTACACACCCGCATCACACGCCAGTGATCCGGGGCTTGTTTCCGGATCCGGTCAGGGATATGCACTACTGACGAGCTCAAACGAGAGCGAAACTCGAGTATAGTGCTTCCATATTGACGTGGATAGGCCTTAGGTTCATACCAGGATACGATCAGCGTTGCCAGTAGTGGATTGTGCTCAATATTTAAGTTATATATCTGTATAACTGTAGAGTTATAAATCTTATTAACTGACAATATAAATTATACTTTGACTGAAATACTTAAAACACGCAGTCACTTCTATTGTTCGAATGTGGAGCATTTATTATCTCATGTAATCGCAAGTTCTTTCTGTCTGCATAAAATTGGTTGGAATCGCCTAAATGTTGAAACCTCGGTATATTTGAACAATCGTTATTGTTCGTCTAAAACATTGTGTATGGCCTCCGGGTTTAAATTCACCAAATAAATACATTGTTTTGAATAATATTTTCTCATTATTAAATTCTTAGCCTCTGGTGGGATCGCCTAATCGAGAATGCTTCGATATATGTGAGCAACCCATTATTATTCGCTGAATATAGTATACACAAGTTTATTAGCTCTATAATCTTGTGGTCATGGATTTTTTCTGTATTGAATGCTCAGAGAACAGTCTGTCCATTAAAAACGAAAAGTAGATTTAAGTGTTATGATTTTGCGAGTTTTTCAGCTGCAGCGAATATTGGTCTGATTTCGGAAACATAGTTGCTGCAGTACTTTCCATTTTCTATGTCGAAGATGTGCACTAAATGTTTCTAGCATACACACGTCTGGGCGTTTATTGTAAAATCCTGCGCAAATTCGCCTGTTAAACGCTGATCCCTGCTTCCTCTACAATGATATTGACCTGACGTTTAACTGCTAGAGCTAAATTGTACAATCACATGTAGGACAACCTCACTATGCTGACTCCAACATAAATCCAACAACAAAGTCATTCGAGTGAACTGAGATATAATTTATCGCAGGCAACTTCAACAGCAAACGTGAGCGAGTGAGCGCATCCAGTCTTGAGTCTTTCGCACCGCACTTTCGCTCTTGCTTCTCCATCGCTATTCATCTATCTAGACTGTGTGGATAGTTGGGCACCACGCGGGCCCCCTGCCATGAGAATGAATGTCTAACAAACGCCTACCTTCCTCTGTCATATACCAGCTATGCCAGCGACCGTGGCATCAGGATAGCCAAGAGTACCTGTAGTCAATTGCCGGATACACCTAGAGCGACTTCATGTGGATATCGAGGATTGGCAGCATCATAAAGGCCGGTATTCTGTGACTGGTGTTGAAGCACGTCCTAACTTGTCTTTGCTGGATCACAAACATCGATCAATCTCAGTCGCGTAAGAATAATAATGGCGCCACCTGATCAGCGTCTTATAACATGATTCCAAATACACATACGGATTTGCCAGACAGCTTATGACCAGCGATTTTGACACGTAGGGATAGGCCGAGCGATAAGAGACAAGATGCGAGCCTAGTGGGGCCGACACACCGGAAGCTTCCGGCGCCATCAATTGCTAGGCCAATTGTTGAAAGTGTGCCATGTGATTGACAGAGACATTGCCTTTCGCGTGTTGTTTAACACACTTGTGAATTAAAGTTTGCAGAAGCAATTGTGATCAATCAACGCAAGCCAGATTTGTGCAAACAGAAAGACATGTTAGTCAGCTTAAAATTACCGTGGTAGACAATTGACATTACTGTGTGAACATGTGTATATTTCAGCTTGAAGGATCTATCTAATTAATTTACTTTTACTTTATGTTGTGTGAATTCTGCAGCGTGTACCTGACGAGATGCAACGAAATATGCCAGGCAATAAATCGTGCAATCTATTGTTTGTGTCTTCGTTATTCAAATTCACTACGGGAAAACATTGTTTTGAATAAGAGACATCATTGCAGCTCCAGTGGGGCGATCTGGAAGATAACTCAGATTGTGTAATGCAGTTGTGAGTATAGATAGACGAATAAGGAAGTAACACTAGTTAAGGGGGAAGACGTTTAACATTGGTTCATTGTGGAACCGCGAATCATATAGCAGAGTAATAACTTATTTTCTTCGGTGACCCATTTATGAAATAAAGCGAAAAGGAGAACATAGACATGAGTTCATTCAATGTAATCTGAAGGAATAGTATTCATAGATTTAATCAGAGATACGGTATCTTCTTGTATCCGTGAGACAAATCCGCCAAACGGCAATGTAGCATTGTGTGGTGTATTTCACATCGGTAATCTAACCACATGCTCCTCGGACTTGGGGTGAGTGAACTGTAACGTCACATTTTCATTTTCTTGCCTGGCATATTTCGCTGCACCTCAACAGGTGCATAACTGTAGAGTTATACATCTTATTGAGTGACAAAATAAATTATATTTTGACAGAAACACTTTAAAACACGCAGTCACTACTATTGTTCGAATGTGGAGCATTTATCTTCTTCTTCTTTCGTTCGCTTGAAATATGTCTACAACTGTAATGTTGTCTCTTGTATGAATCTAACAGTCTTTTTTAGTTCACTCTGAGGTCCATAGAGTTTATCTTACACTTTTGTCACTGTAGGCCAGAAGGTTCGCCTGGATATGTTGTAGTTTGGGCAGTCCTGGAATATGTGCTCTGCTGCCTGCGACGCAAAACCACATGTGCACATGGCTGAATCACCAATCTTGAATTTTGTATACTTGTGGTTGCGTAATCTATTGTGTCCTGTTCTGAGGCGAAGAATAATGACCTGTTCTGGTCTGTCCATAACGTGGTAGTCGTCTTCAGTAGAGTTTGGTGGCCTTCTGACTGATTTGATCATTCTTTTCTTTTGGTGGAATGTAATGGGCACATCAGGCTGTTCTTCTTTGGCTCCTTCCTTAGTCAATCGATCAGCTCTGTCGTTTCCGGGTACTCGACAGTGGGATGGTATCCATTGTATGGTGACATTATGCTGACTGCTAAGTTCAGAAAGTAGTGTCCTTAGAACTGGTAATTTCCCAGACAGGAGTGCCTCTATTACTGATTTTGCATCTGTCAATATCACCACAGGTTGTCTACCATGGCGGGTATTTTGTAATTTCTCTATTGCTATCTTGATTGCCCCAATTTCAGCATCATAGTTATGGAAGTACTTTCCTGTTGGAACTCTGGCCGTGTCCCTAGTATTATTTGGATATTCTATGTACACTCCCGCTCCACCACTTCGAACAGCATTTTGTGCTGACCCATCTGTGTAGACTCGGATCCAGAGGTCCTGTTGATATTCGTCACCAAGGAAGCTGAGAGTGGCTGTTCTGCGCTGTACATTGTTCTGTTCTTCCTTGTCAAATATTCCTCTCACTTTTGTCTGGATTTGTAGCGATAGTCTATGTTCATCTTTCCATGGAGTTCGCTCTGGAATAGTTGTCAGTGGGATATCAACTGTGGGAAGATCGGTGGTTTCTCTGCAGAGTCGTTTGGCCTGGTGGATAAAACTACTTCTTTTCAACCGCCCCATAGCTAAGTTTTCAAATCGGTTCTTCACAGGGTGGCCCGGCAAGCTGAGGAACTTGTCTGCTTGTATTAGTGTTTTTGTATCTCTGCGTTATCTCAGTGCTTGTGTCCTCCCTATTTTCTCCATTGCTACTATAGGGATTGATCTAATCCCTCCTGTGATGACTCTTAGAGCTTGATTTTGCACGTTGTCCAGCTCTTGTAGTGTGGTTTTTTATGCTGAACACCATGCAGTTGACCCGTATTCCAGGTGTGGTCGTATGCTCTGTTGATAAACTTTGTTAAGTATTTTCCCACTGGCTCCCCATGTGGTTCCACTTAGCTTTCCCAGGATGGCTATTTTCCTTCTGGCTTTTGCTACGGCTTTTTTATGTGTTTTCTCCATGTCAGCCTGTCATCAAATGTTACACCAAGTTATGATGGTTCTTTATCTTTTCTTAGGGGCGTTCCATTTTACTGGATGATCCCTTGTTTCCGAGAGAGGGTAAATAAAGTAGTGCTGCACTTGTCAGTGTTTATGCTGGCACACCATCTGACCGCCCAATGCAACAAATGTATCTACAGCTCTCTGTAGCAATATGGTTGCCACAGATGCATGTTTATTTGTGCTCCACAAAACCAAGTCATCAGCGTACATTGCCGCTTTAATTCCATGTTGTAGATTAGCAACAAGATCATTGATGAAGGTTAGAAAAAGTGTGGGGGGGGGGGGGGGGGAACAAAACTCCACTCTGCGGAACACTGTGACGCAATAGTACTTTCTTGCTCTTGAGACCGTCTATCTGTACTCGGGCTCTTCTGTTGTGCAAGTATGCTGATCACTGTTAGTTCACCTCTTGATGTTATCTTTCCGCTTGTGTCGTTGTCTACCTCTTGCTCGCTTACCTTCAAACTCACCTTCCTGTGTAGTTTTTATAAGAGTTCTATGTCTTTAATGTGGCCCAAATGTGTCACATGCTTCTGTTTTTTTAATTTCTTTCAACAATTCTCTTTTCATTCTTAGTTTTTCTGGAACCTTTGTATGTGGCTGTTTTTGTTTCCATGAAATACGATATATTCTTCTGTATATCCACATCTCCAGGTCTATCCGACTTTCTAATTGCTTGTTCACTATCCAGGCTTCCACGCCATATTGTAGTGCTGAGTATAAATAACATTTGACTAGTCTCATTTTAATGTGTTGTAAATCTCTCTAGATTTTAATACTGATTTCATTATGTTGAAAACAATTTTGGCAATTCATATTATTTTGATATTCATATATGTGTATCCAATATTTGCATTGATATGTATCATCAATGTAACAGCATAGTATATTTTAAATGTGTAGCATTGTGTCATGACCTTCTGTTTCGATGTTGTGACCTCAGTAAGGTGATCATGTTAACAGTCTGACAATTTAAATTAAAGAGGGGGGGGGGGGGGTCACAATGGCCGAATATATAAAAGCGCTCGTTGTTTTCTGAAGCCGGGGTAGCAAACTCAACCCCTCCACCGCTCAGCTGGACTGAAATGTTGACTACAAGTTTCCCCTCCCCCAGAAAGTCTGTGGCGATGTTATATGACTGATATATTTCGGCGTTTATGACGCTAGAATGCCTAAAGGTAATTATATACATATTTATGGCTCCTAAGCTACTGAACTGGTAGTAACTTTTGGCGGTGAATTCTTCTTCTTCTTCTGCATTCATCCGGATTTTTTTCCCCGTACGTGACTGCGTTGTTCCTGTTTACAGCAGAGCTACGTTCGTGCGCCATTAGGCCGACACATCCGACTTCTGCGGGCATTTGTTGACCGGGTTAACCTTCCCGGGCGGCGGTAAATTGAGATGTTACAATCGTTGTAGAATCCAAACTGTATTCGCTTTGTGAAAGTCTGTGGCGACGTTATATGGCTGGTATATTTCAGCGTTTAGTGATGCCAGAATGCCTAAAGGTACTTATCTACACATTTATGGCTCCTAAGCTGCTGACCTGGTGGTAATTTTTGGCGGTGAATTGACATTTTACAATCGTTGTAGAATCCACACTGTATTCGCTTTGTGTATTAAGAATTATCTTGGCCAAATTAGGAAAAATTTGTTGGTCAAATTAGGAAATATGTTGGCCATGTTAGAGAAATTTGTTGGCCAAATTGAAAAATATGTTGACCAAGTTGGGAAATATGTTGCCAATATTCAGAAGCACATTGGCCGAATTAGGAAATATTTTGCCCACATTAAGAAATATGGCCAACAAATTACTGCTAAAAATATGTAAAGGCGGTAACGGTTGAACGTGTTTGTATTTGTACAGCTGGTATGGTGCTATTTGCATAATAGATGACAAGTAAGTAGTTAGTTTGTGTGGCGTATAAAAGTGATTAGAGTGGTAGATGACCAATAAGGGGGTGGAATGGGGTGCATATCTTTTCCCCGCGTTTTTATCAATCTTGGATGTGTCTTTGGCGCAAAAAATGTCCGCATTGTGTGTGTGTGTGTGTGTGTTTGTGTGTGTGACATTTAAATACATATAACATATAATACATGTCCACCATGCATATTTACAACTACACAAGATACACTCCACAGATATCTAAGCATGCACAGGCACGATGGTGTTTTGCTAAAGACCTAGAATGCTTTTGATGTAGAGGCGGAATAGCTATGCGGATAAATATATCCATTCCATCCCGCCCCCTTATCGGTCATCTAGCACTCTAAATAATTTTATGTGTCACACCAACCAACTACATACCATAATTTATTATGCAAATAGCAAAATGCCAACAATACAGATACAAACAAACTCGACCTTTACCCTTTGCTGTGGCACACGTATTTTCAGCTGTAATTTGTGGGCCATGTTTCGTAATATTGCCAACATATTTCCTAATTTGGTCAATATGTTTCTTATTATGTCCAACACATTTCTTAATTTGGCCAACATATTTCTTTATATGGCCATTATATTTCTTAATATGGCCATTATATTTCCTAATTTGGCCAACATATTTTCCTAATTTGGCCAACTGATTTCTTAACATGGCCAACATATTTTCCTAATTTGGCCAATATATTTTCTAATTTATCCAGCGTATTTCTATATATGGCCAACATATTTCCTAATATGGCCAACATATTTCCATAATTTGGCCGATATATATCTTAATTTGGCCAACATATCTCCTAATATGGCCATAACCTATTTACGATACAAAACAGAGCGGACACTACACAATCACTGCGCTAAACTCATTCTCCCCTGACCAACCCAAACAAACTTATTCTGCTAGATGTCCATGATTAACATCGCTAAAACTGACTTGATTCATTATAACTTTTAAGAAAGTTTGTTGTGCCTTTGCATGAGTATGATGATATTGTTTATACACTAAGCCACGCCCATAACAGACAATAATAACCGCCATTTTTATTTATTTATTCTTTTATTTATTATTATTAATTTTGTTATTTCTATGCACTACTGTGATAATAAGCTGTATCCATAGAAGATTTCACTAAAACGTTGCCACATGCCACACTAATTAATTATCTTTTGCCAGCTGTCACCGTCTGCCGCCATAGAAACAATAAAAAATATTTAATTGATATCTCCTACAATAGTTATCCCCCCTTTCACAGCTCCTTAGGGGGATTATGGATCGTGGCGCCAGAGAACTATTTTACAAAGGATACATCAGTAAAAAAAAATATATTTTTCGCGGATGTAATCTGTGCGAACTGACTTTGTGACGTGACCCGGAGTATTTTAGTATGGTTATATAAGGCGGTGCTCGGTGGAAGAAATCCACAAATGCAACTCAAAAACTACATTACATACTACTCATGCCAACAGTAGTCAGCACTTCCAGCAGGCGACATCCTGTCAAAGATGTATCCATTGTAGATCTTTCTTCATATCTCGTTGCAAGCACCTAATTTCAAGCATGCGATATCCTGTCAAAGCTGCATGCATTTTAAATCTTCCTTATACACATCTCGTTGCAAACACCTAGTTACTTTTACTTCCTTCGAGTAGCACAGTTATCCTGGAATAATGATCAATAATCTCTGTCTTGTTGAAATCATGTCTATTAATAGTCTATACTCAAGCATACGACATCTTGTCAAAGCTGCACCCATTTTTAAATCTTCCTTATGACATATCGCGTTGCAACACCTAGTTACTTCTATTTCCTTTCTGTGGCACATTTCTCTTTGAATAATCTATATTTTGTACATTCGCTGAGATCATGTCTATAATAGTCAGTTCTCAAGCATACGACATCATGCCAAAGCTGTATCCATTGCAAATCTACCTTAAACAGCTGGTTGCAAGCACATAGTTACCTCTATTTCTTCCCTGTAGCACATTTCTCTTGGAATAATCTCTATTTTGTACATTCGCTGAGATCATGTCTATAATAGTCAGCATTTCCAGCAGGCGACGTCCTGACAAAGACCCGGATGTCAGTTCACCGTCGGTACGGTACAAAATAGGCCGCCATCGCGGAGCTGTAACCGAATTCTGTTGTTGCAGACGATAAGTGTGTAAATGACGTTCTTTTATGTTGTAATGTGGTCTAGATCATCTCGAACAAGTTGTTCTGTTGGTAGGAGAATCTATGGAATCCAGTAATCAAAGATTCTTCGCAGAAACGTACGTTGACTGGTTGTTGAAGATTTAAACCTAAAACTCACCGTGACTACTAAAATACTATTCTTGTCGATGACTAGGTTTAGGTAAGTTTCTGACTACGTCCTTCTTAAATGCTCTATAATGACTACAATGATGTGCGCCAATTCTCTGTTTACAGCCGCAGTGCAGAATTAAAATTTTGTAGGAGCATAATTTGGCGTGTATTTAACACACATTGTGTGAAATCTTTATGTTGAGTTATAATTAAATTAAGAATTTAGAGAACTTGTTTGCTATCAAAGGTTTGGTTTGTTTCAGGAAAGTTTGTTTTAATTTTATTGGTGGTGACCTACTTCACTTGTGGGAAGTTGCTGACTCGAGGTTCGGCATTTTTCAAACATTTAAAATACCCATTGATTAGGATTTGAATTATTTACCGGTGGTTCTGGTTGAGGGAAAGGTAAACATTGTGCGCTCACACAAAATATAGCATAATTTTCCATTTTTCCGTAGTTTAGAAAAGTTGATTGCGAGAAAGATAAGTCGCACACTAGATGAAGTCCGGGCGTTAAACAAAACAGCTCGCTTTGAAGTCGTTTTATTTTTATGTATATAAACATGTAAAGTCCTCTTTCCACGGTTTCAGGTGTATTTGATATTTGATGCCCGAGCTGTGTCTTCACACCAATCTACACTCGAAAGTGATGTCACTAGCATGCCGGCGCCTTTACTTCCCAACAAAACCGTGTCCATTTTACTAAAATTTTTAGGTGGGCTCCACTGGTCAGCCGAGGTCATTTAATTAAATAAACCACCCCTTCCTGGAGGGAAATTCATACATGACCATGGGACTGGCAGACATGCTAACTGTTGCTCTATCCTAATGGCTCACTGAAACCAAATAAGAGAAAATAAATATCTTTTGGTGAAGTATATACTCAAACCATATCAGATAATGATGGATCTTATGTTGATTAGGTCATACCTTGGTTAATCAACTTGATTGGGACAGGGCAGGGGTGGGGTGCAGTATTGTTGAATCAATTATACATCTTTTTCCCAATTAAGGTAGGATGAAGTGGATCTCCAACTTTAGTTCTGGTTATGTAGTCTCACTGAGAGCTGTTCATTCATTTCTTGTTACCTTTCCACTTATATTGTTTTGTTGGTTTTCAAAGTCAGCATAATAATAACACTCTGGGCAAGCCAACAAGTGATTTATCATTTCAGCAACATACTCATTGTAAACATTGGATTCGTCCCATCATACATGCCTCCTTGCTGTAACCTACCTTAACTGATTCACTGCCAAACAAAGTGGGTTTGGACCAAACAGAAATTGATTGCAGAAAATGGGAAGTAGGGGTAATGATCTAGACATGGTTAAAATGGTAGCAGCTGTATTGTATTATATATCAAATTAAAGGAGATTGCACAAGGAACATGTCAGTATTGCTACTATTGCTAGAGGTTAGAAATATAATAAAAATTTTAGATTTTTTAAAGAAAATTTTGAAGGCAGGGGTGACAATTATTAAAAATTTTCACTTACTAAGGCATTACTTCTCAATCTTTGATGATAATCCAATTTAATTTATTGAATATTGATAAATATATCATTTTTCTTCATCAATATCACAAGAACTGCTCCTTAAAACCATCAAAGCACAATTAAAAAATGTTCTGAAGCACATCATTTTCATACAAAATGGAAATAAGTCAGGAAAACATGAGGCAGATTTGTACTTATTAGAATGATAACAAATATTTACACATACCTGATCATTCGGGGCCACATCGATTGATGGATGTCAGTCGCGGCGATTGGGCAAATTTTGAGCTACAATGGGTGACGTGATATTCTTGTATGATAATTTGGTTGCGTCTAACGTGAGCCGCGTGATTAGTGGCTGCACACTCGCCTCACACGCCAGTGATCTGGAGTTCGATCCCGGGTCTAGTCAGGGATATGCACTACTAACAAGCTCAAATGAGAGCGAAACTTTAGTCTAGTGCTTCCAATCTGATGTGGACAAGGCCCAAGGTTCGTGCCGGAATATGATCAGTGTTGCCAGTAGTGGGTTCTTCAAACTTTAAACCTCAAACCCCGAAACAACCAAATAAATAAAAAAGAGAGTTGTTGAAAGAAATAAAAAAATAACATTCTTATAAAAAACCATACTGGAGGGTAAGGTTGAAGGCAAGCGAGCAAGAAGTAGACAACAACATAAGTGGGAAGATAACATCAAGAAATGAATAAATAAGTCACACAGAATGTACAATCAAGTCAATTGACAGACGATGTTGGAGATCCATTGCAGCCAAACATGACTGTGGAGATGGCACCTGATTGATTGATTGGTTTATTAGTTAGTTCCAAACAGCTTTCATATCCCTGGATGCCTGAAATATACATTTTACTGACATAATTTCATTTCATTCGGGAAAGACTATCTTAACTTGCTTATCCTAGTTGTACTTCAGGATGCCTGGATCCCTGATGTCACTAATTCTTTGAGCTGTTGTTAAGTTCTCCTAATGAGGGATAGTTGTCTCCCTGGGTATAGGATAGTAGTCTCCCTGGGTATAGGATAGTAAGTGTTCCTTACACTCCAGCTAAGTCACCTCTCCTACTGGGCTAGGAAACTGTTTGCAGGTGAGTTCTGGTTGGGATACTGTTCTGCATCACTTTTTCCAGATACTTCACTCACAATAAGAAAAGTCAGGCCTGGATCTAGATTCAGTGAAGCTACCTTCACCAAGTCCTGCATTCAAACTACTGCATTCCAACTAGTCAGGTCTGGATCTAGTGGTACTAAGCCACTATCTGAAAGTTCAGCAATCAACATACATCTAATCATACCATCAATATGATACTAGAACTGCAATGCTCCTAAGTAACCAACAAGTGAAATCAAAAAATGAATCTTGTTCTTAAAGAAAATAAACATAGAAGAAAGATAGTTTTGGTGTTCTCAATTAGTTATCACCAACACAATTATTTGCTCTCCATCCAATCTTCCACTGTCAGGTGTTCAAGGTTTAACTAGCAGATGTGCAGTTTCATCTTCACCTATGCTTGTCCTTCAGGTCTATAGTTTAAGTAATACCTTGATTGATTTGGAATTGACAATTATGTTGACCATTCTCTTCTGTACCTAGTTTTGTTCTCTACATCTTTTCCCATTAAAAGAAAAAGGTTCTCATACATTAAGGGGTTTAAAAATATTCCCCATTGCATGAGTATTTGCTTATAAACAGTATAAGTACATCATGGTGTCCATTTTAGTATAGTATTCAGGTGAATTCTTTTCTAATTAAAAGTTTCAAGGCGAGTATATTTCCTCCTCTTCACCATGTCTATACTAAGATTGTACTTCATTTACCATCATCATCATGCTCATTATAATCATCATCATCATATCATTATCATCATATCATTATCATCATCATCATTATAATTACAAACATCATCATCATTATATCATTATCATCATCATCATTATCATCATTATCATTACATTCATCAGGACACTAGCCCATATGTTGTAACATGAGTGATCAATAATAAAATGGGGTTTTGCTTAAGATACAAAACCAGATGTTTGTAGTTCGCGTGATGTGTAATATGATTGTGTCTTGCTTAGGGCACAAAACCAGATGATGGTACTATAAGTTGCTTGCTTGCTTGCTTGTGTTCGTTGGCTTGAGCTCCAACGCGAAGTCCTGTATGTCGGATGAAGGCATCCTGTTGTCCAACATCAGTGTGATGTCATACAGGACCTGAGTTTTGCGTGAGTATCCGTTGTCCCATGTCTGGCTTATTGGTGTGCAGACTGGTGGTTCCTCGCCGTACAGGCAGACACTCTCCGACTTCGGAGGAATCGGCGATCCTACTGACTTTAGCCAGGACCCCGAAGGGACCTGTTGCCTAGGACGCTCGACGAGGACGCGTCAATAGGTCTTGGCCAGTATATAACCCGGCCCTGGTGCCTTGGAAACACCTCTGCATCCCGGTACTATAAGTGATATATTATACAAAGTGTTGTCATGCGTCGGAGTGCACTAAATGATTAATTAGTGTTTGGGTTATGCCGAACAGATTCTCTGCTGATAGATAGGACATTACACATCAAAGTTGCCTTCTATCATGAGATTGATTGTTAGCTTATACCCTTCTCATCATGTTTCTTTATTCACTCATTCTCAGACATAATATTCGTATGTATGGATGATCATTTCACTCAGTCTTCAGACACAATCATATCTCTATGGATGACAATCAAGCATATGTATGTGTTTTACACAGAACACATTCACAGATTCAACAATAATGACATTACAATGAAATCTCATCCTTCATCAGAAATTATGTTTTCCTGGATGATAATTAATCATTCGTACTGATGTGTTTTTACAAATGATACATTCACATGTGTTTAACAATAATGAAATCACACATGAATCTCCACAGACATGCTCTCAGCAATGACATAGATTTATGTGATCATTAGACATAATTATGAGATTCTCAAAGGATACTTCCTCGTGTGTAGCAATAATGAACTGATGATTGATTGATTGATTTAGGAATCAACATCACAGCAGTCGGGGCATTCCCATAAGCACTCCGTCCCCATCCTCAGCAGCCAGCGAAGAGTTCTAACACTAATAGTACCAGTAGCAATCTGATTATATGTCCGTCTCGCCTTTCCTCTGTGCGTTGAGCATCGGCCAGATCCCCTCGTCACTCCTCGCTGTCTCATTCTTGCCAGACCATGGTAATCCATTTGCTCCTCTGAGGTATGCACATGCTCCCACAAGGCCGCAACCACGTCTGCCTTGTCATGTATCAATACTCCACCAAGTTCTGCAGAGCCAGCCAATCTGTCCGCCTGTTCATTTCCGAGTACACCAGCATGCCCCGGAGAAAAGATCCAGGCGATGCTTGTCACCCGTGACCTCCGAAGCGAAGCAAGCCACTCTGCACGAAGCCTGCCCGTCCTCACCCTCGTCAGCATGCTTTCTGAGTCAGTTACAATCACGATGTTTGTGTGTGTCATATTCTCCATCCAGCGGAGAGCTGCAGTGACCGCCTCCACCTGCATTCTTAAGCTGTATGTTGTATCATATGCCAGGCTCTCCTGCCCCAAATGTCGACCATTGGCTTTGGCTATGAACCCCCAGCCACTTTTCTCACCTCTTGACACCGAACCATCTGTGTAGATAATCACATCACCTGAGTGAGCATTGTCCTGAATTAGTTGCTGGATTTCCACTTCCGTGGCCCCTGCTGGCCACTCCCTGCACTCCCGGCTCAATGTGATTATAACTCTGCACAAGTCTAACTGCTCCGCTGGCACTCTGACCCACTCCTCTCCACGCCTAATGTTCTCCAAGGGGCACACCTGTCTGATCGTATCCTCTGCCTGAGCCATCCATGATTTCCCTCTTATCAGTCACTGTCCCTTAACTGCGTCCAGCGCCTCATGCAGTGGGTGGTCTGTGTCTGCAGCTACTCTGAGGTATGCCTTCGCCTGCATCACCTTGAGCCTATCAGCAACATGTCTTAAAGTGCCTGTCCGCTAAACGCAACTGGAGCAAACACAAAAAGCATCATCGAAAAATCGGAACTATTTTAACAGAACGATTCAGAACAGCATACTCAAGTGAAGCGAATGATTTTCCAGACGTTTATTTCCGCCACCGGTAACAGGATTAAAACTCTGGCAGAAAAGCAGGCTGATCCCTAACCAAAGGATCGGCACCTACTCAAATACATCTACCCCTGAGCTACCAAACCAGCTCATCGTCCTTGAAGCCTTCCTATCCATTCTTCAGCTCAATTTCTTGGATATTAAAATTCAGTCTAGGTGGATTTCCATTCCCGATCCATTTACCGCTGTCGCCTCAATAAATTCCTCTCCGGAGTCTCAGCTGTTTCATCCTGAAATCACGACATCCAGGTGTCACCTTCACAGCGAGCCTTTTTAGAAACACATCTTATCTGTATCACGAAGTCTCAGCGTCTCCCGTTGCTGTCCATGACGATGTCCACGTCCGCCCTAGTTTCCACGGTCAACTAGTAATCTATTCTTATTCTTGGGAATATCCCCATTCACATTTGGTGGTGTGCGTGACCGCTATGTGGCATAATGCCCCCTCCCAGAAAAAAAATGCTCTGTCATTTTTCCTGTAGTTATGATATGATACTTACAACTATAACCATAGTTTTCTTTTACCCACGATTACATAGCTCTAGGATTTACCACGTTATCAACCCTAAAAAAAAATTTAAAAGCTACATAACAGGCACGCCCACCTGTCCAATCCTAACGTTGAACGTCGTGTGGCTGATCATGGGCGATCAGACCAACTAATAACATATTAGTCCCTACCTTGTCCTAATGACAAGTGTGTCCTCGCTCTAGGTATTACCATGAGTTTCGGACGAGGGTAATAATGCAGTTTTCCCAGTAACAATGCTCATCGTAGTTAATCCTGTTGTTGTGCTTGTATTATGTCCTTATTTCTTAAAAGCTTTTAATGGGTAGGGTAAAATTACGTGATCCACCTTGAATTTTTTTTCCAATTCCTTTCCTGTGGACTTTGAGACTATTGATTGTGTATTCTGATCTGACACATGTCATAATGATCCGTATAACATAATACAAAATATACAATTACTAATATCAATGTTAATTACTCCTATTCAAATTCTTAACCTCAATTAATTCTATAATAATTATAATACAACATGTTAACATCTCATCTCATAAAGAGTTCAAAGATACTTAATCCATTTTACTGACTGTATCCAAGTACTTGTCTCTGTTCCTTTTTTTCGTTTGCTCTGCCTCTGTTTTGAACATACATTAATCACAAATGTACATATATAATACCTAATATACTAATCTATTTCATGTTTAATGTTATCAATTGTTATAACATTGAGTTTCTAACAAGGCTCTGTATTAAAATATTTAACATATCCTTATGAACAATGAACTTAATATAGTGAATATGAAACAAGAATATTCAAATATAACCAACTAACTTATAACAAAAGATCTGTCTTTCTATAATCGACTCAGAATGTCGGCAAGATTATTATCCTTACCAGGAATGTGACAGATGTCAAACTCATAGTCCTGTAATAATAATGACCATCTATGTATTCTGGAATTCTTCGGATGACCAGATTTGAAGATTTGCAAAGGTTTATTATCCGAAAGAACCAGAAATTTCCTACCCAGTAAGTATCTAGAGAATTTCTCAATACTCTCAATTAAAGCTACAGCATCAAGCTCAGTAACAGCATAGTTTCTCTGAGTTTCAGATAGCTTCTTACTGAAGTAAAGAATAGGATGTAGTTTCCCTTCATGTAATTGAAGTAATACAGCTGAAATAGCATGTAAACTAGCATCCGTTTGTAAGACAAAATCTTTTGAAATATCAGGTAATTTCAAAATAGGATATGTACTAAATAGAGTTTTTATTTGTTGTAATAACTTCTCGTGATCCTCTGTCCAAACTATCTTTGTTGGTTGGCCTTTCTTTAAAAGTTTTGAGAATGTTGCTGTCATATCTGCGAAGTTAGGAATAAACTTCTGATAATAATTAATCAAATCTAATACACTTCTTAGCTCCTTCTTAGATGTTGGAGGTTTGATATTAAGAATCTTTGTCACAACTAATGGATCTGTTTTCCTAAATCCGTTAGAAATTCTATGACCTAGAAATTGTATCTCAGTAAACCCTATCTCAATTTTACTTGGTTTAGCTTTCAACCCATGTTCTTGTATTCTCTGGAAAACTTGTTTTAGAATTTTAACATGTGTGTCAATATCACAAGTATGGATACAAATATCATCCATATAAGTTGCTACATTGGTAATTCCATGAAGTAATCTTCTCATCATTCTCATGAATGTACTCGGTGCATTTTGTAAACCAAATGGAAGATATGCCCATTCATATAAACCCAACGGAATGCTAAAAGCTGTAATATGCTTTGATGTGGAAAACACTCGGCAGACCAAGGATGTAACGCATACACACTACTGGGGTAATAATGAACTTACAACATGGATCCCCACATGCTCTCATAGGTTTATGTGATATACTCAATCCACATTCAGGCATTATGAATCTTAACCATTCTTGCATGCCGGTTGATGAAGTATTATTATGTGGCACAAATATTAATTCCACATGTTTACAACATTGAAAATACATGTGACTCAGTTCATGGGTGCTTTAACTCAACACACAAAATATGATACCTCTTGGAATTTATTTACCTATCCGGTGTTCATGGGATAAAAAAACTACTTGTTTGTTCATGTGCTCATGTCAAAAAATCTACTTGACTAATGTGCTCATGTAATTAAAAATACTTTACTAATACACATTACACTAACTAAGTTGTCTGAACAGTTTTAGCACATGTAAACTAGTTGTCTTAAATCTTAAGTTACTCACCACTCCTAAATGACTACTGATTGAGTTGAACTACTTAAGAAATATAATGTACACTAGGTCTAATGCTTATACATTAACCCTTTACCGGGCAGACGCTTGTCCGTTTTTTAGCCCTGAACGGGCAAGATTTTTTCAGGTTAGGTAAAATTTCGTGTCGCGTAAGTAAAAACATCACAAATAAGGTGTTAGACAACTGATTTTAGTTAAATAAACAACACAATGAAGGGAAAAGCATGCAGAATATGTTACTCACGTGATTGTTGTCTGTAATCCATATATGAACACAAATATTTACGAAATACAGCATGTTGTTTGTGATTTTCCGTCATCTATACAGCAATTTACATACATTTTCAGAATCATAATCACTTTCTTTAAAGTCCGACTTAGACTGCTAATGCAAAGTAACGCTTTGCACTGATATCTAGCTCCGATTAATAGTCAACTTCGTGCCCTTTAATGTCACTTAAATTGAACCTAGCGAAATCTCGGCTATCACTTGAAGAATCGCCGAAATCCGTTTTGAAAAACTAAGTGTAAAAACACCGAAAACTATAAAAAAAAGTCAGTGAAAGTCCGTTCAAATTCATAGTAGGCGTTTACAAATGGCGGCCACATTGTCAAGCTATCGGTGAAAGTAGCCGCCGGAAGTATCGTAAAGCCGAGAAATCGCGTTTTTACAATGCATAATAGTATCGGACGCAATTGGCCGATTTGCTCGTTAAAGGCATCTGACGGAAATGGATGTTCTGCCTTGTAAAGGGTTAAGTTCTTATAGTATGAAGGAGACAATATGTAAGACCAACCCATCACATTGTAACAGATGGAACGAAATTCAGGTGTTGAGAGCATGCTCATTTCCTGTGGTAAAATATGTGTGCAAATTCAATATCTGACAAATAAGTTAAAAGCACATAAGCGCCTTTGAATATAAATGTTACAGAAGAGTTAAAAATGCATTGGATGATATGACAAAGTCATTGGAACTCTCCTCTCTTTTTGCATATAGTAATAATGTGTCAAGAGTCTCACCCAGAGTTATAACGCGTTGTCTGCACCAACGCCCGACAATGCAACGCTGATCTATTATAAGCACCACAGCTATAACGCGGCGTCCTCAACAATGCCAGGCAATCAGCGCTGAGCGATACTAAGCAGTCGGCGGTCAGCTGGAACACAGCGTGAACATTGAGGGGTCACGCGGGCTGACTCGAGCACAACTGTGATGTGTGCTGAAAGTCCAGCCAGACTAGGCTTGGTGGCCGTAACGGACTGACGTGTGAAAGCGGCTTGAGAGTTTTATGCATGTCTTGATAGTTAGCCTGTATGACCGTTGGAGATGGAACGCCTGTCTGTGTGACTTGTAAGTGGAGTGCATTGATGTATTATTATATTGATGTATTGATTGCTTGCATTTATAATCTATTGGATATTGTGAATTGTGATTGCGCGAAGCTTGTATTGTTTCTGATGTGTGCAGTGCGCGAATAAATAGCGCAAATTATATTATCGGCTGTTAGCCTCGTGTTATTTGATAAACATATTTAGTATCACACTTGTCAAGATACGAGCCATAATTCTTGCCCTAAGCAAGACTTTGACAAATGTATCATCATCTTCCACTTCTGCCGTCAAGCGTCGTTGGGAGGAATAATTTGTGCTCCATCGCCCGGTGGAAGGCATTGGATAGTGCCATTCCGTGTGATTGTACAATGTCTTTGATGTCGTCAATCTATTTTCTTCTTGGACGTCCTCTTGGTCTTGTCGCAGTGATCAGGGAGGAATAATTTGCGCTCCAGTGCCTGGTGGACGGCACTGGATAGTGTCATTCCATGTGATTGTACAATGTCTTTGATGTCGTCAATCCATTTTCTTCTTGGACGTCCTCTTGGTCTCGTTGCAGATGATCTTTGATGTAAGGCCAGTAATAATGTATAACTTTAGAATATATGTGTATATATTTATAGCGATCGTCTAATGTAAGGCTACAGCCAGAGCAGAAAGTTTGGCTGGGTTTGGCCCAGCCCATGCTTCCTGGCCCATTGGCAACAAACGGGAGGCTGTGCAAAATTTGCACCTGGCCACATCACCCACCAGAACCCGACACTCTTTCTGTTCATGCACCAGTTGCAAAGGTGACGGATCGCACTGGAAAGAGCTGTCTAAATTCAGACTTAGCCAAAATTTAATACTAGTTATCGTGTGGATATGTATACCCCCTTTTTTGAACATCATAGTAGCATCCCGCCAACCTTCGAATAGCACATTGATTGAGGAACTGGGTATGTGTAAATTAATTAAATATTGATTTATTGGTGTTTGTGGCATGTAATTTAAGTGGAAAGATATATATCCCCAATTTGTGGTTGCCGATTACTTAAAGAAAACCAGAAGTGGCTCGTGAGACTCCTTAGTGAACTGGATCAGACTAATCTGGAAGGATTACACTAAGGCAGGGGTCACCAAACTAAGGCCCGTGGGCCAGATCCAGTCTGCGACGTCAGTTCATCAGACCCGCTGATGGTACTCGAATTTGCTTGATAAAACGTATGGAACACAAGACGTGATACAATTTAAATTTAAATATTATGTTTAGAATACTAGGAGATCTTCACACGTGCGGAGATCTCCTGGCTGCTATGTGCCTTAAATTTACTATTCAAAATTTTAAATTATTGTATCTAGATTTTCTTGTTTACTGTAATGTTTGCTTATTTTGCGCCATTCAAAGTCCTTCCCTGGCTCGTGGTAGCTCTGCCTACTCTCTGATGTTACCATGGTTTCCATTGCAACGCACACAAACACTCAACGTTCCATCACCATATGTGTCCGGCTGTCAACACAGGTCTGACGCTACAGAAATATTTACTTCTTTTTGCTTGTCATCCATTTCAGAGGTATGTAACAAGAATTTCTTTGTTTGACAGTAATAGGTAAGTGAACTACAAGTGTGATTAGAGGCAATAAAGTAGCAAACATAGCATAAAAATGACATAGAAGCCTTGTGTTAATACAAAAATATTATCCCCAGTTCAGAAACATTCCCCGGTCAAGGTGTTAATCTAGCTGGCCTCTAGGCCAGTGTTTTTCAACCTTTCTGCTGGAGCAAATCCTTATGCAAATGTTTATGTTGCTCAAGGTACTCTGTGTGATGATCCAAATGTCTGTCCTCCTGTTTGTAATAAACCAGATGGGCAGAAATGTTGCATTTAGGCGATTTATATCTGTTTCGGCGGAGCCCCGGTTGAAAAACACTGCTCTAGGCTGTTTATTTAGGCCAGCCCTATGTATATATTTTGCAAACCTTATTATGTGATATATTCTATTACCAAAGATACCTATAAACTTTATTAGTGAACCGTAGCTTCACCAGTGACCCCTAGTCCTGTGCTTTTCTTGTGTTTCAATAGGATTTTTAATTATGTTTCTAATTCAATGTCTGTTTCATTTTCAGACCCCGTTTATTTAATCTTTCATTGTGGCTACTAAGAAAAGAAAAGTGGATGCCGAGTGTCGCTTTTTCAATGAAGAACAGGGAGTAAAGTACTTCTTTATGGAAACAAAGGACAAGCAAACCAGCTGCGTATAATATGCAGCAAAAGTGTTGCCGTTTTGAAAGAGTACAATCTTCGGCGCCACTATGAAACAAAACATCTATCAACATATTCAAAGTTTTCTAGAAAGTTACGTTCTGAAAAATATGAGTCCATTAAACATGGTTTAGAAACACAAAGAAATCTCTTCATGAGAAAGTTTGCTGAAAATGAATCTGTCACTCGTACAAGTTACAAAATAGTGCATAAGATGGCAGAATGAGGAAAACCGTTTACTGATGGTAACTTCGTCAAAGAGTGTATGATGGAAGCAGCAAATGACTTGTGTCCTGAGAAAGCCGATTTGTTTGGAACTATCAGCCTTTCAGCAAGTTCAGTTTTGCAAAGAACAGATGAATTTGGATAGAGCATAGTGCTACAGATACACGAGAAAGCTAGGAACTTGTTATGGTATTCTCTGGTGATGGATGAGTCTACTGATCTCTGAGTATGTCACAACTTCTTGTGTTCATTCATGGTGTCAATTTGGACTTTCAGATAACGGAAGAGTTAGCATCCGTTTTCAGTATGCATGGAACAACTGGAAAAGACATTTTCATGGAAGTGCAAAAAGTTTTGTCAGACTATAACCTTCAGTCGAATCAGCTTCGAGGTGTTACAGTTGATGGAGGAAAAACCATGGCTGGAGTGAGGAAGGGTCTGGTGGGGCAGATAAGGTCTTGGTGAGAAGATTTGCAGATTCAGCGAGCTCTGTTATCCACTGCATCATACATCAGCAAGCACTCTGTGGGAAAGACTTAGATATTTCTTGTGTACTGAAACCAGTCATTTCTGCTGCAAATTTCATTCGGGGACATGCACTCAATCACCGTCAGTTCCAGGCTTTTCTTGAAGAAATTGATTCTGAATTCTGTGACTTGCCTTATCACACATCACTGAAAAAGATAGAGCTGATCCACAGCTGTCAGATCCTAGCTGGCTGTCAATGTTGTCATTTGTGGTCAACATCACATCCCACATGAATGAACTGAACTTGAAACTTCAGGGAAAGGATAACCTTGTCTGTGATCTCAACAGAATCATCAAATGATTTCGGAGAGAGCTGTCATTGTTTGAAGCACAACTGTAAGGAGAAATCTTTTCTCATTTTCACTATTTTTAGCACTATCATGTAACAGTCTCTCTCACACACACACACACACACACACACACACACAACACACACACAACACACACACACACACACGTACGTAAATATGATAAAAGAATGAATTAACTCCTTCTGAACAGGTTCAAAAGATTATAATGGATGATTGGAATGATATGAAAGATGGTTGTGTCACGAAACAACACAATTGATAATAGCACAATGAATGATAATGACTGTGTGTCGCTGTTGTACTCCGCAGCAATATATAGGATCTAGCCTAGTAGGGTGAGTGGTGAATTCTGCTGCTCTTAAATAGTTTTCCTTTATATTGATACTAGATGACCCGGCCCAGCTTCGCCCAGCTCCTGGCGGGGAGCGTCTCACAATTCATATAAGTAGTCATAATACATTCAAATACATTTATCTAAGCGCACAGAGTATGCGTTTGGCCCCTGTTCCTGTTCCCGTTCCCGTTGCCCATCTGTTTCTGATATTCCCATTCCCGTTGCTCGTCTGTTTCTGATGCTCCCGTTCCCGTTCCCGTTGCTCATCTGTTTTTGAAGCTCGTAATGCCTTTTTCTTTCATGCTGAGGAAAAATTGTTGATTTTAAACTAACTAACTATTCAAGTTGGATCTGCGGTAGTGAGAACAACATCTGTACAAAATTTCATCTCAGTTGGATGGACCGTTCAGGAACGCATAAAGGACGCACACACAAACATTCTCTTCTACCAGATATAGTGGAAGATATGGAAATATGGTATACGGCCAAAAGATTGGAAGAGAACTATCTTCATTCCAATAACTAAAAAGGGCAACCTGAAACTACTGAACGTAAACTTGCCAAGATATCACGAACACCCAATAAATGCTGGGTTGACTGTGGCATACTTCAAAGGATATGCAACTTACTTTCTCTAAAAAAAATTACATTATTCAGTATAGATGTCGAAGAGAAATAAAAAGATGAGTTAGAAAATGTTCACGTATCTAAAATAGATGCATTATTTTTATGAAAACTTTGAACATGCCTTAAAGTTTTTATCACTTTGTTTATAAAGCATATGACTGTAAATAGAGACCGAGCCATGTAAGAAAACCCGGGTCAATGAGGTCTTTCTGGTGATTGCCGAGTCCATCGACGTTGAACTGTGGTATTTTTGGATGAATTTTGTGTTGACATTCTGGCGGCGGCATTGTGCACAGTGTACCTGTGCGGGCTTGTTGGACTGCCGAGACTCCTGTCTATTCCACTTTTCACATTGGACAGTGGGAAGCATTTTGTGTGATATTCGCTGACATGGGAATGGAGCATAATGGGGACAACCCGTTGCCGTGAAGTTGGAACCTTGACTAACTAACTGACTAACTGTAGATAACTTCTTTAAATATTTTATAAAACTTTAAGAAAAATACAACAATTATTTAAATTACATATAACTTTTCTTAAGTTAAGTCCCCTTGAAAACATTTTAATTAATGTTTTATTACGTACAAAACTGCTTTTAAACTAACTATTTCAGTTGAATCCGCGGGAGTGAGAACATCTGTAGAAAATTTCATCTCAGTTGGATGGACCGTTCGGGAACGCATAAGGACAAACAAACAAACAAACATTCTCTTTTAAATATATATATATATATATATATATATATATATATATATACTATATATATATATATATATATATATATTGTATATATATATTTAAATATATAGATATTATATACGTGTGCAGTTCTTTTTGTTGGAACAGTTGAAGAAGACACTACATCCGAACACCAAGGAATGGATGCCAAAGCTAAGTAGCAGGCAACCCTGTCCTGCGCTACACACAGCCACCTAATCCAATATGGTCAGGGGCCAAAACGTATAGTCAATGATGAAAGCTCAACAAGCAATAATAGCTCAGTAATACAAACTTAAGCAACACGATAAGAAATTAGGAGTTAATATCGTGATATAATTGTGGTATATGTAAACCCACCTATTACTGTCGGTGTTTCTCCTGTGCAGAGTGCTTAGTGTTTATTTTAATAAATCATTTTTGGTAGTTAAAATTCTAGCAGGTGATTTCTGTTATATTACTACTTAAGATTACAAAGTGCTATAGTGTGACAGGGTGAAAGTTTGTACTACATATTTGTCTTCCTATCTCCTTGTCATGAGAAAAATATTTTTATTATCCAGGTTAAGCTTAGCAAAGATAACTAGGTCCGCGACCTTTGTACAAGTGCTGCTGTTCACCTTATCTTTCACCTGGTCACTATTTTGAAGTCCAGATCACCACTGGGACCTGTAAACTCATATAGCCTAGATCACTACGAGCCATTTCGATCTCTTCTTCTGGCAGTGGATAGATAGACTCTTCATAGAATAGTCTTCTTGTCATTGCTTTGGTGTGAATAACTATCAGTTGTCAGTAACCAAGAGACAGATGATAAAAAGAACAAACAAATATATCCAACAAGAATTCAATATTGAAGAAGATTGGTTTTAAGGCAAATAAAGTTGAGGTGAATTGAAATATTTTGAGCATGTTAAAGAGACATGGATGTCTGGATAAAATAACTTGAGGGAGGTGTGCTGGAATAACAGAGAAGAGGAAGACCACAATTTAGATGAGTTCAAGATCTAATAGATAATTTACACAAGTCAACAAGAGAGGTAGGACATCTGACTTATGATAAAGAGCAATTTTGAAAGACTGGGGGGGGGGGGGGGAGTGGACAATCATTGGCTGATGGTGAAAGTATTGTACTTGACTCCCTCTATCACAAAGCATTGTAAAGGAAATAAATATCGGAGTGACTATTCGCAATGGAATTGCGAATAGAAAAAAAATTATATTCGCAATGGAAGTAGGTCACATGATTATTCCTATGCGTGTGTCCATATTACAATATTTTGTTGATCTTTTATCGTGTCGTCAGTAGCATAGTGGTTAGTGTCTCTGCCTGATACACGGGAGCTCGAGGATCGATTCCCCGCCGGGCAGGCAACATGTTTTTTTTTTCATTTTCATGAATTAGGTGATACCAATGCTAGTCTGATGATTTCGCTTTAGGCATATGTTTTCTATGGACTTTGTGTATTAGGTGTTGTTTATCTTGCTGCACAAGAACCTGCGCACTTGTCTTTCTGTTCTTATCTGTCCTCTACTTTTGTTGTCTTGGGAAAGGCATGAGTTCTCTCTCTCTCTCTCTCTCTCTCTCTCTCTCTCTCTCTCTCTCTCTCTCTCTCTCTCTCTCTCTCTCTCTCTCTCTCTCTCTCTCTCTCTTTTGTCTTTACCACTCTTTAATGTCTTTCAATACATCTTTCTCATATCTCTGTCTCTCACACTATCTTCGTTATCTATCTCTCTCCTCTCTCTTTTCCACCTGCTTCATATATACCAGGTTTTCCTGCACTTTATATGCGTAGCATTTCCTTATCCTTGTTTATTTATTAATTCATGAGGCCAGTCAGTCGAAAGCCTGGTGTTTGAATTGCTTAATCATGTCTCTCTGAGGCGAAGAATATAACTGGAGGCCATAGAAAGTGTCAAATTAAGAGAATCATCACTGCTGCGATATTATCAGGACATAAATAGTAGGAGGGTAACGTAAACAAACATGGATGCCTGGTAACAGTAAGTGTACAGAAACGAAAGTTAGCAATTCTTGAACTCGCCTGGGGACAGAATTATTTGTAGGCATCGTTATTTGTATTGGAGATACCTGTTCTGAAAAATTATTCTTGATATATAAACAGGACTAACGTAATGTAAAAGTAAAACGGGATGCCAAAAGAATGGACAGAAGTAAGAAGAAGAGTGATTCATTAAAAAATAGGAGAATTCTGCAGAATTAAACTCGCAACAGTGAACATTATTCCTATTTAAATTAACCACCTTCTTAGACTTCTTAATGGCCCAAACTAAAATTGACTAGTGAGCAGACGCTGTGACATGTTTGTTACTTCCCGCAATTCGATTGTGAATATAATTTTTTTCTATTCGCAATGAAATTGCGAATAGAGCCTCCCTATAAATATACAGTCAGATTCACTTCACTTTATGTGGTATACCCAAATCAATTCATTTTGTTTGCTTTTCTTAAGAGGTGAAAAATAAGTCTATTTGAATCATCTGTCGGCTTGATGAGTTAATCTCACTTCATTACCTGGTTTATACAAATGTATTTCTGATCTTTTCTTTGTCTTTTGGATCTACATTTGGTATCTTTCCTTTGCAAAAGATGTTTTATTATGTCGGAAACTTCACTTGTTTAACTTAGCTTTGGTATCTTAATCTGATTTCACACAATTAGTAATTTGTGAGTGGTTTAAACATACAATTTATTGTTTTTCTTTATTCATTTGTTTTTTAATTTGTCTGAGGGACATTAAACAGACTTTTATTATAAGGAAATTATTTCCTGAACTGTTTTCTGTTGCATGTAAAATATTTTAACTCTTTGGCATTTAAAAACAATCAAACTTTGCTGCAGTTGATGTAATTTTACAGTTGAAACTAGATGTTCATTGTTTGTAATCTCATATGCTATAAATTATTATGTGGATCATCATCAAGTGCCATGTCAGCTGGCGTAGGCGTTCATGGCTCTCCACAGATCTTGGCCTTTGGGTTTCTGGATCAACTCTGCTGCTGATATTCCTCCATGCCACCATCTCAATCCATCCAGCATAATTTCTCTTGATTGGCCTGTTCTGCCTCTCTTCCCCTAGATCTTTCCAGTCGTCACAATGTTCTCCAATGCCTCTCTTCTCATCACTTTACCAAAGAAAGCTGTGTATCTCTGTCTTATTGTTGTATATAATGTTCTAGTCTCATTAGCCACTTCCAGGCAGTCATTGTTACTTTTTCTGGCAGTCTAAGGAATTTGCAACATTTGTCTCAGGAACCACATCTCTGTTGCTTCCATACTCTTCCTTATTTGTTTATTTACATTCCAAGATTCACTGCCATACAGCAAAACTGGTTCCATATAGCATTTCAGCAGTCTCTTTCTTGCTCATTATATGGGTGGTTTATCTAATCTGAACATTGTTCCTGGGTAGCGGTCTATTCTGCCTTCGTTTGTTTATTTTTAACATGTGCATTCTGCATATGGGTCCTCCGCATTGTTCGCCTTTGTCCAAAAAGGCTAAACATGGAAATGACTACTCCAAGAGTTGACAGAAGCAGATAGTGGCAGCGACCACCTAGTTGAACAGGTTGGTAGGTAGGGATGAGGCACACAGAAACACAAGCCTGCTATTTTGTAGGAAAGGGAGGCGAGTGACAATAAAAAGCTATAGAGAACAGACGTCACATGCCTGGAAGGTTAACCCGGTCAACAAGTGCCCACAGAAGTCGGATGTGTCGGCCTAACGGCACAAGAACGCAGCTTTGCTGTAAACAGGCACAACCCAATCACGTCCAAAAAAGCAAAAAAAACTCCGGATGAACGCAGAAGAAGAAGACGACGCTCTCATGGAAAGGAATGGCTATCAGAACATGATGCATTAGACCACAGACCTGACCAAAAAAGTGCTTCATAATTCACTTCATGTCATGCACTTGCACTAACAATATTGTGCACATGACTCTTACATGCCTCAGTGCACTAGACCCATATTATTTTATTAACCAGTCGGCACCCGAGGAGTGGTCAGTCAATTTCACGCCATCAGCATTTTCTTTCCAGGACATACCCTGGTTCTCATTTGAGGCTGGGTCATTCTGTGAGACTCATGAAGTGAAACATTAAAAATATGTTTTTGTTTAGGTAATTTTGTTGTTGTTGAAATGTTTCCTATTCTTATTTCATTATGTGTAAATACTACTTTAATAGCATGTTGTAATTGTAACGGTCTTACAAAGTATGATGAGAAAGGTGAACACAGACATGCTTTGGGCATTGTGGCAGGTTTCAATTCAACAATCAAGAATAGAGAGCATCTGTTGGTTTTTCCCCCAGGACATGCTGGTGTGGTATAAATGAGCTGGCAACAGATTGGCTGAGTCTACACTGGTGGGTCTTTCTGCACTATTGGCGCATGATAAGGCAGGCGTGGTCGGAGGTCCTTTGGAATTGTGTGTACAGTGCTGAAGAACAGACAGATCATCATGGCTTGTAGAGAATGGTGCTGCAGGGAGTGACCAGAGGACCTGGCCAACACTCAGGACTCTGAGAAAAGGCCAGGCAGACACATAATCATACTGCTACTGGTACCATTAGTATTGGAACTCTTCGCTGGCTGTTGAAGATGACGAAACACGTACAGGAATTTTCCAAGTGCTGTTATGTCGATTCAATTCAGCTAAACTGTAAATACTAATTATTGTCCTTTTTTTTTCTGAAATAGAAAGTCAAACAGAATGGATTTCCAGAACCACTGGCTTGATTGTGTAGTGGAAGGACAGCAAGTACGGGAGTGGTGCAGACGTGCGATGGGTGATAATGGCAAAGCCCGCTGTATATATTGTAATGTATCCGTGAGGTTTGGTGTCAACCCTG
The DNA here is from genome assembly GCA_963921405.1 of Cepaea hortensis. NCBI lineage: Eukaryota > Metazoa > Mollusca > Gastropoda > Stylommatophora > Helicidae > Cepaea > Cepaea hortensis. Next base: position 105,901,797 of record OY992882.1, read on the forward strand.
TGATGTCTATCAAGAATCATGCCTTGTCACGGAGGCACAAACAGAATAGGAAGAAGGTTCAGCTGGGCTTGAAGGAACCCGTAGGTATGTACACAAGGTAGTTAGGTGTACATTTATGCTTGTGTGAGTATGAGACCATTGCTAGAGAAGTAGAGCTGTACAATTAAGCTTGTGTGAGAATGAGACCATTGCTAGAGAAGTAGAGCTGTACAATTAAGCTTGTGTGAGAATGAGACCATTGCTAGAGAAGCAGAGGTGTACATTGATGTTTGTGTGAGAATGAGACCATTGCTAGAGAAGCAGAGGTGTACATTGATTGATGCTTGTGTGAGTATGAGACCATTGCTAGAAAAGTAGAGGTGTACATTGATGCTTGTGTGAAGATGAGACCATTGCTAGAGAAGTAGAGGTGTACTCATTGATGCTTGTGTGAGTATGAGACCATTGCTAGAGAAGTAATAGTGAAACTGTTGGCCTTTAAATTTAATTTAAATGATAATTATGTACTATCTGCTTTTGGTTTTATTTGCTGTGAATGGTTATTCACTTAGCTGGCGCTGTGGCAAAGGGGTTACGGACACAATTTGCAATCCCGCATACCATGTTCAAAATACAGTTGGGGGAAGTTTGGAAGCAGATTGTCGTGTGCTGGTTATCATACAATAGTATGAGTGCTGGTCTTTCAGAAAGCAATGGCAAACTGCTGAATGTAAACTTCCTAAGGATTCACAAACAGCCAAAAATGCTTTAAAGGATATGCAACTAAATAGCTTTCCCATATGTAATTACACTTTGTTTTTGTGTTTTCTTTGTTGTATTTCTCTTATATAATTATACTTTGTTTTTGTGTTTTCTTCTTTGTTAGCTTTCCCTTATGTAATTATACTTTGTTTTTGTGTTTTCTTTGTTAGCTTTTCCTTATACAATTATACTTTGTTTTTGTGTTTTCTTCTTTGTTAGCTTTTCCTTATATAATTATACTGTTTTTGTTTTCTTTGTTAGCTTTCCCTTATGTGGTCATACTATGCTTTCTTTGTTAGCTTTCCCTTGTGTGATCATACTTTGCTTTCTTTGTTAGCTTTCCCTTATGTGATCAAACTTTGCTTTCTTTGTTAGCTTTCCTTTGTGTGATCATACTTTGCTTTCTTTGTTAGCTTTCACTTATGTGATCAAACTTTGATTTCTTTGTTAGCTTTCCCTTATGTGATCAAACTTTGCTTTCTTTGTTAGCTTTCCCTTATGTGATCAAACTTTGCTTTCTTTGTTAGCTTTCCCTTATGTGATCAAACTTTGCTTTCTTTGTTAGCTTTCCCTTATGTTATCAAACTTTGCTTTCTTTGTTAGCTTTCCTTTGTGTGATCATACTTTGCTTTCTTTGTTAGTTTTCACTTGTGCAAGTATACCTTGTTTTTATGCTTTCTTTGTTAGCTTTCCCTTATGTGATCAAACTTTGCTTTCTTTGTTAGCTTTCCCTTTTGTGATCAAACTTTGCTTTCTTTGTTAGCTTTCCCTTTTGTGATCAAACTTTGCTTTCTTTGTTAGCTTTCCCTTTTGTGATCAAACTTTGCTTTCTTTGTTAGCTTTCATTTGTGTGATCATACTTTGCTTTCTTTGTTAGCTTTCCCTTATATAATCTATTTTGCTTTCTTTGTTAGCTTTCCCTTGTGTAAGTATACCTTGTTTTTGTGTTTTCTTTGTTAGCTTTCCCTTATGTAATTACACTTTTCACTTGCCTGGGTAACAGAACAGGTAGCCACACACACACACACACACACACACACACACAATAATCACACCAGTCTCCATGATCATGCCTCAGAAAATTGCAACTGGTAGTCCCTGAATGAATAGACAGCATTCAGAATACATGCTTCACATTACTCACTGGATATAGGCATCTGGACATGTTAGAGTGGAAGGTAGTGAACAAGCAGACCAGCTGGCAAATAATGTACAATAAAAGCAGGAAGAAGCATGGACATGGCAGATGCAATGAGTGCACTGTGGACTCTGCTGGCTTGTACTGGTGAGACTCTGACACTAGCCCGACCTGCATGAACTGGGAGTGAAGCCTGGTCATGTACATCAATGCCATCTTCGAGGTCAAGGGAGGAGGTGTTAAACCAACTCCTAATGGCAACAGAGTGCAGAAATTCTTCCGGTTTGCTGCTGCCTAGTATGATTGAGCACGCATGAGAATGCCTAATGTGCAATGACATCATTTGGCATAACATAACTTGTATGCTTTTTGTGTTTTCTTTACAAGCTTTTTCTTATTTTGTGTTTTTCATTCATACCTTTTATATATCTTCCCAGCTCATTGTTATTGTTAAAACTTGTATTACTGCCTGTAAAACACTGTTCCACTTTTCACATGGGGCAGTGAGGAGCATTTTGTGTGATATTCACTAGCACAGGAACAGAGCATAATGGGGCGACCCTTTTCTGTGAAGTTGGAACCGTGACTATCTACTAACTTTTTTTTTCAATTCAATTCAACTTTATTTTCTTTATCAGTTGCAATTTTCTTATTTTTCCTAAGTTATTGAATTGAATTGAATAACTTAGGAAAGTCAGAATGTTTTATTTACTGTACATACGGTGTGCCTTTTCTTTCATTGTTAGATGTTAACACTATCTTTAATATTGGGTTATGACTTCTATTGTCAAGGACCCTTTTCTGTGTATTGGGTATATGGTTCTAGCCCCATATGTTTATAGACCAACTGACGCTCAATAAGTGATATGGTCAATATCACACCGGCTGGCTTCACTTCCCTGAACATTTCCTCTTGATTGAGGCTGGGTCAACCTAACACCCAAGCCAGTATTTAAAAAAAAATACCTTCCCATAGGGGGATTCAAAGACATGACCACCGGATCAGCAGGTTAGTGTGCTAGCCACTGTACCACCACGGTTCTGTTGACTTACATTACCTGAAGAGAATCTACATCTGATAATTTCGAGCATTCTTTGTCTTGACAGACCATGCTGCAAAACAGATGGAGCCGAAACAGGCCGTGGATGCGTGTAGTGTTCTGTATCCCGGGATGAATTTCAACTGCTCGGTGAACCTTCTGCCTCTTGGTGTGCTGCATAAAGTAAGCCATGTTGTGTAATGTTATGTTGGTGTTCTGTGTCAGGTCTTAGTCAGATATGACTCAGCTAACGTATGACAGTAGACAGTGATACCTGCTTTCTGTCAGCGCTGAATGTTGGGTGGCTCTTGCCAAACCAGACACCCCACTTTGTGCTAACGGCTTCAGGCTGAGGAGTGCATGTGGGGGGAGTACAAGCCTGACCCTAGTACGAGGAAATGCAACCTAAATATTAAATGTCATGGCAGAGCAGACCAGGCCCTAAACCTTGGTCGGCAACTGGTCTAGGATGGAAGCTCTGACAGGCGGACAGTTAGAGTATTGCTTTGCTGATTTGGCAGCTTCTGCAGCTTGTCTTGTTCCAGGCGTATTGGTGCTACCTTTCCTCTGGAGTAAGCTAGACAGGCCAAGAGAGGGATCGTGCTGTATCGGCAACTCATAGTCTCTAAATTCAGTCCAGGCTTTGTGTTATAGAGAGGTATAACTCCATTTTACAATCTATCGTCTATGAAGACGGCAAGGTGCCAGTCAATGTTGGTTTTGCACCTACTGATTGCTAAAACATTGCTTTTCTCTTGGAGGTCTTACACAAGTCAATTTCTACATATTTATATCGTTTATTACCATTTAGAATTTTTGGTTTTTTATTTGTGATATGTGAAGGATATTCTGGCTGGCTATCTATGATAGGCTCTGCTTGTTTTTACAAGATAAGCTTATTTTAGTCTGGTTTCACAATATCAGCAATTTGTGTGTGTGTTGTAGTAATTCCATTCTTTGTTGTTACTCATTAGGTTTTGAAAAATGGTGCTTGAGTGATATACTTTTGTATGTATATTTTTGCTTGAAAAGAGTTATTATTTGAACTCAGTTTGTTGTATTTTAAGTCTCTGAGCTCTTTACCATTTTTGTTAATTCTGTTATTTTTATTGTGTATTTTTTTTTTAAATTCGCATATCCTTTTACAGGACATGGCTGTCAACAGCAGCATCTTTCAGCTGTCTGTTGATTTCTTGGCAAGATTACGCTCAGTAGTTTGCCATTGCTTTCTGAGCGGCCGGCTCAGTTATTCCGCAAGTCACCAGCGGGGGACGAACCGCTCCCAGTTCTCGCCCGCTACGAATCTCTGCTTGATAAACGGGATTACGGAGAAAGTGGTGTAACCCCTCGGCCAGAGAGACCGGCTTTATTGTGTATGGTCTGCTTATATTTCAATGTTCAATCCCCAGTAGAGGCTGGATTATTTTCTAAGCACAACTTGGGTTGACCCAGCCTCTAAAATATGAGTACCAGACAATTTTATAGGAATTTCTGGGAAAGGAAGGATGACAGGGAAAAGAACTGGTCACCCATGCTCATGTGTCATGATCTAGAATATGTGAGGGCCTAAAAGTTTACACCACAATGGCAGTATCTACTATGAGACTATTTACCATAACTTTCTTTGTATTTCATAGACCGTGCAGATGTCTTTTATTTTTCTACAAACAGAACTTTCTTTAACCTTGAAGGATATTCATTATCTGTCTTAAAGGTTTGTTTGTGGTTTCTTTTTCTATGAATTAATAGTCAGCCCAGATTTGATGTACATTACTTGAAAAATACATTCAAACAGTCACTGTCAAGAAACTGTCATTTACTGCCAATGTAGTACCATGGTGTACCTGAGGAGTTAAGGCCGCATGGCTAGTGCAGTTGCTGCGAACTGTGCAGGTTAGGATTTTCTTTTTTCTCCCAGCAGAAAAAAATCCACACCTTACCGAGGATTCAAACCTGGGTCTCCTGAAGGAGAATCGGCATTCTAACCACCCGGCCAGCCGCTCCTCATACATTAAAACAGAACTGATAATTTTGAACGAAAAGTTATATTTTGATAATTAAGAATATTTGTGATGATAATGTAAATTAAAACACTGATCAGACCAGTTGTGCTGTATGGCTCTGAAACCTGGATTACAACTAAAGGAGACGAAGCCTTGTTACAAACCTTTGAGAACAAAGTCTTAAGATGCATCTTTGGGCCCATTAGGGATACACAAGTGGAGAGTGGAAAAGAAGAAGCAACAAAGACATTTATGATCTGTTTAAGTCCCTGCTAATCACTGGTATCATGAAGGCTAATAGACTGCAATGGCTCGGGCATATAGAAAGAATGGAAGATAATAGGGAAACAAAACTCGCTTACACTCAAGAAATAAATGACCATAGACCCCGAGGTAGACCAGTAAGACTGTGGAGAGATAATACACATACAGACCTACAAGCACTTGGAATCAGCGACTGGCAAGAGAAGGTCAACCAGAGAGACAAATGGAGGCGGCTTGTATCTGCAGCAAAGAACCTCAATGGCTCGGAATGCTGAAGAAGAAGAAGAAGAAGATAATGTAAATTATGTTGCCATTTTTCAAAGGCAAAGTATACTGTTTTTAAAGTGCTTATATGGGTAAAATCTACCTATTTAAAATGTTTTCCATGGTAAAATTTATTTATTTAAAATGTTTTCCTTCTATTAGAAATTAAACCTATCTGTCATCATTCCATGTTTTTTGATTTGTCTCTCAGGCTTCAAACCAAGTCCAAAATTCTGATTTAGTGTCACTGCTGCAGTGGTTGGTTAGACCTGGTACGTGACAGTTTTACATTTTGTTCTGACGTACTGGATTTGAGGTTCAGGCGGTGCAGATAGGATGTTGGACTAGATTAGTTTTGACCAAGAGAAATGTGCAAGTTGTGCGAGATATTGAGAAGTGCTGCAGCTGCATGGGATGGTTGGGAATGCTGGATAGAGTACAGTCAAATTAAGATTACTATTAAGCAGTTCAGAAAAGCTTAGTGAATGTTAGGTTATTTTGCCAAAGAGTTAAAGGAATGTTGGATTATATGTGTCAGAGATTTCAGCAAATGTTGGATTGTGTTTGTCAAGAAGTATTGAAAGTTGGGTAGGGAGGGGTATTGATGCAACACCATCTTAGAGAATGCTGGATGGAGTGTTGAAAGGGAGAATGTGAATTGTTGTGAAGATATTCAGAAGTGCTAATTGAATCTTAGGATATATTTGCCAAAAGAGTTCAGAGCAAATTTTGGATTCATTTGTCAAAGAAATATTGAAATTTGGGGAGGGAGAGTTGTATTAATGCTACACGAGATCTTAGGAGAATGCTGGATGGAATGTTGAAAAGGAGGCTGTGAATGATTGTGAAGGTCTTCAGGAAAGCTATGCCAGTAAGAGATGAGATGCTGTGAGTGTCAGTTGAATGCTTGGGGAGATATGAGCAGAAACACATGCATCGTGATATTTTAGAAACATTCAGGTTTATTATATCATGGACAATCTTATTGGCATTATGCTTATAATTAAAAGTATAATATTTTTAACGGTTTTAGCCATTTTCTGTTGTTGAAGACATGCTTTCCTTTTGTCCTACTTCTGGCTTGCTTTTCTGTCAAAGATCAGTCCTAGATTATTCAACAATGTTAGTTAGTTAGTTAGTCGACAGATCATCCTCATTGCACATCGAACCATTCAGTCCATAAGTGCTCGGATCCCCTCCTCAGCAAATCCCGCAGCGTGTAGCGGCTAACGACGCCAGTTCTGTGTTGGTTTATCAATCTTCTTTGGCTTCCTGCATAGTGTTCTTGTTTGGCCACACCTCTTTTAATTTGCTGCTCTCGCAGTCTGGCCATTGTTGTAGATTCACAGTCATCACTTGGTTCTCGCAAAAGTCTTACTTCTCGTAGAGCATTCAGAATGTCGGCCTGGTCCATGGCGCGTCCGCCCTCCACAGTAGCCTCACCTGCGAGCTTGTCAGTCCGCTCATTTCCTTGTACTCCCGCATGCCCTGGCACGAAGATGAAACTAATCTTAGCCAGTCGAGACCGCTCCAGAGGCAGCAACCATTCTCTTCGGATCGACCCCTCCTCTATCCTCTTGATCATGTTCATTGAGTCGCTAAGGAAACAAGCCCTAGTGAATGTCTGTGTCTCGAGCCATGTTATTGATTTACTTACTGCCATGAATTCCATGGTCAGGCTACTTGTGGTTTCAGTAAAAGCACCAGAGTCCTCCTTCACAATTCTCCCTCCGGCCCGAGCTGTAAAGGCCCATGAGCTTCTCACATGTCGGACGACCGACCCATCTGTGTAGATGACCGCGTCACCGTCTAGCGAATTCTCGAAAATCAACGCTTGTACTTCAGCCTCAACAGCAGCCGGATTTTCTTGTCTGCATTTTCTGTCAAGTTGGATGCAAACTGAAAAGGATGTGCAGAAGTCTGTTGGCACTTGCACCCACTCCTCGCCAGGTTCTAAGTCCTCAAGTGAACACACCTGTTGAAGAATGTCTTCGGCTTGACCCATCCACGACCGTCCTCTTTTTAACCTGCTGCCCTTCACCTTCCTAATTTCACTATGCAGTGGATGTTGTGTGTTTGCGTTAATTCTGAGGTAGACGCGTGCCCTGCAATCTTGTATTCTCTCTTCAATGGTTGGAAACCCAAGAAGGTAGCGCATCGCCCTGCATGCTGTATCTCTTGTACATCCAAGAATAATGCGCATAGCTTCATTCTGTATCCTTTCCATCCGTTCTATCTGCTTATGGCTGAGAGTCAGGATTGCCATTGCATACTCCAAAACAGACATAACCAGCCCCTCGTACAGAAGACATAGATGGCGCTGCTCACAGTTTGCTGCCGCCATCACCCGCATCGCTGCCAAACCCCGCTTGGCCTTTGTTATCACCTGGTCTATGTGCACATTATAAGCAAGGCTTCGATCAAACCGTATCCCCAGGTAATTCATTGCTTGCGTTCTTTCCACCGTCTCTGAACACAGCATTACAGTTGGTGTTGGAGTGTTGACAATATGATTATTCAACGAGAAGCAAGTCACTGTTGCCTTTGTTGGGTTGACCATTGCCCCAGCTTCATCACACCAAGTACTTATGCGATTGAGTTCGGTTTGTAGTTCCACAGCAACCTCCTCTCTATCCTTCCCCTGACGATACACTAAAACATCATCGGCATATGACAATGTCCTGCCAGGTCCAGTGATCTGCTCACTGGTGATTCTCACTGTGTAGGCGTTGAACAGTACCGGAGATAATGGTGATCCCTGTGGTAGGCCAGGATATATTGTTGGTTCCGAAGTCCAACTGCCACATCTAAAAACTACTTTCCGTTGGAAGAGGGCTGCAGCGATCCAACTAAGGAGGAATGGACTTATGTTTAGTTCGAGAAGCTGAAACATTAAAAAATCCAGTGGTACTCTGTTGTATGCGTCTTCAAGATCAATCGCTGCAGCAACGGTTTCAGTGCCTGAGTGGAAACCTTCATAGACATCCTGGGCAAAGACTGCTGCATTGGTCCAGGTTTCCCTTTTTGGACGGTACCCACCCAGGGTGGGTGGGAAAACACCTTGCCTCTCTAGTTGGCTTGATATTTTCCTGGCAATTACCTTCTCCAGCAGCTTGCCTATTGTATTCTGCATGGTTATAATTCGATATCCCTGAATTTTTGTGTGGTCTTTGTCAGGCTTCGGCAAGGGAATCAGATAGCTGTGTAACCATTCCTCCTTGATGCTAGCACCCCCTATACTGTTGTTGTACATGTCTGCTAGTTTCTCTAGCTCATTGTCGGTACACCTATTAATGTCGTCGTATCTTATACCATCAGGACCTGGAGCACTGTTTTTTGATCGTCGAAGCACAGCCTTGATTTCTTTCACTGTCACTGTGTCTTCATCCGAAGTGTCCTGGGCCTTGCATCTGTCTGAGGTGACCTCCTTGGCCAGATTTCGGCCTCCCATGTCTGTCTGGTTGCTTTGCTCAAGGTAGCGTTCAAAGAGGGCTTTGCCCTTGTCCTCGTCAGTCCTCTGCCAGATGAGGTCAGCACCTTGGAAGTCAGAAATGCTCTTATTCTTGACTACACCACTCATGCTTTTATGTAGTCGCCAGAACAATTTCAGTGACTTGTCTGTGCTTACTCTTTGACACACCTCTGCCCATTTTTCGCTTTTAACAACCTTGACCAGGTTTTTGAAGTAGCTTACTTTTGTGTGCATCTCTCTTTCTAAGTGCAAGCAGGGACTAGGATGACCAGCTCTGTTCTTCTTGGCATTTTGCCATCTCCTTACAGCACCACGCTTATCCACCCAAGCCTTCTCCACCTCGAAACTCCACCACGGTGGCTGCTCCCAGCTTTTTTTCCTGCCCTGAAACGTTCTGCGCTTGTCACGTCTTATTTTACTCACCACATCTTGCCCTGTACTGTCATACTGGAACGTCTTTACCTTAAGCTTGTGCTGCCTGGTTCTGCCTTTCTCCACCAGTATGCTGCACGGGTGGTGGTCGCTGCCATGGTGTCCTAGGACACCCCATCTACACACTATAGTGAGTGAAGGTGAAACTAACGCCAGATCAATAGCACTGTCCTCATCGCCCGGACGGCTTGCTGTCCTGGTGACACAGCCACTGTTGATACAAACCAGGTTGATGGTTTCCAGTGCAGTCTCGAGCTCCTCCCCCTGTGTATTGGATGAAGTGTTTCCCCATGATCTGCCTTTAGCGTTGAAATCACCACAGAAAATAACATTTCTCTCGTGGCCTAATATGCCACTTAAGCACTGCCACTTCTGGGCGTCCACACTGGCATTGCGGGCATAAACATTAACCACCACGAATGGTATACTGGAATGAACTCTCAACGCCTGTATTTGTATATCGTCACTGTCCCAACTGGACATGTCTAGCTCTGACGCCACCATGCTGTCGCGAACGAGAATCGCCATTCCCAGATGTCGTCTGTTGTAGAAACATTTGAAGCCGCCAATCTGGAGTAGCTGATCGCCCAGTCTCGTCTCCTGGAGTGCTACAATGTCGTTCCTGTAAACTAGGGTTTCTAAAATAGAGCCCCGTTGTTTTACACTGGCACAGTTCCAATATAGAATACGGATATTCCTGAGTCCTAGACGGTGACACTTGAGTCTAAAACGCCTCAAACCTCCACGCTTGCCTTGCTTCTTTTTCCCTGCGCGGCTACCCCGCCGCTTCGGTATGTTGACTGCAGACCGCACGAAGAACACACGTTGTTCCGCCATGTTGAAAAAAACGTAAACACAGACTTTTAAAACCACACACGCTGCTGAAAATTCACTCAAGGATGGCTTCGCTCGATGCACGAACTCCGTAGCACCCGCGCAGATCTTGAGTAGAAACTCCTGGTTTTACATCCTGGCACACCAATTACACGCAAGAGATGAATAAATCCATCCCCTACGCGAAAAAGTTAACGAACACAAAACAACACGACCGTCCGTCGCCATCTTGAAACCGGAAACCCGGTTTCAGCTAGCGCATGCGCAAGTCGAGATCAACAATAAAGTTACTTAAGTAAGGCCATTTAACTGCCATTAGGGAGGTTGTGTAAGGTTCATCATCTCAGTAGCCGAATAGCATACAGGAGATGACATCAGTGTTATACTGCTCACAGTGACTTTCCTAGATAAATCTCTGGTACTTACTTTGTGAGACTGGGCTAACACACTTGCACAGAGAGAGAGACAGAGAGAGAGAGAATCATAATTTTGACCCATTTATATTAAACTATTATATTATTGTGACTTAATCTAGATATAAACTGCATTATTCAAATGCTGATTACTTTGTTTTACATCAATATACAATGTTTATTGTGATAATACTTAATTATAAATGCTATTTTGTTTTCAGGAGGGAGGAAAGCTTTTGTTGATGTTTACATTTGTTTCCACTGTGGTGGGGAGTTTTCCTCCCGGCTAACTCTTCAAGATCACCAAAGAAGTTGTAATCTGAGATCACCACAGCATCATACAGTTACTCCTTTGGTAAATGCACAAGCCCATCATCAGCTTGGCTATCTGACACCACCTCGCTCTTCTGCCTTTTATAAATATTCAGGACTAGAAGGTTCTAGGAGTCGTGGCATCTATCCCGCGGTTTGGCCATCCAAAGATAGTTTTATTTCTTCTTTGGGACTCCTACCCAAAAAGAAAGCAGCTCAAGTCAGCAGTAGGAGAAGGAATACACAGTGTGAGAGTATCGACTTGGATGACGACATTCCGATTTCCCCTACATTACCTCGAACCCCCAAACTTCTCATATCTCACTTAAGTCGTGATGGAAGTGACAAATGTGGAGAGAATTCTCCATCTCGGGTCAAAAAATCTCTGTTCTCTTCACATCATAACCAGACAGATGAAGAGGCTAATAGCAGCACAAAAAATGATGATAACGACGAGGAAAACAAAACTGAAGAGAAAAGTAAAATATCGCACGCAAAGTCATTATACAGTCTAGATTTAACTTCTCCGTTGGGCCAGTTTGTCATTAAGCACATTAAAGGTGATCCAAATCTTCATGTTCTCTCAGATATAGAGAGTCATTGTTTGACATCGGCGCCACAGATCAGCACACCAGCTATCAAGTTGAGAGACAGACATACAATATATCCTACAACATTCAAAGGTTTCTCAGGAAAATTCAACAGCTCACACATACACCTTTACAAATTTACCCGCCATCAGAAAGTTGAATTTCTAAAGCGTGTTAACACCGGGTTGAACAAACACAGCAGAGCATTGTTGAGACAGATGAGAATGTGCAAAGTCAGATTGGCTCATCTAACCAGGGCTGACATCAAGCGATGGATGGTGTCTACTCTGGATGTTACAGTTGACTTGAAGCCCCTGTCTGCAGAGGAAATCTTGTACTGGACATCTCCCAAAGAGGTTCCGGACACAAATTCTAACAATCCTGCAGTATTTCCCCGTGGGCTGAGTTTCTCGTCTCCAAATGTGAACAATGTTCTTGGTCTGAAGACCTGCCAGAATGCTGGTCTTTGTCGAAGGTATAGTCTTTCTGTGGCTAATTATGTTTCTGAAGAGGCGTGTGCTGAAGTGTCTGAAAATAGAAGAGCGGTGTACGAAAGCTTGCTGTCCGACTCCGCAAGCAGTGGGATATCGGATGCTGACAGTTCTCTGGCGATTGTGCCAACTGTGAGACATGCTTTAGGACTGGTCAACTCTTCACATGATTTTACTAGTAAGAAGCTTAATATGTCTCACGCCTGTACATCACCGATATACTCACCAGTCTCATCATGTCCAATAGATATGAACAGTATCAAAGAAGGAATCCAACACCACAATATCTTGTCATTTGGTGATAGAAACACAGGCTATCCAAGATGTGTAAATGGCGGTTCAGATCAAGCTTCAAGAAATTCGCCAGGAGATGAAACTGGCCAGCTGGCCACATTGGGGTCTGCTTGGTCAGGTGTCCATGGTGTCTACATTCGAACCGCATTAGAAGGTGAAGCTATACGGAATTCAGTAACAGACTATGAGCAAATATGTAGTGGTAATAAAGGTGTGATTAAATATTCTAAAGTGGAGCAAAGTACAGCTGAAAGAAGTCACTTGGTGAATGGCAAATTTCTCGTGAAATCATTTGCATCTGTAAAGCAGCCTTCTGTAAAAAATGTGACAAGAAAACGTCATTTGAAGAGCACTGATGCCCTGAAAGCAAAGAAGAGAAAAGTAAAGACATCACCTGTAGCCAGACGGTCACAGAAAGGTGACAGCTCTCATGCAGAAACTGGCAGACAAAATGGACAACATATATCTCATCGTAAATATTCTCAACCCAGAAACAAACACACCTCTCTTCCAGCAGATACAACACGACCTAGCATTGCAGTTAAGGTTGTTGATCAAAGGTCATCCACACATTCTGCATACCCTAGTTTTGAGAAACAACAAAATTCTCCACAGGCTGGGAGTACCCAGAACAGACTAGAGTCATATAACTGTGATGATTTTAATCGAGGAGTTAGTCACCGTATGAAGCTAAATGAAAACGGTAAATGTCTTGGCTGTAACGCAAAACGAGTCATTGTATCTTCTTTCTTGAACGGAAATGTAGAAAACTGTCACAGATGTATCATATGTCAGCCTACAGATGCAAGTAGATCTCCGCATTTTAAGAAACTGCATCAGGACCCGAAAGTGGCAAACGGGAAACACATGCGGGCTTCAAAACCTAATAAATATTTTTCTAAAGGCGTAAAGACAAATCTTACTATTAAGAAAGCTAGACATATTTCTCATTTGTTTAGTTCGGACAACATAGAGCAGACCAACAGTACTGAAAGTAGAAGTGTGGTGTCACCTTCTGTAGACAGCCATATTAGTAAGACTATAAATATAAAATTAGCTAAGAAATCTTTCATTCTAGCAAACACCTCTTCACATTCTGAAGTGTCTCCTCAGAAAGATATTTCACCTAACGGGCTCAGATTTGTTTCCTACTCCTCGCCGTCATCACCACAGCTTCGTCAGTCATCTCTCATCAACACAGTTTCCATACCTCGCAAGGCAGAGGTCAGAAAAAGCCTCTTGTCATCATTTTTGCTGAAATCTAAGTGAGGAAATGCTTGACCGTTGGTCATCAGTGACAGGGAGGTTGGTAACCACGAGAAGAGGAATTTCACACACTTGATTAGTTAGTTAAAACGTTAGTTGCATGTCCTTTACAGGATGTCCAGCATGTATTTGCTCTTGATTTTCTATTCAGCTTTACATTCATTAGTTTGCTATTGCTGTCTGGACAGCTGGTGCAATACAATTGTAAAAATCAACTCAAAATGGTCTGCTTCCATATTGTCTGAGGCTGACTTTGAACCTGTTATTTTGAGATTGTGAAACAGCATTCACTAACCCTAAGCTACAGATAACACTTTATAGGTTAGGCAGAAACACAAGTGATATACTATTAGAGATGATATAAGGACAGGTGGCTAGGGGTCACCTCATACATTTGGGACATGTTTGATACTCAGTAAGGCTCTGTGTTTTCAAAACAACACATCCTGGTCATGTACACTACATGACTGCTTGGGAAAACAGCCTTTCTTCCTCAGCCTGGAACAAATTTTTTCCCAGTGGACACCAATAGTGGTCATCATCTGGCATACATATTCCTGTCTGTTCATAGGTCTCGGTCCTTTTGGTGTTCATGATGAACTTTACTGATGATCTCCCTCCAAGACACCGTCTCAGTCCATCCAGCATCATGTCTCTCTTTCTGCCTCTTCTCCCACTGATCTTTAATGTTGTCACTATTTTCCAATGTCTCTCTTCTCATTATTATGATGCAGGAGCACAGTTTGTCTCTTTCTTGTAGTTGTTTATAATATTCTACTTTCATTATCCTATTCCAGGCAGTCGTTCTTAGTTACTCTAGCAGTCCTAGGTATTTGAATCAGGAACCACATCTTCATTGCTTCCATGCTCTTTCTAATTAGTTCATTGATGTTTCATACTTAACTGCCATACAACAAAACAAGTTCTATATAACGTTTCAGTACTCCCTTCCTGACATTCAGTAATAGGCATATTGCGTAAGATACTTTTCATTTTCAGAAATGCAACTTTTGCTTGGCCTATACTGCTCTTAATTTCTGTCAGCAATGGTACGGATGCCATAATGAAAACATATTCATATTAGAGATTAATAAATCGGAAAAGAACAAATTTAACAACCCATTATAAGTCAGTAAGAAGCAAATTAGATATACTAATATAAATAAATTAGATATATTAATATACATAGGAGTTAGATTAGGTATATCAATATAGGTTGGGGAAGATTCAATTAAATACATCATAAGTTAGTACATACATACATTAAGTATACTTAATTACGTAGAAATCAGTTAGATGTACAATTATAGATCATGATATGCAATTTAGATAATCTGTACAGACAATGAAGAATTAGTTTTACTGTAATAAGTTACAGGTTTGAAATTTTAAAAAAGATCTTAAATATATTAACATTTTAATGTTCTTGTAATTTGTGACCTCATGAGAAATGAGTGCAGTTTGCAGTAGTGAGCTAAGTGGTGTTCTGCCAATACTTGTTGACTCCTTCACTAATAGGAAATTCTAAGGATGAGTAAATAGTTTGTGTCCTCAACAAGTGATATTGATACAACTAGCAGGTCTCATGTATATGGGAACAAATATCATTCTTTTTAACATACTAGTAACATTATAATTGACCTCGTGGCTGGATTGTATTGCATTTTGATCAACATTGTAATTATAATTACTTGTCTCTTATGTATTGTGTTTCATCCTGTAATTACCAGAATTTGTTACTCATGCTGAAATATGTGTAGCATATATATATATATATATATATATATATATATATATATATATATATATATATATATATATATATATATATATGAGGGAAAAGTAATTAACATGAATTTTATTATAAAGTTCATTGAAGAGTGTGGACAAAAAAATAATCTAATTTCAGGACACAGGCAGGCTCTTAAGCAATACCCCATGTGCAATAGCAATTGTAAAATAACTACCCCGCCATTAACTTGGACCATGGGAGATCAACACAGCGTTATTAGTTTTTGTGTGTGGTCAAAGGGTGTGAAACTGATATCTACAGAATTATGGTTCAGTATGTGGACAGTTGTTTTAGCCAGGGGATAATGTTTTAATGGAAAGATTTCAAAATAGAAGATAAAATATCATTGGAGTAATGTTGTATGCAGCATGACAACGCCCGCTCTCATACAGCTGCACATACAGTGAAGGATTCACTAAATGCTGTAAAATTTGAGGTAATGAAACATCCAGCATACAGACCAAACTTGGCGCCATCGAACTTTCACTTGTTAGGATCCATGAAAGAACATTTGCTGGGTCAGAGGTTTGCAAATGACGAGGTAATGGAAGCAGTGCAAAATTGGTTTAAGGTCACATTAAAAAACAACTTGTTCCTAGACGTTAGCAACAAACTAGTGGACAGGTGGAGTAAGTGTGTTGCAGGCAGAGGGACTATAAAAAAATAACACACTAAATTCTGGTTCGCACTATTGTAAAAATAAGTTGTTTGTAAAACTCCTGGTACTTAATGACTTCCTTCCCCTTGTTTGTGTATATATATATTAGATTCATTCTTAGTTTAATGAAGTTGTGACTAAGATTACAGAATATTGTTCAGGACACAAAGAAACACATGAAGTAGCATATTTTATGTACAAACATAGAATTGAAACAGTTGTTCTGTTTTGTATACCTTCACACATCAACCTTCAGATAATTAAACACAGCAGCAGGCGACTCCAGCTAGTTGACATCTCCATAGAGTTTATCCTCAAATGAAGTGAGTGCAGACCACAATAATTGCAGCAAATATTTAGCCATCATTTGACCAATTCCGCGGTTATTTTCATCAGTATCCTATCTGTAGTTTGTTCAGTAGTTTTTCAGCCTGATATGTCCTGTGTGGAGTCTGAATATGGTTGCGATCTCTTCACTGGAGTTAGTAATCTGCATCATCTTTCTGGTAAAAGAACCTCTTCACTCATCATAGGTTATGTCTGTATCAGGTTGAGGTAGTCGTCCATGTTTCTCGTCTGACATGTTTGGTTTCACTCTTGTGTTTTCTACGCATGTGACGAAAGCTGGTAGGGCTGCCCTCAACACATTCACCACAAGTTATTTACAATAATGACAGCCATCATCATGATGATCATCATGTGTGCTCAGCAAAAAAATATTGCCGCTACTGAGATATTATTTCTTCTTAAATATTCAAGATGGGGACGGTACTAGGTTGTTATTTTGTTGCATTTGCTCGCTTTTAACCTCAGGCATAGTCCATACACGTGCTGCTACTACTATCAGTTGTTGCTGTTACTAGTGAGTTCACTGGACTGACTTCAGGCGAGGGTTAGCTGGCATGGATCATTCTGCTAACATAAACCCACATGCGGCAGAAACTGTCAGATGCGTAACTTTTTAGTAGTATGTGAACGAGAGAGCATATTTGTATCATATAGTGGTCCACTATATTCATGTAGCATATTGCAGTAATATATTATTTTTAATTTGCCATGCCATATATAAATTACTTATTTGTATTTACTTGTTTTGTGAATATAATAATTGGCTTATGGTTTCAATTCTGTCATCGTCAAATGATGTATGTTCGTGACATTTTAAAAACAGTTTTATACATGGACATAATATGTTGATACATTTTGTTTAATATTGTATTTGGATTTTGTGCTAATTATGAAGTCACAATACCAAATGTTTAGCTTATTTGTGAATGTTATGGGGTTTTATTTAAGTGTTCTGGTAAAATTAGCGTAAGTGACAGTGATGGTGGTCTGATGGGTAATATTCTTCTTATGATGGTTAGTTTATTTGTTAAATAATGTTTACAGATTGAGAAATCCATTATGGCTTGTTGTATGGTTGAGAAAACCCATTGGCACCACTCAGCTGAGGCTGCGTGTTTTGAAGCATATTTTTGACACAGGAGAAAATTGAGGGTATTTAGCTGAGCAAGAAGCATCAGTGGGGAATGTCTCTCACACAGTGACAGAACCAGAGGTTTGAGGCTGGCGATAGAGAGAGTGAGAGGGGAGAGAGTGTGTATGAGAGAGAGAGAAAAAGTATGTCGCGCAAGGGGGAGTGAGAAAGAAGTACTATTTATTGTTTGGGTATTTATAACCATTTCACAAGTTTTCATTTGCCTTATTTTGTAAAGTGTTTCCATGCTCCAACATGTAGACCTGATTTTGTTATGTATAACTGTGTGTGTATTCGTGTGTGCGTCTTAAAGTATTTTATGTGGTTGTCTTGACTTGCACTAAAGCAACGGTTGGAGATCTGTGATGTTGAATGGCGGTGACCCATTTTATGTCAGATGTTTTAACATATGGCTGCAAATCCTGGACAATGAGTAAACATGCAAAAATATCCACAGAACCCTTGGAGATGCAATTTTATAGAAAAATGCTGAAAATTAATCCAAAATGAGCAATCTGAACATTTTGAGGTCAGTTTTTTGGCCACAAAATGAGAAGACAAAAACTGGTTTGACAACCTGAAAGATTTGTTTAAAGAGAGATAAAGGAAAACTGAGAGAAAATTCTTGACAGTCTTGTGTCATGACACGGAAGGGAGTCAACACTTGAATTGATCCATGCCATCGGACATCATAATTTGTGAAGTATGATCGGCCACGCTAGCCAGCAAGGCACTTGATGATGATGATGTGGAGTATACTATATTTATTTCTGCAGCTTGCATTTTTTTTGTTTTTTCTCCGTTTCTCTTTCAGTGTAGTGTGTCAATCTACTTTTTCCCCAGCATCTCTATCTCTATCTCATAGGTAAGTTTGTCCAATTTTAGCATGAACCTGTGTAAGGTTTACTCCGTCTAGATAGATTCCATCCAACTTTATCTCTGGGCAGATTTTGTTCTCTAACAATTTTGCTAAGGTATGGCTTTGTGACCTACTTATTGCACTTTCCAACTACTTTGGGATTTTTGCATGTGCAACTTGCACTTAGGACCTCCTTATCTGTGAAGGGTGGAGTATCCAGTATCCCTTCCCAAGAGGGGAATATGTGTTGTCATGAGAAATCCATAGGTCTTGTAAACATTTCAAGCCTTATGTTGGAAGTCAACCTGGTAGCTTTTGAGCTACAGGCAGACACCAAAACACCTCAGGCAGGCTCGTCTCCAGGTTGTGTGTAATCCTCCAAGCAGCAGTTCTGTGAACTAGGCATTAGTCATATGTACATTTGTTTTTAAGCCTGTAACAAGTTGACAGAGGGCACAAGCAGAGACTTACAGATAGAAACAACATCATCATCATGTGCCATGTCTATAAATAAGGACGGTCACAGTCTGACACCTCACATGATCACAATATGCCACCTCACATGATCACAAGTCCTGTGTCAGGTCCCAATTATGCCAGGCCATCTGGGTTTTTATCTTTTTGCCTTCCCCTTGCACTTTTCCCATCAAGATTGTCAATTTCTACTGGCCGTGAGATGTATATGCTTTTATACAATGCCCATTTTTCCAGTTTGTATTTTTATTTATTGCTGATAGCATTAAGGAACACTTCAGCAAAAAGCTGAGAGAAGAGATTCATTCAACAAGTCAGTTGAAATATTTGGGAGCACCTATGGCTAGAACATAAAGCATTGTGAAAGTAGTTGGCAGAGGGCACAAATGGAGACTTACAGATAGGAACACCATCTTCATCATCATCGTGTAATTGTATTATGAAATCTTGCATATGACAGTTTTGTATTGTTGTTTGAGACACAAAACGTTGCTTCTCTAATAAATGTCTTCAAAATGCCCAGCTAACAAATGTTGCAGTTATTGCTGTGTAAGTGAGCAGATGTTGAAGAGAGGAATCTGTAGAACTGGTGAGGGTTATGACGTGTTGTATTCTTTGAGAAGGCTGCTAGATATTGTGGGTGAGCTGTTTTCCTCTCAAATTTCAATTTCCTCTGTTGTTTTGTTGCAGGTTGTTGATAACCATCCTTGGTCAGATTACTTTGGCCTGCTATTGTTGTTATACATAAGTACACGCAATAAAGGTTGTCTCAACCTCAGTACAGCACAAATGGTGTAAACTAGTAGATCTTCACATAGAGTAGGACACTGGATAGGGTTGGCAAGGTATCCAGTTTCTTGTATAGTTATGAATAATCCACATTAATTTTAGTAGGTTTGACTGACCCCCAAAGCCATACTTGTTGGAAATAATGTTACCACTGACAGGGATTCTTTGTTTACTCTCAAATGATGGAGATTAAACAATATCCCCTCTGTTGGGTTGTATACAATCAGTTGTCACTCTGCTCCTCTCATGAGAAGACACAATATGACGATTGATGCGACTGCGGCACGTTAGGCATTCCCATGCATGCTCAGTCCTCTGACCAGCAGCCATCCTACAGTGTCTCTACTCACTATTCCAATGAGTTAGTTGTCTGCCCTACTGTTTTCAAGATGATATAGATGTGCTTATCCAGACTTCACTTCCAGGTCACACATTTGTCAGTATCTGCCGACCGAGCCTGCACTGCATTGATGATATCAGGCCTGTCCATGCTTCTTCCCGCTTGTATTGGTACATTATTTGCACACTGGTCAGTGCATTTGTTTTCCCTTTACACTGGCGTGTCTGGATACAGGCATAATAGTGAGTGATGTGAGGATATTTTACACTGTCTTTTTACCCTCCTAACATGGGCATTTGACTTGAAATTTACTGAGGAAAGTGCACAAAGAAGAGTTGCATTTTCTTCTGCACTTGAGTTTGGGCAAAAGGTCAGACAACTAAACATTAATGTTTATTGTTAGCTTAAAATATAAATATACATCCAACTTTTGATTCTTTGTCAGTAATTTTCTTTTTTTGACTGCATTTAAGTTTGGACAAAAGATCATAAGAATGGTGATTATGTTTCCATCCCTCTTTGATGTTTACTATTTGGCAACTTAAATTATAAATCCAAATTTTCATTCTTGACCAGCATCTTTCTTTCACATACATTAACAATTACACATTTTTAGTAGTGAGGTACATGAGACTGAGCTTCTAGAAATTCAACATTTTAGTGTCGTTTTTCAGATCCCACCTGCATTGCTAGTTGAATACAGCTGGCAGTGATTTTAATAAATGATGTAAGTGGTTTCAAGTTTTAACACTGAACTAATAAATGGTGTAAGTGTCCCCCATACTTTAAAAAGAGCACTGATTTGATCTATCAATACTAGGCAGTGCCATGTTATTAAAGATCTATGTTACACCATTTGAAAGCAACTTTGCCGCAGAGATAGTGGGTTCATTTCAGATCACAGTTTTTTCAGAGACCACTATGGGTTGTCATAGGAGCTACGGAGTTTGTGCTATATGCATCCCTTTTGGCATGACGCTCTGCGGAAAGAAGACCAAGCTGTTCAGCACCCAATGCAGTGAATTTGATACTCTTGCCACCAATCAGTTGCAACATTTAATATCTTGAGTGAACTTCACCTTAAATAGCACTGAATATTGCTATCATACTTTGGTTGAGTGATTGTATCGCAGTTTTTTAGCAAGACAAATTTGACAACTGCAACCAGAAGAGGCAAAATATGAAACAAGGATATGGGGCAGCAAGTGACAACAGTGGCATATGTTAAATTAAGGTTTTAGAAATAGGCAAATCAAATGGTTTGGTAATATCACAAAAACAGTGCCACACAAGGTGCTTCATCCTTTAGATGAAAATAGGAGCACGCAGGATGGAAACAGCAAGAAGTGTGACCCTGTAAAGCTTGGAATATCTGAGGCTGAAAATAGCATCATGTATAAAGAACAGTGAGGGTCTCACAAATGTCTATCGTGAACCTGATGCAAAGCTGGACTGATCTCTACTGTAAAATTAAAAATTAACATATGAAATGGCAAACACTTCTATTAAATCGTCTTTCAGGGTAAAACGGACAAGACCCCCCTCCCATGAAAAATAGCGTTTATCAACTTACAAGTCACTAGTGCTGTAATACTAATAGCCAGATACCTGCCAAAGTACAGTACTGAACATGAAAACATGCCATCAAACAACCACCTTCCAGACAACTACAGGGATGTCATGAACCTGAAACTTGTGCTTTGACTTAGAATCTAGAGATCTGAGTGGGAATGAGGCAGAATTTGATGTGGAAAAGCCAAACGGGGGATGGAGGAGGAGGAGAAATTGAGTATAAGCCAAACACCAAAAACCAGCACTATATTGTAATTGCCAACAATGTTGGTCAAACTTGTGATATATGCAATCAGACATTTTGATGCACTCGTTTTGGGATGAACATTTACAGGAATTGCTATCTTTGATAACCTTCCCATAATTCAGCAGTTTTGTAAAATTTGACACAAAATGTACAGGAAACTAAGTTTACACATAGTATGGACAGAGATTTGGCATAGTACTTGAGAACTGGGTATTTTCTGTCATTCTCTGGAGTCTATTTTAGAAATGTTTGTTAATTACTATTCAATTACTAATCAATTGGTGTGTAATTATGTTTGGTTGCATTTCATATACCCATCTGTTTTTACCATATGTTGTATTTTCATGTCCGACTCACTACTCTCTCTCTCCCCTTCATTTCCTTCTTGTGCCAGATGAATATTCTCATAAGCTGGCTGACTACAAGCATTCAAATCACATTTGTTAAATTGAAACAGCTTGTTTTATTTAAAGGTGTTTTTAGTTGCATTTCTCAACCATTATTGGTAATATCTTTTATAAATTACAATAATTTCATGCACATCATTAATATGATTGTATTCTTGTTTTTATATAAATTGGAAAGTTGTAGAAATAACTCTAAACCATACAGTACAAATAAATGCACATTGTGTTGTATCAGATTGAAGTTTGTTTTTGCAGGATGTTGAAGTAATGTTTGTAAATAAAGAGACTACTTTGGTGTAGCAAGGAAATTAAATTGTGTATCAAATGTTAAGCACCAGGATTGTTATATACTCTCTCTCTCTCTCTCTTGTTTAACAAGCCAAACAAAAAGTAGGATCGGATCAATCAAAAATTGATGCCGGAAAATAGGAAGCAGTTGATTTAAAAGGTAGCAGACACACAAATACAACATGTGGGCAATATAAATAAGCCCTTGGCAGATATGGGAAGTCATTTAAGATGATTGATTAAGCATCCTATGGCACTTAATCAGATCAGTAAGCTTCCCCTGTTGGTGCCTGTTCTTGAGAGAGTATAACTGTTTCTCCCTGAGGTTTTCTCACTTTAAGCTTCCACAAAGACTCATTGGTGTTATTCACTTGATATACATGTCTGCAGCATGGATGAGACTTCATTACTTTGTACTTTGTCAGTGTGTATCTTCTGTTTAAAAAAATGGCTGTTGAAAATAAATTGATAATTAATAAGCAGGTGATAGTCTAATTTATTTCTATTCTTTCACTTTAGATTCTATTAAATTAGACTTTACAGAGCAAGTTCAAAAACAGCATTTACGTCTCTTGAATCTGCATTGTTAAAATATTGTAAACAACAATTGGCCGATTGAAAGCAAACATCATTCTTTATTTTCTGTTGCAGCTTCGATAATAAAGTGTACATACAACCTTTTATCAAAAACTGTTTATGGTCTCTGTATTTTCATATTTACAAACACTTTATTATAATGAATTTCTCTTTCAGTTACAATGCACAACATTCTATTATATTTATTTATACACGCAAAAGTACATGAAAATTCAGTAAACAAAACAAGATATATATAAATCTTTGTGCCCCTTCCCCCGACAAAATTGATATGAGTATAAATGAACAAGGTACACTATGCATACTACAAGGGACAATATAATTAAAGATACCATAATTAGATGAACTCACATAACTTCTAAATAGTTCTTGCACCAGACCAGGTGTCTGTAACCTTTTTATAGTGTTGTGCTAAAATGTAAAGGTCTCTTAAAGGAGCATGAATAAGTTTTATTTTTGTTTTTTTTTGAGTCATTTTAATGGCACTGTATTACTTAATAATACCATCAACTTTTGTGCTGATTATTGGACTATATTAGCATGAGAGTGTGACAGCAGACAGAACTGACTTTTGTGCTACAATCATTGGACTGTACTAGCATGAGAGAGTGACAGCAGACAGAACTGACTTTTGTGCTACAATCATTGGACTGTACTAGCATGAGAGTGTGACAACAGAGAGAACTGACTTTTGTGCTATGATTATTGGACTGTACTAACATGAGAGTGTGACAGCAGAGAGAACTGACTTTTGTGCTACAATCATTGGACTGTACTAACATGAGAGTGTGACAGCAGAGAGAACTGACTTTTGTGCTATGATTATTGGACTGTACTAGCATGAGAGAGTGACAACAGAGAGAACTGACTTTTGTGCTACAATCATTGGACTGTACTAGCATGAGAGTGTGACAACAGAGAGAACTGACTTTTGTGCTACAATCATTGGACTGTACTAGCATGAGAGTGTGACAACAGAGAGAACTGACATTTCTGCTACAATCATTGGACTGTACTAGCATGAGAGTGTGACAGCAGAGAGAACTGACTTTTGTGCTACAATCATTGGACTGTACTAGCATGAGAGTGTGACAACAGAGAGAACTGACATTTGTGCTACAATCATTGGACTGTACTAGCATGAGAGTGTGACAGCAGAGAGAACTGACTTTTGTGCTACAATCATTGGACTGTACTAGCATGAGAGTGTGACAACAGAGAGAACTGACATTTGTGCTACAATCATTGGACTGTACTAGCATGAGAGTGTGACAACAGAGAGAACTGACTTTTGTGCTATGATTATTGGACTGTACTAGCATGAGAGAGTGACAACAGAGAGAACTGACTTTTGTGCTACAATCATTGGACTGTACTAGCATGAGAGTGTGACAACAGAGAGAACTGACTTTTGTGCTACAATCATTGGACTGTACTAGCATGAGAGTGTGACAACAGAGAGAACTGACATTTCTGCTACAATCATTGGACTGTACTAGCATGAGAGTGTGACAGCAGAGAGAACTGACTTTTGTGCTACAATCATTGGACTGTACTAGCATGAGTGTGTGACAACAGAGAGAACTGACATTTGTGCTACAATCATTGGACTGTACTAGCATGAGAGTGTGACAACAGAGAGAACTGACTTTTGTGCTATGATTATTGGACTATACTAGCATGAGTGTGACAGCAGAGAGAACTGACTTTTGTGCTACAATCATTGGACTGTACTAGCATGAGAGTGTGACAACAGAGAGAACTGACTTTTGTGCTATGATTATTGGACTATACTAGCATGAGAGTGTGACAGCAGAGAGAACTGACTTTTGTGCTACAATCATTGGACTGTACTAGCATGAGAGTGTGACAACAGAGAGAACTGACTTTTGTGCTATGATCATTGGACTGTACTAGCATGAGAGAGTGACAAGAGAGAGAACTGACTTTTGTGCTACGATCATTGGACTGTGCTAGCATGAGAGTGTGACAGCAGAGAGAACTGACTTTTGTGCTACAATCATTGGACTGTGCTAACATGAGAGTGTGACAGCAGAGAGAACTGACTTTTGTGCTATGATCATTGGACTGTACTAGCATGAGAGTGCGACAGCAGAGAACTTTGAGGTTAGTAATGGGGTGGCCAGGAGAGAGGGGAAGGATAGGAAGGAAATAGAAATGTTATCAAGGTCAGTCTTTGTTGTGTGCATCAGATCGCAGATTCTTGCCTCCAGAGTCTTAACAAATTCTGTTTCAAGGGATGTAAAAATAGCTATCGTTTGAAAAGAATTGTATGTGAGGAAACATCCAGATAACCTTACTGAATATCTAACCGGATGTAACAAGACTACTGAATATCTAACCGGATGTAACAAGACTACTGAATATCTAATTGGATATAACAAGACTACTGAATATCTAATTGATATAACAAGACTACTGAATATCTAATTGGATATAACAAGACTACTGAATATCTAATTGATATAACAAGACTACTGAATATCTAATTGGATATAACAAGACTACTGAATATCTAATTGGATATAACAAGACTACTGAATATCTAATTGGATATAACAAGACTACTGAATATCTAATTGGATATAACAAGACTACTGAATATTTAATTGGAAATAAGACTACTGAATATTTAATTGGAAATAACAAGACTACTGAATATTTAATTGGATATAACAAGACTACTGAATATCTTGATATAACAAGACTACTGAATATCTAATTGGATATAACAAGACTACTGAATATCTAATTGATATAACAAGACTACTGAATATCTAATTGGATATAACAAGACTATTGAATTTCTAACTGGATGTAACAAGACATCTGAATTTCTAATTGGATATAACAAGACTACTGAATATTTAATTGATATAACAAGACTACTGAATATTTAACTGGATATAACAAGACTACCAACAGGATATAATAATAACACTGAATATCTAATTGATATAACAAGACTACTGAATATCTAATTGGATATAACAAGACTATTGAATTTCTAACTGGATGTAACAAGACATCTGAATTTCTAATTGGATATAACAAGACTACTGAATATTTAATTGATATAACAAGACTACTGAATATTTAACTGGAAATAACAAGACTACCAACAGGATATAATAATAACACTGAATATCTAATTGATATAACAAGACTACTGAATATTTAACTGGATATAACAAGACTACCAACAGGATATAATAATAACACTGAATATCTAACTGGATACAAAAAGACTAGCAGCATCATCATCCTGCAGCGGGTCTTTTGAACAATGTCGATTTCATCGCTGCCCGCTGGAAAGACTGGCTAGTCTCCCTTGTACATTTTCATATATTCAGGGTGACTTTCATGTCCTGTGTCTGCCATAATGTTGGCTGATCATTCCTTGCATCTTCTTCCCGGAATCATGCCTTCCCTCCACGTTGTGTAATGTGGCTAAAGTATTTCAGTGTCAGAGACATGAAGCTGTTTATGTGCCAGTTTTCTTGGGTGTCGTTTCATATCCTGAAAGTTTACACTACAAGGACAGAGTGTTTTTGGCACCTTGTGATAAGATAATGTTCTGCAAGGGAACTGCAACGTGATGATGATGATGTGATTATTTTAGACCAAACTATTTGTCTGAACCTTTGATTAAAACTGTTGGATACTGTGAAATGTACACAAGAACCTTTGATCAAATTGTTGAATTCTGTGAAAGGTACACAAGAACCTTTGATCAAACTGTTGAATTTTGTGAAGGGTACATAAGAACCTTTGATCAAATTGTTGAATTCTGTGAAAGGTACATAAGAACCTTTGATCAAACTGTTGAATTCTCTGATTATTACATGAGAACCTTTGGTCAAATTGTTTACTTCTCTAAATGGTACACAAGGGATGCTTATAAAACTGATTATATACTCTAAAAATTCTTTCAATATCTTTTGAAAAAGACAATACAGCGAACACGGTTTATCACATAACATGAAAGCAGTCTATCCTGATGGTCAAGCAACAAACAAACATATCAAACAGATCTTGCATGAGCAGACCTATCTTTGAAGCCAGCTAGTATATCTTTCTTACACAGTTCATAGCTGTTAATCTGTCAGCATTCACAAAATAAATTAAAATTTAGCTAATGTAAAGCTGTGAACGCTTCCGCTTTCTGTTTACTTTCATATTCACCAGTGGAAACAGGCAATTAATAATTCTGTCATCTATTAAGGAAAGATGGGCGGAGACGTTTATCTTCATGGGTCTTCTGTGTAGTTATTGATATTATGTATGCATATTTCTGAATTACTTTTGCTTTGTTTTCCCCCTATGCTTACTTTGAACTCGTACTAATGTAAGTGCACTGGACTTATTGTGGTCGAACGGATAAAAACACTGGCTCTTCAAACTTCTGTTACGCTGATAGCGAGAGCTAGGCGGTTCAACCCCTACACCGGGATTAAGCATGGACTTCTCATTCAGAAAGCAATGCCAAACTAGTGAACATACAACTGCTTAAACAAATCAACCTGGGGTTGATCGCAACATCCTGCGAAGGACATGCCACATGTTTTCCCCAGCTTTCCCTATTACCAGCAAAACTTGCTATCAGGTGAACTCCGACCCACTTATGAGGTACTTATTTATGTATTTATAAGTCAAAAATTAAAAGTCAGCATTTAAGCCTAAACGACTAGAGTGAAGAATTAACCCACCACGCCGCGATCAGCTGAGAAAGTTAAAACCTCTCAGCCACCCTGACCCTCCAGAATGGACTCAAAGCTGTTAAATAACATGTCAACAAAATTATGTTGTTTCTACGCATGTTTCAACAGATAACATACTGCCTTAACTTACATACACACTTCTGATCTTCACATCAATATGCAATCGCATTTCTAACTTTAGGAAAGAAAGAGCTTTGTTCCTGCATAGAAGCCCAGAGTTATCTTCAATGAATAAAGCAAAAATGGCAATATTAGGTATATTTTCTTCCCTTCTGCTGTTCCATTGTCATTTTCAGGCGCCTCGTTTGCAGCACTCACTGACAATCATGACTCTCCAGTCCTCTGATATTTTCATGAAGTTAATGTCACTATTTGTTGCCCTGGTGTTTAAGCTTTCCAAACATTTTAACTGTGCCCCTTTCTGCCTCTTTTTAAAAGTATTTTCCCCAAACAAGGCTAGTTTCTCTATCCCACCTCTTTTATTGATATATCCCCAAACCAGGCTAATTTCTCTATCCCACCTCTTTTATTGATATATCCCCAAACCAGGCTAATTTTCCAGTTCTACCTCTTTTATTGATATATCCCAAACAAGGCTAGTTTCTCAGTTCCACCTCTTATTGATATATCCCCAAGAATCCCACTTGGCTTTTATCAGTGATCTATTAATACCTGTAGCTCTCAGTACCTTGGCATTTATTCACTTCCTTCTCCACGATATTTCACATACACAAAAAATGTTCACTTCTGTGAACAAATGAGACTGACACAATATATGAGCAAATAATGATGTTAGAAATATTTCAAAGAAGGAACGTGTGTGTGAATTATGTCACTGGAGATTGTAAAAAGCAATTTTATTAAATAAGTGAATCTTGAAAATATATTAGCATATAATATTCACCTCCTAAAAGCTTATCAAATCATTTTGAGGATACATTCGAAGTACACAGACAACTCAGGCAAATTTGAAATAGTGACAACGCAGGCAGACTGAATCAGAAGTTTGTAGTTGTGGTTCTGGCAAGATGAGATTTCTGTGTGTGTGTGTGCGTGCGTGCGCA
This sequence comes from Cepaea hortensis, assembly GCA_963921405.1. NCBI lineage: Eukaryota > Metazoa > Mollusca > Gastropoda > Stylommatophora > Helicidae > Cepaea > Cepaea hortensis. The sequence continues at coordinate 105,930,660 of OY992882.1, forward strand.
CGCGCGTGCATGAGGGAAGTGGTTCAGAAAGACATACAATCTGTGTACCACATACAATCTGTGTACCACAGGTACAGTCCGTATCTGTGGTTCAGACAGACACACAGTCAGTGTACCACTGATACAGTTAGATCTATGATTCACCCAGGAAGGTTAATCCAGTCAACAAATACCTGTAGACGTCGGATGTGTCTGCCTTACGGCACAAGAACGCAGCCCTGCTGTTAACAGGCACAACGCAATCACGTCTGAAAAAAAAACTGAATGAACGCAGCAAAAGAAGATCTATGGTTCCGACAGACATACAGTCAGTTAGTTAGTTAGTCGACAGATCATCCTCATTGCACATCGAACCATTCAGTCCGTAAGTGCTCGGATCCCCTTCTCAGCAAATCCCGCAACGTATAGCAATCTTCTTTGGCTTCCTGCGTAGTGTTCTTGTTTGGCCACCCCTCTTTTAATTTGCTGCTCTCGCAGTCTGGCCATTGTTGTAGATTCACAGTCATCACTTGGTTCTCGCAAAAGTCTTACTTCTCGTAGAGCATTCAGAATGTCAGCCTGGTCCATGGCGCGTCCGCCCTCCACAGTAGCCTCACCTGCAAGCTTGTCAGCCCGCTCATTTCCTTGTACTCCCGCATGCCCTGGCACGAAGATGAAACTAATCTTTGCCAGCCGAGACCGCTCCAGAGGCAGCAACCATTCTCTTCGGATCGACCCCTCCTCTATCCTCTTGATCATGTTCATTGAGTCGCTAAGGAAACAAGCCCCAGTGAATGTCTGTGTCTCGAGCCATGTTATTGCTTTACTTACTGCCATGACTTCCATAGTCAGGCTACTTGTGGTTTCAGTGAAAGCACCAGAGTCCTCCTTCACAATTCTCCCTCTGGCCTGAGCTGTAAAGGCCCATGAGCTTCTCACATGTCGGACGACCGACCCATCTGTGTAGATGACCGCGTCACCGTCTAGCGAATTCTCGAAAATCAACGCTTGTACTTCAGCCTCAACAGCAGCCGGATTTTCTTGTCTGCATTTTCTATTTAGTTGGATGCAAACTGAAAAGGATGTGCAGAAGTCTGTTGGCACTTGCACCCACTCCTCGCCATGTTCTAAGTCCTCAAGTGAACACACCTGTTGAAGAATGTCTTCGGCATCCACGACCGTCCTCTTTTTAACTTGCTGCCCTTCACCTTCCTAATTTCACTATGCAGTGGATGTTGTGTGTTTGCGTTAATTCTGAGGTAGGCGCGTGCCCTGCAACCTTGTATTCTCTCTTCAATGGTTGGAAACCCAAGAAGGTAGCGCATCGCCCTGCATGCTGTATCTCTTGTACATCCAAGAATAATGCGCATAGCTTCATTCTGTATCCTTTCCATCCTTACTATCTGCTTATGGCTGAGAGTCAGGATTGCCATTGCATACTCCAAAACAGACATGACCAGCCCCTCGTACAGAAGACATAGATGGCGCTGCTCACAGTTTGCTGCCGCCATCACCCGCATCGCTGCCAAACCCCGCTTGGCCTTTGTTATCACCTGGTCTATGTGCACATTATAAGCAAGGCTTCGATCAAACCGTATTCCCAGCTAATTCATTGCCTGCGTTCTTTCCATCGTCTCTGAACACAGCATTACAGTTGGTGTTGGAGTGTTGACAATATGATTATTCAACGAGAACCAAGTCACTGTTGCCTTTGTTGGGTTGACCATTGCCCCAGCTTCATCACACCAAGTACTTATGTGATTGAGTTCGGTTTGTAGTTCCACAGCAACCTCCTCTCTATCCTTACCCTGACGATACACTAAAACATCATCGGCATATGACAATGTCCTGCCAGGTCCAGTGATCTGCTCACTGGTGATTCTCACTGTGTAGGCGTTGAACAGTACCGGAGATAATGGTGATCCCTGTGGTAGGCCAGGATATATTGTTGTTGGTTCCGAAGTCCAACTGCCACATCTAAATACTACTTTCCGTTGGAAGAGGGCTGCAGTGATCCAACTAAGGAGGAATGGACTTACGTTTAGTTCGAGAAGCTGAAACATTAAAAAATCCAGTGGTACTCTGTTGTATGCGTCCTCAAGATCAATCGCTGCAGCAACGGTTTCAGTGCCTGAGTGGAAACCTTCATAGACATCCTGGGCAAAGACTGCTGCATTGGTCCAGGTTTCTCTTTTTGGACGGTACCCACCCAGGGTAGGTGGGAAAACACCTTGCCTCTCTAGTTGGCTTGATATTTTCCTGGCAATTACCTTCTCCAGCAGCTTGCCTATTGTATTCTGCATGGTTATAATTCGATATCCCTGAATTTTCTTGTGGTCTTTGTCAGGCTTCGGCAAGGGAATCAGATAGCTGTGTAACCATTCCTCCTTGATGCTAGCACTCCCTATACTGTTGTTGTACATGTCTGCTAGTTTCTCTAGCTCATTGTCAGTGTACCACTGATACAGTTAGATCTATAGTTCACACAGACATACAATCTGTGTACCATGGATACAGTTAGATCTATGGTTTAGACAGACATACAGTCAGTGTAGCACAGATACAATTAGATCTATGGTTCAGACAGACATACAATCTGTGTACCATGGATACAGTTAGATCTATGGTTCAGACAGACATACAATATGTGTACCATGGATACAATTAGATCTATGGTTCAGACAGACATACAATCTGTGCACCATGGATACAGTTAGATCTATGGTTCAGACAGACATACAGTCAGTGTAGCACTGATACAGTTAGATCTATGGTTTAGACAGACATACAGTCAGTGTAGCACTGATACAGTTAGATCTATGGTTCAGACAGACATAAGTCAGTGTACCACTGATACAGTTAGATCTATGGTTCAGACAGACATACAATCTGTGTACTATGGATACAGTTAGATCTATGGTTCAGACAGACATACAATCTGTGCACCATGGATACAGTTAGATCTATGGTTCAGACAGAAATACTGTCAGTGTATCATGGATACAGTTAGATCTATGGTTCAGACAGACATACAGTCAGTGTAGCACTGATACAGTTAGATCTATGGTTCAGACAGACATAAGTCAGTGTACCACTGATACAGTTAGATCTATGGTTCAGACAGACATACAATCTGTGTACTATGGATACAGTTAGATCTATGGTTCAGACAGATATACAGTCTGTGTACCACTGATACAGTTAGATCTATGGTTCAGATAGACATACAATCTGTGTACCATGGATACAGTTAGATCTATGGTTCAGACAGACATACAATCTGTGTACCATGGATACAGTTAGATCTATGGTTCAGACAGCCATACAGACAGCGCACTACTGATACAGTTAGATCTATGGTTCAGACAGACATACAATCCAAAAAATAAAAATTTATCCATCCTGCTATGATAGTTTTAGTGACTGTACCAGTCTCTTCCGCTGTTGATGAGTCTATAGTATGAGCATTCTTCTGTTGATGTAAGTCTATGCTGTGAGTATGATGGTCTCTGCGTTTGATGAGTCCATGCTATGACAGTATCAGGGTTCCTTCTGTTGTATCCATGCTATGATATTATCATGGTTTCTTCTGTTGATGTATAGGTGTGTCCATATGACAGTATGAGTGTTTCTTTTGTTGTTAGTCCATGCTATGATAATATCAGGGTTTCTTTTGTTTATGTATCCTTGCTATGATAGTATCAGGGTTTCTTCTGATGTTGTGTCCATGCTATGATAATATCAGAGTCTCTTGTTGATGAATCTCTGTTATGATAGTTAAGGTGATAGTAGCAGCATCTCTTCTGTTAATGTGAATCCATGTTATGATAACACCAGTCTCTTCTGTTGTGAGTACATATTATGATAACAGTCTCTTCTGTTGATGTGAGTCCTTGTTTGATAACTGTCTCTTCTGCAACAGTATCAGGGTCTTTTCCAAGGACATAGTCTACAGCAGTTATTTTTTGCTGTTCGGCCATTTTCATTATGAGAACCTTTGGAAGTAGATTATAATGAAGAGACACACAACTGCTGCTTCTTGTTAGAACTCTTCAGCGAAAAGAAATAAGAACGGCAAGTCGTGTGGAGAACATAATGTGACCTGAGAACCAGTCAGACCTTCATACATAAAAAAAAATATACTAGAACAGATCTATTACATGTCCTGGGTAATTGGGAAACAAAAAAAGAAAGCAATCTGTGGAAAATTAAATACACACGACATAGCTACAAGTTAAACATGAAACAACACAAACTTACATGAACAAATATTAGCCAAGATTATTTACAATACAGAATAAAAACAATCAAATATACAGAAACCAAAATTTACAACAAAACATCTCTTATGGTTTAGTCCCAAATAAATGATAAAAAAAAAGTATCAGATTAGTGAAAGCAAACATTAAGAAAGAGTATTAGGCATTACATTTCTGTGTAAAGATATGATGGTCCCCTGACAGTATCTTTGGTTTAGTCCTATGTTACTTAACACTGCATGCCCTTTGTTTTTGTCCTATGTTACATAACACTGCATGCCCTTTGTTTTTGTCCTATGTTACATAACACTGCATGCCCTTTGTTTTTGTCCTATGTTACATAACACTGCATGCCCTTTGTGTTTGTCCTATGTTACACAACACTGCATGTCCTTTGTGTTTGTCCTGTGTTACATAACACTGCATGTCCTTTGTGTTTGTCCCATGTTACATAACACTGCATGACCTTTGTGTTTGTCCCATGTTACATAGAACTGCATGACCTTTGTGTTTGTCCCATGTTACATAGAACTCCATGTCCTTTGCAGGATGTTGCGATCAACGCCAGGTTAATTTTCTTATTAATTTTATGTTTAGTAATTTACCATGGCTTTCTGAACACTAAGGCAATATTTAAGTCTAACTGAACAATGTAGTGAATGGACTCATTACCCTGCCGCCAGTTAAACGCAAACGTGATAGAACTCGGCCATACTGATCTCAGTGCTATATAAATGTGATAGAACTCCACGGCCAGGCTGATCTCAGTGCTATATAAATGTGATAGAACTTGGCCACGCTGATCTCAGTGCTATATAAATGTGATAGAACTCCACAGCCAGGCTGATCTCAGTGCTATATAAATGTGATAGAACTCCACAGCCAGGCTGATCTCAGTGCTATATAAATGTGATAGAACTCGGCCACGCTGATCTCAGTGCTATATAAATGTGATAGAACTCCTCGGCCATGCTGATCTCAGTGCTATATAAATGTGATAGAACTCCTCGGCCATGCTGATCTCAGTGCTATATAAATGTGATAGAACTCCTTGGCCACGCTGATCTCAGTGCTATATAAATGTGATAGAACTCCTTGGCCATGCTGATCTCAGTGCTATATAAATGTGATAGAACTTGGCCACGATGATCTCAGTGCTATATAAATGTGATAGAACTTGGCCATGCTGATCTCAGTGCTATATAAATGTGATAGAACTCCTTGGACACGATATCTCAGTGCTATATAAATGTGATAGAACTCCTTGACCATGCTGATCTCAGTGCTATATAAATGTGATAGAACTCCTTGACCACGATGATCTCAGTGCTATATAAATGTGATAGAACTCATTGGCCACGATGATCTCAGTGCTATATAAATGTGATGGAACTCCTTGGCCACGCTGATCTCAGTGGTATATAAATGTGATAGAACTCCTTGACCATGCTGATCTCAGTGCTATATAAATGTGATAGAACTCCTCGGCCATGCAGATCTCAGTGCTATATAAATGTGATAGAACTCTGCAACGCTGATCTCAGTGCTATATAAATGTGATAGAAATCCTCGGCCATGCAGATCTCAGTGCTATATAAATGTGATAGAAATCCTCGGCCATGCAGATCTCAGTGCTATATAAATGTGATAGAACTCCTTGGCCACGATGATCTCAGTGCTATATAAATGTGATAGAACTCCTTGGCCATGATGATCTCAGTGCTATATAAATGTGATAGAACTTGGCCACGCTGATCTCAGTGATATATAAATGTGATAGAACTCGGCCACGCTGATCTCAGTGCTATATAAATGTGATAGAACTCGGCCACGATGATCTCAGTGCTATATAAATGTGATAGAACTCCTTGGCCATGATGATCTCAGTGCTATATAAATGTGATAGAACTTGGCCACGCTGATCTCAGTGATATATAAATGTGATAGAACTCCTCGGCCATGCTGATCTCAGTGCTATATAAATGTGATAGAACTCCTCGGCCATGCTGATCTCAGTGCTATATAAATGTGATAGAACTCCTTGGTCTCGATATCTCAGTGCTATATAAATGTGATAGAACTCCTTGGCCACGATGATCTCAGTGCTATATAAATGTGATACAACTCGGCCATGCTGATCTCAGCGCTATATAAATGTGATAGAACTCCTCGGCCATGCTGATCTCAGTGCTATATAAATGTGATAGAACTCCTTGGCCACGCTGATCTCAGTGCTATATAAATGTGATAGAACGTGGCCATGCTGATCTCAGTGCTATATAAATGTGATAGAACTCCTCGGCCACGATATCTCAGTGCTATATAAATGTGATAGAACTCCTCGGCCACGATATCTCAGTGCTATATAAATGTGATAGAACTCCTTGGCCACACTGATCTCAGTGCTATATAAATTTGATAGAACTCGGCCACGCTGATCTCAGTGCTATATAAATGTGATAGAACTCCTCGGCCATGCTGATCTCAGTGCTATATAAATGTGATAGAACTCCTTGGCCACGCTGATCTCAGTGCTATATAAATGTGATAGAACTCCTCGGCCATGCTGATCTCAGTGATATATAAATGTGATAGAACTCCACAGCCACGCTGATCTCAGTGCTATATAAATGTGATAGAACTCCACGGCCACGCTGATCTCAGTGCTATATAAATTTGATAGAACTCCTTGGCCACGCTGATCTCAGTGCTATATAAATGTGATAGAACTCCTTGGCCATGCTGATCTCAGTGCTATATAAATGTGATAGAACTCCTCGGCCATGCTGATCTCAGTGCTATATAAATGTGATAGAACTTGGCCACGCTGACCTCAGTGCTATATAAATGTGATAGAACTCCTCGGCCATGCTGATCTCAGTGATATATAAATGTGATAGAACTCCTCGGCCATGCAGATCTCAGTGTTATATAAATTTATGAAAACTAAAAACACGAAAATTCTACACAAAAATACTTTAGCAAGCTAGTGTTTGCTAGGAGGTTTTAGAGGGCAGAGTTAAAACACTTGAATGCAAGCTAGCCATCTGAAAGAATAAAACCATACTAAGGTTTGAACCTATGCCTTCAAATTTGATAAAATGGTATTCTAACTGCTTCGCAACCCACGTCTCTAAATACATCTTAAAAACAATACACAGAATGCATCTTGCAATCTAAAACAAACATTAAACCCTTTTGCCTTTCCTCCCAAATCATCAAAGAAAATATAATGCAATTTGACATATATGAAAGTTTATGTTATTTAAACTTGTGCTCATTACAAATCCGGAACATGATAAAGAAATAGCTAGCTAAACAATCTATGTTAGGTTTGTTATAAAATGTACAGGTGGGCTAGAAATATTTTACAACAAACGTAGTATTTTATACATGCACACACTAACAAAACTAAGTTACATGGTCAATCTACATTGTGGAACAAACTCTCTCAAAATATCATGGGAACGAAAGAACAAACAAGCATTACAATTTTGCTTTCTTTTGCAATATATCCACACCTGATTAAGAAATATAAAGGAGATACGGCAACAACTGACACACATTTAAAACATAACGAACCTGATCTTTGATACAACAATCAATAAAACATTAAAAACTGTCTCATAGAGACATAACTTAAGGCTGCTTGGAGCTCTTCAACATAGATCATAACAAGAAATTGGCGGTATTACAAATCAAAATAACGGCATGTGAAAAAACTGATCATGATTTGCTTGGTACAGACAGAGTGACCGTAACATTAATCTTAAAATGCTTTGCAAAAGAATGACAGTAACATTAACCTTAAACACCTCCCAAAGTATCATGTTAGTTGCATGTCCTTAACAGAACATGGCAATCAAGTTCAGCATTTTTTGGCCGTTTGTGATTTATAGGCCTGTTTATGTTCAGTAGTTTTCCATTACTTTCTGAATGACTGATGCTCCTACCATTAAAATCAACGCAAGGTGGGCTGTTTCCAAATAGTCTGCAGTTGATTTCACACCTTGACTCAGTGTCGGGGAATTGTGAAATGCAGTTCACTGCTCTTAAGCCATAGCGTCGCCATCAAAGTATGACAGTAACATTAATATTAAAATGCCTTATTTAGCAGAATTGAAACATTAGCCTTAAAATGCCTTCCATGGTACGACGGCAACGTTAATCTTAAAATAATTCCCAAAATATGGTAGTATCATGTCTCAAAATGCCTTCCTTCCCCACAACTTAAATTATGACGGAGCACTTTCGCCTCTAAAGTTGTGGCCAAGTGTTCAATCAAGAGTGACTTGATCTTTTCTGTACCTAGAATGTAACTTTTAAAGGATGTGGAGTTTCGTTATGTGTAAAGTATGATTGTTTAAAAAAAAAAAAAAAATATCTCTTCTAAAGTTTTTAAATAACGCTAAGTTAATGGTCAGCCACTTCCAAGACGTGTCAAAATTAGATTTGTGTTATAAAGAATATTGTTGGTTAGTTGCATATCCTTTACAGGATGCCGCAGTCAACCCCAGCATTTTTTGGCTGTTTGTGATTTCTTAGCAAATTTACATTCAGTAGTTTGCCATTGCTTTCTGAACAACTGGCACTAATGCCATTGTATGAAAATCAGTGCAAGGCGATCTGCTTAAAAAATGCCTGCAGCTGTACTTCAAATGCGGTATGCAGGATTACGGCAGGTTACTGGCCATAAACATACTACAAGAACGCTAACGAACTGGTTGTTCTTTAAAGGTTAACTCTATTCTGCTGGTGGTATATCCTGTATCTTATCTGTTGAAAGCTAAAATTACACTGGGAAATTGGTTAAACTCATAAAATGAACAAAATTTGTCACAAAAATATCCAGATGGATTTTATTTCAAGGAGAACGGAAAGTCAATCTTATAAAGTAGCTGTTTTCTAAAGAAAACTCTAGACAGTATGACCTTCATGATAAAAAATGTTTTTTGTTTTTAAATCAAACCAAATGAATAAAACTCTGTGGGAGAATAGGCAAAAACTCTATCCAAATCATGCACTCCTGGAGTAGGGGGAAATTAACTTATTCCATTTGTAATAATTTTATGCTGTGGCCAGAATTATTGATCAAACCCACAAAATTGACACACTGATGCTATATTATTACGCAAAAGGATTTGTGAAGTAGAACATATTATTTACCATATTAAAGGAAAATACTATGGAAACTATTGCTCTTCAAAAACTAAAAACCTGAATCAATTGTAACATGAGACAGAGAGACCTACAAAAATTAGATTTTTAAAAGCATGCATCTTTCCCATTGCAACATACACTTGTGAGACCTGGACACTTACTAAACAAGCTGAACAGCGCATAAATGCCTTTGGATACAAAAAAGAACAAATGCATCCATATGGCAAAAACTGAATATTGAAGAAGGTTGGCTACTAAAGATTATAAAACAAAGAAAATTGAAATAGTTTGGTCAATTGAAACGTCACGAAAGTTTGGAGAGAACAACAATAGAGGGGTATATGCCAGGGAAGAGAGGAAAAGGAAGGCCAAAGAGAAGATGGGTGCAGGATGTGGCGGATGATCTCCAGATTGGTGTATCGGATGAGGGACATCTTGCTTATGATCGAGAGGTTTTCCAGAAGGTTGTTATGGGAGCGAGGTTCTGCAAAGGACATGCTACTGAATGAATGAACTATGGAAACTGCTGCTGTATTCAGTATTTTGGAATATTTTTATGTTTAGTTAGTCTTTATTTCAGAAATACATGCATGCAAAACTAGTTTGGAAATCTGGAAACACATTTTTCCACTTATCTAGACCTTAATGAAATATCTGTTATTGTTGAGCAATCTAGCAGCTATATTTGTGTAGTTTATCCATTTATAATCACAGAAAATGTCAGAAAACACCGACTGCATGAATAGTTTCACATACTGTAAATGTGATTCTTGCAGTATGTATCATTCATTGCTACTCTTTGTACTTCACTTCTACTCAGGCATAGCAGAGGAAATATTCTAATATGTTGATTGCTGTAAGTTGTAATTTATTACTTAAGCTGTGAAAACCTTTAAAATATATTTAAACTGAATTAAAGTCAATTACAGTAACTTTTCTTATATGATATGATTTTCTTATAGATGATTATAAGCTATCAATAGTAAAACCTACCCTTCTTGGCAGAATTTTGACCACTATAACTGTCTCAGAAACACAAATAATAAATAATTGATCAATTTAAGTATCAGTTACACTAAAGCACTGTTTACATTTTTACTAGAATTCCAGGTTAAATGTGGATAAATATGAAACCATAGAAGAGAAATAGCAAAGAAATTAACCTAAATCTATTACAGATAAATGAAATAAACAATCAGCGAATCTGAAACTAGATGTTACATCTGGAATCAGTTAAAACTAGTGAAACTTGGCAGTGTCAGGCACTAAAAGATGGACTTTTAGGAGGGGGAAGGGGGTGTCTGCTGTACATAATGGTTCAAGTATTATCATAAGATTGTATTCTAAAGTATTTTTCATCAATAAAGAATGCAGCACAAAATTTCATTCAGATAAACACATTTTGGATCCGCTTTAACCAGTCTATAATAAATTACACTTAACTTTGTTAAATGCATCACTATATTTGTATAGACATAGACAGCAATTGTTTGATTAATTTTGGTGACCATCAAGTGTTTACGAAGAGCTGAATTCTTGTTCTGATCAAGGAGGAGGCTGCAAAGGCGGGGAACTAGAAATATCAGGTCTTGATAAGGGCTTTTTCATAACAGGAGGCTTGACTTTCATTGGAGGCTTCGGCTTTTGAGCAACAGGAGGGGGAGGATGAGTGGTTGAAGCAGGAATGATGGGCTGTACTGATTGTGTTGACATCAAAACCGGAGGAGCAGTAATTGTGGAGACAGGTGGAGAGGTGTGGGGGATGGATGATGTGACAGTGGAAGATTCAGGCTGGCTATGGGAGTCGGCAGTTTGACCTTTGCTCAGTACAGAATGCTGGGTTTTTTTCAGTGAGAAAGTAGAAAGGGCAGCTTGAGAAGAGATCATCGTAATACCATCTTCATCATGTTCTCTGGGGCAGCTTAGATTCCCAGACTCAAAAGATGCACTGAGTCTGCTTGTTGGATCATGGCGTACAACCGGAGGGGCTGTTGCCTTTTTCAAAGTTCCTTGGTTAGATTTGGCAAAATTTTCAGCAGCACTTATTGTTGGGCTGTCTGGCTCTATGGAATCTGTGGACGAGCTCGATATATCCCCATCAGGAAGATCAAGGACTAAATCTGGGGTGTGTTTTGGGGTTTGCTTTAGTTTGACTGCTGGCAGGGACATTCGTTTGTCCTGCTTCTGCTGCTGCTCCAGAGACTTTAGCCCGGCCATGACCTCCTCGAGAGCCGAGTCAATATCCACGCTGAAATCTTCTGGTGTTGTATCTGGCAATATACTAGACACCGTCCTAAGAGTCTCACTGCCTCCAGTGCTTCCTCTGCGTTCTATGTTTCTAAGAATAACTGTACCTTTATCACAAGCTTTAGAACCAATTGAGATTAATGAACTTGACACCTGGGATGCTGGCAGCATGGATGACTTCAGCATCTTTACTGATGGTGAACTTGAAGGTGATGCTTTTATTATCACTTTTTTATCAATCTCTTTCTTCTCAACTTGCTCGGAAATCAGACTTAGCTCTGGTGATGAAACCAATGTTGTGGTTGCCACATGCGGACTTGATGCAGATTTCACTGCATCTTTCTTGAGTACAGAATTGATACCTCCTCCACCAGAGTTGGGTAAACTTGAACCTGCTACCCACGGAGTTGGAGGAGGAGAAGCATCAGAATCAACTCCCAGGATGTCAGTCTCCCTTATAGCAACACTAGGTTGTGACAACGATTTATCAGAAGCATCCAAGCCGGAGTCGTCGCTGATTTGACGAGAAGGTTTTGCTGGCAAAGTCATACTTGAAGTCATGAGGTTCTTGTCTTCCTCATGGCTGTGCTGACTCTTGTTGTCCTCACTGAAAAGTATAACAATTATATCAGTATAACCACCTCTGAAGTCAGTTATATGGGAAAGCTAAGCCACACACAAAATTCAGTCCATCACTACTATAAATAGTCTATGGACTTTGCTTGAGTTCAAAGCGAGTGAGCGCAAAAAAAACCCAAATATATCAGTATAACAATGATACAAGTATAAATATTCTGTATGCTAAACTAAATATCTCTTGCTTTTATCCTCACTGACAGATGTAACAATTATATAAGTATAAATACTTGCTAATATGCTAAACTAAATATCTCTTGCTTTTATCCTCACTGACGTGTAACAATTATATAAGTATAAATACTTGCTAATATGCTAAACTAAATATCTCTTGCTTTTATCCTTACTGACAAGTATAAAATTATAACTAAATATTTCTTGCTTTTATCCTTACTGACAAGTATAAAATTATAACTAAATATCGCTTGCTTTTATCCTTACTGACATGTCTAAAATTATAACTAAATATCGCTTGCTTTTATTCTTACTGACTGACAAGTATAAAATTATAACTAAATATCTCTTGCTTTTATCCTCACTGACAAGTATAAAATTATAACTAAATATCTCTTGCTTTTATCCTCACTGACAAGTATAAAATTATAACTAAATATCGCTTGCTTTTATCCTTACTGACATGTATAAAATTATAACTAAATATCGCTTGCTTTTATTCTTACTGACTGACAAGTATAAAATTATAACTAAATATCTCTTGCTTTTATCCTCACTGACAAGTATAAAATTATAACTAAATATCGCTTGCTTTTATCCTTACTGACAAGTATAAAATTATAACTAAATATTGCTTGCTTTTATCCTTACTGACAAGTGTAACAATTATATAAGTATAAATACTTGCTAATATGCTAAACTAAATATCTCTTGCTTTTATCCTCACTAACAAGTATAAAATTATAACTAAACATCACTTGCTTTTTCTTTTTTTTTTTTACAATAGTGTGAACCAAAAATTATGTGTGTGTCATATCTCAACATAGCTTCCCTGTCTGGCAACACACTTGGTTCACCTGTCCACTAGCTTGCTGATGCCTTCTGGGAAAAAGTTTTTGGGTGTAGCCTTATATCCAATACCTTATTTGCGCACCTCTGATCCAGCAAATGTTCTTTCATAGATCCAAACAAGTGAAAGTCTGCTGGCACCAAGTCTGGACTGTATGCTGAATATTGCAAAACCTCACATTTCAGAGCACTTTATGCACAGCCATAGGAGGGCGGGCACTGTCGTGCAGCAACAATACTCCTTTTGAGAGAAGTCCTTGGCATTTCAGTTGTATCACAGGCTTTGGTTTGTCCACTAGCATGTCATTGTATCAACCTCTAGTCAGTTTCACCCCTTTCCTGGAAATAACCAACATAGGGCTCTTGATATCCCAAAGATGGCCATCATGACTTTCCCCAATAGATTCCTACTAGTTTTCTTAATCAGAGACAACAGGTGTTTCCTTTGAAATCTTTCTACTCATTTATATACTCTCCCCTGATTAAAAAAACTGCCTCCATACTGAACCATAATTCTTCTATAGATTTCATACCCTCAGACCACACAATGCCTTGTTATTCCACAGTACAAGTTGATAGTAGAAAAGCTATTATGTAATATATTTTGTAATCGCTACTGCTAAATCCTCATGACATCTACATGGGGTTTTCTTAAGAATCAATTTGTGTCCTGAAATGAGATTTGCCATTGTTTATATTCCTCCATGCACATTATAATAATGTTCCTGTTACTTAGCTGATTAAGTGCTGAAGGATAATATATCACCACATGTGATCTCCCATTTGAATGGAAGGACAATATATTGCCATACTAGAGTCATCGGTTACTTGTTTTATTTCATGGTATCTTTCACAGTTTCAATGCTCAGTGAATAGACATTTACATTATAATTTTTGCTCATTTCATTGTGTACCATGTTTGGTCCAAGCCTACTTATTGCTTGGCATTGAATCAGTTAATGACATTTCCCTCGTTTATAATGGCTCATGATGTCATAAGTCACTGCAACATCTCTCTGTTTAATTATGTACTGACTTCCTTCTCGAACTACCCACATATTTGACCAACTGTCTTTCTGTATATCTATCTACCTGCCAACCAACAAGCCTACCTTCCAACAAACCTACCAATTATCCCTCCCTCCCACCTGTATGTCTGTTTGTCCATATTTTTTAAAATGTTTATCTGTTCTTCTGTCTGTGAAAAAAGAGAAACAGCAGAGAAAGAGAGATAGAAAGAGAAAATGACAGAAAGAAAGAGAAAATGACAGAAAGAGACAATGATAGAGAGAGATAAAATAAAGGAAAACAGACAATAGGCACTTTATTTACAATAAAATAAAACATCCTTTCATTGTGTTGACAGGATTCTAACGTCAATATTATTGATATTCTTCCTATGGGCAACTTACCCATGCTTAACACTGATATACTTGTCTGGAATCAGCCCCTCCTTTCCACGGAAACAACCTTCCCACCAATCCTGTGAGACCTGGTTGTACAAAACCAAGATATCTCCACGCTTAAAGGATAGCTCACGCGGAGAGCGTGCGTCAAAATCAAACACTGCCTTGGCCTCAATGACGTCTGGTTCTATTGAGAAGAAAACAGAAAAAAAAACCAATTGATATGTTTCTGGATGATAGCAAGCAACTCCTCATGAATTTACCACTGATTTATGCCTGCTATAAGTTTATCACATGCTAATGTCAGGTCTTAGTCAGATATGACTGAGCTACCGAATGGCAGTAGACGGTACTACCTGATTTCTGTTGTTGGGCGGTGCTCACAAAACCCAGCATCCCACAATGTGCCAATGGCTTCGGGTGGAGGAGTGCAATCGGCAGCATACAAGCCTTACCCTAGTGCGAGGAAATGCAACCTAAAGATTAAATGCCATGGCAGGGCAGACCAGACCCTAAGCCTGGGTCGGCAACTAGTCTAAGATGGAAGCTCTGACAGGCGGACAGTTAAGAGTATTGCTTTGCTGATACCACAGCTTCTGCAACTTGTCTTGTTCCAGGCGTATTGGTGTTACCCCTCCTTTGGAGTAAACTATGCAGGTCAAGAGAGGAAACATGCTGCATGGGCAAAACATGGTCTCTAAATTCAGTCTAGGTTTTGTGTTATGGAGATATAACTCTATTTTACAAATTGCCAAGAGGGCAAGGTGCCAGACAAGTTTGTCTCTTTCTAAGCCATGTTTACAACAGGTTTAATAATTGGTATATGTCTCTATTTTCTGTACGTTACCAGGACCTATAAGGAAAGCAAAGAACAGTAACACTGTAATCATCATGCATGCCATAAGAGGTGACTGAGGAGGGTTGGCTATCCCAGCATGCAGAGAATTAGCTGAAAATCCAGCCAATCACGAATAAGTCCACCATGGGCGTGGCATGAGTTGGTTGAGGGTTTATACTCCACTGGGAGATGAGAGGCATGAGTTGGTTGAGGGTTTATACTCCACTGGGAGATGACAGGCATGAGTTGGTTGAGGGTTTATACTCCACTGGGAGATGAGAGGCATGAGTTGGTTGAGGGTTTATACTCCACTGGGAGATGAGAGGCATGAGTTGGTTGAGGGTTTATACTCCACTGGGAGATGAAAGGCATGAGTTGGTTGAGGGTTTATACTCCACTGGGAGATGAGAGGCATGAGTTGGTTGAGGGTTTATACTCCACTGGGAGATGAGAGGCATGAGTTGGTTGAGGGTTTATACTCCACTGGGAGATGACAGGCATGAGTTGGTTGAGGGTTTATACTCCACTGGGAGATGAAAGGCAGAAGGAGAAATCTCCTCTCACTCTCTCTCTCAACAGTCAAAATTGATCAAATTCACACCCATTTCAGTCAATAAAGATTGACACTGTTCACCCATTCATCATAACCATAACATTTATCACATGTATAATACGTCGGTCTCTGTGGCTAGGGGCTTGTGAAGGCCGTTTGTGAGCCTGTATACCCGGGTTCGAAACACAGTGGTGCTGGTTTTTTTCGAAGAAAGGTATTGGAGCCGGTCGTTCAGAAAGCAATGGCAAACTACTGAACGTAAAATTTACCCAGGAATCACGAACAGCGAAAATGCTGGGGTTGACTGCTATGTCCTGTGAAGGACATGCAACTAAAATAATATGTTATCTCTGTAATCTGTATGTTTGTCATCTATCTTTTTCTCCCACCATCACATATTTATCACATTTATATCTACTTCAGTCACTGAAGATTACACCATTCACATATCTATTACAGCAATACATTTATCACAGGTTTATACTTGTTATATGTCTCTATGTCTCTATGTCTCCCTCACCAGTCATAATTTTATCACAATTACACCTATTTCAGTTGTTAAAGATTTACAACATTCACACATCTTTGACAACCATAAATGTATCACATTTATACAACTGCAGGTGGGAGAACAGTGAGAAT
This sequence comes from Cepaea hortensis, assembly GCA_963921405.1. NCBI lineage: Eukaryota > Metazoa > Mollusca > Gastropoda > Stylommatophora > Helicidae > Cepaea > Cepaea hortensis. Next base: position 105,947,403 of record OY992882.1, read on the forward strand.
ACTATCTCTCAACCAGAAGAGTTTGGATCTTAACCCCAGTAGCCGAAAGCATTTGTTTCTATCAGAGATAAAATAAAAACTTAAAAACACATTGTAAAAAGATATATCTCACTGATCATCTGCCAATGGAGCGTAATCTCTCAATCAACTCATGCTAAAACCTCTGCAGTCTTGTTTATGATTGGTTAAATTTTACAGCTACAGTTTTCTGCAGGAGGATGAGGTTGCCAGCCTTAGGCCGACCCTCCTTCGCTGCCTCTTTACAGCATGCATGGCAGACTACAGAGCTACTATTCTTGGCTTCCCTTATAGGTCCTGGTAGCCCTGACATGACCACTGTTGACTATTTTAGAATAACTTCCCCATCAATACAATCAGTTTCATTTTATTTATCAAATAATGCAGAGATAAAGTCGCTGTTGCACAGTTAAAGTTAGTTGCATATCCTTTACAGGATGAACTGCATCCGTAACCCCTTTGCCATGGAGCCAGCTTTTGCACAGAGCTACCAAAATAATTCACTGTATTGTATTCAGTAATATCCTGTTGAACCCTTCTGGATTATATCTGGGATACATACATTGGCATGCTTCAACTTAAGAAATAAAAAATAATCAAAGAGAGGGAGCATCTATTGAATCTTGTTGGATGGTGTGTAGGGCAATGAGCAGACGGACAGATTGGCTGGGTGGGGTATTGATGCATGATAAGGCAGATGTGGTTAAGGACTTTAGGAATCATGTGTATAAGTGTGGAAGAGCAGATCACAGCCTAGAGAGAATGGTACGCAGGAAGTGGCTAGAGGATCTGATAGACAGTACTTGGAGGAAAGGCCAGATGCCTATATAATCTGACTGCAGTTAGTATCATTAGTATTGGGACTATTTGGTGGCTGTTGAAGATGAAGATGAAGATGAAGATGAAGATGAAGCATGTTTGGGAATGTCCCGAGAGCTGTGATGTCAGCTCAACTCAACTGGGATACATAGTATTTACTGTTATTCAGATAATGGATGTTAATGTTTGTTAGCTTATGGGTGGGTAGTGTTATATTTTTGCTATTTCATATTTTCTAGATTATACAATATCTTTCAGACAATTTTTATAATTGCATTGTACTATCCATCTGCATTTCTGTTAGTATATTTACAGCTTCTGCATAAGTGACTTAAATGATTATACAGTTTCTGCATAAGTGACTTAAATGATTACGATGTTACTTTGCAATCGCCTATATAGGAATTGTTCTTCTTGTGATGTATTGCTTAGTCACAAGAACAAACATTCTTAGCTAGGATGTCAATATGTCAAAGTACCAGAACAAACAATCTTAAATAGGAAATCAATATTGCAAATTCAGTTATTAATAATTTCAATCACTTATTGATAAGCTGCAAATTCAGTTTGCTTAAAATTTGACATAGAATAAAACTGTAAACCACAATAAATTATTCCCAGTATTTTTAGTGAAAATATGTGGCCCTTGAAGTGGTATATGATATACAAACAGTTCAAATAAATATGAAACAAGTTCTTGAAGCTTCTGACAGCCATAATTTACCCTTTAGTTTGTAAATCATGGTATGCAAATAATATCCTTTAGTAAAATCAATTATGAGAATAAATAAAAAAAAATTAAGAAATCATGTAAATACAACTTTCTGGGCATTTGGGGAATGAAAAAATGGTGAGTAATTATAGAGAGGAAAAGCAACGTTATTGTGATACCATGTGCCCATAAGCCAAAGATACTTGTGCATAATATTTTTTACAGAGGCTCAAGAGAGAGAGATAAAATCACCCTCTCTTACTTAGCACACTGCTCAAAAGGAACCACATTTTTTTTCAGAAATAATGGAGAGCCAAAGGTAAATGTGTGGATCATTTGGCTGCAAATCTGAAGTGAAAGCTTGTTTCCGAGGCATGTCTGCCTGTATGTGCCATGGAATTAATTCGACTCCCTGGGTGCTCTGAAGGTAGTAGATCTGTTTTCAGACTGTTGTTCAGACTTCAAGTGCAATCTTTCCAGAGATTCCTGAGGGTCATCACTGATGCTGAAAGATATTTCTGGGTGTCATTACTGATACAATGGAGTTTGTGCTTTGCATGATGCTTTCGGAGACCACTTGCTGCTTTACAGAGATAGACTGAACCAGATGGAGTAAAACTTGGTGCAATGAAGCCAGTGTTCTCAACTTTAACTTTGAGTCTATTATTATTTGAAAAAATGGCAGATGACATTTTCATTGTTCGAGTCTTTCATTTCCAATTTATTTTTCACACAAACAAATGATTGTTAGAATGTTTATGAATGACTGCCATGATGCAAGTGGTCCAGCAGTAGATAACAGTCTGTTAATCAGTTTAGCTAGTGCCTGGTTGTTAGTTAAGTGCAATTACCTTATGACTGATGATAATAATATATAAGCACAGAAAGGCATGAGTGGGGTATGCAAAATGTGAGGAAGGTATATTTGTGACTCAAGATAAAAAGTAACATTTTTGTCTGTAAGCTGTATATGGACACTGCCCACAGGTTGACAATGCAATTACAAGAAGCAGCTGTTGTCGTACATCTAACTGACGAGTTATGTTTTATTTACAAATAAGCATAATACATATTCAGGACACTAAGTTTTAAAATAATAGACACAACATTTGATTTGGTCTCATATGACAGTAATGTAAAGGGAGTAAGGGAGGGAGGGAGGGAGGAGGGAGGGAGGGAGGGAGAGAGAGAGAGGGAGAGAGAGAGAGAGATTTGTTTTAATTTACGTTTCTGAAAAATAATACCAGAAATGTCAGGAACTATATATGTAGATGGGGAAAAGAAAGATGGGAAAAAAAAAAATTACAGCAGGGATGTAGTTTATAAAGAAATACATTAGACCCTGAAAGATACTCTTAAGCATGAGAATCTAATTTCACATTTTCAACTCAGTGCCAAACAACAGGAGAAATATAACTCATATCACGATGCCTGAACAGACAGATCATTCTGAATGCCCACCACGCCGATGTGAATATATTTGCTTCCCAAAATCTGATACACAAGATGATATATTCTACCACAATGACCAATTCTCATGCACTCTGAACAACAAAGAAACAACAATTTTTACAAGCTGATGCAACAGAACATTTGATGGCAGAAATAGTTGATTCTTTCTGCTAGTGACTTCAAAGTTGAGTCTCTCAAGACAAAGCCACCAACCTGGTATTACTGACTGTACAAGACGATTTCTGTATATTATATGTAGGACATCAAATATTTACGTATACCAGAAGATTTACACAGAAGAAATACATGCTGTTACAAAACTGAAAAACACTGAAAATAACACAAGAAAGCAGAATCCTTGCACATGCTGTAGTCTTTTCAATGTAGAGCTTGGTCTACAAAGCCCATCCTCCACATATGGAAAACAGATAGGCAATAATCAACAAACAGGCCAAATAGTGCACTGATATCTCGCCAAACAGTGCACTGATACTCAGGCAAACAATCAACTAGGTCTAACAACAATAAATAACCAGGCCAATTAACAATGGGAGCCACGGTTGAACAGTGGCAAGATTAGACCAGAGAAGACATGAGAAGTCAGCAATCTTGAGAACTCATCCACAGGGAACCTAATATAAGAGTATAATGAATCTCTAGAAACATACAGAAGCTAAATAATTTATATGATTTCAATACCAAAGAGCCAAAGCAAACTCATCGAAGAATACAGAGACCAGAAAACAACGTGATTCCGGTGTCTTACGTGAATGAAACCAGACTATTTGCCTTGCTTTGCCTACAATATTAAAACATGTGGTTTTAAACTATGTGGAAGAAGGGAACTTTGGCTAATTTACCGATGTCCCCTCAGGCTCAGGATTTGATCTCAGCACAGGGCTGGGAAGTTTCCCCCCAACCGTTGCTACCTGATGCTATCACAGGCTCCCTTGACCTCTTGGGTAGTGAGGTCAGGTACCTTGACTACTCAGTTAAGGTTGAAACAAAGGAGGTCCTGTGTACAAGCGGTGCATGTTTAAACTCCCACGGAAATTTTGAAATCACAAAGTGCAGTTCTGGCAAAATTGTTAGGAAAAGAAAACTTGCCCCTTGGTAAATAGACCCCATTACCTTGGATGGAATCTGTCTAATGAGAGCAACCCTTACAAAAATGCATGCCGAAGCTGGATACACTGACCTCTGATGTGCAGAACTAGGTGCGACGCAGTTTCCTCACAGCAAAAGAATTGAAGAATAAACCATACAGAAGACCCAGACTCATACTGATAACATTATAAATATTCTACAATGGCAAGGGATCTCAACAGCCAGGGTGACAAGCCAGGCACAACAGCTGGGTCAGAAGAACTTCATCAGTTGCCTTCATTCTACCAGTGGTTAGACAGGGTATAACCCTCACTGAAGCTCTGTGATCATAAGGCTCATCTGCAATATCTATTAGAGATATGGTAATAACAGAGATGGTATAAAAAGGACTTTCACTAAATATCAAGAAACAGAAGCAATGGTCATATCAAAGGAAAAATCAAAATAAATAAATTCTAATATCCAGGGGCTATCATAATACCAGATGGAAGATGCATGACAGGATTTAAGAACAAAATAGACCAAGCAAACATGGTGTTCCAGAAGATGAAAGGTGTCTCATTAGATATCAGAAGAATACTGAAATAATAAAACTTATCCTGCTGTACGACAATAAATCTTGGAATGTGTATAGATAAATGAGGATGAACTTGGATGCAACAAAGTTATGATTACTGAGATGGATGTTGCGAATACTTAGGATTGCCAAAGTAACTAACAAGTGCTTCACAAAGGCTAATGAAAGGAGAACATTATGTACAATTATAAGACAGAGACAAGGCTCTGATCATGTAATGAGAAGAGAGGATTTACACAACATCAACATGACTAGACAGGTCAACGGTACAAGAGCCGGAGGCAGGTCAAGAGTAATTATTCTGGATGGCCTTCAATGATGGCATAGACAAATATCATCAACAGAATTGATAAAAAAAAACCAAGAACTGAGATCTGTGGCAATACATGAATGCACACAGCAATTGACAGGGAACATGATAATGATGATGCCTCAAATACATGATAATACTGAGTCAGCAATCTAGCTAAGCTGTGCAGGAGTTTCTATGAGGGAAACTTGGGAACTAGAGGGAAAGCACATTTTTGTAAAGTGAAAAGTTTTATTTTAAAAACTGTTTGAAAAACTATAAACAACAAGTGAAAAGTGTAGTCAGTTATACAAGAAGATTAAGAATTCTGAACAAAATTGGGTTACCTTAAGTTGATCTACACATTACAAGACAATTAACAAAAAGAATCTCACATGTGGGAAAAATGTGGCAATAAAAAATAGTAGCTGAACAAATGATGAGAAATGTGTTCGCTGCACAAAGAAACATGACAATTAGAAATACAATTGAATGTGTTTTAGTTAAACAAATAACCAAAAATTCTGTTACTGTGTTATAAAAATAAAGACACCAAACCTCATTTGTGCAAATTGGGGCAATGTGTGAAAAACATTAGTAAACTTTATTCGTGCTGAAAAGTTGTGAATGAAGGATTAGAATTCAGATATTCATATCCGATTATAAACACCACGTAAAAGAAATATGAACAACACCTACGCAAGACAAACAAAGGTTACAATGGCTGACGGGGGAGTCTGAGAAAGTATCTACAGTACTAGGTTTTTAAACTAATTAAATCAAATAGTTAACAGACTGACAAAACAGTTAACATAACATCTCCAGGTAACAAATGGTCAACACAATCAACAGGCAACAAATGTGGGACCAGTGTAAAAATGCAAGAACCTGCCTTACCATACACAGACTCTGAAAGCAACACCAAGAATGTTGGTTAGAACAAATATAGGGGAAGGATACATTAATGATAATTCTCATTAAATACACACCACAATATTATCATCATGTGCCACATGTATATGAGATGTAAGAATATATGAGCTAAGATATCAAGATTCTGACAACAAATTTTCTTTTCAATTCTGAAAATAAATATTTTAATATCTGATACAAATGAAATGAATGAATCATTGTAAAATAAACCAAGGACACATTATTAAGAAGATGAACATGTAAACACCTTTACCAAATGATAATTTTAATGATGAGTAATGAGAAGCTTTTCACGTTAAATACGAGGTTTTAAAAAAATAATTTTAACTCAAAATGAAGTGTTTTCAGGAATATTCTATTTTGTACGATAAATCTGCACTCAGATAAATTATACTGAAGCATTGATATAGCAACTACCACTGAATACATCTCAAAAAACATAAAAATTGTGTAAAGGACACTCTTCCACACCCTGAAGCATATAGTGTATGTTAATAGCCCCATATTTTTGTAGACCAATCAATATTATGTCGGCCATCTTTATTTCCCAGAACAGATCTCCTTGTACCTCTTTAGTTTGGGGCAGCCTGAGAAGCCAGGTCAATGTAACAATAATTCCTGCCTCCAAGGGTGGAAATTGAATACATGACTACCAACCTGGCAGGCCAGCATGTTAACCTCTGAACTACCAAAGCACCCACAGCGGACATCTTTTTCAGCTGCTCTTTGTTCTCTATTGGAGCATAGGCTCTCAACTACCTCATTCCGAGCCATCCTTTCTTTTGTTATCTCATGCAGCTCCCTCCATGTCCTCCCCATATTAGTCATCTCTGGCTCTAATTCTCTTCATGTGTTTTTAGGTCTCTATTTGTTTTGCCATTGGTTTCAAAGGAGGGTTTTCTAGTTCTACCATTATCAGGTTTTCTCAATGTGTGTCCTCTGTAGCACCCGCTTCTTTTCCTTGTCTCTAGATTTGCTGACATATTTCTAGTTCTTCCCCAAGCCATTAGTGATTCTGCCATATCAATTTAGTCTTTCTAATTCTTCCCAGGCCATTAGTGATTCTGCCATATCAATTTAGTCTTTCTAGTTCTTCCCCAAGCCATTAGTGATTCTGCCATATCAATTTAGTCTTTCTAGTTCTTCCCCAAGCCATTAGTGATTCTGCCATATCAATTTAGTCTTTCTAGTTCTTCCCCAGGCCATTAGTGATTCTGCCATATCAGTTTAGTCTTTCTAGTTCTTCTCCTGGCCATTAGTGATTCTGCCATTTCTGCTTCTTCTTCTGCATTCATCTGGAGTTTTTTATCCCCGGACGTGATTGCGTTGTGCCTGTTTCTTCCCGGGGGATTCTGCCATTTCAATTTAGTCTTTCTATTTTATGCAGATACTGGTTAACTGGTTAAGTGTGTTGGGGTGATAAATTGTCTTAAGCGACTTCTTGCCATATCTGCCATGGATTTATGCATCGCTGAAATGTGTCACTGCATTATAATACAACATGCGTGCTACCATATTAACAACTTTAAAGTCATAACTGGGACACATCCCTACTACCCATTTTTGCTTGGTCCAAACCTACATATGGTTAGGCACTGAATCTGTTAATGAAATCTTTGCAGTTTATTAGCAACTGATTCAGTCATTCTTTGTATTTCTGAACCACACAGCAGTACTGATTTAACACTACAGTTAAATATTCTAAGTTTGTTTCTAGGTTTAACTTCTACTGACTTTCACATATTTCCTAGTGCTATGAAAACTCCTCTTGCATTCTTGTTTTAATTTCTTGATTTGTACACAAATCTTGTTCAACTACCTAAACAGGTGTATGATTCTGTCTCTTGAAGTGAGGTTCCATTGAAGCAGATGGATTTATCATTTGCTTGGTTTATTCTCCTTATCTTTGTTTTTACCCTATACATTTTTAGACCTAATTGGGACCACCCATGAAGTGTGTGCATTTTATCTTAAATCTGACTTTGTGTGTGGGAAATGAGGGCAATTTCATCAAGCAAAGTCCACATCATTAAGCTGCTCTGCCAGTGCCCAAGAATATTCTTAATATTTCTAACATTAGTTATTGTTGTCTTGAAAATCCAGTCTATGGTCTGTAAGAATGGTGAATAAGGTGACACAAGACATGCTTTTCTCACTCCTATTCTTATTTCAAATGTATCTGTTAAGCTTTCCCCCATGAAGAACTCTACATTTCCTGTCTTTTTATGTTGCTTATTGAATTAATGATTTTCAGTGGCCTCACATAACGCTTCATACATTTCAAAAGGACATTCCTATGAATGTTGTCAAAGGCCTCTTCACAGTCCACAAATCCAATATAAAGTGATGACTTCTGTTCGATGTTTTGCTCTATTTTTATGCAAAATGAGGCTATCTGGTCTCAGTGGCATATGTTTAGCCAGAAGCCTGTTTGTTCATTCCGTAGTTGTTTGTCAACAGCCTCACTTCATCTCTCTAGAATGATCCTGTTTGATAATTTCCCTGGAACTGACAAGAAAATTCCTCCATAATTTTCATACTCTTGCTGATTCCCTCTCTTTGGCAGCCTAATCAGATATCCTTCTCTCCAGTATGCTGGTATTTCCACGGTTTCCCAGACTCTGCTAAATAATTTGCTGTACTTAATTGTATTTTCTTTTCTGTAGATAAAACAGCACAATTTATTTGGGCTGGTGAAGCCCTTTCTGGTTTGGTTAATAAAGGATCACTCTCACTGCGGATACCTCCATAAGTGTTCCCACAGATCACACAAGGAGAAACTCTGCACAGTGCACAAACTCCACAGCACCAGCAAAGATCCAAATATATTTATAGCAGAACCAGATATCCTAAAACTTGTTTTTCAGGGTAGTTTTTATAATTTAGAAATGATGCCTGGGCAGCTTATCTGGTCTGGTATCTTCTATTTCTAATTGCTGAGATATTTTTAATGCATTGCACGCACAAGGGTCCTCCGAGTTTTTTTGCCCTTGCCCTAGAAGACATTTACAAGCATAATAACTGAATAACATATGAAAACTAAAAATAACATGACACCTGTAGTATGCAGAAATAAGAATGATTATTGATGATGCAGATGAATTCAGTGTGAAATATATACAAGAATTAAGAAACAGCAGGTGCACTCAGCACATACAATAATGAAAGAAGGAATACCACAAAACAATTCAAATATATTATCAGTAAATATTGCATTACATGAAGCAGATATTAGATATGTTTTCACATTCGAATGAGTAAATGAACAGTGACAAACTTTACGTGGTTACAGGGTCACATAACAGATTACAGGCACAGAGAGTTTCAAAAAAAAAAAAAAAAAAATAACTGATCAGTATTTCAAAGTTTTGGTCATTGCACTTTATAAAATGTTTGGTTTACACCAATGTTCAAGTTTAAACAGTTACCAGGGTGAAACAATGTTTTGCATTCAGCTGCTGGACATGGCAGGTATGAAAAATAAATAAATAAGGGACCAGTTGGAGCAAGCATGAGTAGAATTAAATCTTTATCATGTAATGCAAGAGGCAAACATGGAGCAATTTTAATATAAGAAACACAACTTAGAAAGTTTTACTTCCCTTTGTTGCACACTGCACATTCTTAAGTATGTAATAACGTTAAGTTATTTGCATCTGAAATACTGATATTTTTGAAACACCCTGTATATCAATCAAGACCAGACAATAGAATGATACACATAAATATTGTGAAAACAAACATTTGCTGGAGGCAAAACAACCCCACCCCAACCCGTACTCTTCAAAATACCAACCTTCTTCATCACTTGGAATTGAGCTAGTTTCTTCGTCATCTTCATCAATGGCATCCACACTGTCTCTCCTGACAGATTAAAAAAGATATGTTTTCCCTTAGTGAATTTCAACAAAGACAACATAAACAATGTATTGTACGGTTTCCTGCCTGGCATATTTCGCTGCATCTTGCCAGGTGCAATACTGCAGAGTTATATATCGCATGAAGTGAATAATCAAATAATACTTTGGCTGAAATACTAAGTGAATAGTCACGGATATTGTTTGAACGTGGAGTACGTTATCCCCACAGATGTCTATGATTCAACAGGAAGTCCTTCTATTTGTATAGCATGATGAGATGCAGTGAAATATGTCAGACAAGAAATCGTGCAATATGTTTAAGGCATCTATGTTAAAAAAACATAAAACAGTTGTTTTAGATGCTAACATTGAAGTTGTGAATGAGTCTACTTCTGACTATGGCAACATTTTCTGTTTGTCTGCTTTTGTGCCAAGGCCAAAAATATACAGACCATTCCAAGTAACAACATGGCTCGGCACTCAGGTTCCCTGCAAGTTGTGCCGACATGGACTTGTCACCTAACTTCAACTTGTTGTGCCGACATGGACTCGTCACCTAACTTCAACCCGTTGTGCCGACATGGACTCGTCACCTAACTTCAACCCGTAATTTCATAACCTAACATATAAGAAGAGTCATGATAGTATAGTGGTTAGTACATTTTCCTGCCAGACTTAATTCCGGATTCAAATTTCCATTGGTTAGGATTTTGTTTAATCGTGATCTCATGTTTCAACCTAGCCTAATGATATTGGTGAAAGAAAACCTATTGAATGAAATTTGACTAAGATCATTTGGAACATGCATCTTAATCTCAATTAATCATGATGGTGTGGAAATGGAACCTTTACCTCTTACCTAATTGTAATTATAAAATTATAAACTTTTAACAAGACTATGCACATTTTATTGCTTGGAAACATGCTGGTGGTCATGGAATCAAATTTGTTTCGAAGCAGATTTTTTTACACTGATCTGGATGCCTTGGTCAACCGGGCCTAAATTAGGTATCAGGAAATGTCTTAGGAAGTAAAGGCTGCGTAGTCTTAAGGTATGGTCTCCGCCCCAAGTGCTGGAGGTCCCGGGTTCAAGCCCCGGCGAGGGCCGGGATTTATTTCACGTGGAATTCTAGTAATAAAATTTCCCCTGGTCTCTGGGTAGTGAGATCGGATGCCCGTGTGTATTGTTGCGCACGTAAAAAATCCCTTGGCAGTTGGAAATCGAAAAATAGTAGCCTAACGGCGCTGCCCGGGCAAAATTTTGAGTTAAATATCTACCCAAAGTATTTCAGGATCCTCGCCGGTGCTACGGAGTTTGTACACTGAGCTGAGTTTCTCCAGACTCAGGTTTGAGTTAGGAGGAGAACGGAGCACTTATGGGTTACAACTGTGTGCCGTGATGTGACTAAACTAAACTAAAATAAACCAAGTTCTCCAATGTATTTCTTCTCATAACGTGACCAAAAAATTGTGACTGCCTATGTTTAATTTCTCTAATCAGTTTATAATTTTCATTTGTTTCTTGTAGGACTTGGTCATTGGTGTTTCTGTCAGTCCATGGTATTCTTTGCATTCTCCTCAGAAAACACATTTCCACAGCCATCAGATGTTTTTGAGCTTGGCTGCTCATTGTCGACGTTTCACATCCATACAAAAGTACAGGTTCTATGTAGCACCTTGCCAAGTCGTAACAGAGGCCATGATGCCAAAATAAGCGGGAGCAAAACTCCCGAACCAAAACGCAGAGATATCTAAGTGTCTGACGTATAACGGAGATCACGTCAGTTTTGTTTGTCAATAACTACGGCAGTCGGATCACAGAGCTGGATGGGAGAAGCAGCACGTTCGAGTCATCTCCAATACATTGAGATTTTCTGGCAGGAAACTTGTATGTCATAGCTAATAGACAGTGGAAAGGAATCATGGCAACTTATATCTCAATATCAAGATGTTGGGACACATGCCAAATACAGAAATGAGCATGTCAGGCCCGAAGGACAGTCAAATAACCTTGGATGGACAGAAGAAATGAAGGAGAGCAATACTAATGATGTAATAGTTCTCAGGAGCTAGGATAGTCAATCATTGAATAGTTATTTATATTTTTATTACGATCGTCCTGTCTGACGTTTCCAGACCCGATCGAAATGTATGGAAATGTATTCATCGCCTGATTGATTATTTGCTCCAGAACATTGGCTAATAAAATTAGCCTCATCAACTTGTATGCCAGCCTTCTTGTGAGTTCTTTTGATTCAAGTTCCATTTACTTCGTTTGTTGGACAGTTGTCGGCACCTCTAAATTGTTTATGATTCGAGCCCATATTTATGCCAGAGCGACTTCCCAGCACACCTCAACACTCTTTTTCTCGTAGCAATTGACATCTTTTTATTGGTCAGTATGTTTTTCATCTTGCAAAAAGGCTGCCTTTGCAATGGCGATTCTTGTTCTAATCTCTTCAATGCATCTCCCATCAGATGTTATGACTGTTCCGAGATAACTGTACTGATTAACTTGTTTAAGAATATTCCCATTTACATGCATATTACATTATGGTATTTCGTTCTTCCTAGTGACAACCATAATCCATCTTCTTACAATTTAATTCTAACAATAGTTGTTCACTGTGTGCAACAACCGCATCTACTAAATGTTGCAGATCCTGCTCATTGTCTGCAATCAATACAGTATCATCTGCATATCTAATGTTATTGATGTTTCTTCCTTCAATTATGATTCCTTTCATATCTTGTATGTCTGAAAATCTTTTCACTGTACAGGGAAAAAAGATATGGAGACATTAAACATCCCTGTCTCACACCTCTCTTAAAATAGTCACCATGAGATTAAACAAAGTAATTGTACCAAAAAAAAAAGTCTAACTAACCGGTCAAGAAGCATTTTCTCATAGATCTCCCCTCCATCATTGGGGAAAATATCCTCCTGGTGAACGATGATGATCTTGATAATTTCATTTACGCTTGATTGGAATGTCACCTGGTCTCGATCTGGAGGAATCGGCAGCAAGGTTGGCCCAAAGCAGATTGCCAAGTTGTATGGATCCATCATGTTCTCGTCGCTGTATTCTGTTAGACTGAAGTTTAAGGAGGAGAGACTAAACATGACTGCTTAATGATAAAGCTGAACATAACTTGAGAAATAAATTGACAGGCACTGACTGACACCAGGATTGCAAGTAAGAAGTAGAGATCAGGGAATATGCTGAAAAATAATTTAAAAAAAAAAAGAATATTTTATATGCAGCGTAAAATGTTAAGTGAAATAAGAAGCCTGTGAAGTATGGTTAATGTGACAAATCACCAGCCGCTGTTTTTGAATGTTGGTATGCGAGATTACAAATTTCATTCGTAACTCCTTTGACACAAGACCCCAACAAGACAACCACAAATGCAAAAAATAATGTTAATATGTCATAGAGTGTCAGAAGGTGGAGTCCTGTTGTCCATGTTATTCCCCATTGATATCAATGTCAGAAGTGGAGTCCTGCTGGCCATGTTATTCCCCATCTATATCAATGTCAGAAGTGGAGTCCTGTTGTTCATGTTATTCCCCATCTATATCAATGTCAGAAGTGGAGTCCTGCTGGCCATGTTATTCCCCATCTATATCAATGTAGAGTCTCGTTGTCCATGTTATTCCCCATCTATATTAATGTCAGAAGTGTAGTCCTGTTGTCCATGTTATTCCCCATCTATATCAATGTCTGTATCAATGTAGAGTCCTGTTGTCCATGTTATTCCCCATCTATATCAATGTCAGAAGTGGAGTCCTACTGTCCATGTTATTCCCCATCTATATCAATGTCAGAAGTGGAGTCCTGCTGGCCATGTTATTCCCCATCTATATCAATGTCAGAAGTGGAGTTTTGTTGTCCATGTTATTCCCCATCTTTATCAATGTCAGAAGTGGAGTCCTGTTGTCCATGTTATTCCCCATCTATATCAACGTAGAGTCTCGTTGTCCATGTTATTCCCCATCTATATTAATGTCAGAAGTGTAGTCCTGTTGTCCATGTTATTCCCCATCTATATCAATGTCAGAAGTGGAGTCCTGCTGCCCATGTTATTCCCCATCTTTATCAATGTCAGAAGTGGAGTCCTGCTGCCCATATTATTCCCCATCTTTATCAATGTCAGAAGTGGAGTCCTGCTGCCCATATTATTCCCCATCTATATCAATGTCAGAAGTGGAGTCCTGCTGCCCATATTATTCCCCATCTATATCAATGTCAGAAGTGGAGTCCTGTTGTCCATGTTATTCCCCATCTATATCAATGTAGAGTCCTGTTGTCCATGTTATTCCCCATCTATATTAATGTCAGAAGTGGAGTCCTGCTGCCCATATTATTCCCCATCTATATCAATGTCAGAAGTGGAGTCCTGTTGTCCATGTTATTCCCCATCTATATCAATGTAGAGTCCTGTTGTCCATGTTATTCCCCAACTATATCAATGTCAGAAGTAGAGTCCTGTTGTCCATGTTATTCCCCATCTATATCAATGTCTGTATCAATGTAGAGTCCTGTTGTCCATGTTATTCCCCATCTATATCAATGTCAGAAGGAGTCCTACTGTCCATGTTATTCCCCATCTATATCAATGTCAGAAGTGGAGTCCTGTTGCCCATGTTATTCCCCATCTATATCAATGTCAGAAGTGGAGTCCTGTTGTCCATGTTATTCCCCATCTATATCAATGTCAGAAGTGGAGTCCTGTTGCCCATGTTATTCCCCATCTATATCAATGGCCTTATCAAAGAACTGTCCTATATGCCAAGACAGCAATGTAATGCAAATAATCTAGCTATATAGTGCTCAAATGAATATGCAACAATGGCTACAAAATAGATAAAGAAAACTACAGCTATCCTAGCCAATTGGACAGATAAATGGTGTCAGCATCATTAGAGAAAAGTCAGCTAATACACTGTTTACTCTTTCCACGAAATAGGAAAGTTGGCAAAATTATAATACAAGGTGCAGTTTTAATATTATATCTGTTATGCACATAATTTACAAAACTATGACAGCAAGGCTAAATCAATAAGCATCTTGTACATACAGAATGACCAATTCAATACGTTCATTTATTGCTAACATATTTTTGGTTACACTTTCAAAAAGCACTTACTGGTTCAGAAAGGCAAATAAATATCTCATGACCACCCAAATTGGCCGGTTGACTCCTGACAATAAATCTTTGATTCTCTCCACTCTCTTTGACATTTCTTTCTCTCCTTTGAAAAC
The DNA here is from genome assembly GCA_963921405.1 of Cepaea hortensis. Lineage (NCBI taxonomy): Eukaryota > Metazoa > Mollusca > Gastropoda > Stylommatophora > Helicidae > Cepaea > Cepaea hortensis. The sequence continues at coordinate 105,962,437 of OY992882.1, forward strand.
ATAATAGTTTGAAAATGAATTCAACTCTGCTTGGGCAAACCCCATTTGCAATACTTTTGTAACTCATTGACAGATTTGATTGCATTTGGACAAAATAATAAAATGACAAATGTTACTGGAAGATAATTGTATAAAAAACTTATTATAAAACAGTATATCATGTACTTTATTTTTTTTTCGCATATCCTTTACAGGACATTGCAGTCAACACCAGCATTTTTCAGCTGTTGTTGATGTCTTGGAAAGATTATGCTCTGTAGTTTGCCATTGCTTTCTGAGTGACCGACTCACATACCACCATAAGTAACCAGTGCGACGTAATCTGCTACCGAATCTCACACAGCTGCGTTACATTTAATGTATACTGAATAAATTACGGAGTGGGACAGATAGAACTACAAAAATTAGATTTTTAAGAGCATGCATCTTCTCCATTGCAACATACACCTGTGAGACCTGGACACTAACTAAGCAAGCTGAACAGCGCATAAATGCCTTTGAATATAAATGTTACAGACGGGTTCTAAGAATATCTTGAATAAAGAAAAAAAACAAATGCACCCATACTTCAAGAGCTGAATATTGAAGAATTTGGCTATTAAAGACGATAAAACAAAGAAAAGTGAAATATTTTGGTCACTTGAAATGTCATGAAAGTTTCGAGAGAATAATAATGGATGGGTATATGCCTGGGAAGAGAGGAAGAGGAAGGCCAAAGAGAAGATGGGTGCAGGATGTGGCGGATGATCTCCAGATGGGTGTATCAGATGTGGGACATCTTGCTTATAATTGAGAAGTTTTCAGGAAGGTTGTTATGGGAGCGAGGTTCTGAAATGGACATGCTACTGAATGAATTAATTTCATGTATACAATCCGAGATTACTGATATACTACAAAGAGACCAGGAAAAAGTGTTACATTTCTGGTATTTTTTAACAATGTTGCTACACCAAGATATGAACTTTTTACATTTTCAGTCAGAATTGGGCATTGCTTGTTCCTCCAAGCCGGTCGACCCCTAAAGAAGTAGTATACTTAAACATTTAAAACATGGTGTTTAGTTATTGCATAAATAGCTTTCAAACATTTGACAAAGAAAACTGACTACCATTGCCTTCTACAAACATCACCCTAATCTATAACCCTAGACCAATTATGGAAAACCAGCACCTCCTTACAAATGGCACTAGGCTACCAAGAGTCATCATCATGTGGCATGCCGACAAGCATGAGAGGTAATGCTAATGTTTTGCCATCTAGCCAAGAGTAGATAGCTAATGCTTCAAGAGTAGGCAATTCAGTAGTTTCAGGATATCATCAACTATTTGCAGCTGTGAGTTGGGTTATCACCAATACAATTTATATATCAGTATTGACAACAATTTGTGATTGAAGTAATTAACAGCTTACTTGTACACTCCACTAGAGCATCAAAAAGGTGCAGAGGAAACAGTGGTTCCCTCAACTCCCTGAAGTACAACTTGAGGACACCTGCAACTGAGTTGATGTCACTGGCATCTACAACATCGGCCAAGGCATCTTCTCCTGTTGAGACAACATTATGTAATTGAATGTGATCATTGACTGAGTAGATGTCATTAGCATCTACAACATCAGAGAAGGCATCCTCTCCTGTTGAGACAACATTATGTAATTGAATGTGATCATTGACTGAGTAGATGTCATTAGCATCTACAACATCAGAGAAGGCATCCTCTCCTGTTGAGACAACACTACGTGATTGAATGTGATCATTAACTGAGTGCCTTGGGATAATTAATTGTCTGAAGTGACTTCCCATATCTAAATGTTTTTTTTTTTTTTTTTTTTTTTTCGCGTTTCCATCCTGTTTCAGAATATTGTGATCAACATCAACATCTTTCAGCTGTATGTTGATTCCTAGGCTAGATTACGCTCATCAGCACGCCACGACTTTCTGAGCGACCGGCTCCATACTCTCATAAGTCACTGGTGCGACTCGAACCACTTCTAATTCTCGTGCACTCACGTCAACCACGAGAGTATTCGGGATTACGGAGAAAGCTGCTAACCCCTCGGCCAGGGAGCCGGCCGTATCTAAATGTTGTCATTGCAAAATGTTTTCTCAATTAAAATATCAATACAGCAGTTTCCCTTAAGCAACCTGCTTTAATTTGATATATAATACATGTCTGCTACCATGTTAACAACTCTTAAGTCATAACTGTGATACCCCTGTTTCCCATTTTCCGCCATTATTTTTTGTTTGGTCTAAACCTACGTTTTGTTTGGCACTGAATTCGTTAAATATCTGAACTTTAATGGTATAATTGTTCAGGAGAAATAAAACTATGATATTTCCTCTGATTGTCAGCATTTGGGAACTTCTGGTTTGTAGATAATTATTATGAAACAAATTGTTATGCGATCGAGTTATGTATTTAATGACTGTTGTGAAATTCTCTTGTAATTTCTGACCTATGCTGCAGCAACAGTTGGTCTCTATATTAATGTTTTCTAGAAAGAAAAAAAACCCACCAGAACCAGAAATATTAAAATAAAATGGTCAATATCTTGTCATTTAAAATGTATTAATCTGTTATTTTTATTTGTCAAAATAAAAAAGAATAAAAAAGAAATTACAAGTGAATTTCACAATTGATGTTAAATGCATGAAGCAATCTCATAACAATGTGTTAAAAAATAACTTTTTTAGCTCTTTGTCTCATTATAACCACAGCCGTAGGCACAAAAGCAAATAAAATATTTTAAAAAGTTAGAGATAAGCAACGCCCCCCCCCCCCCCAATAAAATAAAAGTAAAATAAAATAAAACTAGCATTTTGTATGGTTATGGATTTTTTTTTTAGTTTGTCCTTCACAGGACATAGCAGTCAACTCCAGCATTTTGGGCTGTTCATGATTCCTGGGCAAGTTTTACGTTCATTAATTTGAGTTTGTTTGTTTTGTTGCATATCCCTTGCAGGATGTTGCAGTCAACATCAGCATTTTTCAGCTGCTGTTGATGTACTAGGCAAGATTACGCTCAGTAGTTTCCCACTGCTTTCTGAGTGACCGACTCACATACCTCGTAAGTTACAAACGTGTCGAGAACCACTACCGATTCTCGCGCAGGTTATGTTACTCACGAGAATATACGGGATTACGGAGAAAGACGTTAACTCCTAGGCCAGGGAGCAATGCTAATTTGGGTTACAACCATGAATATTTTTATAAAAATAAAACGAGTTATTTTTGCTACATAAGTTAATATTTTGTTTTATGCTGCCATGACCTCCAGCCTCATACTTGTGGCTGTAGACCTGCAGGGAACAACTTAATGAAATGGGGTTTTCAGCCAATCATGCAATTCCAGCCAACTGTAAAGCATTAGTTTTAGTCTCAAGGTTTCCCAAAATTCTGCAAACAAACTTATTGTCTTGCCCCAAAGGGATGATGCCCCTTTTCTAAATTCCCATTTGCTGTAAAGTACGGGGCCGTTGGAGCTAAAACCATGCGTTCCAAGGCAGATGTGTTACAAATGGTTGCGTCATATACGTGTTTGCATATAGTAAACTTGGTATTGTTTATACCTGGATTTCTTGATCTACCTCTGGTTCTATTCCTGATCTTGTTTGGTTGTATTCTCTTATTGATAGTTACTGAATGAAACTAAGGCCAACATGGCATACGTTGTGAAGAAAGAAGCTAATATGATTGAGTTAATATTAGCATAAACTTGTGAAAGTTTGACATAATATGTGAAAATGTGACAAGAAAGGGACATTACATTCTTTCACTAATGTGTAAGATCAGTATATAATAACATGTATGTTTTCAAACTAGAAAAGATCAAAATATTTTCCTATTGTGAAATCAATTCAGCGAACAACACCTCCACTGTGGCTGGTTTAGCAAGTTGACACTGTGTAACCTTTGGCTAAATGAAGTATTGGAGCTAACATAAGATGGATGTAATTAAAAACAAGAATGAACACACTAGGAAACAGATAAATAAACTCACCTGATTCAAATATATTCTTAAACTGGTTGATTTCAACTTGAGCACCAGATACTCGGAACACACCTTGATGGTGAAGACCTGTAACACAGGAAAGCCAGTAAAGTAAAAGACACCTTTTCACAGCACAAGGTATACCAGGTATATGGTGATAACCCCATATTTTTAGAATAATCAAGACTTGATAAGAGTTATGGTCAATATTACCTGGGCTACCTTTACTTTCCAGGGAAGTCCCTGGTTACCATTTTAGGCTGGGTTGACTTGAAGCCAAGATCTATGGTGGTGGTGGTGGTGGGGTGTGGGGGAATCCTAATCTTGAGGGAATTTTGAACATATGGCAGCGGAAGTGTTACCACGACTCACTACAGGAAAGTAAACTAGAGGGAATGCCTATGTTGTTATTGTTATATATATCTAGCAGGCTTCAGCTCTTACCCTTAGATTCAAAGGCACTAGTCTGTCAAGATTAGACAACTCTAAAGCTTCAAGAATAGATGACTCTTAAGCTTCAAGGGTAGACGACTCAGCAGTCAACCATTTCCCTACATAAAAGTAAACTAGATGTAATGACAAAGTCATTGGTGTTATGTATCTAGTGCTTCAGTTCTCACCCTTTGCTCCAATGGCACTAAGCCACCATAAGCAGATAACTCTACAGCTTCAAGAGTAGGCAACTCAGTAGTTTCAAGAAATCAACATCCCTATAGAAAAGTAATCTACAGGTGATGAATATGTTACTCCATAAGGTATAGATGCTGATCATCCCAGTAACACATTGGATGTAAACACATCAGATTTGTTCTTTCATATGTTCCTTCTTGTTGGAACCACACTTTTATCCAGACATCTTCAAATATGTTTTTTTATACATTATTGTATCTTCAACTAGCAGTTGTTGATAGATCAGTCTTCATAATGTCTGCCATGTCCATTTGAATGTTCTAACTACTGGTGCTCTTGAAGCCAATAGATCTACTTGTTCGTCATCTTGCACTTCTGTATGGCCCAGACTGTATATCCATGTAAGACAGTAAAAGATAAGTGTCTGTGCTTGGTACCCACTCATACCACATCGGTCCTATTTAAAATTTGCAAACATGAGAGAGAATCGGAGACTATGATGGTTCTGGTGAATCAAGCTGAGTCGAGTTGAACTAAGAACCGACATCACTGCACTCAGGACATTACCATACGCTATCCATCCCCTTGTTCAACAGTCAGCGAAGAGTCATACTACTAATTCTTCCCACGCTATCTGATTTAAGTTCTCCTTGTCTTCCCTCTCAGTTTTGAGATTTTTCCAGATCCCCCCCCCCCCCCCCCCCCCCATAACTTTCTTTCCACATACAGGTTCTTAACCCTTTACAGGGCAAAAACGTCCATTTGCGGCTGATCGCTTAAACGAGCATATCGGCCGTTTACGTCCGATACTATTATGCATTGTAAAAACACGATCTCTCGGCTTTCCAACACTTCCGACGGCTACTTTTGCTTTCACCGATAACTTGACAACGTGGCCGCCATTTGTAAGCGCCTACAATGAATTTGAACGGACTTTTACAGACTTTTTTTGATAGTTTTTGGGATTTTTACGCTTAGTTTTTCAAAATGGATTTCAGCGATTCTTCAAGTGATAGCCGAGATTTCGCTAGGTTCAATGTAAGTGACATTAAAGGGCACGAAGTTGACTATTAATCGCAGCTAGATATCAGTGAAAAGCGTTACTTTGCATTAGCAGTCGCCAGTCGGACTTTAAAGAAAGTGATTATGATTCTAAAAATGTGTTTGTAAATTGCCGTATAGATGACAGAAAATCACAAACAACATACTGTAATTCGTAAATTTTTGTGTTCATATATGGATTACCGACAACAATCACGTGAGTAACATATTCTGCATGCTTTTCCCTTCATTGTGTTGCTTATTTAACTAAAATCGGTTGACTAACACCTTATTTGTGATGTTTTTACTAACGCAACCCGAAATTTTACCAAACCTGAAAAAATCTTGCCCGTTCAGGGCTAAAAAACGGACAAGCGTCTGCCCTGTAAAGGGTTAATCTGTTCCCTTGCCTTCACCTGGTCTGACAGGCACTCAACCACCTCTCCCTTGTCCATAAGTAATTTACCACCAAGAGGTGCATTCCCTGCGAGCCTATCAGTCTGTTCATTCCCCCACACTCCGGCATGGCCAGAGCAAAATATCCATACAATTCTCACAATCTGTGACCTCTGAAGTGAGGATAGCCATTCCACATGAAACATTCCTTTAACCACTTTACTAAGCATACTCCTTGAGTCCGTTATAAATGCAATGTTTATTACAGTGGTTTCCTCTAACCAACGGAGTGCCGCTATTACTGCTTCCACCTCCATTCTTGTGCTGGAGGTCGTAGTCTCTTATGCCTTCGCAATGCAATCCCAACCACTACATGTGTTTCTCACCACTGACCCAACAATGTAGATCATTATGTCACCTTGATGTGTGTTGGTGAATCAAGTGTCACTGACCCAACAATGTAGATCATTATGTCACCTTGATGTGTGTTGATGAATCAAGTGTCACTGACCCAACAATGTAGATCATTATGTCACCTTGATGTGTGTTGATGAATCAAGTGCCGCTAGCCAGCGCAAGGCTGCATCAGAATAAGAACATGAACAATTTATGAACCGGAATGGAAGAACTTCTAGATGGCTACTTACCATAAAGATTGATGACTCTTATACAGCTCTTTATTATAAGTGGAATTTCTTGACTTGTTGCCTGTGGATACAAGAGATATTTTAACACATGGTTAAATTCTAACATTGCGTAAAATTAGACAAGTTAATTTATAATCTAAGGAAATTAACACTACATAAATACATAAGCTTAGATCACATGGCATAAAACTTCGCCAAGTCTCTAACTAAAAATGTTGCATGTCCTTCACAGGATGTTGCAATCCACCCCAGGTTCAGTTTCAAGGCAATTGTATATTCAGTAGTTTGCCATTGCTTTCTGAACGAGAAGTCAACTCTGAAGTCTGACTTATGCCGATGTAAGGGTTGAAAAAATAAAAAACAACAATATTTTTCTAAAGTTGAAAATGAGTGAGATCTCACTAGAATGTGTATTTCACATTCTGTACCTGTACTGGCACCTTTCTATATTGACATTGATTGTTACACTATGCTTCAAAACAAAACAAAAATAAAATAAAAGGTATAATAGTCTCTCCATAGCACAAAGCCTGGGCTGAATTATAGAGACCATGTGTTACCCATGCAACATGATGCCTCTCTCGACCTGTCTAGTTTACCCTAGAGGAAAGGTAACACCAATATGTCTGGAACAAGGCAAGCTGCAAAAGCTGCAGGATCAACAAAGCAATACTCTAACTGTCTGCCTGTCAGAGCTTTGATCCTAGACCAGTTGCCGATGATGGCTTAGGGCCTTGGTTTGCCATTTAGGCTTTAGGTTGCATTTCCTTGCACCAGGTTAAGACATGTACCCTCTTCAATTGTGCTCTTCCACCCGAAGACATTGGCACAGTGTGGAATGTTGGGTTTGTTGAGCGCTGCCAACATTCAATGCTAGCAGAAAGCACTGCTTCTGTACCTAGCTCGTCTATAATTTCTGGAGAGTTCTACAATAATAATTTTCATGTGCACACTCTACCTTCTAACAGCTGTGATGGCATAGTAGTGTGAGCTTGCCTACTAGGACAGTGGTTTGTGTTCAACGTTGGCAGTGGCAGGATATTTTCTCACCAGTATGGATCTGGGTTCAACCCAGCATTATAAAACTGGCACCTGATAATTTTCACATTTTTCTGGGAGTTGTTCCAAAATAATGTGTGATGGAGGATGGGAACTGGTCTACCTTGAATATGTGATGGCCTAATAATTCACTTGCCCATGTGTTAGTGGGGCCCTTTAAGGGAAGCAATGAATAGTAATATTGTAATCCACTATACATGTCATAGGAGGCAACTAATTAGGGTTGTGCTTATGTAAGTGTTTCCTCAAAAATAAGACCAGGTCTTATATTCATTTTAGCTTTAAAAATGCACTAGGGCTTATTTTTGGGGATGTCTTATTTTTTTCAGATGCAAAAATTTACATTTATTCATGTACAGAATTAAACATTTATTAAAATACAGTCACGTAATTTTCTTCTGGAACATCGTCACAACTCTCCACATCCCGAATTCCTTCCGATCAATTGTCGTTTGAGATTCTAGGCCCATAAACACTGCAGTGTCATCCATGGCAATCATCTTGGAGTGTTGGTATTTAGAAAAGTCGATGCCATCAACAATGTACTTGAATGTAAGCGCACGTTTAATAACTTCATTCTAGCTGACGATCTTAACAAGGGCTTATTTAGGGGTAGGTCTGATATTAAAAGCATCCTGAAAAATCGTGCTGGGGCTTATTTTAGGGGTAATCTTAATTTTGGGGAGAAACAGTATTACCAGGATCCTTAATGGAAGCAAAGAATAGTATGACTGTAACCTTTCATATATGTCATAAGGGGCAACTAAGAAGGATTGGTCCTCAGGCTGGCTACTCCAACATGTAGAAACCTATCTGCAATATCCAAGCAAATATAAACAAGTCTAAACACCAGGGAAAAAATATAACTCAGCCAACCAAGAGGAAAGGAAGCTCTTGCAGATGAGATATGATGCAATGCAGAGAAAGTCTCAAAACATGGAGAAAAAAACTAGAGACAGAGGTTAATCATGTAGAGGGAACATGACAGGAAGCTACATGAGATAACAAAAGATGGACAGCATGGCCTGAGTAGGCTGAGGTCCTATGCTTCAATTGGAAATAAAGGCAGAAGAAGAAAGAATACTACACACCCTAATGGCAGTTATCTGCCATTGTGGATCTACTTTTTCTAATTTCTACTGACTTCTTACTTTAAATGATGATTTCTACCATCTACTGACTTCTTACTTTAAATAATGACTTTTCTACCATCTACTGATTTATTACTCTGACTAGTAACTTTCCTACTCTTTACTCACTTGTTACTTTATCATATAACTTGTACAATTCTCTACTGATGTTACTTACAATTTTTCTACCTCTACTTGACACTTTAACTAATGATTTTGCTACAAATGCTAACATGTAATTTCTACACCTGATTTGTCTACATATTTAACATTGTTTAAGACATTTGTGAACATATTACTTCTATATATTCCTCCAGACTTCCGCTAAACAGTTTTGGCTGGCCAACCCGTGGATGGTGGCCTATTCTTCTCTTCTTCGGTTTAGGAGGTGGCATTGGTGGTCTGAAATAGAGTAATCACAAGATAGTTACCAACACATGTATCATACAACACACGTATTATATTTACAGCAGTAATATAAACATACTGAATAATATGAGATATAAATGTTTCAGTGTTTATGGTAAGATTCAACATTCTGAGGTGAAGTAGCTAACAACTGAAAAAAAAATAAAATAACAACAACAAAAAAGTAAACCAACAAAAGGAAGAACAATGAATAGACAGAACAAAATTAACAAAATGTAACTGAAATCCTCCCTCTGTTGTTAAGGTGCTGCAGTGGCATAGTGATTAATGTCATGGCTGGTAAAGGTTAGTTTAATTTTCATGCGAGGGTATGTGGGTGTACGAGGAATTGAGCGGGCTGTCAGGCAAGGCTAGTGTGGGGGGCAGACGAGCCATGGACCAGGCTGATATACTGAATGCTCTATGAGAAGTAAGTCATTTGCAACAACCAAGTGATGACCGTGAATCTACAACCATGGTCAGACTGCGAGAACAGCAAGTTTAAAGAGGTGTGGCCAGACAGGAACATTATGCAGGAAGCCAAAGAAGATTAATAAACCAACATAATACTGGTGTTGTGAGCCGTTACACGTTGTGGGATTTACTTAGGAGGGGATCTGAGCACTTATGGACTGAAATGGTTTGATGTGCAATGAGGATGAGCTGTCAACTAACTAATTAACTAACTAACTAACTGACTGACACAACCACATAAAATGGGCCCAAGACAATTTTCAGAATATAAGTTAAAAGGTTGGAAGTTAGAAAACGAGTTCTTGCACGTTACATAGATCCAGTTTCAACATATGGCTGCAAATCCTGGACAATCCGTAAACAGGCAACAAATAATCTGTATAAGCCTTGGAGATGTGGTTTGATAGAAGAATGCTGAAAATTAATTGGACAGCCAAATTGAGCAATCTGGACATTTTGAGGGAGGCTAAGTTGCAAAGACAACTTATCACAAACATCAGAAAGAAGCAGTCATAATTTTTTGGCCATATGAGAAGACAGAAATTGGAACATGTTGAGACAACCGGAAAGATTTGTGGAAAAAAGAGACAGAAGAAGACAGCGTGAGAACATTCTTGACGGCCTTGTGTCATATCATGGAAGGGAGTCAATACATGAAATGACCAATGCTGCTGGAGATCGGGATTTGTGGAGAAGCAATATTGCCCACACCGGCTGGCAAATCACTGGATCATGATGAAGACAAGAAAAAAATTACAATAAATGGCATACTTTAAAAGGTTATATTAAAATAATTTACAAAGGTTATAGTGAAATATAAATGTTATAGACGAGTTCTAAGAATATCTTGGGTAAAGAAAAGAACAAATGCATCCATTCTTCAAGAGTTGAATATTGAGGAGGGGTGGCTATTAAAGACGATAAAACAAAGAAAATTGAAAAATTTTGGTCACTTGAAACGTCACGAAAGTTTGGAGAGAACAATAATGGAAGGGTATATGCCTGGGAAGAGAGGAAGAGGAAGGCCAAAGATAAGATGGGTGCAGGATGTGGTGGATGATCTCCAGATGGGTGTATCAGACGCGGGACGTCTTGCTTGTGATCGAGAGGTTTTCCGGAAGGTTGTTATAGGAGCGAGGTTCTGCAAAGGACATGCTACTGAATGAATGAATGAATAGTGAAATAAACAACAAAAATGTGTGGACATTTTTTTTTAAACAAAATAATTTTAAATTTTAATATGTTCAAAATGTTAATAATTTTGGGAGTAAACATCTTTGAAATACAATCCAACTTTAAAATGTCCGTTACTAAAAAATTAATGGTTTTTGAGTACCTGGAGACAGCATTTTGATTTTCTCCAAGTGCTTTCTGTATGGCTGCGTGCTTAGCTTGCAACCTGGCAAGTCTGTTACAGCTGAGCGTGTACTCACGGAATTTCTACAAAAGAAAAAGTAATAATTATTAATAACTGTATTCAATCAATCATGTGCCATGCAGGAAAGCGTGGGTGGTCATGACTCGCCATTTCACTCGATCACCAGAGTCGTGGATCAGCTCAGTGTTCCTGTCTCGACCATGCCATGTGGCCAAGCCATCCAGGTATTTTCCTCACATTCTTCCCCTTGGTCTGTTCCCTTTGATCTTGCCAGTTGTCACTAAGTTCTCTAATCCATTTCTTCTCATAACATGTCCATAAAATTTTGACTGTCTACGTCTAATAACTGTATCATAAGATATAAATTGTTAGCAAGTTTTTAGCAGCAAAATACGGTGACTTGGCAACAAAGTGAGATTATACTTGCTAAAATTGTCTTCTTCAGCTCTTTACCCTCCACAGGAGCTTTGGTCTACAACCAACATGGGCCAAGTTGTCCTATTCTATCCTGTCACTTTCAGCTGCCTCCATGCCTTTCCCATATCTTGCTAAAATTGTCTTCTTCAGCTCTTTACCCTCCACAGGAGCTTTGGTCTACAACCAACATGGGCCAAGTTGTCCTATTCTATCCTGTCACTTTCAGCTGCCTCCATGCCTTTCCCATATCTTGCTAAAATTGTCTTCTTCAGCTCTTTACCGTCCACTGGAGCTTTGGTCTACAACCAACATGGGCCAAGTTGTCCTATTCTATCCTGCCACTTTCAGCTGCCTCCATGCCTTTCCCATATTTTTGATTTCTGTCTCTCTAATTCTATTCTCCATGTGTTATTAGGTCCTTTATTTCGTTGGCTCTGTGGCGAAGGGGTTACAAATGCAATTCATAATCTTGCATTCGAAACACAGCTGCAGGCAATTTGGAAAAAGACTGCCTTGCATTGGTTTCTATAAAAAGAAATGAGCACCCGGTGGTTTAGAATGGAAAACTACTGAACGTAAACTTGCCACGAAATCACAAACAGCCAAAAAATACTGGGTTTGACTGCGACATCCTGTAAAGGATATGCAACTAACTTAACTGTGGTTTATAGGCAAGGAAGTGTCTAGTTATACTACTATCAGGTTTTCTCAACTTTGCAGTGCTCCAAGCTCAAAAAGATGCAAACATTCTGATGTTTGAACTTCCAATGGCTGCCTTCAAACTGAGGAATTACTGGAAAGCTGATGCCTGATACAAATCTACCTGGAGACTAGAACAGCTCAGCCACCCACTGCAAGACCGAGAGACCAAACTCCTCATCTGCAGACAGTACACCTCTTGGAGGGAGAAAGGATGTGGAAACAGAACTGACCCAATCTACAAACTTCAAAGTCAAAAGGAAAACCATCTTCTTTGCTTAAGAACGGCCTCTTTGTCTGTCAGTCACCTTGGTGTTGTAGAACAAGTAAAACAAAAACAAAAAAAAAAAGAATCCTGTATTTTTATATGCCACTTGGCACTCGATGTGGTGGTAAATTTCTCGGCTTCCTTTACTTTTTAGGACATTTCCTTGTATAAATTTTAGGCCGGGTTGACCAGGCAGCCAGGTCAATGTTTAAACAAATCTGTGTCTAAGTGGCTTTAAACACATGACTACTGGACCAACAGACAAACGTCCTAGCAACAGTGCTACAACAGCTCCCGCCATGTTTGTGGACAGAGAAATTCACTTCACAGACAATACTCCCGCCATGTTTGTGGACAGAGAAATTCACTTCACAGACACTACTCCCGCCATGTTTGTGGACAGAGAAATTCACTTCACAGACACTACTCCCGCCATGTTTGTGGACAGAGAAATTCACTTCACAGACACTACTCCCGCCATGTTTGTGGACAGAGAAATTCACTTCACAGACACTACTCCCGCCATGTTTGTGGACAGAGAAATTCACTTCACAGACACTACTACAGCCATGTTTGTGGACAGAGAAATTCACTTCACAGACACTACTCCCGCCATGTTTGTTGTCAGAGAAATTCACTTCACAGACACTACTCCCGCCATGTTTGTGGACAGAGAAATTCACTTCACAGACACTACTCCCGCCATGTTTGTGGACAGAGAAATTCACTTCAGACACTACTCCCGCCATGTTTGTGGACAGAGAAATTCACTTCACAGACACTACTCCCGCCATGTTTGTGAACAGAGAAATTCACTTTACAGACAACTCCCACCATGTTTGTGGACAGAGAAATTCACTTCACAGACAACACACATACTCAGGCCGTGCTGGTTATTTACAATGTCCTATTTATCAATGAAGCTCTTACTTCCAAGTAGAAAGACTCAGTCTCCAGACGGTCTGTCTTATATTTGGCATGCTCGTGAGGTGATTTCGGAATAGAAGCCTCATCCGTGAAGAACTTTGTCACATCATAATCTTTGACTTGGATTGCTTCCACCAACGTTTTCTCTGTCATCTCCAAGGTTTTCCAGATCTGAAGGAAGAAAATAGCAATGTCAAACACAACTAAATATTCAGTTGAAAAAACAAGACTAAGCCAACACAGCACTGCTGTCTACTGTTGTTTTTTGAGAACCCTGCGAGTTATTCATGCTTAATGAAATTCATGCTTAATGAAATGACCTAATCCTTGAAAGTAGAGTAGGTCAGCTTAACAAGAACACACTCAGATGTGATAATACTGACAATGTGGTTAAAAAGCCTTCGTCAACACATAAAAGGACACTGATACAAGAGCATAGAAAAAACTACAAAAAGGCAGTTTTATTTTTGTACCCTAGGATTCAGAGTTTTCGGGGACCTCAGTAAACAATATTTTTGTACTTTTGTAATTCTGAAATGTAAGTTTATCAGTATCTTTTGTTTTTGTGTGCTGATGAAAACTTTCTAGCTGCAACATCCATTTCATCACTTGTTTTTGTGTTCTTGTAAAACTGACAGATTCTACTTGATGTTTCTTTTGCTTTACTCACTCTCTGTTTACAGCGTTACAGCAGTTCAACCCATTTAACTAATGAAAATCAAAGAATGAAGTTCTGTTCCTGCAGGCCAAAAGTGTGCCTCTCCCCAAACTTGAAACAATTCATCAACCCATGAAACTAATATTGCCCCTTAGGCACCTATATTATCACAATAAATGTGGCAGCAGGAGAAATTATGATTAAAGAAATGTCCTTTTGTAGCATCAAAAGACCAACAACAGAGAGAGGTGGATTAAACGGACAGATCAATGACCCTCAAAGTGATACAGCCACATATGGCAAACTGAAGGAAAATAGTTAAAAAATACTCCTGGCTATTGTGGACTATTTGTAACCCCTAACAAAATAATGAAGATTACAAAGATCTATTGAAGCTGACTGTTGTAATGAATAAACTGATATGCCTTGATTATCACTTGATGCCTTAAGTCAACTGACCTCATCATTCTCCACTCGGAGACTGTTCAACCTGTCCTCTATCGTGGTGTGCCTCTGAATCAAATCTTCCTGCACCTCCTTCTGAGCACTGATCTGACAAACCTGTAATGGAGAAAACGTTCAGGTAGCTCATGACTGACCAACAATTTGGTTTTTGATTGAACACAAAACTATAACTGGATTATATGGTTGAGTTTTCTTCTTCAATCATCACAATTTAGTTGCATATCCTTTACAGGATGTTGCAGTAAACCCCAGTATTATTTATTTGATTGTGATTTCTTAGCATGTTTATGTTTAGTAGTTTGCCATTGCTTTCTGAACGACCAGCAATGCCTACCATTTTATAAAAATCAGCAGTGGGCGGTCTGCTTCCAAATTTCCAGCAGCTGTGTTTCGAACATGGTATGCAGGATTCGGAACAGTGTTCGTAACTCCTTCACCACAACACCGAGCCGTAAACAGCATCATGTTTCAGAAACTGAAACACTTTGGCCACCTTAAACATGACAGAATAGTTTTGAAACAATAATAAACCACTCATTCAATCATTCAGTAGCATGTCCTTTGCAGAACCTCGCTCCCATAACAGCCTTCCGGAAAATGTCTCGATCACGAAGCAAGATGTTCAACATCCAATACACCCACCTGGAGATCATCCGCCACATTCTGCACCCATCTTCTCTTTGGCCTTCCTCTTCTTCTCTTCCCAGGCATACACTGCCCCATTGTACTCTCCAAACTTTCATGACGTTTCAAGTGACCAAAATATTTCAATTTCCTTTGTTTTAATAAACCACTGTCACTTGTATATTACCAGGGCCCACAAGGGAAGCAAAGAATAACAACCTGTAACTTACTATACATGTCGTAAGAGGTGAATAGGGAGGGTTGGCATGAGACGGGACATTTCATCTCATTTCAGCAGCTAAACCAACCAAACATGAATAAGTCTACAAATGGTTTGGCATGAGTTGAGGATCATTGAGATGAAAGACAAAATAAGAAACAGAAGAAGAGGAGCAGCAAGAAAAGAAGAAAGAGAAGGAGAAGAAGAGAAGCAAGAATAAGAGGAGGAATAGAATGAGGAGGGTGAAGTAAGGAGGAGGGTAAAGGAGGAGAAGAGAGAAGAAAAAGAGGAGGAAGAGGACAAGAAAAAGAAAATGAGGATGATGATGATGATGATGACAACAGCAATGAGTAAAGTCATCATAGAGTCAACATGTATCCACTACTTGTCAGAAACAGGAATCTAGCTACATACAGCCCCATACCTCATCTCCCTTGAAAGACTGGAACTCAAACTTCTTGGGCAGCATGAAATAGATGTTATTGAGCTCCATAAACTTCTGCTTGTCTGCCCGGGAGTCAAGGTCAGTGATGCACTTGTTCAGTGACTCTATGGCTTTGGCATGTGCCATCTTCAGGTGCTCGTGTACGCCCAGCTGCATCATCATGGTCCGTCCAACGGAATGATGATAGCCAAAGTCCATGCACTGCCACAAGTCAACAAAAAGAAGTAAATTCATGCAAACATGCACACAAACAAGTTTCTTACAATAAAATATCATTTTGTAGCCTACTGTTATTAAGAAGTCTTGTTGGAGGTCATCGTGGCTGAATAGATAACAGCGCTCACTCTTAAAGTTCTGGTGTGCTGATGCCGAGGTAGTGCGTTTAACTCCTACACTGGTAAGTTAGACTAAAATGGTGACTTCTTGTCCTTGACTTGGGGACATAAATTACAAGAACCTCAGAAGTTAGAGTGGGTTTGCTTGATGGCGAGTGACACTGGTAATAGGGAAAGCTAATACACATGCAAACATGAAAAGTTGTTGCACGTGTATAGACTTTGCTTGATTTATTATCTGGGTAAAGCTGGGGCGACCATCCCCGGCCCAGCGAGTCCACTGGTGGCGGATCATGGAACGGCCTCTAGATATAGAGGTTAGCTGTGAATATCGAATAAGCAGCCGCGGACCAACTGGCGGTGGGCACAGAGGGCGAGGCGGGATCTCAGGGTGGGATCTGAGTTCCTTAGAAAATACCTCATATGCTCGGAGACGTGCCTGCCAAGCGAGTCGGGGCGCTCTAACCCCTCTCCCGGGTAGGTGGAACCCGTTAGCTTTGGACAGCAGTCTATCTAGGAGACGGAAAACTCCAAATATAAACCCCCAAGTTCAAGCTGGATCAGCGTGCTGAGGAACTGGATGGCCATGGGTTAACTGGTCGTGAACGTTGGACGTCTGACAGGCATGTGGGGCGGCACCAGACGTATGGACTCCTGCGGGACATCCCCTGCCTCTTCCCTAGCAAGCAGGCAATGCTAGGGTGACCGTTTATTTCCTACAATATCCAATCTTTGCCTATGGATTCATTTAAACACGGGAATCGTCGCCGGAGCTATGGAGCATGTGCTCTGCGCTTGACACATCCCTCAGAGGCTAGCAAAGAGAGAGTGATGAGGAGAAGACGAGGAAATGGTGTGAGAAGCCGGCATAGAAATAGGAGGGCAGGCGCCAGGAGAACAAGACGAAAAGTGGAGAGACTAGGTTTCAACCATGTAAGAGTGGGATACTGGAACTGTCACAGTGCCAGACAGAGAGGTCCTGTATTGGAGAGACTAATATATGATTTTGATGTCCTCATGCTCCAGGAGCTAAATAGAGACAAATACCATTGCCCTGGGTACGCCAGTTATATAAACCCTACTGGGCAGAAGAGACATGGACAAGGTCTGCTGGTGAAGGAAGGAGTGAAGCATGTGGTACTTGACTTGAGCCAGTGGAATCACAATGCAAGAGAGGTCCAGGGTATACAAATGGAGATTGGTGGCTTAAGTTGGAACATCATAAATGTATATGCCACAGTGGACTGTTTTGTCAGAAAGGAACACTGAGACTGGCTTAAGGAACTGGAGGAATTACCAGGTGATAGGCTACTCATATGTGGAGACTTCAATGCAAGGTACAGAGATTGGGATAGTAGTGGAGAAAATCGACAGGGAATTGCCCTTGCGGATGCCATGGTGGACTCCGATGTGGTCTGCATAAATGATGGTAGGCCGACTAGAATGGCAATGAGGCCTGGCGATGCAGACACAGCTATTGACTTGGCACTTGTCTCCCAGTCATCAGTCCTTGATATAAAGTGGACTGTTTTGAATGACCATGGGAGTGATCACATGCCATGCTCAGTCCTGATCTCTAAACCCAGGAAAGTTAAAGCTGGGAGAGCGCGCAAGACCTTCCGGTATGAGAGGACCAATTGCCTTTTTGGATGCCTCAAGCAAGGGGCATGCAACAGGACTGTAAAAACTCCCTTTTTGCAGCCCCCAAGGTGGACCCCAGAAGTAGACCATGCTTGGAAAGCAAAGACAGCTGCAGTGAAGCAGCTAAAAAAAGTGCGACAGACACTTCGAAGCTCACGAGAGGAAGTGGACACAGCGGAAAATGTCAAGAAAGACAAGGTGGAGGTTTTCAAGCGCTGTGCTGCAGAGGCCAAAAAGGCAAAATGGGAATGTTTCATGAATGAGATTGGAGGTGATAAAACACTGCGAAAATTCTGGAAACTGCACAGGCAAATGCAGAGAAAAGATCGGCCTATGACAGTGGGAACAATGTATAGAGATGATGGTGTGAGCGTGACAACAGACAAAGAGAAAGGGGAGGCATTTCTCCAGAGATTTTTAGAGCAGACCAATCATAATGATGCGGACACCAGGGATGCAGTTAGAGAGGAGTTATCTGGCACCACGAAGAATATGCAGTATGAAGACATCATACGGGTGGAAGATGTTAAACACATTTTGAAAAAGGCAAAAGACATGGCACCAGGGCCCGATGGGGTCAGGTATGGCCACATGAAGGGTATGAGCGATGCAGACCTGGAGGAGATGACCGACTGCTTTAACCAGAGCATTAGGACAGCATCAGTACCGCAGGATTGAGTGCACAGCTATCTCATCCCTCTCCCAAAACAATTCAAGGATCAGTCAGAGCTTAGCGGCTTTAGAATCATCACCCTTCAAAATACATTTGGGAAGGTTCTAGAGAAGATAGTCACTGTCAAGCTGCAAGAGTTTTTGGAAAGCGGGAAGCTTCTTCCAAGAGGCCTGGGGAGCTACAGGCCAGGAAAAGATACCTGGTCAAATGCAGCCACTTTTGCCTTTGATGTTTATGAGGGGTTCCAGAGTAGACAGGAAACGATGGCGGTGGCGCTTGATCTCGAGGATGCGTACAATAGAGTTCGATATGATATTTTGATGACCGCACTGATGGAGAAGGGGTCAATCCCTGGTTGGTGAACTGGATAGCAGCCGTCCTGCACTCTCGTCGGGTTGCTCTCCGTCTGGGTGCATGGACCTCAGAGCCACATATTTTAACCCTGGGACTGCCACAGGGATCTGCAGTCTCACCGGTGCTCTTTAATGTGTATACGAGCAAGATTGCAAACCTAGGCAGGGGAGAGATAGGGAGCAAACAGCCTAGGAGCTACAGGCGACAGCAGACAAAGTAATTGACTGGTGCACTGAAATGAGTGCTGTCATCCACCCGGAAAAGGCGGCTGTTTTGTGGTGCTCTCTGGACAACAGGATTGTGAGAGCGGATGTCCCAAGCCTCGCGATAGATGGTAGAAATGTCAGCAGAGAGAACAAACTGAAGTATCTGGGGATCACATTTGACAGGAGCCTATCCTTTAAGGACCATGTGGAGATGGTTGTGACAAGATCTCAAAAGGGACTCAGTGCACTTAAAACTATGGCTGCAATGGACACAGAGCAGAGAATGCTTTTCACACTATACCAGCACTTGATCCTCTCAGTAATTGATTATGGATTAGGTCTGCTCACTGTCTCAGACAGTCAGCTGGTGAAGTTAGAGCGCATACAGAACGAAGCTATGCAGGTCATTCTGGGATGCACTAGAGACACCCCAGTAGTATGTATGCGCATCCTTGGTCTGCCGAGTGTTGCTGGTAGGCTCAAGGTGATGCAGGCGAAGGCATACCTCAGAGTAGCTGCAGACACAGACCACCCACTGCATGAGGCGCTGGACGCAGTTAAGGGTCAGCGACTGATAAGAGGGAAATCATGGATGGCTCAGGCAGAGGATACGATCAGACAGGTGTGCCCCTTGGAGAACATTAGGCGTGGAGAGGAGTGGGTCAGAGTGCCAGCGGAGCAGTCAGAATTGTGCAGTTATAATCACATTAAGCCGGGAGTGCAGGGAGTGGCCAGCAGGGGCCACTTAAGTGGAAATCCAGCAACTAATTCAGGACAATGCTCACTCGGGTGATGTGATTATCTACACAGATGGTTCGGTGTCAAGAGGTGAGAAAAGTGGCTGGGGGTTCATAGCCAAAGCCAATGGTCGACGTTTGGGGCAGGAGAGCCTGGCATATGATACCACAACATCCAGCTTAAGAATGGAGGTGGAGGCGGTCACTGCGGCTCTCCCCTGGATGGAGAATATGACACACACACACATCGTGATTGTAACCGACTCAGAAAGCATGCTGACGAGGGTGAGGACGGGCAGGCTTCGTGCGGAGTGGCTTGCTTCGCTTCGGAGGTCACGGGTGACAAGCATCGCCTGGATCTTTTCTCCGCGGCATGCCGGTGTGCTGGGAAATGAACAGGCGGACAGATTGGCTGGCTCTGCAGAACTTGTAGGAGTATTGATACATGACAAGGCAGACATGGTTGCGGCCTTGTGGGAAGCACGTGCACACCTCGGAGGAGCAAATGGATTACCATGGTCTGGCAAGAATGAGACAGCGAGGAGTGATGAGGGGATCTGGCCGACGCTCAACGCTCAGAGGAAAGGCGAGACGGACATATAATCAGATTGCTACTGGTACTATTAGTGTTGGAACTCTTCGCTGGCTGCTGAGGATGGGGACGGAGCGCTTATGGGAATGCCCCGAATGCTGTGATGTCGATTCCTAAATCAATCAATCAATCAGACTATGCTTGAGTTCAGAGCCAGTGACTGCAAAGAAAAAAAAAAGCCTTGGTAGCATACAACGAGGGGAAATCAGTAAAGAAGCTACAAAAGTGTTGAGAAATGGTTTTTCGTAGTTTATATTGGCTTGGCTTTGAAGAAAAAACATGTTCAGACCCGTTCAGCTGTTAAATTGTTGACATGTTATATTTTAATTGGGACCCTTATGGTATTTCTCTTCTGTTTGTGAAAATAGAGCTGTGTTGGTTGCTTCCTGGTTTCTGAACGTTTTAGGCTTGGTGATAATTTAATCTTTATTGCCGTACCCATGTCTGGTGAGGTTTGCACACTTGCAAGACTTGGTGTTGTTAGGTTTCCGACCCGTCTCATCATGCGCTTTTTCTCTGGGCGTGGTTCATAGTTTACATGTGCATTATTATGTGGCATATCCATCTAGCATGATGTCTATGTGTGACAGACAATAGCCACATTTGTATTTGCATGCACATACAAAGTGTAATTTGCATGCATTGTTGAAAATGTCAGCCACACTGAAAGATTGCACCACCAAAGAACAGTGTGCTGTTGTAAGCTTTCTTTTGGGCTAGGGATTTGCAGACAAGGATATTGGTAGGGACATGATGACTGCTAATGGCGGCAATTGTTTGTCATGAAAACCTTGGTAGCCAACTATTCTCTGCTGATGATGACAAAGCGAAAGGCAGCAGTCCGTAGACTTCTATGATACTGATAAAATGACAGGGTTAAATGCATCAATGTTGGGAATGATAAAACAATGGGATAAATGCATCAATGCTGGGAATGATAAAATGATGGAGTAAATGCATCAATGTTGGGAATCTCTTAATCCCAGCAGCTATAACTCACATGCTTACTTGAAGACAATACTTATTAGCAATTTATCAGAATATAATTGCTTTGAATTATTTCTGTCCCTAAAGATAATAAAGACAAGACAAACTGAAACACTCAGCAAGTACAACATAGAAATAAATAAACAAACTTACATCCATGAGATCCGAAATATCATCAGAAAAGTACTTGTTGATGGCAGCGTTGGCGGCATCTATACACAACAGGTAGTCGTTGCGGGCTTTCAGAGCTTTCAGTTTGTTGTCTGCGTACTTTTGCTGTTTCTATTGAACATAAAACATTGTACTTTAGAATACTTTAAATACTTGCACTAAATCTGCTTTGTCAATTAAGAATCATCATGTGCTATGCCAACAGGCATTGTGTGGTCAAGGGTCGCCATGTCACATGATCTTGGACCAGGTCTGCGTTCTTATCCCGATTATGCCATGTGCTAAAATCATATGGGTATTTATATCTTTGTCTTTGCCTTGCTTTTTCCTCCATCAAGGTTGCCAGTTGTTACTAACATTTATTTCTCCTTACAATGTGCTCAGCAATGTTTTTACTAATTTCACTGATCAATTTATTTTATAAAATTTGTTTCTTGACGGAACGTTCGTTTATTTTTCTGACCATCCATTATATTCTATGGATTTAAATGCAAATTAAGAAAGTACCCTGGAGGTAGAAAATCTGCAGGCAGATCTGAGCTTCAATACCCCACTGTCTCATTGGTCAAGGACAACTTATCATGTAATGCTAGGTTATTCAGTTTGTAAACTGGTATATAGTTTCTAAACATGTCACTCCTGCACTCCAGATTTGTGACTTGTTTATAAACACATTCTTCAGAATATTCCAGTTTTGTGACCCGTCCATATACCCACTCTTGGGAAGATTCCAGTTTTGTGACCTGTCCACATGCCCACACTCTTGGGAAGATTCCAGACTTGTGACCTATTCATAAACTCACTGTTGGGAAGATTCCACATGTGTAACCTGAAGCAAGCATCCGGCATCTATCCATGCAAACATATAAAATAACAGTATAAATACATATTTGTGCACACACACATATATAAATGCATAACCACATGCTAGTTAAATGTTTTTTCTTCTTCTGATTATAAATCACAAAATACAACAATGAAAGATATTTATAGCAAGACATTTTTATAGATTAACGCATAGTTGTAAAACTTTGCCACATTTTCTACAACTACAGATACAACAGAATCTGACAGGATGAGGGAAAAAAAAGAAGTAAATTAGCTGACTTTGATCTAGTTATAAATACGGTCTTTAAAGGTTAAGAGCTAGAAACATATGACACAAACCAAGCACTATTTTGGTGTTAATGAGCTTAAAAATCTGATCAGGGTTGCTAAAATTGGCCAATAGCATCCTCCGCTGTTTCAGGTATCACATATTTAGTGTCTGCTTTTATCACACAAAATGTGTTCAGGGGGAGACAAATCGTCTAGTGTTCAAAACCAGCAGATCCAAAATCAATACAGATGAGAGTGCAATTAGACTGAGGAGAAAAGATATTTCTGTCCATGGGGTATTTTCGATATGTCACGCTGCATAAACAAAGCATATATTTTCAATTATAGGACAGAATAGGCTGTTTGAACCAAACATGAATGTGGCTATTTTTAGTTAAATTTCAATGCACCAAAATCTGGACAATATTCAGTTTATCATGTAAACAAAGGGGATTTTAAATTGTGTGACACAATGTGGCTATTTTAGTCAGATTTCATTGCACCAACATATGGACAATCCTGTTTATCATGTAAATAAAGTACAAGATTTAAACTGTAAAAGAATGGGCTGTATGAACCAAACATGAATGTGATTATTGTTTAAGTTGGATTTCATTGCACCACAATTTGGACAATATTCAGTTTATCATATAAACAAAGCATATATTTTAATTTGTGGGGCAGAATTGGCTATATGAACCACACATGAATGTTATCATTTTAAACGTATGATATCGCTCCACCAAAATCTGGACAATTGTCAGTTCACAATGTAAACAAACTGGATATTTCAAACACTGGCTGAATGGGTTGTATGACGTAAATATTAATATGGCTATTGTTAATGTTGCCGGTCTCTCTGGTTGTGGGGTTACAACACTTTCTCTCTGTAATCCCGTTTATCACGCAGTGTCTCGTAGCTGAGCGAGAGCTGAGGCGGTTCGACCCCCGCTGGTGACTTGCGAGATACTGAGCCGGCCGCTCAGAAAGCAATGGCAAACTACTGAGCGTAATCTTGCCAAGAGATCAACATACAGCTGAATGATGCTGGTGTTGACAGCTAAGTCCTGTAAAGGATATGCTTAAAAAAAAAAAATTGTTAATGTTAGACTTCAGTGCCACAAAATCTGGACACTATTAAGTTTATCATTTATAAAGGTATGTTTATGAAGCATATTGCCTTATGATCATTTGTAAAAAAAACACCCATTAATGTAATTAACAGACAGAAACTATATCATCATCATAATCAAGTGCCTTCTCCCGTGTGTTGCCGGGGCCCATAAGGGAAGCAAAGAATAGCAACACTGTAGCCTACCACGCATGTCGTAAGAGGCGACTAAAGAGGCTTGATGGTTCCGTCGCCCTGCTACTGAGTGAGTGCGTGGCGCGACACTGTGAGCTGTGAGTTTCGTGTAAAGTGCTTTTGAATCTGCCCAAGTTTTCTTTGGAACGTGACTGCATGTTCGGAGCGATGGCAGGTGGCTATGTCCCAGAGTTGACCAGTTTTTGCCTTATGCAGAAATGCGTGGCTGCTGGGCTTCTGGTTGACTGCCACTGCCGTCGGTGATGAACTGTATTTTCGTGGACTGTGTGGGTGAACATCTAGGAAACATCCAGATAGGAAAATGACTGCCGATTCCATCAGAGATGAATTGGGTGTTTCGTGGGAGACTGGTGTGTTGACATTCTGGTGGCAGCATTATGCAGTGTATCTGTGCGGGCTGTTGTTTGTCGAGACTCCTGTCCTTTCCACATTAGGCAGTGGGGAGCATTATGTGTGATATTTACTGGCACAGGAACAGAGCATAATGGGGACGACCCGTTGCTGTGAAGTTGGAACTGTGACTAACTAACTAACTAATCAAGTGCCTTGTTGACTGGTGTGGACGATCATGCCTCCCCACATCTTGTGATCTCCAACGACAAATATCAATTTGTGTTTTGACACCTTTCTTTGCCATGACACAATACTGTCAAGAATTTTCTCTCATTGTCTCCCTCTTTCTTTCCACAAATCTTTCCAGTTGTCACAAAATGTTCCAGTTTTGGTCCTCTCTTAATGTGGCCAAAGAATGATGACTGCCTCTTTCTGATGTTTGTGATAATTTGTCTTTATGACTTTATGACCTCAAAATGTCCAGATTACTCATTATGACTGTCCATGAAACTTTCAGCATTCTTCCATAAAACCAAATCACCAAAGCTTCTGGATATTTTTGCTTGTTTATTAATTGTCCAGGATTCATAGCCAAATGTTGGAACTAGTTCTATTTATCATGCAAGAACTCTATTTCTAACTTCCAATGGCAAAGACTTATTGCATAAAATGTCCACAGAACAATTTAAAAATAACTATTATCATAACATTTGCTACCATTGCTAGTGGCAGCCAGGAAAGTTTTACTACAGCTGAGGTATAATAGCTGCTTGCCAAGGCAATCACACCACAGTGTACAGACTAGAGTTACTTCTACTTCTGACAGATAAACACAATTTGTGTGCAGCACATGATGGATTGATACTGTCCTTGGAAATCTCTCATACCCAAAACCCTTGATGAATGAACCAAGTGCTGCCTGTACAATAACACTAGGCTGCAATGAATCTCCAACACTTTCTATCTATTGTCCTGGTTGTACACTCTGACAAACTGCCGAGGATGGGCCAACCAGGGAGCCAGGGTTAATATTTTAAAAAATTCCTGACCTGAAGGGGAATTTAACACACAGCATCAGTCTCACAGGTGAGCATGCTAGTCACTCCACTACAGCTGATCCATTCATCATATACCTCTATAATGTTTTGTCAATTTAGATGTTGCTAAATTCAATATCATAAACACAAAAGTAGACACTACCTTCTCTGCCTGTCTCTCCAGCCCCTTCAGCTTACGACTTGTTGTATTCTTGCCGGACAATTGCTGTTCAACTTTCTGTTTCTGGGATTCAACATTTTTCAGCTTCAGCTCCGCCTGCTTGCTTTCGTTTTGATAAATGTGGTAGGTTTTCATGGCCTGGTGGAAATACAAATTAAATAAGAAATTTGAGAACACTGATATTGGGTCACTGTTGTTGGATGATGAGCGTAATTTAAGTAAATCTTGAACACTGACTGTGTATCATCATGCAGCAGATATTTTGCAGAAAGTCGCTCTCATCAAGGACCGCCAAAAAGTTTCCCCATGACCAATTCTCCCACCTCATGCACATTAATGCCCAAGGTCTCCAATCCATGTTCGTGAAGGAAGGTCTGTTCTTATTCTTCCAGGAACCCTGCCTTCCATCAGTTCTTTCAAAAGCACTATGGTGTTTAATATGGCCATAATATTTCAATTTCCTAGACAGGATGTTGTTTATGAGCCAATTTTTTCAATGTGCACATTTTGAAGAATGACTTATATTTTTGGTTGGGTCGACAATGTTCTAAAAATATTTCTGTAACATGTGAATCCAAAAGACCAAATTTATTTCTTCTTTAGTGATTGTCACATGGTCCATAACTCACATCTGCATGTTGTGACTGGAAATAGTGAACGCAAATAGTAGTTAAACTAAATGCACATAGCAGAAAACAGCACTGTTAGTACATGAACACAAGTGGTAATTAATTAAATGCATATAGCAGAAGAACACAGGTTGTACACAAGCACATATAGTTGATAATGGAGCACAGATATCACATAATGATAAAAATTATAAAACACAGATATTAGTTAATTATCACACATTAAATGCACACATAGCAAGTAAGAAACAGATACTTTTTTTTTCATATCCCTTTACAGGACATCGCTGTCAACACCAGCATTTTACTGCCATTGTTGATGTCTTGGCAAGTTTTACGTTCAGTAGTTTGCCATTGCTTTCTGAATGACCGGCTCCCATACCAATATAATCCAGCGCAACGTGGTCTGCTGCCAAATCGCACACAGCTGTGTTTCGAATACGTGTAAGTGGGATTACGAACCGTGTCCCTAACTCCTTCGCCGTGGAGACCAGCAAATAATACACAATGAAACAAATAATTATAAATACTGGAGGCTGATAATTTCAAAACAGTAAGAATTTAATAAACACTGCACACCAATAATGAATCAGTTTAAGAGGAATTCTACACAAAACTCCAAGAATTGTGGGTAGTTATAGAAATCATAAATATTAGAACCCTGACTGGTGACCTGAATACCAAGATAGGATTGGATAACATGGGCTGTGATGAGATCATAAGGAAAATTGACATAGGATGATGAAAGACAATGGAGAGTCATTCACTAATTTCTGCACAGAGGAGAAGTAGAAACAGAAATAAATGATTGGGGGAAGACGTGGACAGAGCTGCATGGGTATCTAAAGACATGAAGGCTTGGGGTGAATTAGTAAAGGGTCTCTGCCCCAATGATGGATAAAGAGTGAAAGAGATGAAGAATACCCACAATGAAGGTCTAACATTTCCTAGGAAAAAGTCAAAGATAATGAGAATTAATCTTCCTTACTGAAACCTCAATTCAAGTGATGAAATTGTACACATATTTAATGAGTTGAGTTGAGTTAAGACATGACATCACTGCATTCAGGACATTCTTACACGTTCTCCGTCCCCTCATTCAACAGCCCGCAAAGAGACATACTGCTAATGGCTCCAACTGCCATCTGATTGTAAGTTCTCCTGGTCTTTTCTTTCAGTTTTGAGATTCATCCAGAGCCATAGACGGTCTCCTGCCATATCATTCTCTCCACATACGGGTGCTTAGTCTGTTCCACTGCTTTCTCAACCTGATCTCACAGGGGCCCGACCACCTCTCCCTTGTCCATTGATAATCTCAAACCGAGAAGTGCATTCCCTGCCAGCCTATCAGCTTGTTCATTTCCCTGCACGACCAAGGCAGAAAATCCATACAATCCTCACAATCTGTGACCTCTGAAGCGAGGCAAGCCATTCCACATGAAACATTTCTTTCTCCACCTTACTAAGCATACTCAGTGAGTCTGTTATGAATATAATGTGTGTTGTAGTGGTCTCCTCCAACCACAGGAAAGCTACTGTTACTACTTCCACTTCCATTCTCCTGCTGGAGGTTGCTGTCTCATATGCCAGACTCTCCCTTTTCAAGCATCATCTATTAGCCTTCGCGATGAAACCCCAGTCACTACATCTGTTTCTCATCATATTTAATAAACAAACTTGGTAATAGTATAACTAGAAAATCCTTCGAATGGAACCCACTGGGTATTACCAATTAGAGACCTAAAGTACACGGATATGAATATTAGAGGCAGAGATGAATAATATGGGAAGGACATAGGGATTTGCAGAAGACAGCAAAGAGGATATGAAAGCTTGGCATGAGTTGGTTGAGGGCCTATACTTTATTGGGAGATATAAGGCCAAAGATGAAGACAGTAAGCAGACAATGAACACAAACAGTATGTTAATAACGAACACATACAGTACACCAATGCTAAACAGCATATGAAGCTAATACAATAGATACGTACACTCTGAAGCTCGTTCAACACTTTCATCATGTCCTCGTGAGACTCGGCTCCAATATCTCGGCACTGTCAAAAAAGCAATTTCATTTCAGAATCACATAAAAGATAACAATGATCGTACCAAATGTATCATCAAGATACTTGTATGTCTTTTGTGGAATCCAGAAGCACAACATTTGCAGTTATTTATACTTTGTGGTGTATTCTTCTGGTCTGCTCATCTCATTTCATTCTCCTTGTTTTATGTGGTTTTATTTTACCTCCATGTCCTCCTCTTCCTGACAGTGTCTAGATGGGGCATTTCTTGCTAGATGCATTTTTCTTTTCGAGAATATATTTTTCAATTATCCTTATTTTCCATATTGTTCTATGAATTAGTTTTTCAAATGTAAACGTAAGTAATGCACATAACTGGAGTAAAAAAATGATAATGAGAATGCAAAACTAAATCTGAAGTAATGAATAATTAATCACCAAATTGTAAAAAATGAAAATTAATACCCTAAGTGTGAGTGAGATGAAGTGGAAGGGATCTGGCAAAAATAGTAATGGGCAACATACATTAATATTTTAAGGTAGTGATAAATTATAAATACACAAAACGAAAAGGATTACTGTTTGACGAGGAAATAGCTGAATAAATCAGTGTTTTTGGAATATTTCAGACAGTATTATCATAGTTGAAGTCAAAGACAAACCTATATATAAAAATAGTATACAAGTTTGTACAGCAACAACGAGCAATAGTGAAGAAATACAAAGATGATATAATGAAGTAGCAATGGTGATCTCTCAAACCCAGTCACAAGATGTCAAATTAATACCTGGGAATTTCAATTAAAAAAGTAGGAAAGGAAAAAATGGCAATGGAAATGGAGAGAATAGGCCAGCTCTATGTGGGTTCAAAAAGTGTCAAGATATGCACTATTTGAAAGACCAATCAATGTATCTGTGGTAATATCTGCTCTTTCAAGCACCTGTTTGTTTGTTATGTTGTCTTTCTTTATAAAGGTAATCCTGTAACATATTTTGCTTTTGAGTTATGAAGTGTTATGCATTCATACAGGGTGTATTTTTATTGGCTGTGCAGTGTTTGAAAATATTGCCGGTCCAAGTTTTGTATTTACCTATTATGTTGCATGAAATTTACAGATGGGTGAATACAAATCTTGGACCGGCAATATTGTCAAACACTGCACAGTCATTAAAAAATACACCCTATATATTCTTGGTCCTTACATATGAGGCCAGGTGGCCAGTTCCTTTCACTGCTGCCTTTCCTTCCCAGACAATTCGGAACATTGTCCGGTACCAATTTTTATGATGCTGGGTCGACTCTCAAAGCATACTGCTAGGATAAAAATCCTCTACCGTAGATTTAATAAGGACCACTACCCAATAAATCACACTAATGAGTATGTCACCAAGGTTCCTGCACTAACCTTAGACTTGACAGAAAAAAAACCTAACATGAACTTCCCTGCTCTTTGATACCCACCTTAATTCTCTATGAATTGTCTTAGCCTTGAAAAAACCTAACATTAACCACCCTTTGATACTTACCTTACGGAAAATCCTCTATGAAATGTCAATTTCTTAGCCTTGAAAAAACTCTAACATTAAGTGCCTACTGATACCCACCTTGCGGAAAATTCTCTGAGAATTGTCCATGATCTCGGCCAGCCTGCTGACCATATGATTACTGTAGATTTCTGCAATAGCTTGGTGGTCCTGGCCCTGTTTACGGGTGATGGCCAGAAGATGTTTCCAGCAAGCAGAAGTTGACATGGTTGTCCACTGCTCCTGTCTGTTATCAAAATAAAAAGTTTTCGTGTGGTATACTGATGATAATTCTATCTTATGTTGTGTCAGGTTACTAGTAATAGTTTAGCCATTAATATCCTGTTCAGCTATTTTTTCATAATAATTAGGATACATAGTGTATTTTGTTCAGGTTCAGAGGTGTAGGGTTCGATCCCAGGGCTCAGAATTTTTCAAAGAACCATTGGTACCAAATGATATTACACATCCTTATGATCTCTTAGGTAGGAGATAGGACGCCTAGACATCTAGGAAAAATGCAAAAAAAAAGAGAAGGTGCTGTGTGCAATTTGTGCATGTTAAAAATCCTACAGCAGTTGGAAATTGCAAAGAGTAGGTTTTAAGGCCATTGCTCTGGCAAAACTGTTAGGAAATAAAACCTACACACAGGGAGATAGAACCTGCTACCTTGGATGGAATCTGTCTAGAGGACGTACACCTGACACAGATGATTGCTGAAGTCAGACACACTGACCTTTGAGATGCATAACTTCTTGTGACGCATTCCCCTTGAAATAGGAATGCAGACGTGGAAAAAGTGCATTAAATTAATTCAGATAATAATAAATTTCAACAAAGACATTTATGATCTGTTTATGTCCCCGCTAATCACTGGTATCATGAAGGGACTGCAATGGCTGAGGCATATAGAAAGAATGGAAGATAATTGGGAAACAAAACTCGCTTACACTCAGGAAATAAATGACCATAGACCCCGAGGTAGACCAAGAAGATGGTGGAGAGAGAATACATATACAGACCTACAAGCACTTGGAATCAGCGACTGACAAGAGAAGGTCAACCAGAGAGACGAATGGAGACGGCTTGTATCTGCAGCAAAGAATCTCAATGGCTCGGAATGCTGAAGAAGAAAAAGAATAAATTTCAACTTCTGCTTTTCTATTTATAGAAAGGAATGAATCCAGACCACTGTCTTAACAGTCAAGTGTATGAACCACTATGCCAGCTGTACTCCTCGGTACTTTCTAGGCTTCTTAAAACTATTCAGCTCTGTGACCTATTTTGACCTGGTAACAATTCTGGTCCATGTAACTCTGCTATGAAATCAATATTTGTTAAGACTAATATAACTAGAGAGAAGTAAAATGTGCAACTGAGTATGTGATTCCTAATTAATTTTGTGCAACCCATTCGTTCAGAAGCCCTGCTTTACAAAACATAAATTATACATAAGACACAAATTATACTTGACAGAGACAACACACCGTGGAAAGAAGACATAAATTATTGGAACAGTGAACTCAATTTGGAAAACAAACAACCATAGAAACTATCACAGCATGAATATATTACATTATCTTGTTTTCTGTGTGGTAACCAACTATCATGATGATAGTATTTCTGTTGGAACATAACATTAACTACAATAATAATATAAAGGTAATATACACTGCTGTCACTTTATAAAATGCAAAATGACAATTTCTTTTTCTACCATGATGTATTGAAATTTGACTTTAGGTACACAATTTCTTCAACAATTCAAAACAATGTTTTCCCGTAGTGAATTTGAATAATGTTATTCAAATTTCTTCATCAAAAAGCATTTAGAGGGTAAAGCTTTCAGTATTTTGTGGCTGTCATACCTCCATGTAAATGAACAAATTAGGAATTGCTTGGAGATAGCAGAGCTGGGGTGTCTGCGAGGATTGTTGTAAATACCTTGGATGGTGAGAGTAACCAACAACAATTGCCCGGAAGAGGCTAAGGAAACTAGGACATTACACACAACTATAAGAAAGAGACAAACAGTGTTCTGTGGTCATTTATTTGGGTGTTCGCTCGCTTTTTGAACTCGAGTGTAGTCCATACACATGCTTCTTCTTCTTCTAGTGCACTGGACTGATTTTTGTGCATGAATTAGCTTTCCATATTACTAGTGTCCTTGCCATCAGACAAATCCACTCCTACATCTGAGGTACTTGTAAGTTATGTCTCGAAGTCAAGGAAGGGAAGTCAACATAATAGTCCAACTGATCGGTGTAGGGGTTCTACCTGCTACCTCGGCATCAGCACACTGGAAGTTTAAGAGCATGTGCTCTTATCCATTCAACCATGTTGACCTCCTTCTGTGGTCAAGTGGTGATAAGAAAGGCACTAGAGAACATTGTAATGACTATACAGATCTGAGGAAGAATAGGCAGAGCCAGGTCAATAGAAATGATACTTGATGGTTTAAAAGAATGACAGAGGAATGTCACCAGAATTGATCCAGAATGCCAGGGTCACAGATCTATGGACAGACATGAATGCTTACACCATTGGCAGGGGATATGATGGTAATATCATAGCTTGACATACCTCCAAGAACATTTTCTGGCATGCATATTAACTCTCTATCTCAGGCACCACATGATCTGTAATGGGCTCTTTCCCTTCAACTCCAGCCATCGTATAATTTTATCTACTTTACACATTTGATCAGACTATACTAAAACATCTGGCTTCCCTACTGGTCACTTTGCAATGTGTTTAGCTTCTAGAAAAGTCATGTCCTTGAGATTTTTCATAATGATGTCCCTCTGTGGGCAACTGCTTGGAATCTTGCTGGAACTGAATGACTTCAGCTGGGCGACCACACAGCCATGATCTAGAACAAAGTCCTGCTATGAAAGGGTTTGAACATGGGCCAATGGGGCTGGAACACCAATACATTAGTCACTATGCTACTTCATCTTCATACACACATTCTATATCCTTAAATACTACTACTAGTTAGTTGCATATCTTTTACAGGACATCACATTCAACAACAGCATTGTTTGCTGTTGTGATCTTTTGGCAAATTTATGTTCAGTAGTTTACCTTGCTTTCTGAACAACCGGCACCCATATCATTTTGTAAAAAACCAACGCAAGGCAGTCTGCTGCCAAATCACCCGCAGCTGTGTTTTGAAAATGGGTAAGCGAGATTACAAACTGCGTCCGCATCCCCATCGCCACGGAGCCTTAAATACTGCTATTTTCCAAAATAACTAACATTTATTATTAATGTCATCAGCAATTTGGCAACGTTTTAATGTTTCTCTTTAACATGACAAACAATGCAAATGTCAACATATACATACATAACACTATGATACTGGCCTAGATAGTTTCAACGAAACAAGTCAATATAGTGACGTTTTGGAAAAGTATCTATTTCTCTCTCTCTCTCTCTCTCTCTCTCTCTCTCTCTCTCTCTCTCTCTCTCTCTCACACAAATACATTTGCAAAAATACTTTTCACGACAGGAGTACAGATTTTAAAACAAATAAAGTTTAAAAGAGTAAAGTTTGCTAGGGTATGTCAGTAATTTTCTCCATATTCATTTGGGCTTTCATAAACAATTACGATTGGCATATTCTTTAGAAGAGTTCCATAAAATGTTACTTTAAACCCTAATGAAGAGGAAGATAAGATTTACAATATATAACCTGTATGATCATGTGCATTCTTTAGCCATTAATTGTTAATTAATGCAGATTTATTCAGAATGAAAACAAGAGCACGATTCCAGCCGGCAAGAAAAGCAAATTAAATTAAGTGAGAAATTTTCATTAAAAATTGTGAAGGAAGATTATAACGAAAAGACAAGCATAATTAAACAGAAAATATGGTTTTGTTATAAATAATATGCATCTGCTGTAGAAAGGAAATGTTTGTGAGGAAAAAATAACATTAGAACCTTCCTAACTTCTTTACAACAACAATATAAATTTTACGCAAATGAGACTATAATACTGAAAGATAAATACACATCTCTTTTACAAAATTAAAAAAGGAGTCCCATAACAGGAATTTGCTGTGCATATATGACAAGTTAGGACCATCATATTTTACAGGCCTGAGTGCAGGTAGGAATAGGTGATCAGTCTTTTCCTACAAGCATCATCATCATCATCATGTGCCTTGCCGAAAAGTGTGGGCGGTCATGTTTTGCCATCTCACACGCTCCCAGTCATGGATCAGCTGTGTTCTTATCTCGATCATGCCATATGGCCAAGCCATCCAGATATTTACTTGTCTGTCTTCCTCTTATTCTTTATCCTTCAATTTTGCCATTTGTCAATAGGCATTCTAGTTTATTTCTTCAAATAACATAGGGGGGGGGGAGGGAGGGGCGGCTCTGGCCCCTCTGGGAACTGTGAGCCCTTCTAAAAAAAAATTCAAGTTTCTTTAGTGAACATTTCAATTTTTGAATATTAAAAATGATGCATATGTTGGGGGGAGGGGGGGGGGGGCATAAGAATTTTAGAAAGGCTTAGGTGGGGCATATCACAAAAAAGGTTGGGAAATACTGGTCTATGGTATTCTTTGCATTTTTCTCAGAAACTACATTTTCACTGCCATTAGATATTTTTCAGCTTGTCTGATCATTGTCCACGTCTCACATCAATACAAAAGTATAGGTTATATGAAGTACATCAACACGCTTTTTCCTCACTGCAATTGACACCTGTTTTCCTATTAAGCGGAAACCCAAACTCCAAAATACTACTACCGACAAGTAGATATAGTAATATAACCAATCATCTCTCATAGGAAATAAGCAATAAACCAGTATGTGTAAATCCAGCCAGGTATGAGTTTAAGAGTTAAATCCATTGTTTTAGAAGAAAACATTCACATTGTAGGAAGTCTGCATATCACAGACTTCACACTACAAGCCACATGACCTAACTTCCTGTGTTTCTGACTCACATGTCAGCCATTTCAAGTGGTGTGTGGTATACTAAGTGTGAAGAAAAGAAAATCAGCAAGTTGTGTATAATGAGAATTACTTAAAATTATGCTCTTTTGTTTCCATGGAATTAATTTAATTAAAGTATCATAGAGGAAAAAAGGAGGAACAATGAAGCTACTGACATCTTTAAAGATAACAGCAAATAATGAATGGTTTTCATTTTACTATTCCATCTTGAGTGTTTTTAAAGTTAACACTGAATATTGTGAGTATCGTGCAGTTTACCATATTCTGTAGTGTTCTATGCGTCAGGGGGTCTTAAGAATATGGAACTATTTTCTGCTAACAAGATTTAATAGACTGCTAAATGTACAATCAAAGCCTCCCTCTGGTAAATCACGAGATGGTTACATCCTAACACGATTCTCTGCCGACGTGAAGTTCCAGTACCGGTCTTGCATACCCCGCTATTTTCTGAGCTTGGAGAGGGGAAGGAGAGCTCTGTAGCACAATGCCCATGGAGACGGAACTTCGGTACCTGTTTGAGAGGAAGGACTCTACACAAACCTCACTTCAAGAGATGTAAGTCCTTTTCATGGAAATTACCTGAATGCCAATGTATCAGACTTAATGGGATTCATCAATCAACAAATCTGAACAGGTCCGCATGGCCGAATGGGTAAGAATGTGTGTTCTTAAACATCCAGTGTGCTGATGCCGAGGTAAGCGGTTCAACCCCTACACTGAACAGTTGGACTAAAATGTTGACCTGTCGTCCTTGACTTGGGGACGTAAATTACAAGTATCTTTGAAGTCGGAGTGGGTTCACCTGATGGCAAAGGACATTGTTAATAGGGAAAGCTAATCCACATGCAACATTCAGTCTATCACTACTATAAATAGTGTGTATGGACTATGCTCGAGTTCAAAGCGAGAAGCGCAAAAAAAAAAAAAACATCAACAAATCAACTACTTTTATTAAATAATCAATTCTATATAACATTAAGCTCTGTGGCAAAGGGGTTACGGATGCAGTTTCTAATTCTGCATACCACGTTCAAAACAGCTGCAGGCGATTTGGAAGCAGACTGCCTTGCGTTGATGGTTTCCTATACAAAGTTATGAATGCTGGTCGTTCAGAAAGCAATGGCAAATTATTTTACATAAACTTGCCAAGAAATCACGAACAGCCAAAAAATTCTTGGGTTGACTGCTACATCCTGTAAAGGATATGCAACTAATATTAACATATAACATTACACACAGCCCGATAATGTTGTAAACAATTAGAAAAGCTACAGATAACAATAATATTGATAGCATGTGCAACTCTGGCGTACACACATTTGAATACTCATCAGTGTTAGGTGTTTGTGCACTGCGCTGAGATTCTCCTTGAACAGGAGCACTTATGGAGCTACCTCGTGCAATTACAGTGATTCCAACAACCAATTAAAAATAAACTTTGCATTAATTGAACACATTTTAAAATATAAAGATCTAAAACATTTATTTTGGTAACTTGAAACAATTGTTTTGTTGATGGAGATAGTTTTGTGATATAATTTTTAATTAGCCTTTAGAACAGATGCACAGTATGTAGGGAAGTAAAGGCAATTTAAAACAGACCTAGCAAATTTGTAACAAAGTTAATTAAGGTACATGTTCACAAATGTGAACAAAAGGGAGGGAATGAACATCACATCAAATTATCACATACAAATTAGTACTAAAAGATAATATTTTACCACCAATTAGTAATTACTGATACAAAGAATAAATAATTACTAATTACAGTGAATATTAATGTTTCAAATCTAATAAATTTCTGATTTTGATACTTTACAAGCAAATGTTAACTAGAAATAAATGTTACATCAGAACACAACGTTGAGCACAAAAAAAAATTATATTCAGGTCATCTAATTATTGTTGACAGGGATTAAAAGCAGGCGTGAGAAGATCACATGACATATTTTAGAATTGTACTTGCATGATTCATGTTCAAATCAGATCACATTATCATTAAAATATGAATAAAATATTTTATTTCAATTTTTCTTAATGTTAATTAACTGTCAAAAAGATGAACAAGACAACAGCAGTTCGCATGGAGATTCGTAAGCCAGGTAGGCTGAATAAGGAAGCCTGAAAGCCCTCCTGGCAAACACCAGTAATAGTAGAAATGCTGGAAAG
This sequence comes from Cepaea hortensis, assembly GCA_963921405.1. Classification (NCBI taxonomy): domain Eukaryota; kingdom Metazoa; phylum Mollusca; class Gastropoda; order Stylommatophora; family Helicidae; genus Cepaea; species Cepaea hortensis. Next base: position 105,999,308 of record OY992882.1, read on the forward strand.
AAAGTGCATTAGTTTTGGTGCTCAACTACAATGTGATCAACAGGCTAGTTTTAATTCTCTGTAAGAAAAATGTTTCACTTCAACTCATCTCATCAGGTTCCTCTTGCAGTGTCGAGGTGAAGTATAAACAGCAGGAGAGTACCCGCTTATGGGCTTCATGTATCGATATTCCCATGGACTCTGCTATTCCATCCGTCCATCGTTTATGTGGTCGGCCTCTTCCTCTGCTTCCATCTGGTCTGTACATCATTGCTTGTTGTGGTATACTGTTAGTTGGTAACCTACTTGCATGGCCAAACCATTATACTTGTGCCTTCTAATAAAATCTAGTGCTGCTATAACCCCCACTTTAGTCCCGATTTCTTTATTTCTTATCTTATATCTTCTTGATACATTGAGTATTATTCTCAGGAATATCGTTTATGTTGTTGTGATTTTTCTTTTCTCTTTTTCTGGCACTTCAACAATGGCTGTAAGAGCACATTCCGATATACTGACTCCCCTTTTTTTTCTCCTGCCTTAAAGTCCCTACTGGAAAATAAGTCTTCAACCAACCCATGCCAAGTTGTCCTATTTGTTGCTATCTCCTGCAGCTCCCTCATGTTCTACCTTTATTATTCATTTCTGTCATAGACAATCTTACAGCCCTACATGACCAAGGTCTTCTTCCTGAGAGTCAATGTGGCTTTAGAAAAGAACAAGAAATTGTTGACATGATGTCCGCTGCAAGGCAGTTGCAAGAGAAATGTCAGGAACAGAACTCTGAAATGTTCTCCATTTTCATTGACCTTACCAAGGCTTTTGATAGTCAGCAGAGAAGGACTGTGGAAGATTATGGCGAAATATGGCTGTCCTTGAAAGTTTGTCCAAATAGTGCGGCTATTTCATGATGGCATGCAGGCAAGAGTCCAGGAAAATGGTGAATTGTCTGAGCCCTTTCCTGTCACAAATGGAGTGAAGCAGAGCTGTGTCCTGGCACCAACATTATTCAGCCTAATGTTTTCAGCTATGCTGACGAATGCCTTCAAAAACAACGACATTGGAATAGACATCAACTACCGCATGGATGGAAAGTTATTCAATCTCAGAAGGCTGAAAGCTAAAACCAAAACTGCCAGCGGCACCATCAGAGAGCTCCTGTTTGCTGATAATTGCGCTCTATACGCCAACTCAGAGGCGGACATGAAACATAACATTTCAGCTTTCTCAAATGCATGTGCCAACTTTGGGCTTAATGTCAACTTGGAGAAGACTAGTTATGTACCAGCCAGCTCCAGGGATTAACCACACCGAGCCGAATATCAAAGTGAATGGTCATAGACTAAGTGTTGTGGACAAATTCACCTATCTTGGCAGCACTGTGTCCCAAGCTGCTACAATTGATGATGAAGTTAATGCAAGAATCTCCAAGGCCAGTGCAGCCTTTGGCAGACTGTACAAGAATGTATGGGACAGAAATGGAATAAGCCTGCAAACTAAGCTGAAAGTCAACAAAGCAGTCGTATTATGCACACTGCTATATGTTTGTGAAATCTGGACTGTTTACCAGCGACACAATAGGAAATTAAACCACTTCCACAAATCTGCCTTTGGAAGCTATTGAAGGTTAAATGACAAGACAAGATCCCAGACAGAGCATCCATGCCCAGTATCCGCACTCTACTAATGAAGAATCAGATTCGCTGGGCTGGTCACTTGACTCGCATGCCAGATCATAGGCTCCCTAAACAATTTTTTTAATGGTGAGCTGCGCTGTGGTGAACGCTCCCAAGGTGGCTACAGGAAACGCTTTAATGTATATATATAGGGAGACTAAAAACACACGTGGAAGAGGATTAGAGTCAATAAGTTGGTTGCATATCCTCTACAGGATGTTGCAGTCAACCTTAGCATTTTTTGTTTTTGCTGTTTGTGATTTCTTGTCAAGTTTATTTACATTCAATAGTTTGCCATTTATTTCTGAATAACCAGCACTTGTACCATTTAATGAAAACCAAAGCAATGAAGTCTGCTTCCAAATCATCCGCAGCTATGTTTTGGATGTGGGACTACAAATTGTCTAAATAACCCATCACCACAGAGGATTAGAGACAGAAATGAGTGGTGTTTGTTCATCACAAATGATTATGACCATTCATTTCATCGGGTGCGGTTAAATGTTTGGAGCCATGAGTTCAAAGATGGCTGGGAAGGCCTTGTTTGGCTCGGAATGTTCTTTGACAATGTGGGCAAAGAATGCTAGATGTTCCAGAAGGAGGATCTCCTTCAGTGGTTTTTTTGTTGTTGTCCAGCTCTTGCAGCCCTGTTTGCTTAACAAGTGGCTACACCCTTGAATAATGATGTATGCCACAAATTTTGGTCTTTGGCAGCAGTCTCCCAAGTGTCACTGTGAATTCCAAAAGCTTTTAGTGAGATCTTTACAGTGTCTGTGTCAGTGTCTGTGACAGTGTCTGTGACAGTGTCACAAACAGCAAAAACAAAAAATGCTAAGGTTGACTGCAACATCCTGTAGAGGATATGCAACCAACTTATTGACTCTAATCCTCTTCCACGTGTGTTTTTAGTCTCCCTATATTTGCTCGCTGGCTGTGGCGAAGGGCTTACGAGTGCAATTCGTAATCCTGCGATACCGCGTTCGAAACACAGCTACAGGCAATTTGGAAACAGACCGCCTTACCTTGGTTTCCTCATACAAAGGTATTAGTGCCGGTCGTTCAGAAAGCAATGACAAACTATTGAACATAAACGTGCCAAGAAATCACAGCCAACAAATGCTGAGATTGACTGCAGCGTCATGCAAATGATATGCAACTAACTTACTAGCTCTAATCCTCTTCTCCATGTGATTTTAGGTCTCCCTATATTTGCTCTGTGGGCTCCAGAGTTCCTAGCTATCCTAGTATCAGGTTTCCTCATTGTCCGATCCATCCAGCACCAGAATCTTTTCTTCACTTCTTGATTCACTGAAATCTGTCCAGTTTTATCCCTAAGCTCCATAGTGACCTTGTCAGACTAATCTAGTCCTACTCTGCACAGCCATAAGTTCATGATGCCAGCTACCAGCAATTGTGTAAAATACAACCATCATCATTGGCACCTTGCCATCTTGACAGAAGATAGTTTGTGCTTCAAAAAGGCATAATAACTACAACCCATGGCGGTAGCGAATGTGACTGATAAGGCCAATTCACGCTGTAAATGTTCATTCACAGTGGGTGCATGTGAACACATGGTAATTTCCACCATCTTAGGTCTCACATGCTCGGTGTGTGATTTATCTGCAATAATTCTGCAATAATTAACACCAAATCAGCAAATAGTGTAAAAGCTAGAATGAGTTTGTCATAATTTAAGTGCTAAACTTTATCCTGGGCCACTGTCTTTTGTTAATTATTCTGTGCAAAAGATATTTTATTTCAACAATTGCCATAAATGCACATTACAATTAAATGATTCTCCCTAATTTCTAAATTGTTCTTTTTTCCTGTTGCACCAAACATTTTGAACATACTATCATTAGGAGCCTGTCTGTCACGTGTTTGGTTCCTCTTCGACATGCTTGAACAGCATTCGTTTTCACTGAGTGAATCAACTAAAGCGATATTCTTCTTCTTCCCCCATTGGAGCATAGGATCTCAACCAACTCACACCATGCTGTTGTATCTGTTGCTATATCCTGCAGCTCATTCAATCTTTCTCTATTTTATTCATCCCTGTCTCTATTTATTTTCTCCTTGTATTTTAAAGTTTGACTTTTTAATTTTCCATGTCAGTATACTGGAGAAAAGAATTTCTAGCTATACTTTTATCTGGTTTTCTCAATGCACTTTGATTCACTAGAATCTGTCTAGTTCTCTCTCTATGCATTCACATTTGTATTCCTGTCACATTATTATAGTTCTTCTATTCTAAATAGGGACCAATTACTGAATATTTATAGCTTATTAGTAACTGTTTTAGTCAAAGAGATATTACAGCATATATTAGGGGCATTCATTTGAAACCTGTTCCAATGGTTTTATTACAAAAAGCATGAAAGAAACATTAATAGGTGTGGTAGAATTAAACAAAGCATTCATTTTGAATAAATTATGCACCATGGATTGGTCAGAATAAGTCGCCATAGGCATTCAGGCAAGCATCCCATTGCTTAGGTAGGTGACGAATGCCGTCTGCAAATAAGGATTGTGGTTGCTCACTGAACCAAGTGTTTACCGCGTTCATTACGTCTGCATCTGTGTGAAATGATTGCCCCTTGAGAGTTTTTTTAGAGGTCCGAACAAATGAAAATCACATGGTGACAAATCAGGAGTATAGGCTGGATGTTGCAGAATTTCCCACTTCTTCCTTGCTAATGCTTCCTGCACAATCTTTGCGACATGCAGACGAGCATTATCGAGCAACAAAATCACACAGCAACAAAGCATGCCGGGCCGTTTATTCTTGATGGCTTTTTGCAGCTTGTCTAGTGTTTGCTAGTAGTAAGTAGAGGTGATGTTGACACCAGGTTCTTTAAAGTCGGCCAACAATAGCCCTTTATGGTCAAAAAATGCGCTCAGCATAACCTTACCAATGGAAACCTGTAACTTGAATTTTTTGGCTTTTGGTGATCCAGCATGCTTCCATTGAATGCTCTCTCTTTTGCTGCTCAGCTCAAAGTGGTGACACCATGATTCATCGTCTGCCACTTTGCGGAAGAGAAATGCATCATCCTCCACTTAGTAATGCTAACGCAGCAAGTGGTTCAAACACCATCCCATGCACTTCTCTTTTTGGTGGTGGGTCAACATCCGTGGTATCCACTGTGAGCACACCTTCCGATATTGCAGTTTCTTATGAACGACCTTTTGAATTGTCCCAATTGACTCATCAAATTCTTTCACTAGCGAACGTATGCTTCGACAATGGTTCATCTGTACTGCTGCATCAATTTTGGAAATGGCTTTTTCTGTTGCTTCAATATGCGCTTGACCCGGCCGTAGAAGATCTGTCGTGAACTGACGTCCTTTCCGAAATATTTGTGCCGTCTGTCACTGTTGTCTTCAACACACATTTGTTACCATATGCTGCCTGCATTCTTCGATGAATGTCCACTGGTCGACATCCTTCAAATGAAAGAAACTGAATCACTGTTTTTTTGAGCTTCTTTGGACGGATGTTGGATCAACCCGGCCATTTTCTCAACGGTCAGAAACAGAACCTATGCATCATGGGACGATGCTCTTTTATTCATTGGTCAGTACTTATCACATGACTATATGATATGATCATGCTCAACGTACGCAATTACGCGTTGTGCTGCACGAACGGATTTCAAATGAACGCCCCTTATAATTATATTTGTTAAGACTAAAAAAACCTAAGCCTGAGAAAAGGACTACTAGAAATGTGAACATACAGATGAGCAGAAATGCAATGTCATCATACATCTAAATAGATCAATAGCAATATGGAGGTGATGAGAATTGAAGCAAAGCAAGTTAAAGCTTATTCCATAGAAAAAAGATATCAATGTACAGGAAGATGGATACTTACATGATTCTAGTCCTGATAAATGTATAAAACAGCATAATATATTTCAGTAATAATACAGAGAACACACTAGATCTTTCAATATTAATAAAACAACACACAGGAAAAACAATAGACATTTTTCAATGTTAACACAATAACACACATGAAACACGCAAGTCTTTTCCATATTAACAAAATAGCACATACGAAACACAATACTTGTCCATGTTAACAAAATAATACACAGGAAACATACTAGACTTTTCCATGTTAACAAAATAACACACAGAAACACACTAGACTTTTTTATGTTAACAAAATAACGCACAGGAAGCAAGCTCGACTATATTTCCATGCTACAATTGAAAACTTGACAGAATCTTCTGTTACTGCCTTCCTGTGTCTCTTCGTTCATTAATTTTACCAGATTTCTTCTGCACAAAACCCAAACTCAATACTTGTGATCTATTTTCCAACCATAATACATGTATTTCTTAAAAATAAAATATAATATCATAATAAAATATATCAAAAATAAGATATCAGCAAAACAATTTCCACAGCACTTCACAATATTATTCATAGTGTGTCCCTTGACATTTCTTCAATTTCCATTGCAATAGTGGCTTTCAGAAAATGTGTGATACATGAAGACACAACTTTTCAAGAAACCTCATAAAACATAATAAACTGAAGACAAGCAAGTATTGACAGTACCCTGTCTTGAGAATAAATAACCTAATAACCTGTGGACATTTCAGTTTTTCATGCTTTCTACCAGTATGTCCCTGTTCTGCAAAGAAGATTCAGGGTGTTGATTTCTGCATGTTACTGGCTTCAGGAACATATATAAATGTGTTACAAACTTGAAAACTTAGTGACAACTGGTAAAACTGATAGGGAAAAAAAGCAAGGGAAAAGCAAAGAGATAAGTGTCTGGATGACTTGGCCATATGACATCATTGAAACAAAAACAGACATGATCTAAGACTCTAGTGCAGTGGTTCTCAACCCCCCTCCCAGGGGGGAATTTTCGGGTTTCCAGGGGGGAATTAAGATTATTTCAAGATCGCATTAATACAAGAACCAGTTACTTGATACTGTTTTTCCCTCTAAATTTTACGGTTCTGTACTTCTCGCCCTAATGAAATTTGTTTTATACTGTAACTAGACCCACAAATCACATTTTATGTAGATGTCTAAACTTGTTCTAGTATGTGTTATTAAACTTAGCTTCCATTTTTATGTATACTGTGTAAGGGTGGGGGGAGGGGGAATTTACATGGAGGAAATTCGAAAGGGTACAAGCTTTAACTTAGTGCAAGAAAACGCAACATAAAGATTAAATGTCATGGCATGGCAGATCAGGCCCTAAACCTTGGTTGGCAACTGGTCTATTGAGTTAGGAGAACGGAGCACTTATGGGTTGCACCCGTGTGCCATGATGTTGATCCACTGACTAAACTAAACTAAACTAAACTGGTCTAAGATAGAAGCTCTGACAGGCAGAAAGTTAGAGCATTGCTTTGCTGATCTGGCAGCTTCTACAGCTTGTCTTGTTCCAGATATATTGGGTTACTTTTCCTCTGGAGTAATTACTAAAGTCTGGTTAATGCAATCCTCAAATCCTGGCTAATATAATATCTACATCTTGGCTCATGTAATCCCTAAATCCTGGCTAATGTAATCCCTAAATCCTGGCTAATGTAATCCTTATAGTCTGACTAATGTAATCCCTAAAATCTTGCCAATGTAATCCCTAAAGTCTGGCCAATGTAATGCCTAAAGTCTAGCTAATGTAATCCCCAAAGTCTGACCAATATAATCCCCAAAGTCTGACCAATATAATCCCCAAAGCCTGGCTAATGTAATCCCTAAAATCTGACCAAAGTAATAATTAAAATATGACAAATGTAATCCCCAAAGTCTGGCCAATGTAATCCCCACAATCTGAACATTGTGATCACTAAAATCTGGCTAATGTAATCCCTAAAGTCTGGCTAATGTAATCCCTAAAATCTGACTAATGTAATCCCTAAAATCTGACTAATGTAATCCATAAAGTCTGGCCAATGTAATCCCTAAGTCTGACCAATGTAATCCCTAAAATCTGGCTAATGTAATCCCCAAAGTCTAGCTAATGTAATCCATAAAGTCTGGCTAGTGTAATCCCCAAAGTCTGGCTAATGTAAGCAGGTTCGACCATGACTTCTGCTTTGCTGAAGCCTGCCAAGAACAAAACTTGCCTGATGTGAGATTACAAGTGTCAGAGCAATTCCCCAATGAAGACAGTATATGATCAACACTTGAGTCTTGAAAACCCTGACCATCAAGCTTGCAATGGGTGTCTTGCTTGTCTACTGGAATGGAACCATGTCACCACCTGATCATGGGGGTAGTGAATCAGACATCTAGCCTGCTCAGATAAGGGACAAAACCTCTGAGGACCAGAGTGCACGTTAAAAATCCCTTAACAGTTTTGTCCAGGCAAATAAATTTCCAAACTACAAAAGCTACACACACACACACCCCACCCCCCCCCCCCCCATACACACACACAATGTGTGATTCTGTTATACATTTGGATGCTCACCAATATGTAAGAGTTCGTAAAATGTGCTGAGGAGATTCTTCCTGTGTGTTCTATGGGAGGTGACTGGAGCACTGGGGATATCCATGTGCAATGACAGGGATTCTTTCTTTACAGTTGCTAAACACATTATTTCACACAGTGCGCAAATCCGTATGACAGTTTTGGACAATATGGCAAGCTGAGCACCTACAGGCTTGCCAGGAACACGCTGCTATCAGCTGTGCTCTGTTAACAGGTAACAAACACGTGGTAAAATCAAAATTAACAGTAGCATTAAGTTTTTAAACACAACTCAATGAAACTAACTCACTTCTGTTTCTCTGCTCGATGTCTGGTGATCATGTTCTTCACCAGCTTGTCCAGGTTTCTGGCATACTCCTGCTCCACTTCTGCTCTGCGTTTGAAGAACTCCTGCAGTTCTGTGACAATGGAGACTTCTGTCTCAAGTTTGATTTCCAGACATTTCAGCTGATCACTGAGCTGCTGGCGAATATCTGAAAACAGAAGATGGGAATCATTGGTTACTACACGTGAATGGAAGACTCCAGCATTCTACATGATTTGTGTCCAGGGTCTGGATTCATCCTGCGAAGACCTCTAGTCAGATACTAATCTGTGGGACACCCTGGATAGACACAAGTCTGTGGGGTATTCTGGGCAGACACTAGTCTGTGAGACACCTTGGATAGACAAGTCTGTGGGGTATCCTGGGCAAACACTAGTCTGTGGGACACCCTGAACAGACACTAGTCTGTGGGACACCCTGGTAGTCTGTGGGACACCCTAGACATACGCTAGTCTGTGGGATACCCTGGACAGACACTAATCTGTGGGATATAATGGGCAGACAATGTGAGACATCCTGGCTAGACACTAGTCTGCGATACATCCTGGTAAGACACTTGTCTGTGGGACATCCTGGACATATCTAAGATAGCAGAAACTTGTTATTTTTTAACAATATTTCTCCATTTACTGTGAGTGGTGCTCATTGTTAGCTTCTTTCCATTTATTAAAGTTTTTTTTTCGTATATGTGCATATCCTTTACAGGACATCACTGTCAACACCAGCATTTTACTGCTGTTGTTGATGTCTTGGCAAGTTTACGTTCAGTAGTTTGCCACTGATTTCTGAACACCAGCTCCCATACCAATTCGTTAAAACCCAGTGCAACACAGTCTCCTGCCAAATCGCGCACAGCTGTGTTTCAAACATGGGTAAGAGGAATTATGAACTGCACCCAAAATGCCATCGCCACGGAGACCGGTAAGTTACAGTTTACTAGTTTTTAAATATTGATATCAAATTCATATTTTGAACTGTGCCTATTTACTTGCTCCATAAGGTCTTGTAACTCCAGTTCACCTTCTGATAGTACCAGTGTCATTAACATATCTAAAATTGTTTCTTCATTGTTCTTCAGTTGATGATCAGTCCAGGCAACTCTCCAACTTGTTTAAAATATGTTCAGTGTATACGTAGAAACAGTTTCGGAGACAACACACAACCCTGCAATACTCCCCTTATTATATTTATACGTCATGAGTAATTATTTTCGTATATATTTGTTGCCACTTGAACCCAGCATAGGTGACTAATAAGTCTGACATCTTGTCCATCAAATCCTATATCCTGAAGGCATGTAGTCAGCTGTTCCTGTTGTACTTTGTCAAGCTTCCTTGTAGTCGATAAAACATATATAGAAATGTTTCTCATTAAATGTAGCAGGTTAGGCCTGTGTACTCTGTACACACTAGCAACTACACAGACCAATGAGCACACAAAACCAACGGGTAATATTTCAATGCTGATGCATTATCCATACAAATTAACAAGAATGTTACATTTTTAAACCCAACGTTTCCTTTATAAATCAGCATGTCTTTTGTGTATAGAACCGTGTCTTTTGTGTATATAACCGTGTCATTTAATAACAGTTTATTATATATGAGAAGATAACCCCCCCCCCCCCCAATGAACCGGAAAGAGGAAGTTAGGATGTGCTTTAAAGATAAGGGGCGGACAATTTTGGAGATCCACGCTATTCATCTTAACTGTGAATATAACATAACAACGCTTAATTTTCTCAAAATAGACAAACCAGTCTGATGTATAAGAAGCCTTAATGTCTCTCTCTGTCTGTCTGTCTGTCTGTCTGTCTATCTCTCTCTCTCTCTCTCACACACACACACACACACACTCACAAACAAACAACACACATACACAGTGTGATGACGGCTGTGGATGAAAATAGCAGGGAAATTACACAATCAATTTGCTTTCATTGGATCACCCATTAAGAAAAAAAAAAAAAACTGGCAATGTTGTCCCGTGTGCAGTTCTACAGCCTGCTCCAAGGCTACGCTTAATAACCAGAATAGAGTTGTTCAAATAGCACTTCAGTACACGCATTGAGTGCTCAGATCTGCACATACGCCAGCCAATACAACTCCTATAATGAGGATATATTTTACAGATCAATTTTATATCATAAGCATCCCACCCTCTAAGGCACTCTAAGCAATTCTAAGCGAACGAATTACTTGTCCCCAACGTAACAAGTAAGGGCGGATAAGTTGAGGCATATGCAGTAGTTGAGCAGACGCTGTGAAATAGACAACCAAGTGAACAATGTCACACGTCTGCTGGTTTATTTCACACCAGTGTGTGACGGCCACATGCGGTGTCCTCGTAATCCTACAAAGCGGATACGGCTTTTGTTTTAACCACATATTAACATGAACATCCGTTACATGGGTCCTCCTTCGACGTCGTTTCTTTATTGAGTGAAGTGCGTCACATTTTGTTGTGTACATCTTTAGCCCAGAAGACCGACTTCGGAATATATATTTTTGTCAGGGTTACATCATCTAGAACAGTGGTTCTCAACCTTTTTTGGCCCATGCCAACTTCACCATATGTTCAGAATGTCATCCCCACCCTCTTTCGTATTTCCTCCCTATATCCCCCCCCCCCACACACGGTATACGTAAAAATGGAAGTTAAATTTAATAACACATACCAGAACAAGTCTAGACGTCGACATAAAACATGATTTGAGGGTTTACTTACGTTTTTTTTAAAATGTTTTGCATATCCTTTACAGGACATCGCTGTCAACATCAGCATCTTTCAGCTGATTGTTGATTTCTTGGCAAGATTATGCTCAGTAGTTTGCCATTGCTTTCTGAGCGTCCGGCTCACATACCCCGTAAATTACCGACGCGATTCGAACCACTGCTGATTCTCACAGTCGTCACGTTACTTACGAGAGTATACGAGATTACGGAGAAAAGTCGCTAACCTCAAGGCCAAGAAGCCGGCCACTTACGTTATAACATGAATTTCAGAAGGGCGAGAAGTACAGAACCGTAAAGTATGGAGGGAAAAACAATGTAAAGTAATCGGTTATTGTATTAACGCCATCTTGAAATAATCTTAATTCCCCCCCCCCCCCCCCCTCCCGGGAACCCTAAAATTTCCCACCGGTTGAGAACCACTGCTCTAGAAGATTTTCAAACCAAGGTAAGAGGCTTTATCTACCCGAGGATACGTTTTCCTGCCTAACAATTTTGCGACATACACTTTGCTATTTCTACATGGCGTTTTTAAAGTGCACAGCAAACATGAAGATCTTCAAAATGTTTTTATCCTTATCCCAAAAGGCTAGCCTTCCGATACACAACCCTGAGATGGGTGGGTGTTAAAACAGTCTCGTGTCCCTCCGTTTGCTGGAGTTGCAGGATGACACCATACACTTAAGCCGCGTCAATACAGCCGGCAATGATTTCCAAATGGACTTCTACTTCCTTCCACTTTCGACTAGTACGTCACATTTAGTTATGCATCTCAGAGGTTTATGTTTCTGTTTGCCGCATTCATTTGTGCATGGTTTACTTCTTCTAGACCAGTGGTTCTCAACCGGTCGGGAATAAGGGGGGGGGGGAGGGATTTAGGGTTTCCAGGGGGGGGGGGGGAGAGATTAAGATTATTTCAAGATCGCGATTATACAAGAACCGATTACTTGATATTGTTTTTCCCTTCAAACTTAACGGTTCTGTACGTCTCACGCTTCTAATTTCATTTTATAAAGTAAGTACACCCACAAATCACGTTGTATGTCGACGTCTAGACTTGTTTTAGTATGTGCTATTACATTTAGCTTCCATTATTACGTATACTGTGTAGGGGGTGGGGGTGGTTTGTTAGGTAGGAAATACGAAAAGGGGGGGGGGGGTGACGTTCTGAAAATGTGGTGAAGGGGGGCACGGGCCAAAAAAGGTTGAGAACCACTGTTCTAGACAGATTCCCTCCAAATTAACGGGCTCTGTCTATCCGTGTGTATGAATTCTTTGCCAACAATTTTAAATGGGCAGTGCCTTTAAGGCGTATGCCTTGTGCTTTCCAACTGCTGTGAGATTTTAAAACGGTTTTGCCCTTATCCGAGAAGGTTAAGCATCCGATCTCTATGCTAAATATTCCAAGATGGAGAGAGAGAGAGAGAGAGAGAGAGAGAGAGAGAGAGAGAGAGAGAGAGAGAGAGAGAGAGAGAGAGAGAGAGAGAGAGATGGGGAGGGGATCAGTGTGACATTAAACAATCGTTCTTGCAACAACTCCAACCCAGAGCCTTCCGAACATGTGTTTTCGTAGGCTCGTTTTCAACTCGAGCGTAGACACCGCTGGGCTGATTTTTGCACGTGAGCTATCTTTCTCTATCACCAGTGTTCCTCGCCATCAGGCGAACCCACTCCAACTTCAGGGATACTAGTATTTTATGTCCTCAAGTCAACAACGAGATGTCAGCATTATAGTCCAACTGATCGGTGTAGAGGTCGAACTAACTACCTCAATATCAGCACACCGAAAGTTTAAGAGCAAGCGCTCTTATCTAGTCGGCCACGCTGACTCCTTTGAACCCGAAAAATACAAAGCAGTCTCTCCCTAAACAAACTGAAAACAAGCAAACATTCACTTCTTGGGACGGAATCACAGATTCATTCATGTTTGACGATACACAGACTGTATGAATGGGATTAATGAGGAGACAATAAACTGATGCACAACTATATAACCGGTGTACATGGAAATCAAGCGAACATAAACATGCCATTCTGGCATCTTCTGGTGGAATCAGGCTGACTGCTTTCGCGTGGGTGGGTGCTTCTCTAGCATCAATGGAGTTTCCCATGCTTCGTGCCAGATGGCCCTTGACATTCATTTTCCGTAGACTATCAGGTTGATGTAAACCTGGCCTTACTTGATGCACTGGCGCGTAATAATGTACTTTTTAAAAGACGAGAGACGATGACATAACTATGACACGTATTTAAGTCACAAGAAATTAAAGCTAGAGGTAAACTTGGAATATTTAACTCACAACGTTAAATCGATACTGCTATTTTAATTAGAAGCACGGAGAACAACTTAAACAAGTACAAATAGTCTACACACAATTGTTAAATGGTGCGGGTGAAGAATAGAAGAACTACAGTTGGGTTGAGTCAAGAACCCACATGACTGCACTCAGGGCATTCCCATACGTGCTCAGTCCCTTCGTTTAACAGCCAGCGAAGAATCATACTACTAATCGTTCCCACCGCTATCTGATTAAATGTAGAAGAACCACAATTATCATCTTCTTCTTCCACTTTTGCCGTCAAGCGTGGAGGGAAGGATTAGTTGACGTTCCAGCGCCCGATGGGATGTCATTCCAAATGATTGTGCAATGTCTTTGATGTCGGCAATCCATTCTTTTCTCTCTGGGTCTCCTCTTGCGCTCGTATGACATCTTCTTTGATGTACGAACTGAAGTGTTATGACATAATCACTAATGCGGAGCTTACAAAAGAACTAGACCAGTGGTTCTCAACCTTTTTTGGCCCGTGCCTCCCTTCACCATATTTTCAGGACGTCATTCCCCCCCCCCACCCTTTTCGTATTTGCTGCCTAAAAATTTGGCCCGTGCTCCCCTTCACCATATTTTCAGAACGTCATCCCCCTCCCCCCCCCCCCTTTTCGTATTTGCTACCTAAAAATTTGGCCCGTGCCTTCACCATTTTTTTCAGAACGTCATCCCCCTCCCCCCTTTTCGTATTTCCTACCTAAAAACCCCCCCCCCCGCTCCTGCCCCAACACAGTATACGTAATCATGGAAGCACATACCAAAACAAGTCTAGACGTCCACATAAAACGTGATTTGTGGGTCTACTTACTTTATAAAATGAATTTTAGAAGGGGTGAGACGTACAGAACCGTAAAGTATGAAGGGAAAAACAATATCAAGTAATCGGTTCTTGTATTAACGCGATCTTGAAATAATCTTCATCCCCCCCCCCCCCCTGGAAACCCTAAAATTCCTCCCTGGGGGGGGGGGGATTCCCCACCGGTTGAGAACCACTGAACTAGACAATTTCCAGCGAATTTTATGTCAGGGAAAGACGCTGGGAAAGAGCCACACTGAGAAAAAATTAGAACATTATAAGTAGAAAGTTCTTTCACTAGAACACACCGAGTTAAACAAAACAGGGGGAGACCTTAAAAAGCCTGGGGAAGAAAACTATAGACAGAGATTAATAATATGGGGAGGGCAAAGGTCGGGTTGCAGGAGATAGCAAACGAAATTACAGCCTCGGGTGAGTTGATTAATGGACTGTGCCCCGATAGGGATTGAATGATGACATAAGAGACATGTACTTGTCTCGTTATGAATCCACGCGTCATCTGCTCAAAGAAAAGGTAATGGTGTACTCTAGTAGATGTGTTATGGTGGCATGGTGACCAGTACGCGAGTTTAACAACAAAATAGTCCGGGTTCAATCTTCAGAAGTAGCAGCAACAACCCCCACCGCACCACTCCCATTCTAATATAGTTAGTTGCATGTCCTTTTTTACAGGGCGTTGCAATCAATCCCCAGCATTTTTGGCTGTTTGTGAGATAGTTGGCAATTATTTGTTCAGTAATTTGCCATTGCATTCTGAACGGCCGACGCCTCATACCACTGAAATCAACACAAAGCGGTTTGCTTCCAAATCTCCGGCAGTTGATTTGAAACCCTCGACTCGCTATGACGGGAAATTACGAAATTGCGCATATCACTACACACTAAGCCACGGTACCGATTACACTAATATAACTAGATATAGATATAGAAATATGCTTTACATTAAACAGGCCCAATCCTTCTGGATTGTATTTAATACATATCAACATCATAAAGCAAGTCCTGTGCAGAACGACGCCCTCGTCACAACCCGCCAGATAGATTCTCCTTCCGTTTCCAGTTCACTTGCCTCATGCATTTTTATGCACAAAGTTAGCAAACGTACATGACCCCTTTCATGTCATCTGGCGTATAAGGTATATGGTTCCATCCTTGCTTTCTTTAGGCCGATCGGCACTCGATGGCTGACTATTCCATGTACCCATTTTAGCTTAGGTTGACCTAGGGGTTCATGTCTGAAAAAATCCACGCCTCGAAGGGGGTTCGAACACAAAACCACTGGGCCAGCAGGCTAGTGGACTAGCTACTGCACCACCATGAATGCTATGTTCATACTTCTTCTTCTGCGTTCATCCGGAGAGTTTTTTGTTTTCCCCGACGTGACTGCGTTGTGCCTGTTTACAGGAGAGCTGCGTTCTTGCGCCGTTAGGTCGACACATCCGACTTCTGCGGGCATTAGTAACCGGGTTAACCTCCTCGACCATGTTCATACATAGTGTGTCTTGAATGTCCTGTGTCCACCGTGAAGTTGACCGATCCATTCCACATCTTCCAGAAACCAGGCTTTCCATCACTGTTCTGTGTACGCTACTGTGCCGTTTAAAATGGCCAACTAATTTGAATTTCCGAGACATAATTTTATTTATGAACTCGTTTTCTTCAATGTTCACATCTGGTATGATGTCAGTGTTTTTCTTCTTCTTGGTCCGTGGTATCGCTATAATTTTTCTATAACATTTAACTTCACAATCATCGATTTTCTTCTTTAGTGATTGTAAAATGGCCCGTGGCTGACTTGAATTAGGATATATAATGCCTTTTATTATTTCAGATAATGGATTTTCAAGCTTATCTTTCTAGCCATTGTGATACTCTTTCGTGTAGATCACCTTTTTATAGAGATGTATGATGTTATACTGTCTTTCCCATACGGTGTGGGTTGTATATTATTACTATTTATGCATGCATATTTTAAACTTGTGCCTCAGCAGTTTAAAATTATTATTTTACTCTGTTAATGTGATACTTGCTTAATCCTGCAATGCAGTTTTCAAGGGTTATCTGTCTTTATTGCGTTTCCATAGTCGTAGGTTCATAATATAAACATTTGTTAACTATCAACCCGACCAACTTAAATAAAATTTATGGAGGTCGACGTGACTGAAATGATAAAAGAGCTTGCGATTAAGCGTCTGTTGCGCTGTTGGCTATGTAGCGGGTTCAATCCATACAATAGTCAATCGGACTTAGATTTTGACTTCTCGCTCTTGACTTAAGAACGTAAATTAGAGTACCTCAGATGGCGAGGGGCACTGGTAATAAGAAAACCTAACCCTCACGCAATAATCAGTCTAGTGCACTCCGTATTAGTAGTAACTACTAGTGTAGAAGCAAGTGTGTGGACTACGTTCGAGTTGAAAGCGAGCTAAGGAAAAAACAATAATAACATTAAATAAATACGATTCAATTGGTTACATGATAAACAAAAGAACAGTCATTCATTTTGCCAGGCCGTAACTTTTTTCAGAATTTGACAGTTAGAAGGTGGGTAGCTCAACATTATTCAAAAACTGAATCTATCTGAACACTGAAACAATCAAAATTATTGCCAAAACTAACGACTGTATCTAGATATTTAGTATAAGTTGTCTTGGCGCCCAAGCCTCTTTCAGCACATAGAGCAGTAGAGTTTCTACTAGATCTTATTACATTGTATAATTAAATTAGGATTTCCGTGGCGAAGTGACCAAGCCGTCCGCTCGCGCTCCAGAGGTCGTGGGTTAGTTTCCAAACTTCGTCACTTGCTTCATCAGTGCAGTTTTGTTTCGGAGACCCCCCTGGGATTGTCGCTGGAGCTACAGAGTTTGTGATTGGTCACAGAAGAGACATGATAGGACGCACTGTGACAATGGAAATATTTACGGAGAGAGCGAAAGAGGAAGACAATAAGAGAAGATTCTTGAAAGCCGTTTGTCATGGCATGGAAACATGCCAATACACAAACTGATACACTGTTAGAGATCGAGGGAGGCGAAGCATGACAGCCTACGCCAGTCGCACGGCACCTGATAATAATTTGCCTCTAGTCTCGATAAAAACAAATATTTGCATATCCTTTACAGGACCTTGCTGTCAACATCAGCATCTTTCAGCTGATTGTTGATTTCTTGGCAAGATTACGCTCAGTAGTTTGCCATTGCTTTCTGAGCGGCCGGCTAACATACCCCGTAAGTTACCGACGCGATTCGAACCACTGCTGATTCTCACCGTCGTCATGTTACTTACGAGAGTACACGAGATTACGGAGAAAAGTCGCTAACCTCTAGGCCAGGAAGCCGGCCTGGTCTCGATACAGGCTAATAATTTGATTACCAGACGATTTTCAGAATTGTGTAGGGAGGGAGGCGATGAGGAACTGAACTGATCAACCCACCTGATAAAGCCTTGACCAAGAATATGTATATGCCTAACATTATATCCCATGGGCATAAGCTGCCACAAGACTGCCTTTCCCTTGTTTATGCCAAAATTAAAACAATCATTCGCGAGTGTGTATGCACGTCAGACTGAAACCATTATGTCTTGGCAACGACGTTCGTACATAGACACAGATTGGGGAACATAAGAGATATTAAAATATGAACACAAAATACAAGAGGAGCTTTCATAGTACAAAGACATTTGTAGAAATCAAAGGAAATCACACTTACTCAAAATCAACAACTGTGAGGTGAGATGCTCGGGAAAAAAAAAACAAAAAAACTACCAATTAAGAAATGATGATATCAGACAGACAGTGGCATCAACATCTTGTGTCACATATATTGAAAGACAGAAGATCAAATGGTTCAGCCATCTCGTTAGAATGCAACACCATTAACAACCAACACTGGCCCTACATCAAAGAAGATCTGCTTCGAGAGCAAGAGTACGCCCGAGAAAATAAAATGGATTGATAACGCGAAAGACAGTGTACAATCAAAGCCACCCATCTGGTCCCACAGGCGCCTGACCATCTCTTCCTTGTCCATAGGTAATCTATCACCAAGAGGTGCATTCCCTACCAGCCAATCAGCCTGTTCACCCCCCCCCCCCCCGCACAACCAGGGCAGAAAATCCACACTGTTCTCACAATCTTTGACCCCTGACGCCAAGCAAGTCTTTCCACATGAAAACAGGAATAATAATAATAATAATAATAATAATAATAATAATAATAATAATAATAATAATAATACCCAAAGTTACGTTGAAAATACTGCTGAAACTGGCAGATTGCTAGTAGACAGATTGTGAAACCTCTACCACACGATTCTAAGCAAAAATGAAGGCCACACCTTCTGACAGATAGATAGACTAGCTAGCGGCAAAGACGCACGGGTTATGTTACCCATTTAGTTAACTGTTACACGTTTAGTTAACTGTTACACGTTTAGTTAACTGTTATCCCTTTATCTAACTGTTACCCATTCAAAGATCTGAAAATAAACTGGTCTCTTTTTCTCTCTGGGTAATTACGTTAAAAGGTACAAGGTGATTAAAACTCTGTATCCTAATAATCCTTTGCTAATTAAGGATTATGTGTTTTTCTTATTTATCATTGTTACAACCTTAAGTCATCCCCCCTCCCCCTTTTCAATCCCTTGGTTTATCATATGGTTGGCGACTCCCTTTCGCCCCTTCCGTTGCTCAAACCTGTCTGAATGTCTGCCTGTATGTCTATCTATACATGAACGCATGTATGTATGTATGTGCGAGTGTCTGTATGTGTATGTGTGTCTGCCTACATTGTATTATGCATTTTGTTCACGGCATTCATTTTACACTTTTTTCTTCTTCACGTGAATGTGCCATGTACAATAGATAATTGATGTACGAACGATGAGTTGTTGGAAGGTCTGCTTGCCCAATTTGGGACCCTTTGAAAATAAAGTTCGTGTTTTGGATTTCAAACGTTAACGAAACAATGCAACAAAGTGGATAAAGGGTATGCAAGAGGGTAAGACTTAGACAACAGGAGAGAAATTATAGTGGACGTCGTTCGAGAGACATGTGAGATGGTTGGAGGTGTAGGTTTCAAGTAAAGTCACACACTGGGTGCATGAATGAGGCAAGCAAATACGTGGGTAGAGCGAGAGCGAGAGAGAGAGAGAGAGAGAGAGAGAGAGAGAGAGAGAGAGAGAGAGAGAGAGAGAGAGAGAGAGAGGTATATCTTAAGCACGTATATTATTTGATTGCTGGAAAGTTGAACATAGCCAGCTAACAACAGATACCCAGACAGACAGACAGACAGACAGACAGACAGACAGACAGACAGATAGATATAGAGATAGATAGATAGATAGATAGATAGATAGATAGATAGATAGATAGATAGATAGATAGATAGATAGATAGATAGATAGATAGATAGATAGACGGGCGGGTGGACAGACAGACATATGGACAGACAGGCGGATATATAGATAAGCAAGCGTGCAGACCGGTAGGTAGACAGACACAAGACATATAGATAGACACAGAGACAGGCATAGACACAGAGACAGGCATAGACACAGAGACGGGCATAGACACAGAGACGGGCATAGACACAGAGACGGGCATAGACAGAGTTGAAGCCAGGTAACACCAACGCCACAGCTACTACCTATGACGGACAGCTTGGTCCCGACTCCATCTCGATATCCTTTGGAATGGCGCCTCCCGTTTGGTGAAAACATGGGCGATGTCCGAATCACTTTACCCGTGGGCAAAGAGACAACAGAGATAGTGCTGCCTCGATGATCTTGGCTACCATCGTGTAAGGGCAACGGCTGGCTCACTACGCTAGCGTCGATGCTCATGGTACTTCAGGATATCCGGCACATGCATGAATCAGTCACAGAGCTGGACTCATGAACTCTCCAAGTAGGTTCCGACGGTTCTCACAATGGCACAAAGAACACACATTTTCACTATATCATAGCAACCTATACACGTTATACTACATTTAAGAACCGTCATGTTTTATGTTAGCTGTTCTGTGTATAGAGCATTATAGTCCGGATACCTGCATTTTTCTGTTTCCAAAATTAAATAATTCACTAATTTACAAAGCGGTATCAACCCTGAACACTAGATACTAATACACTTACCCTACTCAATATCACACGGGTAATCACACGATACACGGGGCTTTGTATTATGCGGTGAGATGACCAGCGCCATTTCCTAACACTAGTCTTTCCCAGAGAGGTCGCATGGCCGAGAGGTTAAAGACGAAAGCTTAAACCTCTTGTGCGCTAAAGGCAGGGTAATTGGGCTTCTGTTGACTTCTCGTTCAGAAAGCAATGGCCAACTACTGAACGTAAAATTGCACAGATAATCAACCTGTAATTTATTACAACGTCTTGCAAAGGATATGCAGCATCTTAACAGGCGCGGTAGCGGAGCTGATAGGGAGCTACACTGATAATGTCAAGAGCGCGGCCGGGCGAGGATTCGATGCCTGCGTTTATTGTCTCGCTAAGTGAGAGAAAGACCGGGCACCTGTTCCTCCGTACATTCAGGTCTACACAATGTGACGGCCCTATCTCGTCACGGAGACACAAATTACAAGTTATATCTTATATAAAATTATTCCTTCCTAGCGACATTTATGGTACCCATTTTATAAGATCCAAACATGGTACGTCGTAGAGACATCCATCTATTCATCCACGCACGCACGCACATACATAGACACAGACACAAATACACATACGCATGTGCATACATACACACATAGGCAGACAGACATACACAAACACTCACGCCCGGCCCCCTTCATCCGCTATTTACAAAGATCCCTGACAAAATCAGATCCCAAGATCGGCAATGTATCAGCTGTACCGCCTACCAGCCGTGTGCCAAGCTGAGATGCAGCCTATTCTGGGCTGGATCCGTTTATAACACCACCCCCCCCCCCTCCCCCCTCCCGCTCATTTATCAAGAACAAGAAGATTAATGTTAGAAACGAACTGACACTTTGTGTTTAAAATCACAACAAAACTCCGGTTATTCTTGTTTCCTCGCCTTCCTATATTCCTTAATCTTTCCCCTCTTCTCTCCCGCCCCTTTATCACTGCCATGTCTGCATTTCAAAGCGGGTTGTGGTTGTTTCGTGTTTATGATTATGTTTTGTCATAAATAAATAATAAATTGAAAGGAATTGATTGGCATTCATAAAGCGACAAGATGCGGATATAGATGGAGATAAAGGGTTTCTTTTCTGCCTATTCTTCTTCTTCCTGAGTCTGGAGCAGGTTTCGGCGATCACGACTTCCCACAGCCAGTTTGTTATCTGATATGTTGAAGGAGTTTGTATTGCTTATACTTTCATTTGCTGCCCGACTGTTGGAGCTGTCCACATACATACGAGCGTAAGTTAATAAGTCAGTCACAAATGGCTGTAGAAAAATAACTAAACATGATAACAACTTGAAAACAGTTTATTTTTGTGCATACATTGTCCCTTTATTTCTCAACATAATTTCCGCCATAATTGATGCACTTATCCCATCGTTTTATCAGTCCTCAAACACCGGCTGCATAGAAATGCGTGCTTTGTTTTCATTGACCTACTATCCCACAGAACTGTGTGACTTACTTATTGACTCTCCCGCATAACGTTTTCTTCCCTAGCTATGCACCACTTTACGGGACGAACATTTGTCAGCATAAACAGGAAACCCACCTTTGCGGGAGACATTTCGCGAATGACGCCGAAGTTGAAAGTGAAGTGAAAACAAAGTCTGGAAAGAAGGTCTGATGAAGAAACTGAGAAACTGTAAAGTCAATGGAAGAATGTACAAATGGGTAAAAGCATACTTGCACAACAGAAGAGCCCGAGCACAGATAGACGGTCTCAAGAGCAAGAAAGTACTATTGCGTCACGGTGTTCCCCAGGGCGGAGTCCTGTCCCCAACACTTTTTCTAATCTTCATCAATGATCTTGTTGCTAATCTACCCAATGGAATTAAAGCGGCAATGTACGCTGATGACCTGGTTTTGTGGAGCGCAAATGAACATGCATCAGTGGCCACCATATTGCTACAAAGAGCTGTAGATACATTTGTTGCATGGGCAGATAGATGGTGTATCAGCATAAACACTGACAAGTGCAGCTGTCAACAACTCAACTGACAGGCCTCAACGGGTACTTCTCACACACCCATACAAGACAACTTGCAAGTCGTGTGGGAGGCAAAATGTATGGTCCATTTTATTGCCGTTGGCTCGCTTACAAGCGGTAAACAGTCGCTAATGCAATACACAATATACAGCCACAGAATTATCTAACACAAACTGCTAACCCTATGCTAGTTCTATCTATTAGTGAACACAAAACTCCTAACGCTATTCTAAACGATGTGAACGCCTCAAGTCCAGTCTCCCGTCTACCTAACCTCTCTCCCGTGGTTACACACCACGCGGGGTCACCTTCACCTTCGTGCGTGTTACCTCACATCGCACTCTGCTGGCAAACGTGGCCTGTTGAGTGTCTACTCAACTGTGCTATGGCTTCACGAGGTGTGGTACTATCGAGTCTTTGACACACACCCACCCCTCTTGTGTTGCGTCATCAACTTTCACTCATTGGTTGTGACGCAAGAGGTTCCTAAACAAAAAATTAGTGTCTCTAATTTTTGTCAAAGACTCTAGATAACCTGGCTTTGGGTATTCCAATAGACTATTAATAACTATTGTCACAATGTAGCAAAGCCCTACTTGGCTACTGGCAATCGCCACAAACTTGACTGGTTGGCGTGAGCCCCTTCTCACATGCTATATTATATTTATCAGAGGTATGTCTGAACCGGACCGTTGTCTTATAAGACCTGCCCTCACATAGTAAATTAACTTACTACCCATACAAAGTTGACTTTCTTAGGGTCAACACATGAATTATTTCATGTCCCCCATATAATATTTAACAACCATTCTACAAGAGTGTGTGCGAGAGGCTTTACCTCCTTCGCTTCCGCGCGTAAGACTTTATTTCACTGTTAATTTAGTTCTTCGTTGTCTATTATGTCCCCTGGCCCCATAGTTATCTGTCTTTGATTTACAAATAGTGTATGCAATTTATATGTTTGTTTTTCTGTTTGTTTGTGTGTTTGGAAGTAATAAATCTACTAATCTAATTTCTATCCTCTATTTATAAATTTTATGTGTATGTATGTTAGTTTTTTTTGAGTGTCATAATTTGGTTCAATGTGGCCACAAACAGGTGTATAACACTAATTCGTGACTACATTCACTTGTTATGAAACCCAAAATACTGTAATCTAAGTTCTAAACTATATTACAGACAACACATTCACACTAACACAATTTCACTAACGAAAACTTTACATTCTAACATACCATTCTAATTCTATAACTAAGTATTTAATGTGTTACCTTATCTACTCTTTTTAATCTATTATGATGTCAAATGATGATACTAATAAATGGTAATATTTGAAAGATGGTATGGTTTCATTAAGATGGAATAAACTAACTACAATGAAACTAAGTGAAATATAACAATCTAAATGGTACTATTCATATCATAAATTTAATTTAACTTGTAATAAACTATTCTTATGTCTAAACTAATATTCTAATCTAATTTTAATGGGTTAATTACTGTACTAACTACATTATTAAAATAAATGAGAACTGTTATAGTTCCTAACCTACATCTAATTTATCACTATCTTAAAATATTATATTACATATCACAATAAGTTTATATACATAGTATTTGGTTTACACAGGTTAGTAGTTGCCTTCATGTATGTGCAATGGTTGTATAGGCATAATATAACCACACATTTTGCCTGGGTATCTGAAATACATTACACAGTCATCTTAATGTTCTCTCGGTAGTGCACGTGTAGAGTTCGCTGGTGTTGTAGCTCTGTCTTTTCGTGTCTGTAATTAAGCACTGTTCTGACACTGTTTTCTGCGGTTCATATATATGATACACCGGAATGGAGCTTAGTTGGAAATGAGCTGTCCTAGTTCACACGGTGGTATCTAAGTATAGCAGCACAGTTCTTAATCTGATGTCCACGGACACATGATAGTTCAGTGTTTTGGTACATGATTACGCCAATAATGTGGATATGTATGTAAGCTATTTTACATCTTATATTATCAGATACCCATGTACCAACCATCACTCTACATTTAAGATTGGATTTCAGGTATTTCTACCCCAGATGGTCTACTAAGGGTATCAGCTAGGGTGTTGTCTTTCCCCTTAATATGCTCTATACTGAATGTATAGTTTTGAAGGATAAGAGACCACCTGTATATCCTGTCGTTTCGGTGCACACCAGTCTGAATGACCGTAATGGGAGAATTGTCGGTCTGGATAATGAAGTGCACACCCGCCAGAAAGCGGTGGAGCTTTCTCACTGAGTAGATGACGCTCAGGGCCTCCAGTTCTGCTATCGAATATCTGGACTCGGTAGGTGTGATCTTACGGCTCACGTAGCAAATCGGATGGAAGATGCCCTCATAAAATTGGCCTAGGACTGCAGCGATGGAGATCCTGCTGGCATCTGTCCTAAGATAATAAACGAGCCCAGGGTTAGGCAAGCGGAGGATGGGAACATTACTAAAAAGAATTTTCAATTTTGACAATGCAGAAATTAATAATGCATCTTTCACATCCAATTTTACTGATGCTTTTAGCACATTAGAAAATACACTTGTAATTTCAGCTAGGTTTGGAATAAATTTACTGTAGTAATTAACTAATCCTAAAAGACTTCTAACCTGCTTTTTCGTAGTAGGCATGGTTAGATTCATAATTTTTGTAATAATCCTATTGTCAGTCTTCAGTTGACCTTGAGAGATGACATGACCCAAAAATTCAATTTCTTTTAGGCCTAATTCGACTTTGCTCGGTTTGACAGTGAGACCGAAGAGTCGCAACCTATCAAAGACATGTCTCAGTTTCAGTAAGTGTGTAGTCCAGTCTTCAGTATGGACACATATATCATCTATATAGGTCACAGTATTCGTCACTCCATGTAACAGATCTCTAGTTAAGCGTACGAAAGTGGCAGGAGCATTTCGAAGTCCGAAAGGAAGAAATCGCCACTCGTATAGTCCTAAAGGTGTTGAAAACGCAGTAAGATGCATAGATTGAGCTTGCATCGGGACCTGCCAGTATCCTTTAGTAAGATCTAGTTTTGAAAAGATTTTAGAAGTAGACATGTCCAAGATAAGATCTTCGCAGGAAGGAATAGGTTCTGCGTCGATCTTAGTGATGTTATTGAGTTTCCGATAGTCCACGCACAGACGAATTGTGGAATCCTTCTTCTTAATTAGGACGATTGGAAAAGAGTACTCTGATGTAGACTTTTGGATAATCCCGCTAGCTTCTAAATTAAGAATTTCCTTATTTAGATTTTCCCTATAGCTGAGTGGGATAGAGTATGGCCTACATTTAATAGGCTTAGAATCCGAAAGAAGAATGGAGTGTTCGATTCTGTCCGTCCTACCTGGGATGTCAGAGAATAAGTCTTTGTATTCAGTAACTAACTCCACTAATTGTCGTCGTTGAATGTCTGTTAGTCCCTGATCTATATGTATGCTGTCCACTGTCGCAGTTTTGTCTACAATGGGAACAGGTAGTTCCATTCCGTCGTCGTCTACCTGATTCAGTACCGTGGTGGTGCTAAGTGTGTATTCTGTTAACTCACTGGGTGTATTGCCATTGTCGGAACTGCCAGTCTCGCTAACTAGTGTAGTTGCGTTGTGTATGTCTGTCGTCTGATCACTGGGTGTTGGTGCACTCTGTTCGTCTGTCACTACTTCTGTTTCTTGTCTTGTATAGTAAGGTTTCAACATGTTGACATGGAATATCTTTAAGTGTCCGTTTATCGATATTTCATAGTCAACATCTGAAATTCTGCGTACCACCTTGAATGGCCCTTGCCATGAGGTTAATAGTAAATTTCTTTTGTCTGGAAGTAGCAAGAGTATGTCTTGATCTGGTTCAAGTTCAATTGTTCTTGTCCCTTTGTTGGCATATTGGCGGTAGATTTGACCCTTCCTCTCCAAAGCTGCCTTAGCTATAACACACGATTTCATGATCTTGTCTCGTGTCTCTGTCACCATTTCATAAGGTGTTTTTGGGGTAGGAATTTCTATCGAATTTGTTAGTACCTGATGGTAAATAGTTAGGGGTCCACGTGGGTTAGCCCCGTAAACTAATTCAAAGGGTGAGAAACCCGTGCTAGAATGGGGAATCTCCCGATAGGCGAACAGCACTGTTGGTAACAGTGTATCCCAATCAGCTGGGTTTTCTGCTGTAACCTTAGCCAGCATGTGCTTTAGGTCCCCATTAATTTTCTCTACTATTCCATTGCTGGCTGGATGGTAAGCTGTCGTAAAATGTTGCTTAATGCCTAACATTTTTGTAAGGGCTTGCGTTGCAGCCGATATGAACTGAGTTCCACGATCGGATAAAATGGTCCGTGGGAATCCGAATCGTGAGAACAGGTGTAGAAATACATTGGCAACGTCTTTGGAGGTGATGTATTTCAAAGCTACTGCCTCAACCCACCTTGTACATAGGTCGACCATTGTCAATATGAAGCGATTTCCTTTGCTGGACACCTGGTTTAGGGGTCCAACAATATCTACCGCCACACTTTCAAATGGCCTAGAAGCCAGTGTAGAAGGCTGTACCTCAGCTGTAGGATGTTTACCTTTACGTACCAATTGTTGACAGACATTACACGAACGACAAAATAATTTTATGTCATTGCAAAAACCTGGCCAATAGAAATGAGCCTGAATTCTGGCCCTGGTCTTATCATATGCAAGATGACCAGCAAACGGTGACTCATGTGCAATCTTTAGCACAGTTAGACGATGTTGTTCAGGTAACACCGTTTGCTGAATCTCATGGTTACCAGTAGTATAATATCTAGTTAAAATACCATTGTTAAGTCTAAAAACCCAAGATGCATTTTTGGTCACTTTGGCTTTATCTTTTAACAATTTTAAGTATGGAGACACACTAGTATCAGCTTTTTGCTGTTCTATAAATTTCTGTCTGCTGGTGTCATCTGTGCCAGTTGGGGAAAGCAACAGTAGTCTCTCATCTTGTAGTGTGTCTTGATGTTTCACACTGTCTGCTCTTGTTGTTGCATTAGCTGCATTCAATTTCTCCCATGCAACTATTTCCTCATTAGTACATTGTTTCAGTTGAGGTAAACACCCCAAAATTAAATCAGTACAAGGGTTGTTAAGTATTGCACAAGTAAAGGTACCAGAAAGAAACGGAGAATCAATACGGGCTTTTGCCAAAGGGTAAGTCTCAATGTTACCCGAAAAGGTTCGGCATTTCACAGTGTCACCTGTGTAATCACCCGGACTCACTAGTTCCTTTCGAAGACCAATAAGGGTGCTGCCGCTATCCAGCAAACATTGGCATGGTACATCATTGACCATTGCATTGTGGAACACTAACTTGCCTCTGGAGGCTAATGCTGCATTCCCACTCTCAGATGAGCATGGTACTGTATGTCCACATTCTAGTATTCCGTCTGCATGGAATTGGTGACATCGTTCACAGCTGTCAAAGCTTAATATATCGTTAGCAGCACACACATCCTCTGCTTGGTTAGTTGGTAAGTCACTTTCAATCTCACACTCATTCTCACTACCACTATCTGAAGAGGTGTCAATCAACATAGCGTTGTTAGCTTTCAAACGTTGGCGGCCAAGGCACTTATTAGAATAATGGCCATAAGAGGAACAAAAAAAACATTTGATTGCACGCCTGTATGCAGACCGTTTGCTTTGCTGCTTCTTGATCACATTTTCAAGATGCGCCGGATAATTCGGCGATTTGTCGCACATAGCATAAGTGTCGTGCATTAGTTGACAGTACATGCATATGGAAACCTTTCTGTCCCTCTTATCATACCTCTGAAAAGGTTTTCTGTTACCCTGATAGTTTTTTGATTGGTCTTTGACAAAGGAAACTATCTCAGAGTCACTTGAGGTCTTAAAAATCTTTCTGTTAGAAGAAAAATATGCTGAGCCTTTTTTTTCGAACTGCTCGATGTTTTCAATGTCTGACTGCTGCAAAAACTTAGCAAAAGGAGAAGGTATAGTAGATATACACTTGTCCATAGCTATTAGGTTTTTTAATCTATCAAAGTCTTTTCCTATGTTAGCTGCTTTAAGCCACCTGTTTAGTACACTCTGCACATTTGAAAAATAATCTATAAAAGTTTCACTAGGTTTAGGTTTTAAATTTGAGAACTGAACCTGATACCCAGGGGCATCAAGTAAAAAGTGCTGCATAATCCTATCATGGATGTATTGATAGCTAGATCTAAGTTCAATAGGAATAGACTCTATTACTTTAAGGGGCTCACCACTTAGATTCTTCATGTAAATCGGAGCCCACATATCTAAAGGAACTTGGTGATATTTAAATTGATACTCTACATTCTCTGTCCAGGCAGATATGGAGTCCTCTTTACAATATGGTTTGATAATATTTTTGTATTTGTTGAACTTATTTTCCTCTTGTTGACTTCTTAGTTTAGTGGCAGAGATCTCTGCGTGTGAGTCTACATCCATGCTTTTCATCTTTAATTGTGTCTCTGATTCTACCTGAATTTGTTTTTCTTTAACTCTTGCCATTTCATCTATCTCTTTTTGCTTTAGATCTAATTCCTTTTGTTTTAATTCTTTCTCTTGATCTAATTGTTTTTGTTTCATCTCCTTATCATGTTCTCTTTCTCGTGCGCGTTCGTCCCTCTCCGCATTCTCTTTTCGTGTTTGTTCCTCTTTTGTTTCTTTAAATTTCTGATCAGCATATTGTTGTAGTTCTTTTCCTGTTAATTCCAGTTCTTTGCCTGCTTTTATGAAATCTGATAAAGTTGCCATCTTACTTTAGTACTTGGCTAACAGTGATAGGCAATGATGACTTTAATCAGTTATTTATCTTTGATATGTTATGTTTGTTCTTATCTAATCACTATCAGTTGTGCTTTCTGTTTTTACCCTGCCCAGATTTATCTTGCAGAAAAACAGAGTATACAAATATGTCAACGCGTTACATGCTGAAAAAGAGATGCACTATTAATCAAATTGCATGACAAAATATATAAGTGTACTCAGCTTAATGTGGGAACGAAGCTCCTTTGACACAGGTCACCTTGTTTGGTACACTGGGGTGGCGACACGTTTCGTACGTAGCACACGGTATTTGGCTCACAGGTGTATGTGCACAGCTGTTGTTTGCCCTCTGATATATAGGGCAGCAGTAAACACGCCTACTAAACGATATGATTTACTCGACAACTAAGGACAATGACTTAGACAATGACAGACTTACGAACACCTAGAATATGTATTAATTAATTTTAATGTCAATGTCCTGTCTTTGTTTTAAACAATAATTGCCTTTCGTTACTAACCTAGTTAATTTCTGTAAACGTTGTGCAGCTAAGTATCAGATGCTTAGCCCGAAAATAGTTCCATCGTGACGATAAGCAAAGAGAAAATAGACCCAAAAATGAATAAATGCTTGTAAAGAAATCAAAATAACATAATAATGTGTCAACAAATAAATATATTCATTTAGTAACTTAAATAAGTAAATAATAAACAATATACAGCACAGATTCAGGCGGGCCGCCGCTAAGCGATTTTGTAAACACTCGACTGCTTTATGCTAATGACGCAGAACAACTGTCTGTCAATCAATCTACGTCATCGCGCAGCGCTATTTTTAGATCTCAAAAATCAATATTGTCGGCTGCCTGTGTATTCCTGCGCCGTGAATCATGTTTGGTGCTTATTCAAGAATAAATTGGTAAATATATGAATAAATATAAGAAAATAAGAATATTAATACTTACAGCTTCGAAGAATACATGATTTCATTCAATAAATATATCATAAACACAATTAAACACTATTTTGTCACGATAGGCATATTTCTAGCTCGCAAATTCTCCTGTCTGCACAAATTATCGTTACTACAAAAATGAAACCCTAGTCTCGAGCCCGTGAATGAGTGGATTAGCTTGAACTTTTCGTTCAAGCTTCACTTCTTGACACCACAATTACCCTTTTACTGTGGGTATTAGCTTGGCGCTTTCGTCCAAGCACCACTTTCTGACACCACAATTACCCTGGCCTGTCAACAACTCAACTGACAGGCCTCAACGGGTACTTCTCACACACCCATACAAGACAACTTGCAAGTCGTGTGGGAGGCAAAATGTATGGTCCATTTTATTGCCGTTGGCTCGCTTACAAGCGGTAAACAGTCGCTAATGCAATACACAATATACAGCCACAGAATTATCTAACACAAACTGCTAACCCTATGCTAGTTCTATCTATTAGTGAACACAAAACTCCTAACGCTATTCTAAACGATGTGAACGCCTCAAGTCCAGTCTCCCGTCTACCTAACCTCTCTCCCGTGGTTACACACCACGCGGGGTCACCTTCACCTTCGTGCGTGTTACCTCACATCGCACTCTGCTGGCAAACGTGGCCTGTTGAGTGTCTACTCAACTGTGCTATGGCTTCACGAGGTGTGGTACTATCGAGTCTTTGACAGCAGCACCACTCTATTTACCCTTTCTCCGAAACAAAAGGCAGGGAGCATTCAGATAAATGGAACACCCCTAAGAGAAGATAAGGAACCAACATACCTTGGTGTAACATTCGACGACAGGCTGACATGGAGAAAACATATTAAAAAAGCAGTAGCAAAAGCCAGAAGGAAAATTGCCATCCTGAGAAAGCTAACTGGAACCACTTGGGGAGCCAGTGGGAAAATACTTAGCAAAGTTTATCAACAGAGCATACGACCACACTTGGAATACGGGTCAACTGCGTGGTGTTCAGCATCAAAACCTACATTGCAGGAGCCGGACAAGGTGCAAAATCAAGCTCTTAGAGTCATCACAGGAGGGATGAAATCAACCCCTATAGTAGCAATGGAGAAAATGGGGAGGACACAAGCTTTAAGAGAACGCAGAGATACAAAAACAATAATACAAGCAGAAAAGTTTCTCAGCTTGCCAGGCCACCCTATGAAGAACAGATTTGAAAACTTAGCTATGGGGCGGTTGAAAAGAAGTAGTTTCATACACCAGGCCAAACAACTCTGCAGAGAAACCATCGATCTTCCCACAGTTGATATCCCCCTGACAACTATTCCGGAGCGAACCCCGTGGAAAGATGAACATAGACTATCGCTACAAATCCAGTCAAAAGTGAGAGGAATATTTGACAAGGAAGAACAGAACAGTGTACAGCGCAGAACAGCCACTCTCAGCTTCCTTGATGACGAATACCCACAGGACCTCTGGATCCGAGTCTACACAGATGGGTCAGCACAACAGGCTGTTCGAAATGGGGGAGCGGGAGTGTATATAGAATACCCAAATAATACTAGAGACACGGCCAGAATTCCAACAGGAAAGTACTGCCATAATTATGATGCTGAAATTGAGGCAATCAAGATAGCCACAGAGAAATTACAAAATACCAGCCATGGTACACAACCTGTGGTGATATTGACAGATGCAAAATCCGTAATAGAGGCGCTCCTGTCTGGGAAATTGCCAGTTCTGAGGACACTGCTTTCTGAACTTAGCAGTCATCGTAAGATCACCATACAGTGGATGCCATCCCACTGTGGAATCCCCGGAAACGACAGAGCTGATCGATTGGCTAAGGAAGGAGCACAAGAAGAACAACCAGATGTGCCTATTACATACCACCAAAAGAAAAGAATGATCAAATCAGTCAGAAGGCCACCAAACCTTACTCAAGACGACTACCACGTTATGGACAGACCAGAACAGGCCATTCTTCTGCGCCTCAGAACAGGACACAATAGATTACGCAACCACATGTATACAAAATTCAAGATTGGTGACTCA
Organism: Cepaea hortensis; assembly: GCA_963921405.1. Classification (NCBI taxonomy): domain Eukaryota; kingdom Metazoa; phylum Mollusca; class Gastropoda; order Stylommatophora; family Helicidae; genus Cepaea; species Cepaea hortensis. The sequence continues at coordinate 106,031,594 of OY992882.1, forward strand.
GCCATGTGCACATGTCGTTTGGCGTCGCAGACAGCAGAGCACATACTCCAGGATTGCCAAAACTACAACATATCCAGGCGAACCTTCTGGCCTAGAGAGACAACAGTGGAAGATAAACTCTATGGACCGCTGAATGAACTAAAAAAAAGACTGTTAGATTCATACAAGAGACAACATTGCAGTTATAAACATATTTTAGGCGAACGAAAGAAGAAGAAGAAGTGAAAACGTGATTTAGACGTTGGCATTCTGGCAGCGGCCTTATACATGTATGCCTGTGCGTGCTGTTGGTTTGTCAGAACTGCTGTCTGTTCCACTGCTCACACTGGACAGTGAGGAGAATTTCGTGTGATATTTACTGGCATAGGAACGGAGCATAATGGGGACGACCCGTTGCCGTGAAGTTGGAACCGCACCTAACGACTAACTCAGTGTATGTAACCAACTGTACTGCCCATATACAACATTACAACCAGTGTATGATACCAACTTTACAGCCCATACACAAATCTACAATACATGTATCAAACCAACTTTATAAGTCATCTGAAAGACCAACAATCCATTACACGCTTTTTTGTATTTTTGAAGAAAACGAAAACAGGAAAGGCATAAGCGTGATGTGGTAGGCACTCAAGTGTCGGAAAGCTAAAAATAGAGGAGTGTCATCAACAAGAGGTACTTCTGAAGACAACTCATATTTTAATTCAAGGACAGACAGTACATGCATTACAGGCGTATTAATTGGCCCTTGGCAATAACGAACATCATGTGATACTCTTAGACTAGAAGGCCACAACGAAACGGGGAGAAAGAGGAAATAAAGATCACAGGGAATGTACAAACAATAAAAACAGAACTACTGCTACTCAAATTTTACCCACTTGTGACCGGATACGTGGAAGAGCAGTAAGTTGTGATGAAACAAAACTGGGAGCTTGCTACGTGTGAGATGGCCCAAAGATGGAGCAGGTTTGTGGAAATGTGTTGATGCTGCACAGCACAAAACTGGGCGTGGTTTTCTTGAAACGCTTTGTTCCGATCTATCGTGGGTATACAGGGAGTGGAAAGAAGTTGGTAGTGGGGGAAGCAGCGGCGATATAGTAGTATCAGGTAAGACAGTGGCGATAGTAGTAATAGCAGCAGCAGTAGTAGTATCAGGTAAGACAGTGGTGATAGTAGTAATAGCAGCAGTAGTAGTATCAGGTAAGACAGTGGTTATAGTAGTAATAGCAGCAGTAGTAGTATCAGGTAAGACAGTGGTGATAGTAGTAATAGCAGCAGCAGTAGTAGTATCAGGTAAGACAGTGGTGATAGTAGTAATAGCAGCAGCAGTAGTAGTATCAGGTAAGACAGTGGTGATAGTAGTAATAGCAGTAGTAGTATCAGGTAAGACAGTGGTGATAGTAGTAATAGCAGCAGCAGTAGTAGTAATGTCGGCCCCATGGCGAACGGCTTACGGGGACAGTTCGTAATCCCGCATACCGGCATTCGAAACACAGCTGTGGGTGATTTGGCAACAGACCGTGTTATGTTGGTTTTGTTAATGAGATAGTATGATTGGCGGTCGTTCAGAAAGCAATGGCAAACTACTGAACGTAAACTTGCCCAGGAATCACGAACAGCCAAAAATAATGGGGTTGACTGCTACGACCTGTAAAGGATATGCAACTAACTAGCAGTAGTAATAGCAGTAGCAGTAGTAATAGCAGTTATAGTAGTAACTGCAGTGATGGGTGTAGAAATAGTAGTAGGTAAAGCCGCAGTAGTAGTTGTTGTAGTAGAGAACATAAGTGAAAAAAAAATGTCAAGGCCTTGCTTTTATCTATTATTAATTGCATTTGTACGGCTATAGTGCACCTAATCCCAGTTAAGTTTTTTGGTTTGTTTTTGTTTTTAAATAGTTAATAAAGACTCAATAAACATGAGAAATAAATTCGCAATCATGAGTATTCCGAGAACACCAGGGACGTAATAGACACCGAAGGACGCACGATATAAGGCAGTTAATTTGTGTCTTTTGCAGGTTGATTTGATAGGCCAGCGTATTGATAGGCAGGCGTACGTTCAGTAGTTTGCCATTGCTTTGTGAGCAAGGAGTCAACATTTAAATCCAACCGAATGCCGGTGTAGGTGGCGAGCCGCCGACCACACCATCAGCGCAACGGAAGTTTACGAGCGAGCGCTCTTACCTGTCAACACGTCGACGTTCCGATATAATAAAGACATTTCAACACTCGATCCCATCAATCTCAAGCGACAACAGCGGCTCGGTGACGAGACATCTGTGACCTAGTATGTGTGAGTTGAATGAACAGCTGTGATCTAGTATGTGTGAGTAACAATTGCCACCCGTTGAGGATTACCTTGACATTTGCCAGACGATTAGCCTGAATGGCCCGGGGAAGTTGGGGGAGACGGGGGTAGGGGTGGAGGACACACACACACACACACACACACACGCGCGCATGCACGCACACACACACAGGTCAGCGTAGCAGGTTAAATATGTAGGCTACGTTAAAAGATATCTCTTATAAAAACCACACTGGAGGGCAAGGCTGTGGGCAAGCGAGCAAGAGGTAGACAACGATACAAGTGGGAAGATAACATCAAGAGATGGACAAACATCAGCCTGACATAATGTAGTCAGGGCGAGAGACAGACAGTGTTGGAGATCCATTACAGCCAACATTCATTGTGATGACGGCACCTAATTAATTGAGTCCAATCCAGCATTACACACCACAGTAGATTTACTGAGCTGTAGAGTCCACGGAGGTCAGATCAATTAAGAGAAGGATGCAAATTTAGAATACACATGTTACCTAAAACTCCTACGCAATTCGCCTGATATTTATGTCCTTTAAAAAAAAAACCGGTAATAATAAATCTATTTGAAGCCTACTTACACGCACTCGCGTCATTAGTTGTGTAGCGTCAACAGCCTGCCTGGTTGGACTATTGTGACAAGATAGGATTCCCTATGGAGTCTCTGGCTTTTCTTTCTTTCACTTTTTCTCTCAAACCCATCAGAAACTTGGGCATGTCTATAATTCTGCACATATCCATAGACGGAATTCCATACAGCCATAGACATCGGCAGTCTCTCTCTTTATCTTTCCCCTCTCTCTCTCTCTCTCTCTCTCTCTCTCTCTCTCTCTCTCACACACACACACACACACGTACACCCCCCTCCTCAATCTCTTTTACTCGCTCACTCACTCTCTCTCTCTCACGAGTAGACTTACAAACAGATCAGTGCATGCCATCTAGGACAGTTGTTCTCAACCTTTTTTGGCCCATGCCCCCCTTTACCATATGTTCAGAACGTCATCCCTCCCCCTGTTCAAATGTCCTCCCTATAACCCCCCCCCCCCCACCACCACCACCACCACCCTTACACAGTTAAATAAAAATGTAAAAATGGAAGCTAAATTTAATAACACATACTAGAATAAGTCTAGACATCTAAATAAAACGTGATTTGCGGGTCTACTTACGTTATAAGACACATTTCATCAGGGCGAGAAGTACAGAACCGTAAAATTTAGAGGGAAAAACAATATCAAGTAACTGGTTCTTGTATTAATGCGATCTTGAAATATTCTTAATTCTCCCCCCTCCCATGGAAACCCTAAAATCCCCCCCCCCCGGGAATTCTCCACCAGTTGAGAACCACTGCTCTAGGATGATTTTTGGTTACATAAGAGAAGCAGAATAATATTTGGACTTCCCATTTCAACTGAATGAAACAACTTTAGAGGTACAGAGGTCTGAGACACAATGGCAACCGTATCACACAAATAGATATATGAGAACGAGAGCGGATCATATGACGATGCTGAAGAAGAAAAAGACAAAGAGGAAGAAGACAAAGAGGAGGAAGAAGAAGAAGAAGAAGAAGAAGAAGAAGAAGAAGAAGAAGAAGAAGAAGAAGAAGAAGAAGAAGAAGAAGAAGAAGAAACCGACACACCCCCACACACCCACAGAAACAGCTGCTGACACCTACACAGACTAACATAAATCGATACACGTCCATAACCACACTCACACATAGTTGTGTTCTCACAACGCTGCGGAGACAAGTCCAAAACTTTTAGCTGAATGAAAACTAGGGTCGCCAACTGTTACACCGGGTCACCTCAACTATAAACTACACGCGGTACACTTTTCCTTGTTCTCATGATGATCAGCAGTGCAACATCTGTGGCTTGCTACTTATTTCTACCGCCTTTCAGTATGCATATATTTACATATGTAATTAGAAACGGTCACGTGGGCTACCAGCACAAAGAACGCAGATGACGTACAGAAAATAAAATGTCGGACCTAACGGCTGAGGCGATAATACTGTGGCCTTTGAAAGAGATAATCCTGTAACGATTTGTGTCAAGGTGCCGCGCCGGCAGGCAGCGTCTTTGTGTTGGTCATATTAATTTAAATATGGTGCATACCCTTTGCAGGATGTTGCAACCAACCCCTGCGTTGATTTAACTGGCTTTTTTCCCGTTCAGTAGTCAGCTTGGGTTGGACCTGAGCAGAGCAAGGCGCTCACTTGACCTGACTGTCGGAAATGACTGTCAAAGGCAGAGTTAAAAGACCCCCCATGTGGATGTGGGAGTCAAAGGGAAACCATCACATTATCTTTCCAAGTTTTCATTAAAAAATATCATCAGCACAGCTGATCCACAACACCAAAGACCGAGGTATGTGAAGAGACATGAACATCTACGCCAGCTGGCAAGGCACTTGATGAATCTGTCTTTTCTCACACTGAGAAAAGTGAGGACAATATAACCAGACACTGTTGTCTGAAACCCGCAAGGCTAACGAAATGGTGGGTGACCGAAAGACAAACGGAGATGAGAATTACAAGACATGGATGAATAATACTTAAGGACATGGAGGCAGTTGTCGGAGGCAGTAAAAGATGTGACGGCTTGGCCTGGTTTAGTTGAGGGCCCTATGACCTAATGAAGGTTAAAGAACAGAAGAAGAAATCTGCCACAGCTTTCTGGCTAGACATGACATACTGCAAATGTAAAACAAAAATCAAGAAGAGAATATAGAAATGGCCAGTTTGTATTCAACGTGTAAAATATGCCTACGATTAAACAAATAAGTCTCTGATCAAAGTAAACCGGGAATCATCAAAGTTCTACGTGTACTCTTTTATAATGAACAGACTTGGATTATCAACAAGTAGCAGTGGGGAAAAAGAAAGACATGTTACCAGTTAAATATACATGGATATGTAGAAAAATGGCGTGAAGATCAGGGACAGACAAGCTGATAAGCATCCTAGACATGAAAACTAGAACAACATTCGTAAAATATACTATTCTGGGCACATAATACTGAACACTCTGCCGAAAATCAAACCAGAGAAGGAAGCGTACCCGAGGAATTCAGGGATTTACATAGCAGGCTAACCATACAAGAATGGACTAGAACAATTATGTGTGGGCTGTAGCATCTTAGAGAGAGATGGCGTGCTGGAGTGCTAGATATCTACCGCAGCCGGCTTTTGTGGAGAAGATGGTTAGCGATCTGATGAAAACCCCATGGGAATGTTTAAATAAATTGGAAATCTAAACAACTACCTAGATCAGTGGTTCTCAACCTCTTTTGCCCTATGCACCCTTTCACCATGTCAGAATGTCACCCCCCCCCCCCCCCCCCTTCCCTTCTTTCCAAAATTGTCAGCTTGAAAAGGTACATTCAAAATAACATGCCTATACTAAATACTGAAAATCCTTATTTCTTCCATATCTGTACATAACCATTACATGCACAGATTAATTTTATAGTGTAGTATTATACATTTAATGCCAAATGAATATGCTGATGGATGTTAAAACTTAAATAAAAGCATTGTTTATATTCACAATATTGTATTAACAGACCAAATTAATCATATTACAATAAACAAACATTTAAAACGTCAAAGAACTGCAACTTAATACACGACACCAGAATGCCAGAAAATTGTGCTTCATCAAACAAAACGTTCAACAGAAAACCAGGAGTCTGCGAATCTGTGGTCTTAACCCCCCCCCCCCCCCCCCCACCTGATGTTAACGTTGCCTCCTGAGGGAAGTTGAGAACCACTAACTTAGATTGTCTGTGCTTCTAATTATGCATCTAACACAACCGGAAGTGCCAGCAGCCTTGTGTGCTACAGTACATGCCACTTCTAAAGTGTACTGACAATCTATTTCTGGAACAATCGATATATTAAATAATGCAAGATATACACAGCACACACATACTGACAAGGTTGCCATTCCGTTCACACTGTCGGCATGGATAGCCTTATGTGCACAGGGCGATTTCAATATAATATGCACTCGCGCGCCCACAAACAAACACACGCACGCACACAAGCTTGCTATTCCGTTCACACAAAGTCGATATGCATAGCCTCATGTGCATAGGGGAGATTTCAATATATATCTCTTTCTCTCTCACACACACGGAGACGGGGAGAGAGGGAGAGAGAGAGAGAGAGAGAGAGAGAGAGAGAGAGAGAGAGAGCCGGAGAGAGAGAGCGAGAGACAGAGAGCGAGAGAGAGAGAGAGGGGGGGAGGGAGAGAGAGAGAGAGAGCGAGAGAGAGAGGGGGGGGAGAGAGAGAGAGCGAGAGAGAGAGAGAGAGAGAGAGAGAGAGAGAGAGAGAGAGAGAGAGAGAGAGAGAGAGAGAGTGGGAACTCTGCATGTCGAATACCCTATTGTATGCGACTGGCAGCTTGTCTTTTTGACAGACGATAGTTTTTGTAAAATGGTGTTCTACCTCTACATAGCACAAAACCTGGACTGAAAGTAGAGACCATGTGTTGCCCATGCAGCATGATCCCTCTCTCGGCCTGTCTAGTTTACTCCAGATAAAAGGTAACACCAACACGTCTGAAACAAGACAAGCTGCAGAAGCTTCCGGACCAGCAAAGCAAATGCTCTAACTGTCCGCCTGTCGGGGCTTCCATCCTAGACCAGTTACTGACCAAGGCTTGGGGTCTGGTCTGCCCTGCCATGAAACGTAGTCTTTAGGATATATATCCTCGCACTGGGCTAAGGCTTGTACCCTCCCAAATGCGCTCCTTAGTCTTTGTACAGAAATGTCAATTGTTGGGGAGCCAATATGCTCATTGAAATACCCTGAGAAGTATAATCAAGGGATTGATAGCCGCTCACAGAAGTATAGGAAAGAAGTAGAGATTAGATGACACAATTATCATCAAGCGTATTGCCGAATGACGTGGGCGATCGTGCTACTTCAGATCTTCGTGTGCTGCCACCTTTCCGTGCAACTCGTGGCATGGACTATAAAATGAAGATATTTGAACACTCAATGAGAGAACAATCTGGCACCAACCACTGGAAAATCCTATGTCCTGTAAGAGTATGCATGCAACAATTGCCACATATAGAAAGAGTAGTCTCTAATACACTCAGCGCGAGTTCTCCAACCAACTATTTTCACCCATCAAAGCCGTAGAAGGCTCAAGCAAAGCGACACAAATGTCAATGTTCACAGATACAACACAACAGTTCACTGGCGACCAACGAAGGGGAGTTATATCCCTGCGAACGGAAATGTCAAGATGTGAATAACGATGACATTTACTGTCAGCTTACAAGAGGGCAGCCATACAGTGTCTCATTTCCAAATAACCCCAGTTTGGGAATACGTGAGCTGGGTTGACGCGTTGTTGAAAAAAGCGATTCTCTATCGGTCAACTCGTTGAAGTAATTTATGAAGCATATTTTGCTAAATACACTGGTAATGAGTTGCGTAGGAATTGTATTAAAAATCAGTGTTGTTGTTACAAAAAAGCTTTCATCATTATTATGTGCCATGCCGATATGCGTGTGCGCGTGAACTCACACGATCACTAGTGTCGTGGATCAGTTATGTGTTCTTGTCTCGACCATGCCACAAGACCAAGCCATCCAGATATTTACTTATGTCTTCCCTTTGTTCTTTTCCCCTCAATTTAGCACTTATGGGCTAATAGTTAATTGTGCAATGAGCATGATCTATTAACTAACTAACGACCTAACAATCCAACCAACCAACCAACCAAGCCATCAATATATTTACTTCTCTGCCGTCCCCTTCTTCTTCTTCATTCATCTGAAGTGTTTTCCCCCCAGACGTAATTGCGTTGTGCCAAGATTATGTGCGCCTTTAGGCCGACATATCAGTATTCTGCGGGTGTTTGTTGACCGGGTTAACCTTCCAGGGTGTCCCCTTGTTCTTTCCCCCGCAATCTTGCCAGTTGCCACAAATTTCTCTAGCGTATTTCTTCTTAAAAAGCCTTCACATATGGGTAAATTCTTCGCTGCAATGTATATGAAGCTCATTGCTAGGTATAATTGTATGCTGGCGTTTTATAACACTGTCCACTTATTATGAAAAAGAAGACAGTAAGGAGGACAAGACTGACGAAACATCAGCTTCATTTTTGGTGCTAGGCCATGCGGGAATAAGAAGAAATGCACACAATGGTAGGCTTGATAGCCGGGCTACTGTAGGCAGCGAGCGAGCAAAGGACCGGGCTGATATAGCGAATGCCCTCAGAGAGGCAGGACGATGAACCGAATCAAGTGATGACTGAGAATCCGCTATCTTGACCAGACTGCTAGAGCATCAAGTCGAAATTGGTGATGGCAGACAAGAGCGCTCTACAGGGAGCCAAAGAAGAACGATCAGCCAGAAGAGAACCGGTGGCATTGACATCCCCCACGCTGATGGAGGAGCACTTATGGACTGAATGGTTCGATGCCCAGTGAGGATACACTGACAACTAACTACGAAAAAGACCCCACTAAGCAGGAACCTGCTCTAATGGGTCTATGGTGTGAATGAGCCTGCACATTTTGTAGGCCTGAATGTACGGAGGAATGGGTGGTCGGTCTTTTCTTGTCGACTGACCTCGAGCGCTGGCCTTGAACCCTGGTCCGACAGAGCTCATGACATTATCAGCGTAGCTCTCTATCGACTCCTCTAACGCGCCCACCACGAAAAAGACAATACGCGTAACTTCTTCGCAATAATTGACCAGGAGTTTACAGCGAAACAATTATGTGCTTTGGTTGTAACGTAACATCATTTGTAGCGTATATAAAGCTTTTTTTAAAAAATTCGCATATCCTTTTACAGGACATCGCTGTCAACAGCAGCATTTTTCAGCTGTCTGTTGATTTCTTGGCAAGATTACACTCAGTAGTTTGCCATTGATTTCTGAGCGGCCGGCTCAGTTATCCCGCAAGTCACCAGCGGGGGACGAACCGCTCCCAGTTCTCGCCCGCTACGAGACTGCGTGATAAACGGGATAACGGAGAAAGTGGTGTAACCCCTCGGCCAGAGAAACCGGCATATAAAGCTTACTGCTAAATAAATGTTTCGTGCTATAGTGAAAAATAAACCTTTAACCGATTCAGTGCTAAATGTGACCTCTCATTTTGATAGAATGATCATATATCGCCACACTTGAGACATTGTGTTATTTGTTTTGTTTCGTGGTATCTTCCGCAATTTATAAAGTTCAGTGAATGGAAATTTACATTATAATACTTGAACTCATATGATTGTCTGCTGGACATAAGGTGTCAGCCTCATACTCGTACACACCAATCGGCACTCTAAGAGTGATGTGGTTAGTCTAATCCCGGCCGCCTCTACTTCCAAAGAGACTTCTTGGTTCAATTTTGTATAGCGGAGTCGACCCCGAAACCCTTGGTTTCATTTGGCTCTGGGTGAATCCAAAAAGCAGACCCTGTTGGCGCTTGAACAATCTTATACTTCACATATACTAGACTAATACCTTATGGGAGAAACAGCTACAAACGCGACAACCACCTAACTGGAACAAAATCGGAGACATTTGAAATCTCTGTGTGACGGAGCGATCCGTTTACAAAACAATTTCCTGTCACATAGCTACTAAAGTAGTAGCAATTACCTAACCTAAACAGTGGCGGGCTGGTTCTAAAAATACTGGTTGCCACGACTAAAAGGTCATTTACAGTTTTATCTTACAGTCTTTTGTTTAAAGGGGCCCACTTCATCAAGGGGCCCACAGGGGTTCCGTGTCATCGGGCCAGCTAACACCCTGACCAGTCCGCCACTGTATCTAACTGTTTGTCAACAACAATCATCTGATACTCCGTAGATTCACTAACTATTTACAATACGTGCGGTCATTTTCTCCATTAGCCCTATCCTATTCAACCTCACATGAGAAGTTATAATTAGGGCCCATCCCAGCCTCAGATTAATCCTACGACCGAATTAGCCACATTTCAGAAATTAATCTGAAAGGAATTGTCCTCCATTGGGATAATTCAATGTGATTCAACGCGTCCGGTTCAACGCTTAACTACTACATCATAAAGAACAGTAGAGTGAAATGATGACATAGAGTCAAATACCACACAAAACTCACACATATTTCACGCATATACTAAAGATGTTAAACTACAGGTATACTATCACACATCAGCAAAGTATCTACAAACAACGCATATTCCAAGCGAAATAATCTCAAATTAACGGTAACATCACCGCGGAAAACAAGCTACCACACAGGAGAAACAATAGCTAAAACAACACACATGACAAATGCTGAACACACCCTGGAGATGACACCGTGTGAATGCTGCCCCTTCTATCTTCTTTACTGTATGAGACATTAGGTGGCTGACACGGACAAAGGGAGACAAGACGTGTGTGTCACAAAGAACATGGAGGATGAGTTAAACGGCTTTGAATTACTTAGCTTTTGTAATGTCGGTCGGAACATTAACACTTTGTGTTCAGTTAAGTGCCCCAGTGTAAAACTTGCTTATTCGCCTAACAGCGTCGGGAAAATAGGGGTGTATGCCGCAGTTATATAGTTGGCTTCCCGAACGAAAACAAAATATGATTAGGAAGTTCAACAAATGGGGAAAACACACACGGACTAGGCGGACGTCTCCACAGAAATCTTTATCCAGGAAGAATTTAACACCCTCTCCCCTCCCCTTCAGAAACTTGTTGCTGATAAAGACAACGGTTGAAACGATGGTCTGCCCCCCCCCCCCCCCCCCAATTGTTAAGCTTCCTACTCATATTTTGTGTTTTTATTCGGACTACCAGACGTTGACGTAGTCAAAAGCACAAGAGCGCTCAATCTTAAACGTCCGGTACGTTGATGGCGATGTAAGTTGTGCAACCGCTACTCCGGCATTAAGCTGTAATTCAATGTTGACTTCTCGCCCAGAAAGCAATGGCAAACTACTTAACATACAATTGCCGAGAAAATCAACCTGATCGCAAGGTCTTGCAAAAGGACATGCAACACTACATTCCGACTCATCATCATCTTGTGCCATGCTGGTAAGCGCGGGTCGCCTTGTTTAGCCATCTCACTCAATCACCAGAGTCGTGGATCAGCTCAGTGTTCTTGTCTCGGCCGCACCGCGTGACCAAGCCATTCAGTTATTTACTTCTCTTCCTTCCCCTTGTTCTCTCCACCCTCGATCTTGCCAGCTGTCACCAAGTTCTCCAATTCATTTCTTCTCGTAACGTATTTCCCCCCCCCCCCCCCCCCAACAAAAAGCCCGGACTACCAACGTCTGAATGGGAGTCTGATCTTTCGTCGGGGACTATTCCGAAAACCAGGACAATGTGGGTATGTATGTGCGTGTGTTTGTGTGTGTGTGTGTGTGTGTGTGTGTGTGTGTCAACTTTAGTCATCATTATCATACTGAACCTGTGCAGTACGTCGCCCTCATCACAACAGTCCGGAAATATTCTCGATCCTCTACCAGTTCCCTTGCCTCGAGAATTTTGATTTCTTTCCTCTTCTTGTACTCTTTATCCTCCACTGGGGTATACACCCTCAACCCGCTCACTCCAAGCCCCCCTATCCTTAGCTATCCCATCCAGATCTGTACACGTCCTCCCTATATTATTTATGTTTGTTTCTATTTCTCTGTTCCATATATTTTTAGGTCTTCCTCTGTTCTTTGTGCCCTGTGGATTTCTAATTCTCTGTTCCATATATTTTTAGGTCTTCCTCTGTTCTTTGTGCCCTGTGGATTTCTATTTCTCTGCTCCATATATTTTTAGGCGGGTCTCCCTGGCAGAGGTGTTAGCAGCTTTCTCCGTAACCCCGAATACTCTCGTGGTTGACGTGAGCGCACGAGAGTTGGAAACGGTTCGAGCCGCGACAGTGACTTATGAGAGTATGCAGCCGGTCGCTCAGAAAGTCGTGGCGTGCTGATGAGCATAATCTAGCCTAGGAATCAACATACAGCGGAAAGATGCTGATATTGACTGCAATATCCTGAAACAGGATGGAAAACGCGAAAAAAAAAACCACATTATTTTTAGGTCTTCCTCTGTTCTTTGTGCCCTGTGGATTTCTATTTCTCCGTTCCATATATTTTTAGGTCTTCCTCTGTTCTTTGTGCCCTGTGGATTTCTATTTCTCCGTTCCATATATTTTTAGGTCTTCCTCTGTTCTTTGTGCCCTGAGGATTTCTATTTCTCCGTTCTATATATTTTTAGGACTTCCTCTGTTCTTTGTACCCTGCGGATTCCAAACAAACGATATTCTAGTAATACTATTCCCAGGTGCTCCTAGTGTATCTTGAATGTCATGTGTCCATGTTTGTATTCGTCGACCTTGCCTCGTCTCCCATCAGCCATGCTTTGCATCACTGTTCTTTCTAAAACCATTGTGACGGTTAATATGGCCAACGTATAGGGTGTATTTTTAATGACTGTGCAGTGTTTAAAATATTGCCGGTCCAAGTTTTGTATTCACCCTCTGTTAAGTTCATACAACATAATAGGTAGGTACAAAACATGGACCGGCAATATTTTCAAATACTGCACAGTCATTAAAAATACACACTGTTTTTCAATTTCCGAGACATTATGCTGTTAATGAGCCAGATTTCTTCCATGTTCAGATCTCATAAACTACCAATATTTTCTTTCTTTTTTAATCTAGTGTATTCTAAGAAATGTTCTCTAACATTACAGTTCAAGAGTTTCTTCTTTAGCGGCTGTAAAACGGTCTAGGTTCATTCACGCAAACTTGTTGCTTCAGGAAAGAAGCCTGTTCTTAACATTTTTACTGTTAGCTGTTTTCTGATGCTCTGCTCTAAGTGTTTACGATATTTACACTCTGGTAGAGACCGTCTCTTTTTGACCTCATTTTTACCTTTGATTGTCGGTGGAAATGTTAACTCTTTGAGCTCAGTGGTAAAACTATTACACAGGAAATCAATTGGGGGAACCCTTTGAGGCCACTAAGACAATTCACACATAAACACATATAGTATTGTTTGGCGCTCATAGAAGGAAGTAGAGACTAGAGGACGCACTAGACAACATAAAATTGGAAAGCTATAGTTACCGACCGGGATTCGAACCCGTCACCTCCAAATGACGACAGCGTCTCGCTGCAGGAACAAGTGTACTTCGACGCATGACCAACTAGACACTCCAAAAGTGTCTTCATTAGCCATGTCTATCATACAGATGATCCTACAACTATTGAATACGGACAGAATTTATCAAACCACTAAGATAGCACCATAGGTCTCATAATTAGCTCCCTCGCCTGCCAGGGTGGACGTTGGAAGTCAATTGAGGGCGTGTTGTTCGTCCATCCATCATGTGCCATGCCGATAAGCGTGGACGGTCATGTTTTGCCATCTCACTCGATCACCAGAGTCGTGGATCAGCTCCGTATTCCTGCCTCGACCATGCCACGTGTTGTTAGTATTAACTAGAAAACCAAGTCCCGCGTGTGTGTGTGTGCGCGCGCGCATAAGCGTTTGTGTGCGTGCGCATATGTGTCAACATTAGTCCTCGCGACTGACATATATTTAGAAACTTAGTGGCTTACAGACTCTATGTTCACATGTAACTGGGGTATATGGGAGATAATCACAATGTAGATGCAGTAGCTTAGAGACTCTGTGTTCACATGTAACTGGGGTATATGGGGGATAATCACAATGTAGATGAGAAAACAGGGTTCTTGTCACGCTGGGGATGAGAAGACAGGGTTCATCACAATGTCGCTGAGAATACAGAATTTCTCTCGAGTCATGGATGAGAATGCAGGGTTTCTATCATGCCATGAATGAGAATACAGGTTCTCTCTCAAGTCATAGATAAGAATACATAGTTTCTATCAAGTCATGGATGAGAATACAGGGTTTCTATCAAGTAATGGATGAGAATACAGGGTTTCTATCAAGTCATGGATGAGAATACAGGGTTTCTACCAAGTCATGGATGAGAATATAGGGTTTCTATCAAGTCATGGATGATAATACAGGGTTTCTATCAAATAATCAAGCAGAATACAGTGTTTCTATCAAGTTATGAATGAGAATACAGGTTTCCTATCTCGCCATAGATGAGAAGACCGGGTTCATATCACGCCACAAATGAGAAGACAGGGTCCCTATCACACCATGGATGAGAAGGCAGGCTTCCTATCACGCTATAGATGAAAAGACCGGGTTTCTATCACGCTACAGATGAAAAGACGGGGTTTCTATCACGCTGGGCAGGTGAAAAGGTACGACAGTCCGGAAAAGATCATTATAAGGGGAAATACAGCGAGATGGCGAAGAAAAGGAAGACCACAGCGTAGATGGACTTAAGATGTGGTAGACAAGTTACATATGACAACAACAGAGACAGGACATCTGGTTGATGACAGAGAGACATTTCGGAAAGCTGTACTGGGGGAGAAATTCTTCGCAGAACAGATCCCTGGATGAGGCGCTTGGACATTCCTCTTCTGAGATGCCCCTGTGTGGCGTATAGGGTTTACAAGTTGGTGAATGTAGTTTCGCAATTCCCCGATACACCGGGTTGACGGTGCGAAATCACCTCTAGCGATTCAGGAACGGATCGTTTTGCGTTGTTTTCCATAGTATGAGCGGCGGCCGTTCGGAAAGCAATGGCAAACTACTAAACGTAAAATTGCCTAGTAAATCACAAAGAGCCAATAAATGCTGGACTTAATCGCAACGTCCCGCAAAGGCCACACAAATATCGTTTATCTATCTCCCCCCCCCCCCCCAACCTGTTATAATAAAAAAAAATCTTCAGCTACCCATGGCATAGCAAAACATTTGATAAACGAGGACATGCTGTGATAACAAGTGGACATATTTTGAATCAAAGAGGCCATACCGTGAATACAGCGGCAATGTGAGATAACAGAGACCACATACTGGTCAACCGTATTGGATTTTATCTAGTATACACGGTTGTCGAAATCACTTCAGATAGTGGCAGTTTATGAGCTGCTTGGTCAATCCTGTGGCTGGTAGACATGGCGGAGTTCCGATGGCTGGGGAGGGGGGGGGGGCGCAAGCAGCACAGGCATGTCGTGATTGTAATGGACTAATAAAGTATGATGAGAAAGCTGAAGACAGGCATTCTTCGGACAGAGGGCAGGCTTCAATTCAATCATAACCCGGGAAGGTTAACCCGGTCAACAAATTCCCGCAGAAGTCGGATGTGTCGGCCTAACGGCGCAAGAACGCAGCTCTGCTGTAAACAGGCACAACGCAATCACGTCCGAAAGAAAAAAAAACTCCGGATGAACGCAGAAGAAGAATTCAATCATAAAGATATAGAGAGCACCTGTTGGGTTTGTCCCCCAGGACATACTGGTGTGGCGGTAACGAGCAGAAGGACAGATTGGCTGGGTCTGCACGGGTGGGTGGGGTATTGATGCATAAGGCAGACGGGTAGGGGTTATTTGGTATTGTGTGTATAGTGCGGATAACGAACAGATATATCATCATGGTCTGGAGAGAATAGTACTGCATGGAGTGACCAGAGGATCACGTAATCCGACTGCTACCATTAGTATTGGGATTCTTCGCTGGTTGTTGAAGATGAGGACGGATCACGTGTGGAAATGTCCCGAACGCTATGATGTCCGTTCTTGACTCAACTCAACTCAAATATGCCCTACTCAACTATACTCAACTCAACTATACACAACTCAACCATACTCAACTCAAATCAACTATACTCAACTCAACTATACTTTGGGTTTGACTCAAGTCTGAAGCATTGGCCATCAGATCGTTTGAGGTCTGGAAATCGAAGTGAGGTTTGTGTGGAAGTATTCCTCCTTTCCTGCCGTCCCAGTACGGATGTACCACAATCATGGGATTATGTTGCTGAGTTCTCTTTCCCCTCTCCAAGCCCAGAAAACAGCGGGGGTGTGCAAGAGAGGTACTGGAAATTCACATCTACGGAACGGTATATTAGCATGTTACAAGGTAATGATTTCGGGCATATTATAAGGAGAAATTCATTGGAAAACTTACAGACTAGTGGCAAGCTTGATGGAAAAAGAACAAGAAGGAATCCTATGATTGTAAATGGAGGGTTATATGATTGTAAACGGGGGTTATATGATTGTAAACGGGGGTTATATGCTTGCTTGCTTGCTTGTGTCGTTGGCTTGAGCTCTAACGCGAAATCCTGTATGTCGGATGAAGGCATCCTGTTGTCCAACATCAGTGTGCTGTCATACCGGACTGAGGTTTGCGTGAGTATCCGTTGTCCCAAGTCTGGCTTATTGGTGTGCAGACTGGTGGTTCCTCGTCGTACAGGCAGACACTCTCCGACTTCGGAGGAATCGGCGACCCTACTGACTTTAGCCAGGACCCCGAAGGGACCTGCTGCCCAGGACGCTCGACGAGGACGCGTCAGTAGGTCTTGGCCAGTATATAACCCGGCCCTGGTGCCTTGGAAACACCTCTGCGTCCCGGGGGTTATATGATTGTAGATGAGAGTTATACGATTGTAGATGGGGTTTATATGATTGTAGACGAGAGTTATATGATTGTAAATTGGCGTTAGATGATTGAAGATAGACGTTACATTATTGTAGATGCGTGTTACATGATTGCAGATTGGGGTCTCATGATTGTAGATGGGAGTTACATGATTGTTACATGCCACAGTCGAAACAAGAACCGACCAGATCCATGACTGAAGAAATCGTGTGAAATGGCGAATCGTGATCGTCCACGCTTATCAACATGGCACATCATAATGATGAGAACATGATTCAGTACAGCTCACGCGCACTGGCTGTGCCTAGTTTAGTACCTATTAGGTATTTCATTTTCACCTGACAATGCCCGGCGTGGCTATGGGACATTGGGGGTTAAGAATGAATGCAAAGATATAAATTAAAACATCGGTGTGTACTGTATTGAAGGGATGTGAAATGTTAGTATATACACGGTCACGTTTTTACGTTTCGACGTCTCGTCTTCATTTGTCATGCCTCCTCTGTCGTGCTTATGAATCACAAGAGAATAAGACCGAACGGGCAGGGATATTTGGTATCTCATGCAAACAGGAATATAAAGACAATAATGTAATACAATATCACATGCTAGCTAGTTAGGGATTATATGATGGAATAACTTACATTCAACAAAATGCATACGGCATCATCCTACATCAATATGTATATGTATATAACACCATACAAAAACATTGCTTAGAAGGCGACAGGATCAACTTTATTGCACCGGGTTTTATCCCATATGGCTCGGTTTCTTTCCGCACGAACTCCGTAACTCCAGCGACGAACCTCGTGAGTCTCAGAAAAATTTCACTCGTGAACCGAAGGACGCAGCCCGGAATCGAACCCACAACCTTCGGAGCCCGAGTCAAACGGCTTGACCACTTCGCCACGGAGACTTCAATACAACACCATACGACAATGTAAATGCTATATGCATTCAACAAAATGCAGATAGCAACATACACGCAAAACTATAATACAACAAAACACATGCAGCTGCATGCATACAACATACATCAACAATCCTACGAGTACATGCAACAAAAACGTAAGAAAAAATACACAACCACATAGACAGCAAACAACAACATACAGACAAAAGCTCGTATACAACAACAGACAAGATCAACATACATACAACAATATACACATACACGATGACATCATCGACCGAAGGAAGTTCATTGTGACGTCACAGTTGGGACTCAAATCCTAGCCATTACGTGGGGAATGTTTTAAGTGACCGAGGGTAGAGAAACACACAAAGAAAATACTGGCATTCTATGGGAAGTGAATACTCAAGAATACTAAATCATAAACAGTACCGTGTCTCCAGAAGCTGAAATACTTTGCCATAGCAATGGCTTAGAAAGAACAGTGATCCAAAGCTTTGACATCGGTTGCTAAGAAAGAACAGTAATGGAGGCTTAGAAAGAACATTGATGGAGGCTTAGAATGAACATTAATGGAGGGTTAGAAAGAACAGTGACGGAGGCTTAGAAAGAACAGTGATGGAAAGCTTTGACATATAAGTGTCTCAGAAAGAACAGCGATGGAAAGCTTTGACATTTAAGTGTCTCAGAAAGAACCACA
The DNA here is from genome assembly GCA_963921405.1 of Cepaea hortensis. Classification (NCBI taxonomy): domain Eukaryota; kingdom Metazoa; phylum Mollusca; class Gastropoda; order Stylommatophora; family Helicidae; genus Cepaea; species Cepaea hortensis. The sequence continues at coordinate 106,050,053 of OY992882.1, forward strand.
GGAGGACAGACACAGGATCGAGTCTTGTCGACAGGCTGCGATATGAGAGCAGCAGGCGCGTTGTTTTAACGACTAGGACGTTGTGCAGGCAATGGCATGAGAAAGGTTACACAACGGTTCGATACCAGCCCTCGTCGTTCGCTACGGAAGGGATAGAGTGGTCACCTGTTCCTCCGTGCACTCAGGCGTATAAAACTGTGATGATCCTAATACTTCACACACACACACAACGACGGCAGGTACGGATCTTGATGGTTTGTCTTTGTGACCACCAAAGTATGGTTAAATGCTTGGTATAGAACCAACAAGGTTTCAAGCCATGTGAATAAGGTTTCAAGTCACGTGAACAAGGTTTCAAGCCATGTGAACAAGGTTTCAAGCCATGTGAACAAGGTTTCAAGCCATGTGAACAAGGTTTCAAGCCATGTGAACAAGGTTTCAAGCCATGTGAACAAGGTTTCAAGCCATGTGAAAATCAGATTATTCTTTCCCCCCCCCCCCCTTTTCCTTTGCTAGCTTTGAACTCAAGCGTAGTCCATACAGTGCTCCTACTTCAAGTGCACTGGGCTGATTTTGCGTGTGGATTAGCTCACCCTACCCTAAAGGTTAACGTCTTTCTCCGTAATCCCGTATATTATCGTGAGTAACAACCTGCGCGAGAATCGGTAGCGGTTCTCGTCGCGTTAGTAACTTACGGGGTATTGAGCCGGTCGCTCAGAAAGCAATGGCAAACTACTGAGCGTAATCTTGCCTAGTACATCAAAACTGCTGATGTTGACTGCAACGTTCTGTAAGGGATATGCAAAAACAAAACAAAACAAAATAAAATTACCAGTGCCCCTTGGCATACGGCACACCCACTCCGACTTCTTAGGTACTTGTAATTCACGTCCCCAAATCAAGGACGAGAAGTCAACAGTTTAGTTCAACTGATCGGTGTAGGCGTTGAACCAGCTACCTCGGTATCAGCTCACCGGAAATTTAAGAACGAGCGCTCTTATCAATTATACTCATAGCTTGAAGACGAGGTACAACTAAAAAGGAAGTTAAACAAACGTTTGGAGGTCAGCAGTCCAAATGTTTTATTTAACTTCCTTGTCTTCGGGCTATGAGTATACCAACACAAAAACCAGAAGCAAAATTGATAGACTTTACTGAACAAGAAGTAGAATTGCTAGGCTGGACTAAACGAGAAGTAAAATTGCTAGGCTGGACTAAACGAGAAGTAGAATTAATAAGCTTTACTACCGAGTTTCCCGGAAAATAAGGCAGGAGTTTATATTAATTTTAGCTTAAAAATGCACTATGGCTTATTTTCGGGGACGTCTTTTTTCAGACATAAAAATCTATATTTATTCATGTACAAAATTCTACATTTATTCTACCACAGTCATGTCATCTTCTTCTGGAACATCAACGTAACTTTCCATATCCCGACCTGAATTTCTTGCGACTCCATTTCCTGTAAAACCATTGGTCCCAGTCTCTCATGTCCAGCAATAAAGCTTTTCTTAAATGAGCATTTCTTGTCCACGTAGCCTGCTCGCAGTGCATTGGTAACACAGCTGTCAGTACCTCTGAAGTCGGAGTGGGTTCGCCCGATGGCTAGGGACACTGTTAATAGGGAAAGCTAATCCACATGCAAAATCCAGTATAGCACTACTGAAATAGTGTGTATGGAGTACGTTTGAGTTCAAAGCGAGCGGGCGCAAGAAAACTAAAAACTGTCAGTGATTGCATCCCATGAATTCTTCACCCAAGTCACCACTTCCTGCAAACTAGGCTTCTGGCTAACGATCTTTTTTCATGTTGCATATCCGTTACAGGACATTGCAGTCAACACCAGCATCTTTCAGCCGCTGTTGATGTACTAGGCAAGATTACGCTCAGTAGTTTGCCATTGCTTTCTGAGCGACCGGCTCACATATCCCCGTAAGTTACCAGAGCGGCGTGAACCGCGATCTTAACTAGAGCTTAGTTTTAGAGATAGGTCCCATATTAAAAGCATCCTGAAAAATCGTGCTAGGGCTTATTATGGGTAGGTCTTAATTTCGGGGGAAACACGGTAGAACACAATCACAAATAACAAGACGGACGTTGCATCTATAGCCTCCCACAGCACACAAACAACAGCCACCGCTACTTGCTGCCTGTAAAAGAATGAGTGAGTAGAAAACACAGAGTACTCACACGCAGACATTACACGGGCGCCCTGAGAGGAGGGGAGTGTGGGTGTCGGATGATAACAGCTTCTGGGTTTTTTGTCTGCTCTAAAATACATCAACGAATAATGAAATATCCCGCCATCTGCGACTGGCGGGCAAACAAAGCTTGGTAGGCTATGCTGAGAGAGGATGATAAACAAGAGCGACACACACACACACACACATACACAGAGACAGAGAGATAGGTGGAGAGAGAGAGAGGCAGAGAGAGGGAGAGAGAGAGAGGCAGACAGAGAGAGAGGTGGAGATAGAGAGGTGCAGAGATGCAGACAGATGGACATAGGCAAGCCGACTACCGAGACAGAACAAACGCACGGACTTTATTTTAAAAGGAATTGAACACACACAATTAGGGTTACAAATTGAACACGCAGTCTGGATTAAGAATTGAACATGCAATCGGGGTAAGGATTGAACACACACTGAGTTTAAGAACTGAAATACGGTCAGGGTTAGTAACTGAACACATAGCCAGGATTAAATATTGAACACACAGCCGGGGTTAATAACTGAACACACATTGAGGTTAAGAATTAACCACACAGCCGGGGTTAAGAATTATTGGTCACAGTGTAACAACTATTCATGTCTTCCTATAGGGGACCTGCTAATCCAGGGACGTTTCTCTTCCTAAAGTGTCAGTAAGTACGTTTGTTAAGAGTAGAACAAGTCAAAGCAGAGGAACACAGGATGCTACAACCACAACAGCGGTATTAAGTTTATCACAACACCACCATCACTAAGTCATAAACAATCCACTGTGTGAGGTGAGAAAGAATTCATACACGCGACAACATACACACCTCGAACAGATGTTGCCTACCCGACATACTAGATGTCCATCATGCAAATGACAATTGGTTGCTGAAGCTCAAGTAACTGTCCTGACTAAAGGTCATGGGGGTTAAGGTCACGGGGGTTAATTCCGATCGCGACACGGCACCGAAGTTAGCTAGACCCACTAACCAGTCCCTGTTGAAAAGAGTTAATGGAAACTAGTAGAATGGGTACTTCTTCATTTGTAATTCTCAGCAAACAAACCGAGTAGTTATTTTTAACGCTGACCTAGATCTGGTGGGATCGTCGGTTTTCAGAATAGGGATATCGGAATTCACTTTGTGGTCGGTCGACAAGTGTGTTTGCAGCAAGATGTACCCAATACCGCATGTCATTGTCTTCGCAAAATGTCAAACAGATACATCAAAGATGAGCGCAGACAAATGAGACATCCACAAGATAAGACGAGTAGCACAAGATATGGATATGCACTGCGACGATAGAGAGGGCCCTCCGGGCCCAGAAACATTTATTGAATCCATCGATCGGTCTAGATTTTATTAGAAAGCAGCAAGTCAAATGGTTTGGCCATGCAAGTAGGCTACCAGTCAACAGCATGCCACAACAGGCAATGACGTACAGACCAGATGGAAACAGAGGAAGAGGCCGACCACGTAAACGCTGGACGGAGGGAATAACAGAATCCATGGGAATGTCGATATACGAAGCCCATAACCGGGCACTCTCACGAAGTTTATACTTCACCTCGACACCGCAAGGTACAAGAGGAACATGATGAGATGAGATGAGATGAGATCGGTCTAGCAGTCCTATACCACACACTCAACCGGAAGTGATCGACAACACATTCAATTTATATGATTCTTTATTGCACGTTTTTTCACGTAACACAAATGACCCTACCTCCATGCGCAGGTTGCACGGTATATCAACACACGCCCTTACCCACTATGGAAGCACCATGATGTCGCGTGATCTCCCGGGAACTCCCGGAATTCCTTTGTTTGCGGTGAATTAAAAATGAAGTACCGTAGAATGAGTCCTGCACTCTACCGATTTCTCTTTTAAAAGATCGTTTATAATCTTATTTTCCACTACGTAGGTCTGTGGTAAAAACTTCGCCACAGTCCAAGCACGCCATGAGTTTCTGATCATCAATAGAAGATAGTTTGTAAAGTGGAGATATATCTCTCTATAGCACACAGCGTGGGTTGAATTTAGAGACCACGTGTTGCCCGTGTAGCACGATTCCTCTCTCGACCTGCCTAGTTTACTCCAGAGGAAAGGTAACACTTATACATCTGGAACAAGACAAGCTGCAGAGCTGCTGGATCAGAAAAGCAAAGCTCTAACTGTTCGCCTATCGGAGCTTCCATCCTAGACAAGTTGCCAACCAAGGCTTAGGGCCTGGTCTGCCCTGCCATGACATTTAGTCTTTAGGTTGCATTTCCTGACTAGGGTAAGGCTTGCACCCTCCCAACTGCGCTCCTGCGCCCGAAGCCGTTGACACAATGTGGGCGTGTTGGGTTTGATGAGCGCCCCTAAACATTCGGCGTTAACAAAAAGCAGGTGGTACCGTCTACTGGTATCTGACTAAGACAACTATTATCTACATAGAAAATTCATAAACAACTAATATCTACATAGAAAATATAAAAACACCTATTATATACATCGAAAATATACAAACAACTATAATATACACAGAAAATACACAAACAATTGATATCTACATAGAAAATACACAAACAACTATTATCTACATAGAAAATGCAAAGACAACTATCATATACATAGAAAATACACTCACAACTATTACATACATAGAAAATACACAAACAACTAATATCTACATAGAAAATGCAAAGACAAACGTACACGGAAAATATAAATTATAAAAAAAAGCCGGGTCAGCAATCGCAGTACCCTACCCTTCGATCAATAATACAACAGACAGAACAGCGGGAACCGAAACAACTGCATAATACTCAACCATGTTAAACTACTGGCGCCAAGATATAAACAAGCAACCATCCGGTCGATGTTGGCTTCAAAATGTAATGACCCTAGCATGCCAGTTCAACATAGGGTTAGAGAGTGCACGTTCCTTCAGACAGGAAGTGAAGAAGGAGCAATGAGCGACCACTGACATATTTAACCCAACACACTGATGCGAATGTGAAAGATCTGAGAACATACATTTCATCGATTACTCAGCCTTTTCTTTTCTTTTCCAGAAACGGTTGCTAGGTCAAAAAGAACGCACACGTTTTCACGCAACTGCTCATGCGCGGGAAAAGATACACACGTAGATCTACGCAGACCGCCAATAACCGTTATTTGAAATGGATGAATGATGCCCGCCGGATAATCAACAGGCTGGCATAAAGGCAATGGCTTTATGAGGGCATGGGGTTAGGGGGGATGGCTTGGGGTTTAAATAAAAGGAGGTGGGGGAGGGGGTAGAAATATACGTGGTAGAAATATACGCATCTGAAGTAATGAACTATACACACGGGAATCTGAAGTAATGAACTATACACACGGGAATCTGAAGTAATGAACTATAACCAAGGGAAGCAGAACAGAAGAAAAAAGGTAAAAATTAAAATGACGTTAAATAATAGACAAAATATATGTTAAATAATGCAGAACAGCATGCACGTTGGTGTAACGGTTAGGAAGCTGCCAAACAAATGGCATGGGTGAGGTGGGGCATGGGTTCAATTCCTGGGCTCGCCGCTCGTTACGGGAGGGAAAGACTGGACACCTCACCCTCTAGGCACGCAGGCCTACAAACTGTGGTGGTCTTAGGACATCAAAGGCCCGTAGCAGAACTACGGCTCGAAGTAAGCAGTGCGACCGACCCCAAGGAGGGGCATAAATATATAGCCATCGGGAGGTACAGCTACAGGCTACAGGAGGCAAGAATGATAAGCTACGCAAAGTATAGCTTAGACACACATAGTTGCTTCCAAGCTCTTCTTAATTTGTTTAGACAGACAGACAGACAGACAGACAGACAGACAGACAGACAGACAGACAGATAGATAGATAGATAGATAGATAGATAGATAGATAGATAGATAGATAGATAGATAGATAGATAGATAGACAGGCAGACAGATAATATGCGTTTGTTGTTATCTTGATGGAATATAAACGTTACAATAAGAAAACAAGAACAATGACAAGAAATCAGACTAATCCACAAAGAAGAAAAAAATAATTGTAAATCCAGCCACAGAGAGATGGAATTACAAAACATACCCAGAAATAATTCACACACGTGGGCTCGCGGGCCCTGAGAAACTATTTTATAGGCCGGAGAACTCTCCCAGGGGAAGGGAGACACCCAACGCAGCCTGGCACGAAAAGATGATACCAGAAATTGTTATCTGATAACGCGGAGGCGACTGATGCATAGCAGACGTCATGGGCGGCTCGAGGGGAAAGAAAAATACCGAAACGCAGACAATAAAACCATCCCGTTTGTTACATATATTTCAGATTTGGGCTGTACTTGATATTTCCTCTTCTACTCCAGAGTAAGTATAGTTTTTTGTCACAAAATAAGGATCCCCCTGGGATGGGGATGGTGCTGGATATACTACCTTTTGAACTCCGGGGTCGTGATCAGCTGCCTCGCATTCGCGGATTAAAAGTATGCTGCATATCCATTACATGACGTCGCATTCAACCCCAGCATTTAGTCGCTCGCTGTTTGTGATTTCTTGACAAATTTACGTTCGGTAGTTTGGCATTGATTTCTGAACGACCGACACTCATCCTCATAGAGAGGACATGCAAGTGAAACACTCACTTTAAAAAAAAATCCTCTTTTGATGGGACTTCGAACACGACAACTCGGCCAGCAGGCAGGTGTAACACCCACGACACCAGCGCGGTTCTTTTTCACTAATGACCGGCGAACAATCTAATTAACGAAACCAATGCCTTGTTTACTGTTTGATCACAAGGAAAATCAGGTGTGTATCCACGGAAAAACCACGTATCCACAGAACAACCTCGTATCCACAGAACAATCACAACCCCACAACACCAACGATCTGTGTTGTTTACTTCTCGTTCAAGTCCACGAACCGCAAACACACAGAGAAACACAAAAACCAACGCGACGCATGAAACCCTGGGCGCGTGGGAGAATTAAGTACACCGCTGAGTCGTGCAAAAACACACAAGTTACAAGTTGTTGTATACACTGGCTGTCGTAATGAGCAGTCGTGGCCAGGGAACTAGGAAACTAATCCTAGACGTTCTCTTTTCTTCATCACTTTTCCTATCCTTAACAATGATTATCGCATTACGGCGAGCGTGTTTGTGTCTGGGGAGGGAGGGAGGGAGGGAGGGAGGGAGGGAGGGAGCGAGAGAGAGAGAGAGAGAGAGAGAGAGAGAGAGAGAGAGAGAGAGAGAGAGAGAGACGCCGAAGGAATCAGATGAACAACTAAAACATTCCGCACATATGGTTCTACTCACACTCACTCGAGAGAAATTCAACATTGGGATGGAGCCGTCAATCATGTGCGGGGTTTCCGTCTCCGATGACTAGCTACTGGTCAGTCGAAACCACGACCCGGCCCGACTCTACACCAGTACTAAAATAGGGTAAGGAATTTATTCTCCGTTGCAAAGGGATGGGTTGAGAAAGGTGGCGGCGAGTGGCACTATTCTATTTATCTCATGCAGCTATGAGCTTGTTGGTGCGACATACTTTCTACCCTGGGTATTGTGCTGAATTCTACTAACAATCTTCTTATCATCTTGTCCCTCTTGTACCTTGCGGTGTCGAGGTGAAGCATAAATAGCGGGAGAGTGCCCGTGTATGGGCATCATATACTGAGATTCCCATGGACTCTGATACTTCCTCTGTTAATCTTTAGCATCTCTTCTGGTTCCATGTGATCTGTACACCCTTGCTTGTTATAGGATACTTTTAGTTCGCTGCCTAGTTAGTCCTGATTATTTCCTCGTCGCCTACCATTTCTAATTTACCGAAAACTCTGAAAATAATCAGGTACCCATGATTATAAAGTTAGGTCGACTCTAGAGACGCGCTGGCCAGAAAAAAATAATCCTGTCTCTTCTGAGGATTGAACCCCCGGACCACTGACAGGCAATTGACTAACCACTATGCCACCGAGGCTCTAACTTTATGAACACACCCCCACCAGAACTTCTCACAGGTGGAGAAACGTCCCAGTTTGCCTTAGCTCCCCTGGATATTATCACCCCCTCTTTCTTTACTTCGAGTTTAGCCCTCTAGCTTACCTCACCCATCATAATCCTGGAGAGCCACATCAAACGTCTCTTTGCTTTGATTCAACTGCGGAACAGTGCTACAGAATCAAGAAGACCAGACGGGCTAAATCTGAAGGATCCTGAAAGCTATGTCTGTAATCAATCACTGAGCTGCTTTCTGCTAAAGTTGTTAATTAAGGCTAATAAAAACGCAAATTAAACCCATCGCAGCGATGCCAGAAACAATATTTCAAATAATTCTTCCCATAAAAAAGCCACTGTTCAATCCTTTATAACTGGGATCTATAGATAACAGCATCCTTCAATCCTATCTGATCAAGGGTTGATATCGGTTGATGATAAAAATTCCGCCGCGGAGCAAGCCAAGACAGGGAAACACAAAAACCAACGCGACACAGGGATGACAGCAAGACAGGGATGTCTGATCGTCAGAAACCGTCCCCGTTCCCAGAATGTTTCGGCCCCTTACCTCCTTGACATTCTCTGGGGGAGGGCCCGCCCGGGTCATGACTCCGGGTGTCTTTCCACTGCCGTGGGTTCGAGAGGTTCGATCGTTGAGTTGTCCTTGCTGTCTCTTGCGTTGTTCTGTGTTTGTCCTATACCGGCGAAAAATGCCTGCTCTCAAGCCACCTCTCGTAGCAATAGTATAGCCTCGTACCAGTAGTTGTAGTAGTAATAGAAGAAGAAGAAGAAGCAGTAGTAGTAGTAGTAGTAGTAGTAGTAGTAGTAGTAGTAGTAGTAGTAGTAGTAGTAGTAGTAGTAGTAGTAGTAGTAGTAGTAGTAGTAGTAGTTATGGAATTACCGTTACTTTTTAAAAATTCACTTCAAAACATGATTAGAGGAAGGAGAGAGAGAGAGAGAGAGAGAGAGAGAGAGAGGAAGGAGAGAGAGAGAGAGAGAGAGAGAGAGAGAGAGAGCCGAGTGAAAGTTGTGTGTGTGTGTGTGTGTGTGTGAGAGAGAGAGAGAGAGAGAGAGAGAGAGAGAGAGAGAGAGAGAGAGAGGGGAAAGGAGTGTGAAAGAGAGGCACTTTGATGAACAGAAATAATACGCCAGGAACCAGATAACAACAAACGGCGCGCAGTGAAACACGTGCAACCATAAACGTGGAATCGTATTTACAAACATAAGACGCCCATTGACTCCCATGCTTAGTTGATCAAACGGCGCGACTAAAGTGGCCATGGCCCGACACTCTCGAGTGTGCGATCGTTATTTCATGTGCGCCAAGTTGAAACACACGCACTATATATCACAGACTGCGCAGAAAAGCTCTGCATTGAGCGGTTTATCAAATTATTTCCAGAATATTCTCGTACATTTAAGGAAATTATATTAAACACGCATTTGTGAGAATGCTACTTTTGCTGAACTATGGCGTAAATCGTCTCTGACAGTGCAGAATTGTGTAGAACTTTATATATCTACGAAATTCTGACACTTAGCACTATATATTTAGTCCATTCCAGCCGCTACTATAACTTCCTGTTATACAGAATATATGGTGACACCAAAATGTGACATAGAAATAGAAGGAAAAATTGTTAACCAAGTGGATAAAGTTAGATACGTAGGGGAATTTATAACATCAGATGGAAGATGTCCAACAGAGATTAAGAGCAGAATAGGGCAAGCAAAAGCTGCATTTCAGAAAATGAAGAGTATCTTATGCAATAAGTCACTATCACTGAATGCAAGAAAGATAGTGTTGAAATGCTATATAGAACCAGTTTTGCTATATGGCAGTGAATCTTGGAATGTAAATTAACAAATTAAGAAGAAATTAGAAGCAACAGAGATGTGCTTCCTGAGACGAATGTTGTGAATTCCTTGGACTGCCAGAGTAACTAACAACGACTGCCTGAAACAGGCTAATGAAACTAGAACAACAATAAGAAAGAGACAAACATCTTTCTTCGGTCATGTGATGAGAAGAGAGGCATTGGAGAACATCGTGACAACTGGAAAGATCGAGGGGAAGAGAGGCAGAGGCAAGCCAAGAGAAATGATGTTGGACGGATTGAGACGGTGGCATGGAGGAATATCAGCAGCAGAGTTGATCCAGAAAACCAAAGACCGAGATCTGTGGAGAGCCATGAACGCCTGCGCCAGCTGGCAGGGCACTTGAAGATGATGATACAGAATATAGCAATACAGAAAAAATAAAACAAATAAATAAACAGAAGGAATGCCACGATATGTTTAGCAGTAAATGCTGCATGTACTATGTAGGACGTTGCACATAACCCTAGGTTTATTTACATGGCACATTTACGTTCAGTAGTTTGCCATTTGCCATTGGCGAAGGTGTTAAGGACGTTGTTCGTAATCCCGTATACCCACGTACGAAACACAGCTGCGCGAGATTTGGCAGCGGATCCCATCGCGCTGGTTACTTATGGAGGTATGTGAGGCGGTCGTTCAGAAATCAATGGCAAACTACCAAACGTAAAACTTGCCAAGACAACAGCAGCTGAAAAATGCTGGTGTTGGCTGCAATGTCCTGTAAAAGAATATGCGGGAAAAATAAAGTTTGCCATTGTTTTCTGAACCAGTAGCCAACACTGAAGTCCAAACTGACAGGTGTAGGTGTTGATTTCCTTCCTGTACACCGCTGTCGGTACAATAAAAGAACTTGGCGGTATGTTTAAATATGGGTATGTTTAGTTTAGTACTACAGAACAATAAAACAAAAACTATAACTCTGATAGGGGTAGCCGTCGCTGCATGTTTGGTATCTGAATATCTGATGAAATATCGTGCATGGGAGAAAATATCGCGTTAAGTTTTGCAGCACAAAGGGAAGAATATCGCGGTATGTTTAGTATTACAAAAAACATGTTTAGCAGTACAAGTAGAAAAAATATCGCGGTATGTTTAGCAGAACAAGTATAAAAAATATCGCGGTATGTTTAGCAGTAAACGTGGAAATAATATCGCGGTATGTTTAGCAGTACATGTAGAAAACATATCGAGGTATGTTTAGCAGTACAAGGGAAGCCGCCGCTGCATGTTTGGTATCTAAAGCGGGCAATGTCGACATGGACGGTAGGAAACGGGGTCAGCGTTCAGCGACTACTAGCATCGTTCACGCCCATGTGCACACGCGTGGGGTCGAGATAGATGAACACAGGGAAAATTCGGGATTGTACCTCCAGCAGCACTCCCGGGGTGGGGGAGACTGAAACGCTGAGTGTAGGTAAAAGAGTGAGCGAAAGGGTGAGTGTGTGTGTGTGCGTGTGTGAGAGAGAGAGAAAGAAAAGCAGAGTGAAATTGTGAGTAAAAGTGATTGAAAGAGTGTGTGGAAGAGTGAATGCGAGTGAAAGAATGAACATGAGTGATAGTGAGTGAAAGAGTATGTTAGAGAAATTGAGACAGTGAGTGTGAGTGCAGGTAAGAATGAAAAGGTGATTTTGTGCGATTGTACGAGAGAGAGAGAGAGAGAGAGAGAGAGAGAGAGAGAGAGAGAGAGAGAGCGAGAGAGAGAGAGAGAGCGAGAGAGCAAGAAGGGGGGGGGGGGAAGTCTAGAGTCTAGAAAACCAGGGACTGTGATTTCCATTTCAACCAAATATCGTGTTAATTACAGGCAGGAGCGCCTGGCTGATAGGTTATAGCGCAGACATCGTGAGACGAGCATTCTGTGCCTCGCCAAGGCTCCAGGTCTTTCACCAGTATGATCCCTCTCTCGGCCTGCCAGTTTACTCCAGAGGAAAGGTTAAAAACCAACGCATGTGGAACCATCATAATGTACGTTGCGGCTAAAACCTTCGTCATTACAAAGACAACAAAGAAACATTGACACAACCGCATAAAGAATACACAAAAGCTACAGGGTGTATTTTTAATGACTGTGCAGTGTTTGAAAATATTGCCGGTCCAAGTTTTATATTTACCTATTATGTTGCATGAACTTCACAGAGGGTGAATACAAAACTTGGACCGGCAATATTTTCAAACACTGCGCAGTCGTTAAAAATACACCCTATACTTAGCTGATGTATATCCGTCATCCGAATAATATAAAATACGTAAGTATAACTGACAAGTATGTGTGTCATTCCCTGGCGTTAGCGAAGTTGATAAGGGACTGCGATGATAACGACATTAGCGCAGTCGGGCGCGGTTTTGACGACTGCTACAATGACGGAAAGATTAGTTATCTACTCATCTGCTTTTAGGCCTATAACGTGTGATAGCCTCAACACATAACAGACCCACAGCACGAAACTGCTATAGAACGCGCGCGCGCGCGCACACACACACACATATATATATATATTCTTCTTCAGTGTTCCGAGCCATTGAGGTTCTTTGCTGCAGATACAATCCGTGTCCATTCGTCTCTCTGGTTGACCTCTTGCCAATTAAAGTAAATTCATCATCACATCATGTTTCTCTTGTACCTTGCGGTGTCCAGGTGAAGTATAAACAGCGGGAGAGTGCCAGCTTACGGGCTTCATGTATCGATATTCCCATGGACTCTTATTCCCTGCGTCCATCGTTTACGTGGTCGGCCTCTTACTTTGCTTCCATCTGGTCTGTACATCATTGCTTGTTGTGGTATACTGGTAGTTGGTAACCTACTTACTACTTGCATGGCCAAACTATTTGACTCGCTGCCTTCTAATAAAATCTAGTGCAGCTATAACCCCCACTTTAGTCCTGATTTTTTCATTTCTGATCTTATCTCTTCTTGATACATTGAGTATTCTTTTCTGGAATCTCATTTCTGCTGTTGTGATTTTTCTTTTCTCTTTTTCTGTCATTGTCCAGGTTTGGCATTGGTAACATAGAGTTGGTAGGAAGATTGTGTTGTAAAGTGCTTTCTAAGTAGTTATTTATACATGTTTGTTTTTTGGTATTGGTGCCACTTGTCCAATGAGTTGCTCTGCCTTATTGCATCCATTTTCGATCTCGTTTAAAAATTAAAGTAAAATGTAACGCCTTATTTATTTATAGCTACCGGAAATAGTGATAAATTCAGTGTACTGACAACGTAAACAACCTGCTTTAAAACGATAAATATCGGCATGAACGAGCAAGGCAAGTAATATAACACAAATATCAACAATATACTGGCGCTATGGCGCAGGGCAGTGAACACGTTTCACAATTTTCCGACATACCGAGTCTAAGGTTCGAAATCTGCTTCAGACGTTATTTAGAAGCAGACGGCCTTGCTGGTATTCCTATGGTATGAGCGTCGGTCGTTCAGACAAAGGCCAACCAATGAAGGTAAATACTGGCAATACTGCCTTGTCGTAAATTACAAACAGCGAAACAAACTGGGGTTGATTGCGACGTCATATAAAAAAGGCATGCAACTAACTTTAACAACATTATATATGTATACACACGATGTACTTATGTCAATATTAAACCAAGTTTTAAACCAAAGAACCGTGAGAAAAGTTCTAGGCACACTCGCAAAATAAAAACAGCATCGCTGTCGATAAGAAAAACAAAATTGATATACGCGATAAAATTCCTCCTCTCTACCGAAAGAATCACCACACAAACAGCAAGAACCGCTGGCCGAAAACCCAATGTGTCGCTGTGGCCAGCTATAGGCTATAGCACTGACAGTGTGTGTCAGGGCTCGGGGTTGGCAGAACATTCAGACGACAAGCTGGAATGAATTCCCGCGGATCAATAACCATGGGGGTCACATAACGGAGTGAGTCAATGGCGTCAGCTGTTTTGTCGGTTAATTCCAGTAACACAAGAGAATCCAATGAAGAAATAAACGTCAAGTAACACAGATGTACAAGTGACGAATCCGTTATGATGGCAGAATTGTGAAGAAGTATGAAAACACGGCGGGTTCGTATTTGCTTGGTTACTAAGGGGAAGACTACTCACAAGTTATGCTGTCTGCTTAAAAATGTGCGCCATGAGCTATAGGCAAAACCAGGAAGAAAATAGTTCCCAGATGTGTTAATGGGGTGGGGTGTTATGGGTTGGTTCGGGGTGGGGTAAGGGTCAGGGAGGGAAAATGGCAGGGGGGAGTCAAGTCCGTTGGGAATCCGAAGTGCTTAGTTGCAACGTTGAGAATTATCGCAACGCAGGCAAGGTCGACCTGGGCCGAGGTGCTGGGAAAATGGAGAGTCATAAAAAACAGAAGAGCAATAGAAGCGACCAGCTTTGAACTTTTCAATGATATACTGGGTTGAAAGGAGGGAAGGAAGGAAATAAATCCCAAGCAGAGACAGTGGGTGTGAAGAGTAGGTGGTCCGAGAGAGTCTTGCAGGTCAAGGATCATCTCTTGCAGTGCTGCAACAGCGGTTTGTCCAACCACACCCCATCACACCCGCCACCTTTGAGTTTAATATCATAAGTAAGTAGGGAGTCTCCGTGGCGGAGTATCCAAGCCGTCTGCCTCGCGCTCCGAAGGTTGTGGGCTGCGTCTTTCGGTTCACGAGTGCATTTTTCTCGGAGACTCATGGGGGTCGTCGCCGGAGCTACGGAGTTCGTGCTGTGTGCGATGCTTTCGGCAGATCATCCTTCGGAAAGAGACCGAGCCATATGGGATAAAACCGGGGGCAATGAAGTCGATCCTCTCGACTTTTAAGACGTTTTTAATTAAAAAGTTTTAATAAATCTTTTACATGCCTTTGGGCATATGGTGCTAGGCAAATGTTTACAGACTAATCGGTACTTGGTGTGTGATGTGGTCGATAGCACGTAGGTGGCTTTTACTTCCCAATAATTTCCCTGTAGAACAACAAGTGATGATAGTAACCGCATACAAGAAACTGTGTTTCCATTGTATGCTTACCATAGAAATCAGAATCATGTTGTATCCTTTGTTTTATGCTACGGAAGCCCGTAGTGACACGGTAAAGGTAACGTTTCATCATCAGCATTATCATTAGCAACATCATTATAATCATCACTTCTTCTTCTCCTTAATTATCATCATCATCATCATAACATCGTCTTCTTTGCCAGCTGTCAGAACAGATTATGTACTTAGGTATGCACAGACAGTGTGTCAGAACTTCTGTATTAATTAGGTATGTTTAGTTTTTAGTCGACGGATCAATATCACAGCACACGGGTGTAACCCATAAGTGCGCTGTTCTACTCCTAACTCAAGCCTGAGTCCGGAGAATCTCAGCGCAGTGCACGAACTACGTAGCGCCGGCGAGGATCCTGAAATACTTTGGGTAGATTTTTAACTCAAAATTTTGCCCGGGCAGTGCCGTTAGGCTACTCTTTTACGATTTCCAACTGCCAAGGGATATTTTACGTGTGCAACAATACACACGAGCTTCCGATCTCACTAATCAGAGACCAGAAGAAATTTGTGTTACTAGAAGTCCACGTGAAAAAATCCCGAACCTCACCGGGACTTGAACCCGGGACCTCCAGCACTCGAGGTGGACACCATACTTCGAGAACACTCAGCCTCCTCCCCCCCCCCCCCCGTGTACTTAGGTATGCACAGACTGTCAGAGCTTGTCGAAAATACGACAGGTGGACAGAGAGTGACAGAACATACTTAGGAGTGCACAGCCAGACAGACAGGCGTCTGTTGGTCAGACTGTTTGTCTGTGCATACCTATAGTACACACGTCTGTACGTACGTACACAAATGCGCACATACAAACACATACACGCTCAGCCACACACACACACACACACACACACACACACACACACACACACACACACACACACACACACACGCGCGCGCAGACAGATATACACAAAGACAACTAATTTAAACCTATGCGTATACACGAGTGATTGATCATAATTACCAACTAAGACAAAATCAATTCAGCAGCATATTTCCATTAGGTTCCTGTTCGCTGACCCCCAGCTGACCTGCGTTTGTCATTGCTGCCGACTCCCTCAGCACATCAGGGCTTTCAGTACAGCGAGCAGGAATACCATTTAGCCCCGGAATCCGCGCCATCGGTGAAGATGCTGGAAGGAATCGACGATGATGACTCACTTCCGAGATCTGAGAGTGTGATTAATCCAAGACACTCTTTCAGCTCTATCTGGCCTCCCGATGACCTCTTCAACCGAATGATGCTAAAAGTTCACGGCACAGAGGTGACGACAGAAAGACGAGAGTGATTGGTGAGAGACTGCAGAACGATTCCAGACGTAGACAATAGTCTTGTCAATAGAGGACCACCCTCAGGGAAGGTGGGCTGAAAGGATCAATACTGGCTACAAACAGAAGAAATGAGGTCATGTTTATAGCAAGGGAACCAAAGAGAATGAATGAATGAATGAATGAATGAATGAATGAATGACTGTGATTTTTTTTATCTTGATGTTCGCGAGCTTCGAACTTAAGAGTAGTCCATTCACGTGCTACACTTCTAGTGCTTTGAACTGATTTTTGCGTGTGGATTAAAGTTAGTTGCATATCCTTTACGGACATAGCAGTCAACGCAAGCATTTTTTTTTTTACTGTTCGTGATTCCTGGGCAAGTTTACGTTCAGTAGTTTGTCATTGCTTTCTGAACGACCGGCACCCATACCATTCAGTGGCGGACTGGGTGTAACTATATCGGTTGTCAGGATTAAAAGATCATTAGGACTAAAAGATCATTAGGACTAAAAGATCGTAAGGACAAAAAGATCATTAACATTTCAAACATAGTGTCTTATATTAAATGGGGCTCAAAGCATTAGGGACCCACTTGCCATGGCGCAAGCTGACAACATGGCCGACCCGTCACTTTCCGTTGCTTAAAACAGCATTAAAACCCAAATATGATTCTTCTAGAAAATGTTCTCATGAGCTGTGCTTCGGACAGAGAAGGCTTGGTGTACGTCGCTGCAAATAAACACGCCGGTGTTAAAGAGTTTATTACAACAATATGGGTGGACATATTTTTCCCATGGAGAGACACCCGGAGACCTGCACGGAATTTGTGTGACCACATTTACCGAATGCTACGGCCCGCACAAATATACTACACACGTCACAACACAATGGAGAACCCCGCAGACGATCATGTTTATATATAAACGCACCGGAACTTGGTTTTGGGGGTAAAAGGCATTCACGACGCCAGAAATAATCGTGCTGGGTAAAGTGCTGCATGGTGAGCGAGCAGATGTAGGCTGGCTGGGATTGGGAGAAGCAGCAATATAGTCGTATGATGAAAGTGCTGAAGTGTAAGCGAGCAAATGTAGGCTGTAGATGGGAAATTGGGAGAAGCAGCAATATAGTTGTATGAGGAAAGTGCTGAAGTGTAAGCGAGCAAATGTAGGCTGTAGTTGGGAAATTGGGAGAAGCAGCAATATTGTTGTATAATGAAAGTGCTGCAGCGTGAGATAACAGATTAAGTTGGTTAGCGAGAGTTGGAGATGCAGCAATATAACAGTAGAATGAAAGTGCTCCAGAGTGAGATAGCAGATGTTAAGTTGGTTAGCGAGAGTTGGAGAAGCAGCAATATAACAGTAGAATGAAAGTGCTCCAGCGTGAGCGAGCATATGGAGGCTAATTGAAAGAGTGGGAGCAGCAGCAATATAGCAGCACGGATGAAAGTGCCGCAGCATAAACATTCAGATGAGGGCTAGTTGAAAGAGTAAGAGAAGCAACAATACAGCAGCAATGAAAGTGATGGCATGGGCGAGTTGGAAGATCAGAAGAACCAGCAATATAGCAGCACGGGTGAAAGTACTATCCTAAAACCATATACTTAACACACCTCAAAATATAGTTATATATCAGTTAATCACAGATTGCTTCACTAGAGACCGAATGACGCAGTCAGTAGATTTATGGACTCTGGTGGCCTCCGCACACCGAGCGGTCAGGTTTGACTTCCACCTAATAGATAGCCAGCTCACGAATATCCTATTTGGTGTACACTTAGCCACATTTGCCGCCCAAATGTCCCGGGGTATTTAATGCAGCTGATTAGAAACGCTCACAGCACCGAGATTTCTTTAGTAGACACGTGGGGGTTTCGGTGTATTGATGAGCACTCAAAGGTAAGTTAGAAGAGTGGAAGAAGCGGCAGTATTGCAGCATGATGAAAGTGCCGAACAATTGACTCAGTAACCAAAACAGCTAGACTAAGTAACTCTAACAACTAGACTTAGTAACCATAACAACTAGACTCAGTAACTCTAACAACTAGACTCAGTAAGACTAACCACAAAACTCGTAACTATAACTACCAGACTCAGTAACCCTAACCACTTGGATAACCAGACCCAGTCAGGAACTCCAACGCCTAGACCCAGTAACTCAAACACCTACACCCAGTAACCTAGACAACTCAGCCCAATAACTCAAACCAGTTGGTCGATTAACCTTAGCGACCAGATGCAGTAACCCAAGCGCCTATACTCAACAAACCTAACAACTGGACTCTGAAGCGACGAGATTCAGTAACCTCAGCCCTTTAGCTTCTCAGTAACCCAAGCGCCTATACTCAACACACCTAACAACTGGACTCTGAAGCGACGAGATTCAGTAACCTCAGCCCTTTAGCGTCTCAGTAACCCAAGCGCCTATACTCAACACACCTAACAACTGGACTCTGAAGCTACGAGATTCAGTAACCTCAGCTCTTTAGCGTCTCAGTAACGCAAGCGCCTATACTCAACAAACCTAACAACTGGACTCTGAAGCGACGAGATTCAGTAACCTCAGCCCTTTAGCGTCTCGGTAACCCTAAAGCCTACACTCGGTAACCCTAACTCGACAACCCTAACAACAAGACTCAGTAACCCTAACAACTAACTTCAGTAACTTAATAACAAACTAGACTAACTAACCCTAACGACCAGGCTCAGTAGCCTTACTACAAAAAGATTAAAATAATGGGTGGGTATGTTTTCTAGAATCCTAAGTAAATATTACTCCAGAGTTGATATACCCCGGGCAGGTAATTGGTGGGAAAGAAAGTCTGCGAGCGAGCAAACGAAGTCTATCAGAGCAGCAACAAAACAAGCGAGATAACCGTCTGCACCCAGACGTCAAATTTGTGCAGCAACTGTGTGCACAACTGTTGACAGGGGGCTGAGATTGTCGGGAGAAGCTCCGATGGTTAGCAGACGGCTGAGGCTGTTGACAGGAGGCTTAGATTGTTGACAGGGGGCTTAGATAATTGACAGGAGGCTCAGATTGCTGGGAGAAGCTCAGATGGTTAACAGGCGGCTAAGGCTGTTGACAGGAGGCTTAGATTGTTGACAGGGGGCTTAGATAATTGACAGGAGGCTCAGATTGCTGGGAGAAGCTCAGATGGTTAACAGGCGGCTAAGGCTGTTGACAGGAGGCTTAGATTGTTGACAGGGGGCTTAGATAATTGACAGGAGGCTCAGATTGCTGGGAGAAGCTCAGATGGTTAACAGACGGCTGAGGCTGTTGACAGGAGGCTTAGATTGTTGACAGGGGGCTTAGATAATGGACAGGAGGCTCAGATTGCTGGGAGAAGCTCAGATGGTTAACAGACGGCTGAGGCTGTTGACAGGAGGCTTATATTGTTGACAGGGGGCTTAGATAATTGACAGGAGGCTCAGATTGCTGGGAGAAGCTCCGATGGTTAACAGACGGCTGAGGCTGTTGACAGGAGGCTTAGATTGTTGACAGGAGGCTTAGATAATTGACAGGAGGCTCAGATTGCTGGGAGAAGCTCAGATGGTTAACAGACGGCTGAGGCTGTTGACAGGAGGCTTAGATTGTTGACAGGGGACTTAGATAATTGACAGGAGGCTCAGATTGCTGGGAGAAGCTCAGATGGTTAACAGACGGCTGAGGCTGTTGACAGGAGGCTTAGATTGTTGACAGGGGGCTTAGATAATTGACAGGAGGCTCAGATTGCTGGGAGAAGCTCCGATGGTTAACAGACGGCTGAGGCTGTTGACAGGAGGCTTAGATTGTTGACAGGGGGCTTATATAGTTGACAGGATGCTCAGATTATTGACAGGATGCTCAGATTATTGACAGAAGGCTCAGATTGCTGGGAGAAGCTAAGATGGTTAACAGACGGCTAAGGCTGTTGACAGGAGGCTTAGATTGTTGACAGGGGGCTTAGATAATTGACAGGAGGCTCAGATTGCTGGGAGAAGCTCAGATGGTTAACAGACGGCTGAGGCTGTTGACAGGAGGCTTAGATTGTTGACAGGGGGCTTAGATAATTGACAGGAGGCTCAGATTGCTGGGAGAAGCTCCGATGGTTAACAGACGGCTGAGGCTGTTGACAGGAGGCTTAGATTGTTGACAGGGGGCTTAGATAATTGACAGGAGGCTCAGATTGCTGGGAGAAGCTCCGATGGTTAACAGACGGCTGAGGCTGTTGACAGGAGGCTTAGATTGTTGACAGGGGGCTTAGATAATTGACAGGAGGCTCAGATTGCTGGGAGAAGCTCCGATGGTTAACAGACGGCTGAGGCTGTTGACAGGAGGCTTAGATTGTTGACAGGAGGCTTAGATAATTGACAGGAGGCTCAGATTGCTGGGAGAAGCTCAGATGGTTAACAGACGGCTGAGGCTGTTGACAGGAGGCTTAGATTGTTGACAGGGGGCTTAGATAGTTGACAGGATGCTCAGATTATTGACAGGATGCTCAGATTATTGACAGAAGGCTCAGATTGCTGGGAGAAGCTAAGATGGTTAACAGACAGCTAAGGCTGCTGACACGAGCCTTATGGTTGACAGGAGGCTTAGATTGTTGACACGAGTTTTTTTTTGTTTTTAGATAGTTGACAGGATGCTCAGATTATTGACAGGAGGCTCAGATTGTCGGGAGAAGCTCAGATGGTTAACATACGGCTGAGGATGCTGACTGGAGGCTTAGATTGTTGACAGGAGGCTTAGATAATTGACAGGAGGCTCGGATTGTTGACCGGGGGGGGGGGGGTATGGGAGGGGTGCGCTAAGATTGTCGACGGTAGGCTCAGAATGGTGACAGAAGGCTCATATTTTTAACAGGCGGTGCCGTGAGGTTCAGACTGTTGAAAGAAGGCTTGTACTGTAGACATGTGGCTCAGAATGTTTACAGGCGGCCAAGACTCCTGACGTGAGGCTCAGGCTGCTGACAGGGGCTGAGATTGTTGACAGGAAAGTAATCCAACAAAAGGACTCAATAACCATAACGCCTACATCAAGCTAGTCTAACGCCTGATGTGTTAATGACTATGTTAATGGTTTCAATAAAAGCACTACAGTAGTTAGTTGCAAGCTCTTGATATCCCCACAGACTATGTGGTGGTATGATGATGCACCCACTGAAAGCTGATTATAATTCAGGAAGTCTAGCAATTCTGCAATGTGTGTCTGGAATCAACTCCGCCTGTTTTGAGTTAACGTGAATTAAGTAAGGATCCGACATCTCAGTACTCGGGGCATTTCTTATGTGCTCCGTTCTCATCTTTACCAGCCAGCGAAGATTCCCAATATTAATGGTGCCAGTTGCAGTCTGATTATGTGGACACCTGACCTTTCCTCGATGTACTGATTGTCAGCCAGATCCTCTCGTCACTGCCTGCAGCTCTATTATCTCTGAGCTAAGATGATTTATCTGTTCATCCACGCTATGCACATGATCACAAAGGGCTCTGACCAGACATTCTTACCTTCAAAGTCTAGTAACTTTAGTTTAGAAGGGATGTAAAATCATGAATAATTTTACAAGAATTATACTCTTCTACGTAATTAAAACGTCAATGGTGTATTAGATCATATTTTGTATTTCCATTCATTCTGCGTGCCATTGAAAACTGTTAATCTAACCACGACAGGCACGTGTGCCATAGGTTCTCGACGCCTGCGCTAGACAAAATAAAAATTGTAAGGTATGCCGCATTGAGACTCGAACCTGCCGCCTGCAAGTTATAGATCTAGCCAATGCAGAAACTTATTAGAGGCGTCCAGTCGTGTGGAAGTATACTGGTTTCTTTAGTGTAGTCCTGCCGATATTTCGAGGTGGCAGGTTCAAATCCCGGCGTGGTTACTATAGCTTAAAATGTCAGTATTGTCTAGTATTTCTTCTAATCTCTACTTCTATCCTCTAATTATATAAGTGCCAATGAATACCTGCGAATGTATTTCTTGCAGGGGCTTTATTTCTGTGCTTTATTGCGACTACTTAAGACACTAAGCAAAGACAATGTAAGTGTCAAAATTCTCAAAACTAAATGTTTTCTTGTCAACTTTCGGAAATTTGCCACTCAAGGACTGTCACTAGGAACGGCTTCCTACTATCAAGTTTCAATCAAATTAGGCAGCCATTGCTGGTAGGTGTGTATTGGCATAATTTTTGCACCAGCTCCCGTTGCTAGGTTACCTCCAATTTGTAGCTTGATGATAATAGAAGCAGGGGCAGACAAGCGCTGTACGCGTGTGATTACTTCCCATGTCCCCAGGTTTGCCTATGGCACTAAGACATTCTTGAGTCGGTAGGTCTTCTGTAGAGCCACAAATTGTTTAATATTATCTAGCTCTGGTGAAATATGAAGTGCCAACGGCCGTGGGTGAACGAGGTGGCGGTTTTAATGCTGGTATGAAGCGTCGGGTTGTGACGAGGGTTGCCGGGGGAAGGGTGGAGGGGGAGATGTGACAGATAGGGAGAGACCGGGAAGGAAGGAGTTACAGACGCGGAGAGACAGTGCAAGAAGGAGTAAGATATGGGGAGAGGCTGTGAATGAAGGAGTGACAGATATGGTGGGAAACCACGTTTTCACTTCACATTCAACTTCGGCGTCATTCGCGAAATGTCTCCCGCCAAGATGAGTTGTCAGTGTTTATGCTGACAAATGTTTGTCCCGTAAAGCGGTGCATAGCTGGGTAGAAAAAGTTACGAGGGCGAGTCATTAAGTAAGTCACACAGTTCTGTGGGATGGCCGGTAAATGAAAACAAAGCATGCAGTTATATTTCAGCCGGTTTGGGAGGACTGATAAAACGATGGAATAAGTGCATCAATGTTGGTGAAAATTATGTTGAGAAATAAACGGACAATGTATGTATAAAAATAAACTGGTTTCAAATTGTTATCATGTGAATTTATTTTTCTACAGCCATTTGTGACTTACTTATTAACTTACCCTCGTACAACATCTCTGCTACCATATTAACAACCTTTAAGCCGTAACTGTGACACACCGGTACTTCCAATGTTCCGTCATCCATATTTGTTAGGCTAAACCTTCTTTTTGTTTGGCATATAATCTGTTAAAGGCAAGAGGCTGGTCTTCATTGCACCAGGTTTTATCCCACACGGCTCGGTCTCTTTCCGCAGGACGGCACGCCGAAAGCGTCGCACAATGCACGAAATTCATAGCTCCAGCGACGACCCCCAAGGGGTCTCCAAGAAAATTTCACTCGTAAACCGAACGACGTGGCCCAGAATCGAACCCACAACCTTTGGATCGTGAGGCAGGCGACGTAAAGACTTCGCCACGGAGATTCGCTAAACTAAATATATGAGTTATTGTATGAACAGGACACACCGGACTGAGATACTATTTGTCGAGATCTAGCGGCTGTGAGATACTATCTGTTCAAGATCTAGTGGCTGTGAGATACTATCTGTTCAAGATCTAGCGGCTGTGAGATACTATCTGTTCAAGATCTAGCGGCTGTGAGATACTATCTGTTCAAGATCTAGCGGCTGTGAGATACTATCTGTTCAAGATCTAGCGGCTGTGAGATACTATCTGTTCAAGATCTAGCGGCTGTGAGATACTATCTGTTCAAGATCTAGCGGCTTTGAGATACTATCTGTTCAAGATCTAGCGGCTGTGAGATACTATCTGTTCAAGATCGAGCTATTGCTCGAACAAAACACAACAGATACCATCAGTTCAACAACCTAAAGATATCAGCTTTTGTATCTGAGGATTTGTAACAAGGTGAACTCACATAATTGACGGAACTCAGTTGGTTCTTATAAAAAGTGTTTAATACAATAGATGACAGCCGGATCTAAGTTGGCGACCTTCTGGTTCTCTAGCTTGATGTTAACTGCCCCTTTGACAACAAACCACGTCACGACTTGAGCATCTCTCCTCTCGTTCGACCCCGATGCTCAATCGTGCTGTAGTCGTTTCCCACCTAAATACTACCAAAACCCCTTCCTCTGTTACAGATTCCGCTATATGGCTGCAGCTGAACGCTTGCTGCAAGTGTCCGACATATGAGGGCAGGAGAAAGCCGTTGTGGGTTTGTGTTGGGTATCACTGTGGGAGCATGGACAATGAATTGTAGCATACATGAGAATGAATAATATCAAGCAAATAAGATCTAACAAGAGATAAGAAGATCAGATAAAGGCAGAAAGAACGAGAGGGAGAGAGAGAGAGAGAGAGAGAGAGAGAGAGAGAGAGAGAGAGAGAGAGAGAGAGAGAGACAGAGAGAGAGAGAGAGAACAAAGAAATAAAAGGTTGAAATAACAAAGAAAGGAATGGCAAGAAGAATTAGACGAAAGACGGAACGATATGAAAGACCAAGAGGATAAGAAAGGGCAGTAAAAGAATTATACAATTAAAATAAAATAAAAAAATAAAAAATAAATAAAACAGATGTTAACAAAGAGCGGAGTGAAAGAGAACATGTGCAGAAAATATGTATAACAAAGGGAAATGGAGAAACATGTAAGAAAAAAAAACAAACCAAGGGCAGAAATTAGGGGTAAAAAACAAAGCAGGAAATATAAACAATGGATGAAAGACAATTGAAGTAAACGTGTAAGAAAGCACGAAAATAAAATAAAACAGTTTTTAAAACCACACACAAACACAAGCAAACAAACACACAGTAATGAAAGGAAAGGAAGCATCACAACAACCTCTATGGACAATAATCCCTTTATTATCCGAAATGTGGCTGATTCGGTCAAAGGATAATTATTAATCTGAGGCTGGGGTGGGCCCTAATTATAACTTCTCTTCTGAGGCTGAAAAAAGGGGGTGGGGGAACAGTGGGACAATATTTTTAATGGACACCACAACAACATCTAGTGTTATAAACAAAGGTATGGGACGCAGAGATGTTTCCAAGGCACCAGGGCCGGGATCTATACTGGCCAAGACCTGCTGACACGTCCACGTCGTGCGTCCTGGGCAACAGGTCTCTTCGGGGACCTGGCTAACATCAGTAGGATCGATGACTCCTCCGAAGCCGGAGAGTAATCTGCCTGCACGGCGAGGAACCACCAGTCTGCACACCAATAAGCCAGACATGGGACAACGGATACTCACGCAAACCTCAGTCCGGTATGACATCACATTCACATTGATGTTAGACAACAGGATGTCTTCATCCATATACAGGACTTAACGATGGAGTTCACAGCCAGCGAACACAAGCAAGCATAAGCAAAGGTACAATTCTCACACGGACAACAAGACAGCAACAGTGCAAGACTGATAAGTACATAAAGTAACTCACCAATGACGTGGGGTGCTTCTGTGTACCAAGTTTCTTGTGGTCTCGTGCATGCAAACAATGAGTAGCGGTTCCTGGCGCGCATATTAACCTCCGGACATCCGCGCAGTTGTCTCCCGTGTGACGATGTATCCAGACGATACTGCAGCGCCAGTTTACTGATCTTTTATACTGTTAGCCATTAGTTCGCTGCCTATGTCGGCCGAAGTTCTGTGTTCCAACCCTCTATGTACCAGACAGATTCAAAGCAGCAGAAGAGTATCTGGTCATCAGCAGTGCTTTACCCGTTGCACTAGATTATTTCAACAACTAACACGTCAGCTATGTTCTTCATGTCATCCAAACGAAGATATACTGATACATTTCAACGGTTGATACGTACGTCTAAAAGTCAAACATGGATATGGAGAATTGTATGATGTCATTGTGTATTTTGTCACTTTAAGAGATATAATTTCAATAAATGATACACCCGAGGTATCTGTTTGTTACGAACTATTTTCATAAAACGATACACCCGAGGTATCTGTTCCGAACTATTTTCATAAAATTTAACCAGCACACATTTATTTTGGTTTCAAGCGATACTGGTTCAAGAACTAAAGGTGAAGGTTGCCACATGGCAGGGGTTGCCGTTGGGGTGTGAAGTGTCTGGGCTATAAGTTCAAGGTCTACGATTTTATATATATATATATATATATATATATATATATATATATATATATATATATATATATATATATATATATATATATATATATATATATATGACGGCATATAACATGTTGGACAATGATCTGTAACACTGAAAGGGTAGTAACAGTGGTTGTAGTAGTAGTAATAGTTGTTGTAGTAGTAATAGTGGTTGTAGTAGTAATAGTTGTTATTGTTGCTGTAGTAGTAGTAGTAGTAGTAGTAGTAGTAGTAGTAGTAGTAGTAGTAGTAGTAGTAGTAGTAGTAGTAGTAGTAGTAGTAGTAGTAGTAGTAGTAGTAGGAATCGTAGAGAAGAAGAAGAAGAAGAAGAAGAAGAAGAAGAAGTCGTAGTAGTAGTAGTAGTAGTAGTAGTAGTAGTAGTAGTAGTAGTAGTAGTAGTAGTAGTAGTAGTAGTAGTAGTAGTAGTAGTAGTAGGAATCGTAGAGAAGAAGAAGAAGAAGAAGAAGAAGAAGAAGTCGTAGTAGTAGTAGTAGTAGTAGTAGTAGTAGTAGTAGTAGTAGTAGTAGTAGTAGTAGTAGTAGCAGCAGCAGCAGCAGCAGCAGCAGCAGTAGCAGCAGCAGTAGGAAGTGTAGAAGAAGAAGAAGAAGAAGAAGAAGAAGAAGAAGAAGAAGAAGAAGAAGAAGAAGAAGAAGAAGAAGAAGAAGAAGAAGAAGAAGAAGAAGAAGAAGAAGAAGAAGAAAAAGAAGAAGAAGAAGAAAAAGTAGTAGTAGTAGCAGCAGCAGCAGCAGTAGTAGTAGTACTTTTGGTCAAGCGTACATAAATATATATGAGACCTAGCGTATTTTTGAATACTCGTATAACAAGAACGCAGCAAGCCATTCCTAACAACCCAGTACATGTCGGCATACAAATAATTAGCCTAACACCTGCCCATCTGTGGCTGTCTCCACTGCCTCAGGCGTGAATGAGAATGTGACATTTTTAATCATGTGCTTATCGGCAGAACTGCTGCCGAAGTGCAATGAGGAAGAGTCCATTTATGGTTTTCATAGTGAAGGGGAGACCATTCGTCGTTTCCATAGTGAGAAAGAGTCAATTTGTGGTTTCCATAATGAGAAAGAGTACATTCGTGGTTTCCTTTGTGAGAAAGAGACCATTCGTGGTCTCCATAGTGAGAAATGAGTGAGACATGTCAACATGATAAGGATGCTTGAAGATCTACAAATTGATGGAAAAGATCTTAGACTTGTAAAAAACATATATTGGAAACAACAAGCTGCCATAAGAGTTGATAATGAAGTAAGCCAATATCAGCCTATTAAAAGGGGTGTGAGACAGGGATGTGTAATGTCTCCAGATCTGTTTTCCCTGTACAGTGAAAGTATTTTCAGAAATATTGAAGATATGGAAGGAATCAACATTGGGGGACGATGCATCAATAACATTAGATATGCAGATGATACAGTCTTGATTGCAGACAATGAACTGGACCTGCAACATTTAGTAGATGCGATTGTTACACACAGTGAACAACTAGGGTTAGAATTAAATTGTAAAAAGACACAGATTATGGTCGTCACTAGGAAGGACGAAATACCACAATGTAATATACAAGTAAATGGGAATATTCTTCAACAAGTGAGCAGGTACAATTATCTCGGAACAGTAATAACATCTGATGGGAGATGCCTTGAAGAGATTAGAACAAGAATCGCCATGGCAAAAGTAGCCTTTAGCAAGATGAAAAACATACTGACCAATAAAAAGATGTCAATTGAAACGAGAAAAAGAGTGTTGAGATGCTACATAGAACCTGTACTTTTATATGGATGTGAAGCTTGGACAATGAGCAGCCAGGCTGAAAAACATCTGATGGCTGTAGAAATGTGGTTTCTGAGGAAAATGCAAAGAATACCATGGACAGCCAGAAAGACCAATGAACAAGTCCTTCAAGAAACAAATGAAGATCGTAAACTGATCAGAGACATTAGACGTAGACAGTCACAATTTTTTGGGCATGTTATGAGAAGAAATGATTTGGAGAACTTGGTGACAACTGGTAAGATCGAGGGGAACAGACCAAGGGGAAGACCTAGAAACAAGTATCTGGATGGCTTGGCCTTGTGGCATGGTCGAGACAGAAACACGGAACTTATCCACGACTCTGTTGATCGAGTGAGATGGCAGAACATGACCGCCCACGCTTACCGGCATGGCACATGATGGATGGATGGATAGTGAGAAAGAGTCCATTCATAGTTCCTCTTCCTTCTTCTTCTCATCTTGTTTTATCACACCCACCTTCTTCTTCTTCCTCTTCTTCT
Source organism: Cepaea hortensis (assembly GCA_963921405.1). Classification (NCBI taxonomy): domain Eukaryota; kingdom Metazoa; phylum Mollusca; class Gastropoda; order Stylommatophora; family Helicidae; genus Cepaea; species Cepaea hortensis. The sequence continues at coordinate 106,078,700 of OY992882.1, forward strand.
CCCTCCTCCTCCTCTTCTTCTCCCACCTCTTCTTCTACCATTCAGCTTTCTCCTCCTCCAGCGTCTATTTTGGATGGCCCATGAACAGGACCAAAGATCAGTAACAGAAAAATAGTGGCGACTTTTTTGCGCATGTTTCAGATTTGAGTTTGGAAAACCCCAGCTAAAAATAGAACACCGAAGTGGCATTAAATCAATGCCAGACAGTCAGATGTTTGTTGTTTAGACAAGAGAATCGATCCGAAAAGCCGACGATTACCTGGCACAGACGGCGCATGTTGTTGTTGTAGGCAACGAACAGGGAGGTCGCTGTTGTTTTTTAGTACATACTGAGACTTACATATTACAAATGAATGTTCATTGAAGCCGAGTACAAGTGAGCTGTTGAATCGGGAATAAAAGAACTTGCTGTTAAGCCTCGTCCTTGACTTGGGGACATAAATTACAAGTACCTCTGAAGTCGCAGTGGGTTCGCCTGATGGCGAGGGATACTGGTAAAAGGGAAAGAATATTCACACGCAAAATTCAGTCCAGTACTACTGGAAGTAGTGTGTATGGACTACACTTGAATGTTGTTGTTTGTTTGTAAAGGACGAGAAGTCAACACTTTAGTCCAACTATCCAACATCAACACATCAGATGGTTAAGAACGCGCGTTCTTATCCGTTCAGCCATGCTGACCTACTGATAAAAGAAATTATATGACCAGAATGGTCGGGTCGACGAAAGGACAAACACACTCATTGTCTGGCAAATGTTTCAATCGAAGTCTTCGTCAACGAGAACACTCTTCTGATAAAGACTGGTGGAAACGTCCGCCGGTATCTGTCTCTGTGTGTGTGTGCGCGCGTGTGTGTGTGTGTGTGTGTGTGTGTGTGTGTTATTTTCCCTTTTATTAAGCTTCCAAGTCCTTGGGGCGGGGGGCGGGGCGGGGAGTGTTTAATTGGATCAGAAAAGGGGATGAGTTGGGTCTACCTGTTTTGATGCTATTATTAGATACAGATGACCGCCTTCAGGAGATAGCGGACCACTATCAGTCACCACTGTCGTGTACCATGTAGGGAGGCTGACTGAACTATGACCTGGTGGGGGGAATTTGTTATAAATTACGTTGCTTGACCTATTTGATGAGCAGTTACTCAGTGACGTGTGACACGTGAAATATTCTGGTGTGGTGGCTCCTGTGTTTCTACGTGTAGCCCCAACGACAGAGTATGAGCGAACCTCTGTGAGAGGTTGTTCTGTGTTGGCTTTTGTATCCTCCAAACATGAACTCCACAGCCGAAACTTGTTGAGTCTGTAATGTGATTAGGCGATCAACTTTTGCAGGCCTGATTGCATCGAGGAATAGGTGGCCAGGGTTTCTCGCACTTAGCGAGATGATTAACGCAGGGTCGAACCTTCCTGGGACAGAGCTCATGACATGATTACCTAATCTCCTTCACAACTTCGCTAACGCGCACGTTTGGATGTTGGTTTTGTTTAACACAGGATCAGTGGTATCCTGGCTTTGTGTGGTGTCCGATCCTCCACATAACGTTCACTGCTTCACCAGCGTGTGTGCAACACACAAATTACAAGTACCGCTGAAGTCGGAATAGGTTCGCCTGATGGTTAGGGACACTGTTAATAGGGAAAGCTAATCCACACGCAAAATTAAGTCCAGTGCTATTTGAAGTAGTGTTTATGGACTACGCTTAAGTTCAAAGCGCTCGGGCGCCGCCCCCCCCCCTCACACACAAAAAGTGCACCAGTTCCGCAGTTACATTCATCGGTATCTCTCTTTAGTTTATTAAACAAGAGTATTTCAGGCTGTTTTGATTTCTTGGCAAGTTTACGTTCATCAGTTTGCTATTGCTTCCCACATGACCGGTACTCATACCTTTTCATGAAAATCAACGCAAGGCGGTCAAATTACAAATCGCACACAGCTTGTTTCGAAAGCGATATAACGGGTTACGAATTGCGTTGGTAAACCCTTCGACACAGCGACGGCTTTGTAAAGAGACACAGCGACAATGAACATCTTTTTTGTAAAGAGACAGCGACAATGAACATCTTTTTGTAAAGAGACAGCGACAATGAACATCTTTTTGTAAAGAGACATAGCGACAATGAACATCTTTTTGTAAAGAGACATAGCGACAATGACCATCTTTTTTGTAAAGAGACGTAGCGACAATGCATATCTTTTTGTAAAGAGACAGCAACAATGAACATCATTTTTTTTAAAGAGACACAGCGACAATGAACATTTTTATTTTTGTAAAGAGACATAGCTACAATGAACATCTTTTTTGTAAAGAGACACAGCGACAATGAAATTCTTTTTGTAAAGAGACACAGCGACAATGAACATCTTTTTTGTAAAGAGACATCGACAATGAACATCTTTTTTGTAAAGAGACAGCGACAATGAATCTTTTTTTTTTTTTTTTTTTTTTGTAAAGAGACACAGCGACAATAAACATCTTTTTTTTTGTAAAGAGACATAGCTACAATGAACATCTTTTTTATAAAGAGACACAGCGACAATGGACATCTTTTTTTGTAAAGAGACATAGCGACAATGAAAATCTTGTTTGTTAATAGACATAGCGACAATGAACATTTTTTCTTGGTATACAGACACAGCGACAATGAACATCTTTGTTTCGAGACTTAAAAATATGTTCACAGGCAAAACTACAACAACAATCACAATCAACAATGATAACATTGCAAGTGTCGCAAATTTTGAATATCTAAACTTCATCCACCCCCCCCCCCCCCCCCCCCCCGCTCTTATATCCTATTTACAGGACATCACTGTCACAACCAACATTTTACTGCTGTAGTTGATGTCTTGGCAACTTTTACGTTCAGTAGTTTGCCATTGCTTTCTGCACGACCGGCTCCCATACCAACAAGTTAAGACCCCAGCGCGATACGGTCTGCTGCCAGATCGGTCGCCGCGGCGTTTCAAACGCGTGGTCAGCGACTCATGAATCGCGTTCCCAAGCTTTTAGGCCACGGAAACCAGCTCCAAACTTCATAATCAACATAAATGTACAGGGTAGAAGGTGCAGGAGTGGGGTTGTTCACAAGACTTGAGGCGGGATGTGGGCCATGGCCCATGTCACAAACACCAGGGAAGAACATTGGGGCTGTTGAACTTAAATATGACAGAAACATTCCTAGAATATCGTGGACCATGAAAAACAATGATACAGTGGAGACAACTAGTACAGAAACGGCATCAGGTCTCAGAAACGGCATCAGGTCTCAGAAACGGCATCAGGTCTCAGAAACGGCATCAGGTCTCAGAAACGGCATCAGGTCTCAGAAACGGCATCAGGTCTCAGAAACGGCATCAGGTCTCAGAAACGGCATCAGGTCTCAGAAACAGCATCTGTCTCAGAAACAGCATCCTGTCTTAGAAACAGCATCATGTCTTAGAAACAGCATCATGTCTTAGAAACGACATAATGTCTCAGAAACGGCATCATGTCTCAGAAACAGCATAAGGTCTAAGAAACAGCATAAGGTCTAAGAAACAGCATCATGTCTCAGAAACAGCATCATGTCTCAGAAACGGCATCATGTCTCAGAAGCGGCATCATGTCTCAGAAACGGCATCATGTCTAAGAAACGGCATCATGTCTCAGAAACGAAATACTTTCACCATATTAAACATAAACAGGTCGCTAGGAAGGAACTATGATGGTAGGATGGAAGGCGTGGTTACCGGAAGGCAGGGCAAGCATCCACCAGCTCGAAGATGGGCACAGGACACTGCAGACACCGTGGCCATGAGGTTGCTGCGACAGGAGAACTGGCAATGCATCAAGAAAATGTTGGACGTGCCGTGATGGGAGCGATATCTGCAAATAACTACTAGCTATATAATGCATCATAAATGACGTCTCATTTTAACAGAAGGACGCCAAATTGCCATACTAGGATCATCGAGTTATTTGTTTCGTTTCGCGATATTTTCCACACTTTCAATGCTCAGTGATCGGAAACTTATATTATAATATTTGTTCATTTGATTGTGCATTATGTTTGGTCGAAACTCATTTTTTTTTTTTAGTTTGGCACCGAGTTAGTTAAAATAATAATTGAACACTTAGAAATACAACTCCTTCAACATCGCGTCCTTGAAGTGTTAAATAAAAGGCTGTAAAAAGATAAGAGGGGAGGGGGAGGGGTCCCCCAGTTTCCGCCATCTCTGGTCTAATCAAAATAACACAGAACTACGAACACGATGACAATCTACTTCTTCTTCCATTGAGCTCGCACTTCAAGACAGGCGTCACAACACGTGGGTTCAGACTAAACAAATAAGCGAGACTCTCTTAAAGCACGTGTGGGCCTCTACAAGTCGTGTAATCCAAGATTGCCTAGATTCTATATACACTTTTACGTGTTAAAGGAACATTTGCATGCAATGTAGTGTGGCGTGTAATGTGGTGTGTAATGTGGTGTGGCGTGTAATGTAGTGTGTGAATGGCATTTAGAAAATATTAAGGGAGTTAACCATAGAAATCGTGTCAGTTTCGCGTGACGAATTTGTCTGCCCTTGATATACTAACATTATCTCTCGTTATCATTATTATCATGGCGATTTCGCCATCACTGGCTCTTCAGATCATATTTCCATCATACGTCGGAACAATCCACGATAACGCACAACCTAATGACACCACTGAAGTAAAAAGAAAATACCATCATGCCGCAGCTTACGTCCAGAGCTAAATCTAAACCCTAGACGATGATGTACTGCGACTCTGGAGTGTAAAGATAAGGCTGTACAGTGATTTACTTGATCTAACAACCTAAACACGTCGGTCTACTTGGGACAGGGATTCCCTAAAACATTTATCTACTACGGGAAAGGAAGAGGTCATGTACAGATAACACGGATCTAGCAAGCTACATGTTGCATTTGGCAATTCCCGTTATTTTTGTTTTAAATAATATTTTGGTCTACATGCCTGTTAAGCTCCTCGTTCATGAAACTCGGTATCATGGTGGCTAGTGCTCTAACCCGCCGAGATCGTAGGCCGAGTTCGATCCCCAGCAGAAGCAGGATTATTATATCTTACTAGTACTGCTCCAGAATCAACCCAGCCTCCTAAAGTGGGCACAGGTCATAATTTTATGAGAACTGCGTCAGAATTTTCTGAGAACTGCCTGGCAAGGAAAGGCGACGGAAAAGATAACTGACCATCTCACCCGCTATGTAAAAGCCGAACACTTCATCCGAGACCTGACAAGGGCTTGCGAGTAAAGGAGTAGACTGGTATAGACTTCTTCCAGCTCGGGGCCAGAGGCATCGTCTCCAATGGGACGCTTAAAGAGCTCTCCCGTCTCTTCCCAAGCTCAGAAAACTGCGGGGTGTGCATGGCCAGTACTGGAACTTCACATCTGCGGGGAAGTATCTAACAGTGGTTCTCAACCTTTTTTGGCCCGTTCCCCCCTTCACCATATATTTAGGACGTCATTCCCCCCTTACCATTTTTTAGAACGTCATTCCCCCCCCCCCCCCCCTTCGTATTTCCTCCCTAAAAATTCCCCCCTGCCCATACAAAGTATACGTAATAATTGAAGCTAAATTTAATAGCACATACTAAAACAAGTCTAGACATCTACATAAAACGTGATTTGCGGATCTACTTACGTTATAAAATGAATTTCAGAAAGGTGATACGTACAGAACTGTAAAGTATGAAGGGAGAAAACAATATCAAGTAATCGGTTCTTGTATTAACGCGATCTTGAAATAATCTTCATTTCCCCACTGGAAACCCCAAAATTCCCCCCTAGGGGGGAATTCCCCACCGGTTGAGAACCACTGATTTCTAGGATGTAACAAGGTTATGACTCGGCACAGCACGAACGGACGGGCTGGGCGCTGGCCTAGGTTTGTTGTATTTCCTCCAGGTTTTAGGCATTTCAATGTCTACCCTCCAAGTGTTAGGTACTTCATGGTCAACCCTCCAGGTTTTAGACCTTCATTGTCCAGTCTCCAAGTTTTAGGCACTTCATTGCCCCTTCTCCAGGTTTTAGGTACTTCCTTGTCCAGCCTCCAAGTTTTAGGCACTTCGTTGTCAACCCTCCACATTTTGGGCAGTGTATTGCTAACCCTTCCGATTTAAGACATTTCGTTGCCAACCTTCCAGGTTTTGGACACATCACTGTCAACCTTCCAGGTATAAGGCACGTCATTCTCAACCCTCCAAGTTTTAGGCTATTCATTTTCGATACCTCAGGTTTTAGGCACTTCACTGACAACCCTCCAGACTTTAGGCTATTCATTTTCGACCCTCAAGGTTTTAAGCTGACCATTGTCAACTTTCCAGATTTTGGGCACTTCATTGTCAACCTTCCGGGTTTTGGGCACTTCATGGTCAACACTCCAGGTTTTAGGCACTTCATCTCTAGGTTTATACGCACGTTACTGTCAGCAGGCACCAACCAAATGACCAGAGGGAAGTTATTAGGCTGAGTAATCAGACCTAGGTTTATTAGGTTCCCCCTGGGTGTCAGGCGTTTCATTGCCAACAGGCTCCAGCCCAAGAGGGGAGTGATTAGGCGGAATGTTCTGGGGAAAATACAAAGGAGCAAACGACTCCTCACGTTCATGACCTCATAAAGGTGTTAAACGGCCGGTTTAAAGGCAAGGGGGTCGGATTCTGTGCATCGGGGTTTATTCCACAAGGCTCGGTCTCTTTCCGCAGAGCGGTATGTTCAGCATAGCACAGAGCACGGGCTTTCTAGCTCCAGCGACGACATCCAGGTGTCTCCGAGAAAATCGCACCCTTGAACCGAAGGACGTTCGGTTGGGTTGGTTAGGGTCTAAGATAGGAGGGTTTAGAGTGGGTTTGTTGAGGGTCTATAATAGAAGGGCTTGGAGTGGGTTGGTTGTGTGTGTCCGTGTGGGTGTGTCCGCGTGTGTGAGTATGAAGGTATTGTTCACTGTAAGTGTCCGTGTGTGTGGGTGAGTGAGTGAATGTGGGTGAGTGAGTGAGTGAATGTGGGTGAGTGAGTGAATGTGGGTGAGTAAGGGAGTGAATCTGTGTGAGTGAGTGAATCTGTGTTGAGTGAGTGAGTGATTGAGTGAGTGAGTGAGTGAGTGACAGTATGAAAGTATCTTTCACTGTAAGTGTCCGTGTGTGTATGTGAGCGTGCGTGTGTATATGTGAGCGTGCGTGTGTATATGTGTGTGTGTTGAGTGAGTGAGAGTGTGAAGCCATTAACATGTTACACTTATTTCAAAGTATTAGATTAGACAGTTGAATCTGCCAGCAGCATCGCCCTAAGCCGCAAGCTGTTGCTGGTGAAGGCGAGAAGTAATAACACTAATAATATAGTCAATGCTAAATCCCAAGCAAACTGCCTCCTCGCTAAGCTTTCTTAGCTATGTGATTCCCGCTACCATAATCCCGAACAGCTGCGCGTGATTTAGTGTGAGTAGGTTGCCTCAGCAACCAGCGAGGCCAGCCGGGTCAGGTATATAAACACGGCACTTTGTGAGATAAAACACGTGTTTTTATTTCACTCACACTGAAGAGGGGTACCGCGGTATCATCCGGGGTAATGCGGTAAGTCAACTTAGGGTAGGGTTCAGATCTATCCATAGATAGTTATTCAGAGAAAGCGTGACTCAAAAAAGTGATACGTGTCGCGGGGAATGTTTCTTCTACTCTTTCTCTTTTTCTTCTTTCCTTCCTCCTCCCTCTTCTTCCTCGCCTTCATCCACCTACGCCTCGTCTATCTTTTATTTCTTCCTTTTCTCGTCCCCCGTCTTCTTCTTTATTCGTCACCGTCTTCTTCCTCCTCCTACTACCACTACTACTTTCTTCCTCTTCGTCCTCGTCTTCTTCCTCTCCTCACTTCTTCTTCGCCGTACTCCTTCTTCATGCACATAGTCTGAAGCGGTCATGAACGTCCTTAACTCACCGATCCTCTCTGCTGTTTGGTATTTCCATAAAGTTGGCGTTACTTATGTTATTATTTTGCCCGGCTGTTAAAGATTTCCATATTCTTCATGCACGGTTTCCTGGGCACGTGACGAGGAGAAATAAACTCGAAAACTTAGTGACAACTGGTAAAATCAATGAAAAAAATGCTAGGGGATGGCAGAAAGATCATTCCTGGATGGTTTGGCTACATGAAATAATGGCGACAAAGACCTGATCCAAATCCCTAGTGATGTGTTAGGTGGCGAATTATGGTCGCATACTCTTATCAGTATGTCACTTGATGATGATATATCATTTTTATCTTTAGTTTCTCCTCATGCATAGTATTTTCCCTACACAAAGCTAATTTCTTTATTCCACATCTTTCGTTGATGTCCGCTATAAATCTCATTTGTTTCTTCTACGTGAGATTACGGCGAGGGAAATGAGGGATTCATAAACTTCCTCGGAAGGCCTAAAAACAACAGGAGAGAAGAATTAAAGACCCAAATGTATTATATGGGGAGGACATGAAAGGAGCTGGATGAGATAGCAAAGGATAGGAGGGCTTGAAGTGGGTTGGTTGAGGGTCTACGATAGGAGGGCTTGGAGTGGGTTGAGGGTCTATGATAGGAGGGCTTGGAGTGGGTTGGTTGAGGAACTATGATAGGAGGGCTTGGAGTGGGTTGAGGGTCTATGATAGGAGGGCTTGGAGTGGGTTGAGGGTCTATGATAGGAGGGCTTGGAGTGGGTTGAGGGTCTATGATAGGAGGGCTTGGAGTGGGTTGGTTGAGGGTCTATGATAGGAGGGCTTGGAGTAGGTTGGTTGAGGGTCTATGATAGGAGGGCTTGGAGTGGGTTGAGGGTCTATGATAGGAGGGCTTGGAGTGGGTTGAGGGTCTATGATAGGAGGGCTTGGAGTGGGTTGAGGGTCTATGATAGGAGGGCTTGGAGTGGGTTGAGGGTCTATGATAGGAGGGCTTGGAGTGGGTTGAGGGTCTATGATAGGAGGGCTTGGAGTGGGTTAAGGGTCTATGATAGGAGGGCTTGAAGTGGGTTGAGGGTCTATGATAGGAGGGCTTGGAGTGGGTTGAGGGTCTATGATAGGAGGGCTTGGAGTGGGTTGAGGGTCTATGATAGGAGGGCTTGGAGTGGGTTGAGGGTCTATGATAGGAGGGCTTGGAGTGGGTTGAGGGTCTATGATAGGAGGACTTGGAGTGGGTGGGTTGAGGGTCTATGATAGGAGGACTTGGAGTGGGTGGGTTGAGGGTCTATGATAGGAGGGCTTGGAGTGGGTTGAGGGTCTATGATAGGAGGACTTGGAGTGGGTGGGTTGAGGGTCTATGATAGGAGGACTTGGAGTGGGTGGGTTGAGGGTCTATGATAGGAGGACTTGGAGTGGGTGGGTTGAGGGTCTATGATAGAAGGACTTGGAGTGGGTTGAGGGTCTATGATAGGAGGACTTGGAGTGGATGGGTTGAGGGTCTATGATAGGAGGACTTGGAGTGGGTTGGTTGAGGGTCTATGATAGGAGGACTTGGAGTGGGTGGGTTGAGGATCTATGATAGGAGAACTTGGAGTGGGTGGGTTGAGGGTCTATGATAGGAGGACTTGGAGTGGGTGGGTTGAGGGTCTATGATAGGAGGACTTGGAGTGGGTGGGTTGAGGGTCTATGATAGGAGGACTTGGAGTGGGTGGGTTGAGGGTCTATGATAGGAGGACTTGGAGTGGGTGGGTTGAGGGTCTATGATAGGAGGACTTGGAGTGGGTTGAGGGTCTATGATAGGAGGACTTGGAGTGAGTGGGTTGAGGGTCTATGATAGGAGGGCTTGGAGTGGGTTGAGGGTCTATGATAGGAGGACTTGGAGTGGGTTGAGGGTCTATGATAGGAGGACTTGGAGTGGGTGGGTTGAGGGTCTATGATAGGAGGGCTTGGAGTGGGTTGAGGGTCTATGATAGGAGGGCTTGGAGTTGGTTGAGGGTCTATGATAGGAGGGCTTGGAGTGGGTTGAGGGTCTATGATAGGAGGGCCTTGGAGTGGGTGGGTTGAGGGTCTATGATAGGAGGGCTTGGAGTGGGTTGAGGGTCTATAATAGGAGGACTTGGAGTGGGTGGGTTGAGGGTCTATGATAGGAGGGCTTGGAGTGGGTGGGTTGAGGGTCTATGATAGGAGGGCTTGGAGTGGGTTGAGGGTCTATGATAGGAGGACTTGGAGTGGGTGGGTTGAGGGTCTATGATAGGAGGACTTGGAGTGGGTGGGTTGAGGGTCTATGATAGGACTTGGAGTGGGTGGGTTGAGGGTCTATGATAGGAGGACTTGGAGTGGGTGGGTTGAGGGTCTAGGATAGGAGGACTTGGAGTGGGTGGGTTGAGAGTCTATGATAGGAGGACTTGGAGTGGGTGGGTTGAGGGTCTATGATAGGAGGGCTTGGAGTAGGTGGGTTGAGGGTCTATGATAGGAGGGCTTGGAGTGGGTTGAGGGTCTATGATAGGAGGGCTTGGAGTGGGTTGAGGGTCTATGATAGGAGGGCTTGGAGTGGGTTGAGGGTCTATGATAGGAGGGCTTGGAGTGGGTGGGTTGAGGGTCTATGATAGGAGGGCTTGGAGTAGGTGGGTTGAGGGTCTATGATAGGAGGGCTTGGAGTGGGTTGAGGGTCTATGATAGGGGGGCTTGGAGTGGGTTGAGGGTCTATGATAGGAGGGCTTGGAGTGTGTGGGTTGAGGATCTATGATAGAAGGGTTTGGAGTGGGTTGGTTGAGGGTCTATGATAGAAGGGCTTGGAGTGGGTTGGTTGAGGGTCTATGATAGAAGGGGTTGTAGTGGGTTGGTTGAGGGTCTATGATAGGAGGGTTTGGAGTGGGTTGGTTGAGGATCTATGATAGAAGGGTTTGGAGTGGGTTGGTTGAGGGTCTATGATAGAAGGGCTTGGAGTGGGTTGGTTGAGGGTCTATGATAGAAGGGGTTGTAGTGGGTTGGTTGAGGGTATGATAGGAGGGTTTGGAGTGGGTTGAGGGTCTATGATAGAAGGGCTTGGAGTGGGTTGAGGGTCTATGATAGGAGGCTTGGAGTGGGATGGTTGAGGGTGTATGATGGGAGGGCTTGGAGTGGGTTGAGGGTCTATAATAGGAGGGCTTTGAGTGGGTTTAGGGCATTTGCCCCAGTAGGGGATAAAAGGCGAAAGAGGTAGAGAAACTCTTCCACGAATTCATCTGCCACAAATGGACGTGACAGTAGCGCACTATACACTTTATTGATTTCGATTTACGGTGATATAGCGCCCTTCTGTTCAAATGTGAGGTCACATTTGGCGATATATTATCCTTCGGCACTGAATCAGTTAATAAGCGATGGCGTTAGGAAAGTTGATAGAGAGCTGTGTGGATAATCTCATGAGCACGGTCGGACAAGGCTTCGACATCTGGACTCGTCGCTTACTAAGTGAAGGAAAGACTGACCATCTACTCCTCCGTGGTCCAGCGCCGACTATGTGGCGAATGGGCTACAAATGCAAGTCGTCTTGCGTTGCTTTCCATACAATGGTATGAGTGCCGGTTGTTCAGAAAGTAAAGGCAAACTACTTTAAGTAAACTTACCCAGCAATTACAAACAGCCAAAACATGTTGGGGTTGACTGCAACGTTCTGTAAAAGATATGCAGCTAACTTTTTAGCGTCGACTTGCACTATGTACGTATATACCCTTCTAGCTACCCAACTAACAACCCACCTAGTAACACACCTTGGACCCTGTACGCGAACAGTCGTGGCACAGTGGCAAGTGAGTCTGCCTGCCCGCCCGGCGGTCGTGAATTTGAATGCGGGGACTTGTATTTTTACTTGACTTGGACTCCAATGTCGACCCAATTTAAAATGTGTACCAGGAAATGTTCCAGGAAGTACAAGCGGCCGGTGTGAGACTGACCAGGTCAGTGACCGACTGATCTATACAAGCAGGGGTCTGTGATCATAGGCCCGTTGCGCTTGAAGGTGTGTAAAGGGGCAGTGTGGCTAGAATGCCGCGTTCTCCTTCGGGAGACCCGGGTTCGAATCCTAGGTACGGTGTTTATTTTTTCTGTCGGAGGGGGGGGGGGGGGGGGGAGAAAACTCTAACATGTACAGATCGCGGCGACTGCACCAGACATGCGGCCTTAATTCCTCAGGCTCAACGCCCCCCTGCTATATACCGCAAGGTACTATATTTTGTCAGTAAATGACAGTTTTGACAGATGACTTAAAATAAAAATAAAAATCCATTAATGTAAACAGACAGACAGACACAGAGAGACAGACAGAGAGACAGACAGACAGACAGACACGCAAATAGAAACACAGACAGGTAGACAAACAGATATAATAAAGACAGACAAACACACACAGATAGACATACACATACGCAGATATATACACAGACATATAAACAAACAGATAGACAGAAAGACAGACACACACACACAGATACAGACAGACAGAGAGACAGATTATACATAAATATCTCACGTGTACATTAGAACAGGCATGTGAGAGATTGATTTCGCGTGGTTGGCTTCCTGTGTCAACAACCAGCCACACGATGGGAAGGCAGTAGAACTTCGCGACTGCTGGGCAGAAAAATGGCGGTGCTCTCGTGAGTCACTCGTATACACATACACACTCTTGGAGAACATGAAAGGTATCAATCGACACTCGAACTGTCACAATGAAATGGATCAATCACTACTGGAGCTGTAATAACAATTAACATTGGAACTGTAGCAATGACATACACCAATCAACACTTGGAACTGTAACACCGAAATACACCAATCAACATTGGAAATGTAACACTAATCAACTTTGGAACTGTAACACCAATCAACATTGGAACTGTAACACCAATCAACATTGGGACTATAACACCAATCAACATTGGAACTGTGACACCAATCAACACTGGAACTGTAACACCAATCAATATAGGAATTGCGACATCAATCAAGACAAGAACTATAACACTAATCAACATTAGAACTGTAACACCAATCAACATTAGAACTGTAACACCAATCAATATTGGAACTGCGACACCATTCAACACTGGAATCGAAACACCGGAATGCACCAATTTACAATTGAAACGATAATACAAAAAAAAAAAACATCTGCTAACTACCATATTAACGGTAATACTCAACACACCAATCAACGCTCGAACCACAACACTCAACACACAAATCAACGCTCGAACCATAACACTCAACACACCATTCAACGCTCGAACCATAACACTCAACACACCAATCAACGCTCGAACCATAACACTCAACACACCAAACAACGCTCGAACCATAACACTCAACACACCAATCAACGCTCGAACCATAACACTCAACACACCAATTAACACTTGAACCATAACACTCAACACACCAATCAACGCTCGAAACAAAAGTCGGAAATATAACACTCGGTCACTGATATACACTATTGAAACTAGCTTGAACAGTGAGACATCGGTCCAAACTCTACTCGCAGCAACCAGATCCCCAAAATAAAACAAACACATATCAATACTCTAATACAGTAAAACCTCAGGTTTTATTCCCTTCGGTGATCGTCTGTTTCGGTTTTCGTCGGTTGCCTCTGATTTCGTCGGCGTGCCCTTATGCGTCTGCTGCTAATTCTTTGTGAAAACAAAGGGACCCACGCTTTCTTCTGCTCAGTTTATTTTCGTGTTTCGTAGAGTAAGCATCACTTGCTAATAATAAAATACGAGAGCGGCAATAAGATTGCTGAAATCAGTCGCATGTACTAGAAATCGTTATCCACGATAAGTTCCATTGTGACGAAATAGGAAGCAATAAAGAAGGCTAATGTGCGAAAGGCATGAATGTGCTAACAAAACATAGATCGCAAACAATTGACAATGTTGAATAGTTATCATTAATTTGGATAAGTCAAAACCAGTTAGATGGTGATTCTGTTTCGGGAGCAATCATTTGTGAAAAGGCCGTATAAGAAAATGCCTGCGACGAGTGCTAGTGTAAGTAGTGATTTTAAAGCCAGCAGAGGATGGTTTGAAAAATTCAAGAGGGGCACTGGCGTAAACAGTGTTACTAGGCACGGCGTAAGTACGAGTTCGGACAAGTGTGGGGCCGAAAAAATAGACTTAAACATTATATTTATTCTCTATAAAATGTGTTTTTGATATGTACTTTGGAGTGTCTAGAAGGAATTAATTGGATTTACATTGATCGTTAGCACATTCATGTCTTTTGCTACATTAGCCTCCTTTATTGCTTTGTCGCCACAATGGAACTTATCGTGGATGGCTACTTGCCGTACACGCGATCTCGTATTTTATTATTAGCAAGTGATGCTCACACAACGAAAAACAACGCCAAACTGAGCAGAAGAACACGTGGGTCACTTTGTTTTAACAAAATTAGCAACGAGGTCATGTGGGCACGCCAACGAAATCCGAGGCAACCAACGAAAACTGGAACAAACTTTTCGAGGAAAACATCGACGAAAACCGAAGGCAACGAAAACCGAGGTTTGACTGTATAACAAATATCATACCATATACTATACATGTTTAGTTTAGTCGACGGATCAACATCACGGCAAACGCCATAGGTGCTCCGTTCTACTCCTAACTCAAGCCTGAGTCCAGAGAATCTAACCACAGTGCACGAACTCCGTAGCACCAGCGAGGACCCTGAAATACTTTGGGTAGATTTTTAACTCGTAATTTCGAATACTAGAAATGTACCATATACCAGAAATGTCGTGCCATATACCAGAAATGTCATACCATATACCAGAAATAGCATACCACATACCAAAATGGTCATACCATCTACGAGAAATGCCATACCATATACCAGAAATGTCATACCATATACGAGAAATGCCATACTATCTACCAGAAATGCCATACCATATACCAGAAATGCCATACCATATACCAGAAATGCCACACCATATACCAGATATGTCATACTATAAACCAGAAATGTCCTACCATATACTAGCAATGTCATACTATAAACCAGCAGTGTCATACCATATACCAGCAATGTTATACTATAAACCAGAAATGGCATACCATTTACGAGAAATATCATACCATCTATATAGGAAATGTCACATCATGTACTAGAAATGTACCATGTACCAGAAATGTCATACCATATACTAGAAATGTACCATATACTATAAACGTACCATGTACTAAAAATATCATACTATATACCATAATTGTCATACCATCTACCAATAATGTCATACCATATACAAAAAATATCATACCATATACAAAAAATATCATACCATGCACCAGAAATATCATACCATATACCAGAAATATCATACCTTAAAACAGAAATGTCATACCATATACAAGAAATGTCATACCATATACCATAAATAGTTAGTTAGTTAGTTAGTTAGTCGCAGTTCCAACTTCACAGCAACGGGTCGTCCCCATTATGCTCCGTTCCTGTGCCAGTGAATATCACATAAAACGCTCCCCACTGCCCAATGTGAAAAGTGGAAAAGACAGGAGTCTAAACAAACAACAGCCCGCACAGATACACTGTGCATAATGCCGCCGCCAGAATGTCAACACACCAGTCCCCCACGAAACACACAATTCATCTCTGATGGAATCGGCAGTGATTTTCCTATCTGGATGTTTCCTAGATGTTCACCCACACAGTCCACGAAAATACAGTTCATCACCGACGGCAGTGACAGTCAACCAGAAGCCCAGCAGCCACGCATGTCTGCATAAGGCAAAAACCGGTCAACTCTGGAACATAGCCACCTGCCATCGCTCCGAACATGCAGTCATGTTCCAAAAAAAAAAAACTTGGGCAGCTTCAAAAGCACTTCACACGAAACTCACAGCTCACAGTGTCGCATCACGCACTCACTCAGTAGCAGGGCGACGGAACCATCAAGCCTCCTTAGTCGCCTCTTACGACATGTGTGGTAGCCTATAGTGTTGCTATTCTTTGCTTCCCTTATGGGCCCCGGCAACACACGGGAGATACTAGAAATGTCATACCATATACCAGAAATATCATACCATATACCAGAAATATCATACCATATACCAGAAATGTCATACCATATACCATAAATATCATACCATATACTAGAAATGTCATACCATATACTAGCAATGTCATACCATATACCAGAAATGTCATACCACATACCATCTACACTATGTACATTATACCAGATACCAACCATAGATCATAAGATAATTGAAGAAACGTCCCTTTTCTAGTCCCGGCAAACTCCCTTCCTCCCCTCACCCTCCCCCCTCTTTATAGCAATAATTGTTTAACCCCAAGACCAAATCTTAGGGAATAAGACCAGATGGTGTTCATGTTTCTCCCTTGTTCACCCTACCCAACGTTCGTTCAAACCGTTTATCGATTTCCGTTCCAAACACGGGCCGCCTCAAGAAGACAAAAGAGAGAGGGAGAGACAGAAAGAGGGTATTGTTGCCTTCTTTCATTTGCGTTCTTTCTCCAGCTGAGGCCTTCTGCCCCACATGAAGAATTGCTAATTCAACGAAGGTGTATTTAAATGTGGAACATGTTATAAATGGTAATCGACTTATTTGTTAAATATTACTTGCTGTCTTGGTATACGCTAGTTGCTGCTCGCTAGATGTCCACTTACTGCACGCTAAACGACGATTTACTGCACGCTAAACGAGGACTTACTGCATGCTAAACGAGGACTTACTGTTCGCTAAAGGGTAACATATTGCAGACTAAATGATAAGCCGTTTGACTAGTGCTCCGAAGGTTGTGGGTTCGATTCCGGGCCGCGTCCTTCGGTTTACAAGTTAAATGTTTCGGAGACTCCTGTGGGTCGTCGCTAAAAGCTACGGAGTTCGTGCTTTGTGCGACGCTTTCCGTGCTGCGGAAAGAGACCGAGCCATATGGGATAAAACCCGGTGCAATGAAGTCGACCCTGTCGACTTTTAAGCGACTTTTTTTTTTACTGTATGCTAAACAAGGCTTACTCCACGCTAAACGAGGGCTTACTGCACGCTAAACGAGGGCTTACTGCACGCTAAACGAAGACTTACTGCACGCTAACCGTGGATGATATCTTGGGTATATGGTGTTAAACCCACATTTGTATACACCAATCAAAACTCGATATCACATCTACCACCTTTACTTCCCAGAAAATTTCACATGACCCATTTTCGGCTGGGTCGATCTGGCAATGCACCCGCATACAGATATGATCTTTGGAAGACAGGAAACTGCACGCTCTCACTGAAGCATGACGCAGTAAATCAGGCACGCCTACAGAAATATAATCACATGCTTCAAGACGCTTGAGTGAATCCTCAACATGCTCAGCAGCTTGCAGGTCTAACCTGGACTGTAAGCGGATAGGCAACAGACATGCTCTAATTACTGTCCCAACAATACACTTCAGACAACACATCTTGTACTTAAATAGGAAGACCATGCATGTTGGAAAGATTAGGAGAACCAGGTAGCAATGAAGACAAAGTTGGGGGAAAGATAGAGATATTACAGCAAGGGTAGGAGAGGAAATACAGGGAGTCTAAGTAAGTGGTTACGTCGCTTGCCTCTCGTCCCGAAGGCTGTAGGTTTGATTCTGACCTGCGTCGTTCAGTTCACGAGGGCAATTTTCTTAGAGACTCCTGGGGGTCGTCGCTGAAGCTAAAAAGTTCGTGCTCTGTGAGACGCTGTCGGCAGTCAGCCCTGCGGAACACGAACACACACACACACACACACACACACACACACACACACACACACACAGAGACATTGGCAGAGAGGAGTTGGCTGAGAGAGACAGAGTTGATTGAGAGAGTGAGAGAGAGGAGTTGATGGATTGATTGAGAGAGAGAGAGAGAGAGAGAGAGAGAGAGAGAGAGAGACAGCAGGGTTGGCTGAGACAGAGAGCGAGTAGTTGTTTGAAAGAGAGAAGATTTGACTGATTGATTGATTGATTGTTTGTTTGATTGATTGACTAATTAATTGAGAGAGAGAGAGAGAGAGAGAGAGAGAGAGGAGGTGATGGATTGAGAGAGAGAGAGAGAGAGAGAGAAGAGGTGATGGATTGAGAGAGAGAGAGAGAGAGAGAGAGAGAGAGAGAGAGAGAGAGAGAGAGAGAGAGAGAGAAGAGTTGGTTGAGCTGAGAGAAAGTAGAGTTGTTTGAAATAGAGAAGAGTTGATTGACTAAGAGGGAGAGAGGGAGAGAGAGAGGGGGAGAGAGAGAGAAAGAGAGAAAGAGAGAGAGAGACAGTAGGGTTGGTTAAGACAGAGAGAAAGTAGAGTTGTTTTAAAGAGAGAAGAGTTGATTGATTGAGGGGGGAAGGGGGAGGGGGGGGGAAGGGAGAGAGAGAGGGAGAGAGGGAGAGAGAGAGCCATAAAGGGCGTTTACTCATGCCAACTGACAAACTAGGCACCCCTGCATCCCGGATGTCTCGGTAGTGGCTAGCACGCATGCCAGATGGCCCAGTAGTTGTGGGTTCCAATCCCCATCAAGACACACACACACACACACACACACAGCTGGCCTGGCCTCCCAGGTTTCCCCCAGCCTACAATGAACATAAAATATCCTAAGATTACAGGCAAACGATGTTACACTGATATCACCCACCGAGTGTCGACCGGTGTATGCAAAATATAGGGCCGGTACCATATACCTACAACATCTCATACGCTTGAAAACGAGGCTAGCACCATCCAGCCAACACACTAAACAGATTCGGTCCCAAACATAAAGTGGGTGTGGATTAAACAAAAAGTGGGTGTGGATCAATCAAAAAGTATGTTTGGATTAAACAAAAATGAAGGTTTGGATCAAACGAAAAGTAGGTTTGGATGAAACAAGAATGGATGGCGAAAAAAAAGGGAAGTAATGGTATTTCACAGTTATGACTCAAAAGTTGTTAACACGGTTGCAGACAAGTTATATTATAACGATATATTAGCCCACGGCAGATACAGGAAGTTCGCTTACGACGAATAATAATCCCATGTCACTCAGTTAAAGGTGTAAAAGCAGGAAAGTGAATTTATCGCAACCTACCCATATAACGGGTGGAAAGAAACGACTACAAAGAAGATAAACACATCTCACGTGATATGATGAGAGATGGGTCTCCACTCACGGCACACAAATAATACCGTACTCCTGTCAACACTCTGAAGGAAGCACAACCAAAATTCTGTCAACACACTGAAGGCAGCACAACCAAAATTCTGTCAACACACTGAAGGCAGCACAACCAAAATCCTCAGCCGTCTCCTAGACTGACCTCGTTGTCAACTGCCAGTCACCGCACGCTTCCTAGGCCCGAAGTCTTGTGGGAGGGATTGGGTGGGGTGTGGTTGGATGGGGTGTGGTTGGATGGGGTGTGGTGGGGATGGGGGTAGCAATGACACAGAAGGGACAGACTGGTGGATGGGCGGATGAAAAATGAGAACAATAGGCTCGGACAATGCCTGCAAGGGGTGTCTAGTTGGTCATGTGTCGAAGTACATTTGCAACGAAGGGCTGTTGTCATTTGGAGGTGACAGGTTCGAATCCAGAAACAACTGCAGAAACAACTATTCCAAAATTAAAGAAGGTGGATCGTAAGAAATGGATGGTTGAAGAAATGTTACAACT
The DNA here is from genome assembly GCA_963921405.1 of Cepaea hortensis. Taxonomy (NCBI): domain Eukaryota; kingdom Metazoa; phylum Mollusca; class Gastropoda; order Stylommatophora; family Helicidae; genus Cepaea; species Cepaea hortensis. The sequence continues at coordinate 106,098,318 of OY992882.1, forward strand.
AATGGAAACAAGAAAACTCAACAAAAATAATTCTGCCAAACATGAAGAAATTCACAGACAAGTCAGAATATTATGTAAGGAATAAAAAGAAGCATGGCTTGAGAAAAATTGCATAGAAATTGAAAAACAACACAACAGTCAAAATACCAAATTAGTGCACAAAAGAATTCAGGAACTTACTAATAAAAGAACAAGTACATCAACAAGCTGTCTAAAAACTAAAGATGGCAAAATCATAATAGAAAAAGATCAGATTCTACATGTATGGACAGATTATGTGAAAAACCTTTATAATGATAACAGAGAGGAACAGTATGATATTAGATTTTGTCACAAAATAAAACACCGCGTTTGACCAGCTGATTACTATAAGAGGATTTCTGATTAAACGGACTATCTGCTAAGCGACAATTGTTTCAACTAATACAGAGAAAACATTCATGGTTGTGGCTGCACGTGTTCCCAAACAGTTCGGGCATAAATAACAGCTGTACTTGTATATCTGGTCAGCAAAAATAGGAACATTCGGAAGTGAGATTAATGCATACATCGCTTTGACAGTTTGTCAACAGTCAGAGACAACCGGAATTGGCAGCTAGGGACAGGTAACAGTCCATCTGTCAATTAGAGTTTCCCGACATCAAACAGAAATGGCAGCGGTGATTGTCACCAGTCGACAGAAGATTGACGGCTGGTTATCGGCAACTGTTGTTGGGAGTATACAGGAACTCGCTGGCTTGTTTTGGGAATCTAAACAACTGATGACAACTCTGACATTGATGGAGCCAGGGAAAATATATTCCTGATAATGGATGATATGCCCAAATAACACCTGCAGGACAGCAACCATGTCACGTGACCAATTTTAGGGGTTTGCCAGAAAACCATGATTGGAGAGGACAGTTGAACTCAACCAGTCCGTGATCAATCTGTAATTACAAACAGTATCTATTTCGGATGATCATGAGGATGGATTACCAGGTGGCTACAGATGACAGTCAGTATCCGGAAAGAGGGTTTCGACACTGGGTGAGGTGCACTGGTTATGATTTAATGTGCTGTGGTGTGCCCTTGCAATGAAGAAACTATGCTATTATCTGAAAGTCCGATCATACACACATTATAGAACACATCACACATTTTCTTCGCATACACGCCTTACGTACATTACACATTTTTCTTTTAATAAATTAATCTTTATTAATTTTTAGAAGCAAGAGTTGTTAAATATGTTGCGTTGGGGAAGTATGAGAGGAGGGCATAGTACGACAGTGAGAGAGTGATAGGGAAAGGTGTCCATAGGCTGATGGAGTGTGTTGGACGGAAGCTGGTGGATTCTCCAAGATATTGATAAGGGAAAAAATATTATAATGTGGGTGTTGACTCTCCTCACTCCAGGGACGACACTTTAAAGGAGGACACGACAGATTTAATAATGGAGGACCGCCGGAAAGCGTGGGCGGTCATGATTCGCCATTTCACTCGATCACCAGAGTCGTGGATCAGCTCAGTGTTCCTGTCGCGACCATGCCATGTGGCCAAGCCATCCAGGTATTTACTTCTCGGTCTTCCCCTTAGTCTGTTCCCATCGATCTTGCCAGTTGTCACCAAGTTCTCCAATTTATTTCTTCTCATGTGTCCAAAACATTGTGACTGTCTACGTCTAATTTCTCTAATCAGTTTACGATCTTCATTTGTCTCTTGTAGAACTTGGTCATTTGGTTTTTCTGTCTGTCCATGGTGTTCTTTGCATTCTTCTCAGAAACCACATTTCCACAGCCATCAGATGTTTGACTTGGGGACGGAAATTACAAGTATCTCAGAAGTCGCAGTGGGTTCGCCTGATGGCGAGTGAAACTGGTAACAAAGGAAGCTAATCCGAGCTTAGACCACACGCAAAAATCTGTCAGTGCACCAGAAGTATTAGCACGTGCGTGCGCGCGAGCGCACACGCACACACACACACATACACAATTACTTAGCAAAATATTAAAACGTCACATGTCCAACTGTGTGCTCTTACGGAACGTGCAGTCTAATGTGATAAGTGTGTGTGTGAGTAACAATTAGTTTAATTTGCATGTCTTTAAGCAATTTCTATCTACTCCACAGCCCGCTGATGTCATCGAGCAGCAATTGTCTGTTTTCTTCTATATCTTTGCACACAGCCAGCCTAAATAACGAACGACATGCATTGGAAACCATTCAAGAATTGCTCAAGTCGTCAAGTCACTGAGTGGAAGCGTGTGAGTGGGAGCGTGTGAGTGGGAGCGTGCGAGTGGGAGCGTGCGAGTGGGAGCGTGTGAGTGGGAGCGTGTGAGTGGGAGCGTGCGAGTGGGAGCGTGCGAGTGGGAGCGTGTGAATGGAAGCGTGTGAGATTTACATCTGGCTGGGAATTGTTGCCGACGCTCAAGCCCTTTGTAAGTTCTCTGGGTGTGGGAAGAACTCATATGTAATTGAAGACAGGATTAAAAAAACAAAAAATCACACACACACACACACAGAGCGAGAGAGAGAGAGAGAGAGAGAGAGAGAGAGAGAGAGAGAGAGAGAGAGAGAGAGAGAGAGAGAGAGAGAGAGAGAGAGAGGGCTAGATGTTTATGAATTATGAAAACCAAAGCATGTCAAGTTCTTCGGCAGTGGCTGTTAAAGAGACATAAGAACGAAAATGTCAGCGGTTAGAAAGAAACAAAAAACACATAAAAGAAAGAGACATACACCGGATAGAGGGGGGTAAGAAGATAAACAACTACAGCGTTTAGCAATAAACTGTGAAATTATAATAACATCAATGTATGATTCCATTCTTTCCTGTAATTTATATTAATGGACGGGATAAGGTACAGAGAGCGGGAGAGAGACAGAGAGAGAGAGAGAGAGAGAGAGAGAGAGAGAGAGAGAGAGAGAGAGAGAGAGAGATGACACACGAGAAAAAGAGAAGTCATATTAAATATGTAACTGTTGCGGGTGACAACAACAACAACACACGCACCCACCATGTTCAGGTGGCATGCGAAAAAGAGAATGAGACGTCATTAATGTTTAACAGAAGACGAGGGGAAGCACGAACACATGCGCGGTCAGAGATTGAGAGAGACAGAAGAGAAAGAGTGAGAGAGAGAGAGAGAGAGAGAGAGAGAGAGAGAGAAGAGAAAGAGAGAGAGAAGAGAGAGAGAGAGTGAGAGAGAAAAGAGAGAGAGAACAAGAGAGTGTGCGAGAGAGGGGGGGGGGGGGCAAGTGAAAGAGAGAACAAGACAGTGTGCGAGAGAAAGATAATCAGACAGACAGAGAGCGAGGCAGATGCGTCAAAGATGTGCCTAGTAAATATGTATACAAGTAAACATGCCCTCGCCTAGCTCGCCGTACGTTGGTGTGCCCTCGTTACTTCAGCAAGGGACTGTTTATTTAAAAAAAAATTTTTTTTTTCTAGGCAACAGGTTCAAATCCCAATTTGCCTACAGCTTCCAATTTTTCTACTGACGTTTCGATGAGGTGGCTTTATTTCCTCAAGATTTACCATCTCCATTTTGATGAAGCCGGTCGAAGATCACACACGTGGCCCACTTCGAGCAAATCCCCCATGATGGTAGACATCCAGCACCCCCGCCTTGCACTCACGCCTGAAAATCTCATATGAGGTGATAGAAATGAGTGTGCAGCTTGCCGATCGTGATGACCACCACGCCATCACTATTCATCTAAATCAGTGGTTCTCAACCTTTTTTGGCCCGTGCCCCCCTTCACCATATTTTCAGAACGTCATCCCCCCCCCCCTTTTCGTATTTCCTACCTAAAAATTCCCCCCTCCCGCCCCTACACAGTATACGTAATCATGGAAACTAAAACAAGTCTAGACGTCCACATAAAACGTGATTTGTGGGTCTACTTACTTTATAAAATGAATTTTAGAAGGATGAGACGTACAGCACTGTAAAGTATGAAGGGAAAAACAAGATCAAGTAATCGGTTCTTATATTAATGCGATCTTGAAATAATCTTCACCCCCCCCCCCCCTCCCGAGGAATTCCCCACCAGTTGAGAACCACTGATCTAAATGCTTCATGTCGTATACAAGTGAACGGCTTGAACGAGAGCAAACTTTCAAAATCTCTTTCTTCGAGTCCAAACCGTGTTGGGTTGGTTACCATGTCTGGCCACAATGTTCCGTTTCCTGCAGTGTCAAACATTTCCCATATCCATGTTCCTCCTCTATGCCATGAAGCCACACTGTTCAATCTTCTCTCTCGGGATCTCACTGCCTCTTTTCCCCTCTAACTCTCCCGCTGTTACGGCGTACTCCAGCTTTCCTCTTCTTATGAGACGTCGAAAGACTGTGTACTGCCTCCTTCTAATGCCAGGAGCTAGTGCTCTTTGTGAGTTAACTTCTTGCAAGATATCTTCATTACGCTGTATATCTGCCCAGTTCTCTTCGTGAGTTAACTTCTTGCAAGATATCTTCATCAAGATTTATATCTGCTCAGTGCTCTTTGTGAGTTAACTTCTTGCAAGATATCTTCATCAAGATTTATATCTGCCCGTAGTGTTCTCAAAATTCGTCTACACAACCACACCTCTGCATCTTGTACATAATTCCCCATTTGCCTGCTGTCTATGATCGACTTCCGCACATCAAGAATGGTTCGATATAATTCTCAAGAACTCATTTTGTCACCTGGACTGACAAAGACAACATGCTCACAATTTCCCAAGAAAATAAATACAGTTAGAAATTCAAAACAATATTTTCCCATAGTGAATTTGAATAACGAAGACACAAACAATAGATTGCACGATTTATTGCCTGGCATATTTCGCTGCATCTCGTCAGGTACATGCTGCAGAATTCACTGGAACATCCCCGCTTCATTGACCGCGAAGCAGCTGCTAAAGAGCGGTCATGTGATTGAGAGAGACAGTGCCTTCCGTGTGTTGTTCAACACACAAAATATTCGCTTGTTAAATTTGCAGAAGCCATAATGATTAACCTACATAAGCCAGCCTTGTGCAAACAGAAAGACAAGTTAGTCAGTTTAAAATTACCATGGTAGAAAATTTACATTACTGTGTGAACATGTGTATATTTCAGCTTGAAGGATTTATCTAATCATTTTACTATATGTCGTGTGAATTCTGCAGAATGTACCTGACGAGATGCAGCGAAATATGCCAGGCAATAAATCGTGCAATCTATTTTTTGTTTGTTTTCGTTATTCAAATATAGTTAGGTAAGTGTAACTACTGTGAAACAGTGAGATAACAAACACAGACTCGGTGTACATACATACCATACGACGAACTCCATTACATGAAACGTCAATCACAAAGGGAGGGGAGAGAGAGAAAAATCAGGTATGATAACATCAACCACAAAATAAGGTCAAAATAAGTTACACCACAAAACAACGAATCGAGGTTTCGATCATAAAGATTTTCATCGGCAACAACACAAACAGATCTAACGAAAAACATGAAATTATAAAATTTAATAAAATTAAAACAAACAAAGAAAGTCTAGGTATGGCACGTTGCTAGGCCATTACACATACTTCGTTGCTAGGAAGGGGCGCAGAAGTTCAGTTGTGAACGGTGCCAAATAAGCCAATGTGGAGCCGAGGGTGTGCAAACAGATGTATATACATAGAGGGGAGTCAGCAGCTGACTTGGTCACAGGAGTAATACCTACCCACAAGTTTTTATTGTATATTTTTATCTTCTGCTGCAGCCGTTATTTGTTTTATCAACAATTTCAAAGTACAGCAAGTAAAATGTTTCGGCCACGCATCACCGTGCACCACAGAATCAGCGGGAAAACCCGTAAACGATGGGTGCACGGTTTAACTAAGATTATAAATATATAAACACTCATGATCTCATTTGAGTGCATTCGCAACTGCGAGCACTATCAAGCAAGTCGGCTGAACAAGTCAAGAAGCCTGATACCGGGGAAAATGGCACGTGCAAGAACACCAAAAAAAAAAAACACGCGGTATCCAAGATGTGCAGCGTGGGAGCCGACAAGACCGTGAAGAAGACGAACGTGGAGAGCCTGCCTGCTAGCTGTAACAAAGAACCTGAAACGACAGCTATAACTGAAGCTACGACGAGGGAGAAGATCGACAGCCCACCACAGACAAGAGCCAAACCTACTGAGAAGCAGAGAGAGGAGAAAGACACCAGAGTCGGAAACACCGACTCACCGACAATCAAGTGGGTTATCAAGCGTATCCAAGTGGAGCTATCCGACGAAGAAATCCTGAAGCAGCTACGAGAAGAGAATATCCACACCCGATTCTTGAAGGCTCCTCACCTACTCCAAGATTCCCACAACCTTGGCGGTGGTGACGACAGAGGGCAGTGAGATGACGATCACAATATCAATCAACAAGAGAATGCAGCAGCCAGAGAGATTCACCCCAAGGATCACCCAATGTTCCAGATATCAGAGGGCCGGCCACAGCAGAGCAGCGTGTCACAGTAAGACGGAAATCTGCCGGTACTGCGCCGATCACCACGCCTTCAAGGAGTGTCCGCTGGCCAAGCTGGAAGCGGACTTCCGAGCACCCAACAACAAGAGAAAGTGCGCCAACTGCCTGGGCAAGCATGGAGCAAGATACTTGGGCTGTCTGTACCTGCAACGACACAGAGACGCCTTAAAGATCGCAATTATCACAAAGACACCATTCAAGGAAGCAATGCGTAGGGGTGAGACAGCCACGGGTATAGCACAAGCTGAAAGAGATAAACTGCAAAAGCAGATAGACGAGCTGAAGAAACAAGTCAAGGCACTGCTGACCCCGACTCCGACCAGCGACAATGAGAAACTGCTGGATGAAATAAAGGAGATCCATCAAAACATCAAGCAAGAAGTGGAACATATGGCCGAGATGAAAAAGGAAAACGAAGAAATACTACGCACCATCAAAACGGAGAGAAAGATGTTGAAAGATGAAATGGAGCCTTTCCAGTACAAACCAACAGAAGCCATACAAGAAACCACTGAGAAACCGCAAGATGAAAACCAAGAGACCGAGCCTGAACCGCAAGCTAAAGCCAGCATCCCGATCGCGACGCCCGAGGCCAAGGGGAAACCAATATCTCACCAGACATCCGAAGAAAACCGAGATGAACACGCTGATGACGGCACGGAGAGGCCCTGGTGGCCTACCTTGGAGGAGCTACGAGAGTCGGCATGGATTGAGGAACTAAGGCACCAGGAATTCAAAAGGCGCTGGGATGAAAGAGAAAAGAAGAAGCCCAAGAAACCCAGGAGACCGGTAGAATACCCAGATAGAATTACTGACTGGTAGGATGGACCCGGCTACACATACTATATATAAGACGGAGAGATCTTCCCATGGATGAACGCGGAAGAAAATATCGAATGGCAGCAGAAACTCAAACTCGAAAGTGAAAACAGGCGCAAGGAGGAAAATGGAAACGTAGAAAAGCTCCCACAGAAAATACACACAAAAGGAAGCAAAAACACCAAATAAAAAGTCCTTATAAGGATTGCAACCAGTCAAGCCAGACGAGCCAGGAGCTTTCACTAACAAAAGATACCACAAAAGGAGACGAGCACACAGGATAGCTGCCGACCAACCCCCCCCCCCCCCCCCCCAGCTGACGTCACAGACACAAATCAACATAACAAGTCCGAGATAGGACTAACTCGTAAGAGTGCACAAGACAAGAATTAGGGTGAATGAACCCACAAAAACAACGGACCTCAACAATAACCACAGCTGAAGAGGCAGGTTGAACGTGGCCGAATTTGGAATTTTTGTTTTGAAAATTGGAATTGGAAATCTCATCTTGTTCCTCTTGTACCTTGCGGTGTCGACGTGAAGCATAAACAGCGGGGGAGTGCCCGTTTATGGGCTTCATATATCGAGATTACCATGGACTCTGTTATTCACTCTATCCATCCTTTACATGGCCGGTCTCTTCTTCTGATTCCATTTGGTCTGTTCTGTATACCATTGCTTGTTGTGGCATAATGTAAGTATGTAACCAAGTTACGTCAGCGAACCATTTCACTTGATGTTTTATAATAAAATCTAGCGCTGCTATAACCCCCACTTTAATTCTGATTTCATAATTTCTGATTTTCTCTGTTGTAGATACTAGGATTTATGATTCACAAATAGAGCTCGTCCCGAAACATTCTTCATATCTTTACAATAAGAGGCAAACAAAATAAAAGATGAAAGAATAAAAGTTTTTTCTGCTTTAGAGGAGATATAAATTGATATCTCGCGATGACAGACTGGCACCTTAATCACTAGGCCTCGTTTCTATCTGATCTAAATACATAAAAAATACAGACGTGAAAAGGTAAAAAGAAAAACACATCCATCAAATGCACGTAAGTGTCCTGCTCCAGGCAATAGACGGTCAAATACAGCAGTAAAATGATCAATCGATCAACATCCGGCACGCCCACACCCCTGTCAGGTTTTACTAGCCTAGTCGTGCAGACGACATGAAATTGTAAAATTACTATACGTAAAATCGTGTGCGCTGATAAATGTAACTTTAATGTAACAATACTGGACGAAAACAGCATAGTTACAGAAAAGTGATACAAGCATAAATAATACCGCTACACAGAAGTGATGTAGACATATAAACAGCTTAGTTACACATACGTATTGTGGAAATATAAACAGCATTGTTACATATAACCCACGTGGTACTAAAAACAAAACGGTTACACATAAGTGATGAGGCAAAAAAAAAAAAAAAACCAATAGTTACACATAAATAATGTAGACATGTATGTACAAAACATCTATACTTATGTGATGCAGACATAAACAACACACTTACACATACGTAATGTAGACATTTAAACAACATTGTTACATGTGATGTAACAATGCAAACAAAATAGTTACACTTAACTATATGATGTAAATATAAACTATACAGTTACACATAGATGATGTAGAAGTATACACAACAAAGTTACAAACAAATGACGTAAACATTATTAACAGATAAAGTGCCATGGGATGGTAAATCGTGTAATAAAAACTTCCTTAACAGCCATGGTTTTATAAATGAAACTATAGTTAAAATATAAATGCAGTAGTTTTCCCTATACAACCTCCTTTAATTGTATATATAATACAACATGCCTGCTATCTTATTAACAACTTTTAAGTCATAACTGTAACACACTTTAAATTTCCGCCATCCATTTTTGTTTGGTCTATACCTACATTTTGTTTGGTACTGAATCAGTTAAAACTCACCCAACTGTTCAAGCAACACAAACACCAGTGAATAAAGTGACAAAGAAAAGACGCGGGTTTTACATAAGGCATACACTGAGAACACCTATTAAGTTAGTTGCATATTCTTTACAGGACGTCGCAGTCATCCCAGGATTTTCTTTGGCTGTTTGTGATTTGTTGGCAAGTTTACGTTCAGTAGTTTGCCATTGCTTTCTGAACGACAGGCACTCATAATATTTTTTATGAAAACCAACACAAGGCGGCCTGCTGCCAAAACCGCCCGCAGCTGTGTTTCGAACGCAGTGTGCCGGATTATAATATCAAGAGATGGACAAACAGCAGTCTGATAGAATGTACAATCAAGGCGACAGACAGTGTTGGAGATCCACTGTAGCCAACCTTCGTTGTGAAGACGGCTCCTGATTGATTGAAGACTCCAAGCAAACCGTCTTGATTATGACTCATGCCAAACCAGACGCATAGCTAATGCTGATCCTAAAGAAGAAGGCGCATTGCCTGAATTGTAATTCAGCCTTTGATTGATCACTTTAGTTATAAGCAAACGGATTTCAATTTAGAATTAGCAGGAAGGGACTTGGTAGAGGACGGAATAGAAGCCTGCGTAGTCAGCTAGCAACGGGGTGAAAAAATATTCATGCTGGTTGACATTTTCTAAGTATGGGAGAGGAGCACATATGGATATGCTTCAAGTGATGTGACGAACGTTATGAGTGGCAAACTACAAACAAAACTGATCAAGCAAGCTGAAGAGTTGGATCATCCGTCGGAACATCTTCACTGCACATGGAGTAGCGTGAAGGGCACACCGGATGCCAAACCACCACTGTCTTGTGGACGTTCTTGTAAGAACAAAGGCTATGGCAACCAAGCCCGATATAAGATGTGGGCAGGAAGAGCCCACAAGTCCGGGAAGGCAATCTGACTAAGGAAGGAGGGACCCAAAAAATAAAGCTCAACTGTCGAAATCGGAAGATGTTGGCCCAAGTAGCACGGGACTAGAAAGCGGACATCTACGAACTACAATGGATGCTATGCAGCAGGAGAAGCAGCAGCAGAAGAAGAAGAAGAAGAAGAAGAAGAAGAAGAAGAAGAAGAAGAAGAAGAAGAAGAAGAAGAAGAAGAAGAAGAAGAAGAAGAAGAAGAAGAAGAAGAGCTCAGATCCAGTACCGGACTGGGTCTAAAAACACTGATCGCCAGGAGGCAAAGCTACGACAAGGACATCATTTATAACATACTGTCTAATGTGTAAAGGGGTCCACTTCACCAGGGTCTCACAGGACCCACTTGCCATCAGACAAGCTGACCCCCTAGCCAGTCCGCCACTGCTCATGTCTCACCATTAAAATATATATTACCACGCGGCAGCTGACACTTTTAGTCAAGTGTTGGTACATATAATCAGGCTGCTACCGGCACTCTTGGTATTGGGACTCTTCGCTGGCTGTTGCGGAAGAGGAAGGAGCAAGTATGGGAATGTCCTGATTGCTGTGATATCGGTTCTTGACTCAACTCAAGTCAGGTGTTGATTAATAGGACATAGACATGGTTTGCGCCCCCTTATGAAGTTGAAAAGACCAAGCAAATGACATAACTACAGCCTCTGATCATGAATTCGTGGTAATATCAGTACAAATATTGTACTTCCGTCCTGTAAGATTAAATAAGTTTAATGCATTAATATGAATTTACGGTTGGGAAGTAGAGGGCGGGAAGTACATGGAGAAAAAGGGATACGTAAGTAGGTGGCGGGAGGTACAAGAAGGAAAAAAAATAAGATACTAGAGGGCGGGAAGTACAAGAAGGAAAAAAAAATAGGTAAATAGAGGGTGGAAAGTACATGAAGGAAAATGAATAAATAATTAGAAGTCGGGAAGTATATGAAGGAAAAGTAATAAGTAAGTGGAGGGCGTGGAATACATAAATATTAAAGAAAAGGAATAAGTAAGAAGAGGACGGTAAGTAGGTTAAGGAAAAGAAATAAGTAAATAAAAGGCGGGAAGTACAAGAAGGGAAAGGAGTAAAAGAGTAGAGGGGTGTTGGTACCCATGGATAAGATATACGATATAAGGGCTTGCGAACGCGGTTTGTGAGCCCGAGTACCTGGGTTCGAAACACATCGGTGCTGTTTTTTTCAAAAAAAAGAAAAAAGGTATATGAGCCAGTCGTTCAGAAAGCAATGGCAAACTACTGAACGTAAAATTTGCCCAGGAATCACGAACAGCGAAAATGCTGGGGTTGACTGCTACGTTCTGTGAAGGACATGCAACTTAATTTTTTAATAACAGAACTAAAAACACACACGTTTCTACAGCAAACAGTCACTATACGACACCGCCGCACTTAAATGACGCTGACCTCTCGTTCAATGAACAAGTGTACTTCGATGCTCGATCAACTACACACTCTAAAGTCCTCATTTTGAAAACTGAACACAATCACAATGGAACATAAAAGAACTCCTCCAGCACGAGTACAAACTATCACTGGAAAGCTTTAGAAGTTTAACCTCTTGGCAGTCGGATTAATGTATCCATGGCAACAGTCGTAGCGTTATCTGTTGGAGGAAAACGTTGTGAGAACGCCTTGTTTGCCCTGCACGCCGACCCGCCATGTTAGAAGTCACAACAAATTGAATTTCACCACAACGGATTTAGACGAGAAGAAAGATGGCTGACTTCGAAACGCCATATTGACCCGCGGTGGATTGGACAAGGCGAGGTTCACACAACAGGCAGACGACACGTTCAAATTTATCCCCGCCGTTCCAGTTGTGACCGAGATAAAAAGATTGGGTGATGATAAAAGGCCGTAAATAGCTACACTTGTCTCTTCATATTTTCGTGGAGTAAGGGAGTTAGAGACGACTAGTCAAAGTGGCTCGTCGTCATTTTCTAATGTGTGTTTCCTTCTCATCACATAATTGCCTATCACTACCTATTGATTTTTCCAACAAAAGTATTAACCTGTGGCCCGAGGACCGCGTGTGGCCTTTCAAGTAGTTGACCGTGGGCAAGAATTAGCTTACACAATTTTTCATTCTTTTCTCGCCCCTTTTCCCCCATTAGGGCGCAAACCCACCCTAAGCACACTGAGTTACCACATACAGCTCCGTTCATATTCTCCTCATATTATTCATATGTCTCCGTTTCCTTCTCCGTGTGCTCTTGGGGGATCTGCCTATATTATTTTTATGGTGTGTGGGTGGGGTGGATGGGTAAGGGTATCTGTGTGGGTGTGGGTGGGAATATTGTGTGGTATGTGGGTGGGGGATATGTGTGTGGTGTGTAGGTGGGGATGCGTGGTGGTATGTGGGTGCGGGATGTGTCGGTGAGGGATATGTGTGTGCGCGGTGCGTGGGTTGGGAGCATTGCGTGGTAGGGGATGTATGTGATGTGCGGGTGGGGGATGTGTGTGGCGGGGGATTGGGTTAGGGCATGTGTGGGTGGGTGGAGGATGTATGTGTGGGTGGTGGGGTGTGTGTGAGTGGATTGGGGATGTATAGGTAGTTAGGGAGATGTGTATGTGTGTGTGTGTGGGGGGGGGGGGTAGGGAGATGACTGTTGGTGGGGATGTGTGTGTATGGTTTGGGGATGTGTGAGTGGATGTGCGATGTGTGGGTCGGTAGGGGATCTGTGTGCGTGGGTGGGGAATATGTGGTCGATGGAGATGTGGCTGGGGGATGGGTGGTTGGAGGTGTGGGTGGGGAGAGGATGTGTGGGTTAGGATGTGTATGTGGGCGGGCGTGGGATGTGTGGGTTGGTGGGGGATGTTTGTGGGTGGCGAGTGTGTTTTGGTTGGGGGACAGGTGAGGGCAGTGTGTGTGGGTGGGGGATGTGCGGGAGGGGGATGGGTCGGTTGGTGGGGTATGTATGTGTCCCTGGGTATGTGTGTGTGTGTATGTGTGTGTGTGGGTAGGCAGGGTGTGTGTGTGGGTAGGGTGATGTATCGGTAGGTGGGCGATGGGCCTCATAAATGGTCATTTGCCTTGTTTATGTTTACAACAATCATTTCACAATGTTTATTTTTCTTCCTATGTAAATGTATAATACTCTTGATGAACGAAAGATGAGTGATTGGAAGGGCCGAATGTAAGACGGACCTGCGTGCCCAATTTGTGACCCTTTTAAAATAAAGTTGATTTGATTTGTTTTGCCTTTTGGGTTCCAAAGGCCTTTCTAGTTATAGTATTCTCTCCGGTTTCCTCAATGTATGTCCTATCCAGCGCCAATGTTTTTTCCCCCTCCTATTCTAACCACATAGAAGAACTGATCACTCACTCACTCACTCACTCACTCACCCACTCACTCACTCACTGGCAACTTGCCGTCTTGACAATCGATAGTTTGTTATGCTGTGCTTCAAATAAGGCATAATAACTACAACCCAAGGCGGTATAGCCAGGGATTGAGTTTTACTCTTCCATAGCACAAAGCCTGGGCTGAACCGTATTGCACATGCAGCATGATCCCTCTCTCGCCCTGCCTAGTTTTCTCCAGGGGAAAGATAACAACAATATATCTGGAACAAGACAACCTGCAGAAGCTACCGGATCAGAAAAACAATACTCTATCTGTCTGCCTGTCGGAGCTTCGATCCTAGACCAGTTGCCGACCAACGCTTAGGGTCTAGTCTGCCCAGCAGTGATATTTAGTCTCTTTGTTGTATTTCCGCGCACCAGGATAAGGCTTGTACCCTCCCAATAGGGCTCCTCTGCCCGAAGTCATTGACACAATGTGGGGTATCGGGGTTGAAGATTATTCATCAAAATCATCTCATCTCATCATCATTTTATCTCATCTTGTTCCTCTTGAACCTTGTGATGTCGAGGTGAAGCATAAACAGCGGGAGGGTGCCCGTTTTTGGACTTCGTATATCGAGACGCCCATGAACTCCTCATGAATGCCCATTATTTCCTCTGTCCATCGTTTACATGGTCGGCCTCTTCTTCTGGACCCATTTCAATCTTAATATATTTTATGCGCCATAACAAAGTCCCCTGCTTTAGCTATAATTAAAGCAAAATTAAAGCACAAGAACTAAAACACACACACGACTCACGCAAACTCGGCAAATTCAATAAAAACGTACTTTATCACACACATATCGGAACAAATATGAACACCATCCAAGAAATCAAGTTGAGACAAATATCCACACAGCGTGAAATCTCCAACAGCAACTAACAATTTCTCCACACTCTTGTACAGCACAACATCGCACTTTAAGGGACAAGCAACAGCATCCCCGTGTGCAATCAGAGCCAAACGCTTGGTGTACCTATGCCATTGTGGTTATTGCAGCTGTCATGCCGAGTCCATGGTGAAATCGATCGCGGCAGGCCTGTGGCCAGTTGTCGCCTAGTTTCTATTGATAATAGGGAAAGCGGCTTTCCTGTTTCGATCAACCGACAGATGAATGAATGAATGAACGAACGAACGAACGAACGAACAAACGAACGAACGAACGAACGAACGAACGAACGAACGCACGCACACTCTTTCTCTCTCTCTCTCATACCCACACAACACACACATGCGCGCGCACACACACACACACACATCACTAATGGTTCTGCAAATGCTGCCGCCACCGCTACCACCATTACTGATACTACTAATACTATCACCATCACAACCACCACAATTGTTACAACAACAATTGCTGCTACTGCTAGGAGTGCTACTACCACAGCCATCACCACCATGACTACTATAACAACATAACGACAATAACTGCTGCTGCTACAATTACTACTGCTGCTGCTATTACTATTGCTGCTGCTGCTATTACTATTACTACTACTACTACTACTGCTGCTGCTACTACTATTACTACTGCTTCTACTGCTGCTGCTGTTGCTACTACTACTACTACTACTACTACTACTACTACTACTACTACTACTACTACTACTACTACTACTACTACTACTACTACTACTGCTGCTGCTGCTGCTGCTGCCATTACCACTACTATGCTGAAGCCACCACGGGCAAGAAAATACACGAGGCAGAAGAACTAATGGAGAGTCTTCCATCGTGACGTCACAACAGCGACGTCCTACAATGGACCTGCTGTACAATAATGACTGCACTGAAGAGAAGCACTGTCTAATTCCCGTTAGGAATTCCCCAACCACGGAGTTAGTATCGGTGCAGTATTTGTCGTTGCCGTCGGTGTCGTTATCAGTATCATACTGATGACAATCGTTTTTATCATCATCAAGTGGCTCGCAAGCTAGCATTGGTGATCACTTCTTGTGATATAGTAGTGTTTATTAATTTCTGCACTGACAGCTTTCTCAACCAAGATAAAAGAGTATCCAGAATATTCTCCCCATGTTCTCCTCTATACTTAGGCATTTGCGGCTTTGTGGTTTGTGCATAGTTTCACAATTCCCCGATATACCACGTCGAAGGTTCGAAATCAGCAGCAAGCAATTTAGGAGCAGATCGCTTTGCGTTGAATTCGATGGTAACAGCGTCGGCCGTTCAGAAAGCAATGATAAACAACTAGTAAACAACTAGTATATTTATGATTTACTAGGCAAACTGGCTAGGAAATAACAAAGAGCAAGTAAACGCTGGGGTTGACAGCAACGTCATGTAGAGGACATACAGATAACTTGTATCCCCGATCCTGTTATAAACAAATCCGACTAAGCATGACCCAGGTTTCATGTTCTCATGACACGCCCAATGAATGTCAACCTTTGACTTCTGTGGGCCCGTGATGCATTTCCTTTGCATCCCGGTCGTACTTAGACAATGTTATCCATTTGTTTATAATAATTCTTGATCTTTCGCGTGATTTCTTCCTGCTTCAGCCGTGCCGTGTGTTCGACATATGTCGATTGGTGATGAAAGTGTTGTTAGAAATGTTTGTGTTGATATTTTCAGTTTAGAAATCCATTCACGTGATATGGTTTCTGCCATTTTCTGTTCATTTACTTTTGTGTTATGTGGTGACGATACACGCTCCATTTAGATCCGGTGTGTGTGAGTATGTGTGTGTTGTGTGTGTATGTGTGTGTATGTTCTGTGCGTGTGTATATTGTTCCGTGTGTGTAGGTGTTTTTTTAAAAGTACAATTGCGGTGTCTCTTGGGAGTCAAGTATATTGCACGTTTGTTTTACAAAGGACAGTGGGCGGTGGATGGACAAGGTTTGGAACCCCGGCAGTGATTGTGGGTCTCTTATCTTTTAATCAGAAAGACATAGAGGCATGGGGACAACCAAGGAGGCAGGTAGACAAGCAGGGAGACAGGGAGACAGGGAGACTGCAGATACGGACTTAGCTAGCCTGACAGATAGCCAGAAAGGAAGGCAGACAGAACGAACGAACGAACGAACGAAAGAACGAACGAACGAAGGAACGAACGAACAAACTTTATTTTCAAAGGGTTAAGAATTGGGCACGCAGGCCCGGCTAACATTCTGCCCTTATATCGGTCTCTTTCATACATTAGTTCATCCATACATCACTTGAGGCCAACCGAGAACAACAACAACAACAATATAACATATGCATTATAAACAGACAAGTAGACAGACAGACGGACAGACAGTCAGGTAGACAGACAGACATATAAACGCAGACAGATACAAGGAAGGACGGATGGACAGATAGACAGGTAGATAGACAGGTAGATAGTTAGCAAGGTCGATAGATTGGTGTTAAACATACAGACTGACAGATAAAAGCAGGCAAGCAGGCAGGCAGGCAGGCAAGCAGGCAAGCAGGCAGGCAGAGACAGACAGACAGACAGACAGACAGACAGACAGACAGACAGACAGACAGACAGACAGACAGACAGACAGACAGACAGATAGATAGATAGATAGATAGATAGATAGATAGATAGATAGATAGATAGATAGATAGATAGATAGATAGATAGATAGATAGATAGATAGATAGATAGAGATAGATAGATACCATGGAGAAAACATAATGGAGAGACATACATTAACATGATACACGTGGCGACAGTAAAAGGTTAATAACATCCAAGATAATCTGTAATGGGACAAGCAGATGAATAGTCTCAATATCGCGACGATCCATGGGACACAATCAACCAAGGGAAGATCTATGGCACCCACAAAAGTGCCATGTTGCTAGGGAGAAAATAATGTGTCAATAAAGGAAATGAAGCAATTAAGTGCGATCGTTTTGTAGGAAATTGAGCATCGGGAGGTGAAAACTGATGGGGTATTCTGCCAGTGTTTCTTTTTATTTTTTTTGGTGGTAAATTCTAGAATGAAAATGAACGCAGGTCAGAGAGAGAGAGAGAGAGAGAGAGAGAGAGAGAGAGAGAGAGAGAGAGAGAGAGAGAGAGAGTGAGTGAGTGAGTGAGTGAGTGAGTGAGTGAGTGAGTGAGTGAGTGAGTGAGTGAGTGAGTCAGCGTCTGTTCGTGCGTGTCCGTGATTTGTAATGACTATTGAAAAAAAAAATCAGAGGACCGGATGTTTTTTTTTTTTTTGCGCTCGTTCGCTTTTGAACTCAAGCCTAGTCCACACACACTACTTCTAGTAGTGCTGGACAGAATTCTGCGCGTGGATTAGCTTTCCCAATTAACAGTGTCCCTCGCCATCAGGCGAACCCACTCCGACTTCAGAGGTACTTGTAATGTACGTCCCCAAGTCAAGGACAATAGGTTAACATTTTAGTCCCACTGACCGGTGTAGGGGTTGAACCTCTTACCTCGGCATCAGATTTAAGACTGTGCACAAAGTATGACTGACATGGTAGGACACAGAAGTACATCGTGCGTCCGTGCGGTGATAGGGCCATCACACTTTGTAGGCCGAAGCGGTGGTCAGTCTCTCCTCCTGTTGGTGGACGAGAAACGCTGGCGTCGGAACTCATCCGACATCGCTCATGATATTATCTGCGCGGCTTCCTAGCAACTACACTAACGCGCCCGACGGCTAAAATTACGGACACATGGAAAATGCGGTGAGTATTGTTGACGGACCCCAAGGCTCATAGAGAAGTCTTTAACTACACAGAGAAGTCTTTAACTACACAGAGAAGTCTTTAACTACATAGAGAAGTCTTTACCTACATAGAGAAGTCTTTAACTACATAGAGAAGTCTTTATCTATATAGAGAAGTCTTTAACTACATAGAGAAGTCTTTAACTATATAGAGAAGTCTTTAACTACATAGAGAAGTCTTTAACTATATAGAGAAGTCTTTAACTACATAGAGAAGTCTTTACCTACACAGAGAAGTCTTTAACTACATAGAGAAGTCTTTAACTACATAGAGAAGTCTTTAACTACATAGAGAAGTCTTTACCTACACAGAGAAGTCTTTAACTACATAGAGAAGTCTTTAACTACATAGAGAAGTCTTTAACTATATAGAGAAGTCTTTAACTACATAGAGAAGTCTTTACCTACACAGAGAAGTCTTTAACTACATAGAGAAGTCTTTAACTACATAGAGAAGTCTTTAACTACACAGAGAAGTCTTTATCTACATAGAGAAGTCTTTACCTACACATAGAAGTCTTTAACTACAGAGAGAAGTCTTTAACTACAGAGAGAAGTCTTTAACTACATAGAGAAGTCTTTAACTACACAGAGAAGTCTTTAAATATATAGAGAAGTCTTTAACTACATAGAGAAGTCTTTAACTACACAGACTTTAACTACATAGAGAAGTCTTTAACTACATAGAGAAGTCTTTAACTACATAGAGAAGTCTTTAACTACACAGAGAAGTCTTTACCTACATAGAAAATCTATAACTATATATAATAGTCTTTAACTACATAGAGAAGTCTTTAACTACATAGAGAAGTCTTTAACTACATAGAGAAGTATGTAACTACATAGAGAAGTCTTTAACTACATAGAGAAGTCTTTAACTACATAGAGAAGTCTTTAACTACATAGAGAAGTCTTTAACTACATAGAGAAGTCTTTAACTACATAGAAAATCTTTAACTATATATAATAGTCTTTAACTACATAGAGAAGTCTTTAGCTACACAGAGAAGTCTTTAACTACATAGAGAAGTCTTTAACTACATAGAGAAGTCTTTAACTACATAGAGAAGTCTTTAACTACATAGAGAAGCCTTTAACTACATAGAGAAGTCTTTAACTACACAGAGAAGTCTTTAACTACATAGAAAATCTTTAACTATATATAATAGTCTTTAACGACCTAGAAAAAAATAAACTATTAAACAAAACAAAAAACTGGTTAGAAAAGTCTTTAACTACATAGAGAAGTCTTTAACTACATAGAGAAGTATTTAACTACATAGAGAAGTCTTTAACTACATAGAGAAGTCTTTAACTACATAGAGAAGTCTTTAACTACACAGAGAAGTCTTTAACTACATAGAGAAGTCTTTAACTACACAGAGAAGTCTTTACCTACATAGAGAAGTCTTTAACTATATAGAGAAGTCTTTAACTACACAGAGAAGTCTTTAACTACATAGAAAATCTTTAACTATATATAATAGTCTTTAACGACCTAGAAAAAAATAAACTATTAAACAAAAAAAAAACTGGATAGAAAAGTCTTTAACTACCTAGGGAAAAAAAATATCTAGAAAAGTCTTTAACAACCTAGAAAAAATAAACTATTTAGAAAAGTGTTTAAATACCTAGAACAATATTTAACTACCTAAACAAAACTACATAGATAAGTCTTTAACTACCTAGAAAAGTCTTTTAACTACCTAGAAAAGTCTTTAACTACTTAGAATACCTAAAAACATCTTTCTAGAAAAGTCTTTAACTACCTAGAAAAGTCTTTAACTTCCTAAAAAAGTCTTCAACTACCTAGAAAAGAAAACAAAACTATATATACGGGTCTTTATATGCCTAGAAAAAAAAAAATACGTAGAAAATTCTTTAACTACCTAGACATAACTAGCTATAAAATTCTTTAACTACCAAGAAGAAAAAAAACTACCTAGAAATGACAATAACATAGAAACGTCTTTAACTACACAGAAAAGTCTTTAACCACATAGAAAAGACTACCTAGAAAAGTCTTTAAATATCTAGAAAAAAGAAGAAAAAAAACTACATAGAAAAGTATCTAGACAAGAAAGGAGAAATACTGAGCGAGATTGAAGTTCGATGGGTTAATGCGGACACACAAAAAGACATAAGACCGTGCTCCAAGGATAATGGAGGTGCAGATGAACGTGCAAAAGGAAGATTCTCCCCTTCTGCCGTCATCTTTCCAGAGAACATAAATAAACACACGTAGTATTGTTTGGCGCTCATAGAAGGAGAAGAAAGAAGTAGAGATTAGATGACGCAATAGACAACATAATATTTGAAAGCTATAGTTACCGACCGGGATTCGAACCTGTCACCTCCAAATGGCGACAGCGCCTCGCTGCAGGAACAAGTGTACTTCGACGCATAACCAACTAGACACTCAGAGAAGTACGTCATCCCTTGTTGAGCACCTTAAAGGTCAAAGATCGGTGTTCGACCCCGGCACGCATTCACTTGCTATAGACAGATTCCACCCCAGGTAACGCTCTATTTGACCGTTGGGCACCTTTCCTTTCCTAACAATTTTGTTAGACCGTAGCTTTGTGGCCTACCCATTGCGGTTTTCAACTGCCGCGGGATTTGAATGTGAACAACTTGCACTCTGGACCTCCTCTTTTACGCCCTTATATGAAAATGCTAGATATCCGTTCTCAACACCCCTGGAGAAATAGGAACTCCCAGGGGGACGTGTGATATTAGATATCAATGTCCTTGAAATAAATGTCCTAGTCTTATGTTGAGATCGAATCCGGTACCCTCTGAGAAAGAGGTGGGTATCCTGACTATTCAGCCAATGGAGTAGGACGGTGTGGTGGCTGCACAGAGTGGGACTACAATGGTATTACAGAAGCTACTCAGCCGATATTTCCCCAGGGGAAGATTAAGGAAGGAGGAGTGGGACTACAATGCTGTCACAGAAACCACTAATGCGGAGGTTAGGCAGTTTCCAGCGGGTAATTATGTGAGGAAAAAATTCCTGCGCTGGTTAGGAAACAGTGTGGAAACGAGATAACAGTGAAACTGGAAAGTCATTTTTCTGGAACCCACATGCCAAACGAAGAAGGGGAAGACATAAAAACTCACGGAGAAAAGAGTTATTGACAGAGATGAAAAACACGGGAGGGAATGAAGGGGCATGCAGAAGATAGAAAAAGATAGAACACTTTGCTATGAGTTAGTTAAGGCCATATGCTTCTATGATGGGCAAAGAGCTGTAGAAGCAGCAGAAGAAGGAAATATTCTGAAGAACTCAACAATAAACACTCGAAAATAATAATATAAATCATGAAATCGATATCGCAGCAGGCAGACATTCATGGAAGGCATTAGCAAAACTTGGCGTCCAAAATCGATGCTTATGATCTTGTCGGTGAACAAACTAAGTACACACATGTGAGCAGATTAAACAGAATATTGAAACTGCCGGCAATTTGAGAAGATATTCCTGAAATGATATGTTAGGCAGAAAGGAATACGAGAGAAAAGAATGCGAAATAGATTCGCAATGATGGGAACTCACAGAAGTAAAGGAAAGAAGTAGATGTGCAATTTGAAACCGTCCTAAAAATGTAGGCGAATGTAATATTCATAAACAGAAAACAGAGGAATATTCGCGTATCAAACGTATATAATATCCCTGCGACAAAATATATAATGTTCTTGCATCAAATTATATAATATTCGCGTGTCAAAGAATAAATTATTCCTGTGTCAAAGTATAAAATATTAGTAAGTTAAAGTATACAATATTCCCGGAAAGGGGTTACACGACTTTCTCCGTAATCCCGTATACTCTCGTAAGTAACATGATGTGCGCGGTTCTCTCCGCGTCGGTAACTTACGGGGTATGTGAGCCGGTCGCCCAGAAAGCAATGGCAAACTACTGAGCGTAATCTTGCCAAGAAATCAACAATCAGCTGAAACTTGCTGATGTTGACAGCGATGTCCTGTAAAGGATATGCGAAAAAAATATACTCAAGTCAAATTATATAATATTCGTGTGTGAATGTACAGCGAACCACGGAAGTTTCTACTTCAGGTACGCCCACCCTTGCGTGTGTTCTCAGCGACTCCGTGAATATGTTAAAGAAGATCGAGATGGGCTGAGCCGGAATGGCTTGAATGTCTCAGGAGGTCAAGACTTAAAAATAGATATTTTACTTTTGTGCTAGGACTTGCGGGTGTAAGAGAAAACGAACGGGCAGATAGCCTTGCGGGCCAGACTGCTGTGGGCAGCAGACGGACAATGGACCAGGCTGACATCCTGAATGCCCTAAGGGAGACACGATGAGTAAAAGGCTCAAGGGATGGAAGTGTTTCTGCAGCTCTGAATAGATCTGCAAGAATATAAAATTCAGCGTGGTGAAGCTAAAGAAGAAAGCAAAGCGGGAAGTCAAAGAAGAATGGGCAATGAGCACAGAACTGTTGTCGTCAATCGCTACACGCTCAGAAGGAAAAGGAGACAGTGGTATCTTCTTCTTCTGCGTTCATCCGGATTTTTTTCTCCGGATGTGACTGCGGTGTGCCTGTTTACAGCAGAGCTGCGTTCTTGCGCCGTTAGGCCGACACATCCGACTTCTGCGGGCATTTCTTGACCGGGTTAACCTTCCCGGGGAGACAGGGATATGAGCATATATGGAAAATATAGTTAGTTCCATGTGAAATGCGAATGATCTGTTCACTGCCTGCCTGTCTGACTGACTGACTGACTGACTGACGGACGGACGGACGGACGGACGGACGGACGGACTGACTGAGTGACTCAGATATGCTTAAAACTTCCAAGTTTTATATTGTCTAATGTGTCCTCCATCTCCATTCATTTCCTTTACTTATATAAAAATATCACTGAATATCTGTTCATGTATTTGTTATTCTAGAAAACATCACATTTCCCAGAGTTAACCATCTGTAAAGATTATATTTACAGCTTTCATCAGTTCTGTTGTATACTCTGCCCACGTGTCGTCTACGAATGCACATAAATACCTGAATGTATTTCTCTAAGTTTCTCTAAGCCCACCAACTCCATCAATTCCTCCATTGAACAACGGTCGCTAATTCTCTCCCCGCACGAATGACAAACTACGGACATGCTTTTTTTGCATAGCTTTCCTCAAAACAGCTAAACGCTATTTTCTGATCTGATTGAGCAAGTGAGAATGTTTGACAGACTCGGCAGCCGATCAATGCCGGCAGGCGTTCTGTAAACAAAAGACACGAGCATACATGTTCGGAATGGAAAGAAAAACAATACATTAAGAATGTCCCCAATCTATGAACGTGCGTGCTAAATTAGTACTCGCATTTATATGTCTGTCCCCTGTTTCTATTTATGCGCCGTGAATTAATTTCCCGTGCTAAACTTGGCGTTTCTAATAAATGTTCTGCTTTTATATTGTTATATTCTCAATAGGGTGCAAATTGCTTTGTCGTAAATGTTATTTTTTTTTTCGATTGTTTTTATATTGTTAATACTCAATACTGAAACAATTGCTTTGTCGTAAATGTTATTTCCCCGCCCGCCCCCCCCCCCCCCCCCCCACCGACTGCTTTTATATTGTTATATTCTTAATACTATTAAAATTGCTTGCTTTGTCGTAAATGTTATTTATTCTCCGACTGTCTTTTCCAGGTTATATTCTCAATATTGTGTACATTGCTTTCATGTAAATATTTTTCTGTCTGCTTTTATAATGTTATATTCTCTCTCTCTCTCTCTCTCTCTCTCTCTCTCTCTCTCTCTCTCTCTCTCTCTCTCTCTCTCTCTCTCTCTCTCTCTCAGACTCACACACTAGGTTGTTACACTACAAACTTTCAGTAAAGCCTGTTGGAAGGCTCAACAAGCTCTTACCCACTGCAACATGTAAGAACACAACTGGACTTCTTGCGTGTACATTCTTAGAAGAAGAAGAAGAAGAAGAAGAAGAAGAAGAAGAAGAAGAAGAAGAAGAAGAAGAAGAAGAAGAAGAAGAAGAAGAAGAAGAAGAAGAAGAAGAAGAAGAAGAAGAAGGACGATGAAGAACAGAAATAAGTTAAGAGAACATGCATTAAGACCATGCTATTCTAACAGCTTAATTATAATCGAAATTGACAGCCACTTAATCAACACTTTGTGATGCATCAATCCAGCGCCAATCAATATTGTTACAAATGCCACTATGCAATTTTGCTGACTTCCTTCTATATATCTACTGTATATCTAACAGTATTTTCGCATTTTCGGCATCATATTTTCTTATTTGGCACCAACATACCCGAAAACCTGCGCACGAAAGGTGCGAAATCGCATGTTAGCGTCTGATTATATTATTTCATTCACCACCCCACCCCATCCCTTATGATCGAAACGTCGGATTCGCTATCTTGTGGTATGGCTTACTTTGACTCTTTTGCTTAACGTTGTGGTATTATTATTATTATTATTATTATTATTATTATTATTATTATTATTATTATTATTATTATTATTAAAATAAATTATTATTGCCTTTTCCCGATTCATCTCCCCACTGTGATTTCTGTTAACCAGATCGGATCTGAGTTCCTTGTGAGGTATGATCACTGTTTTCTCTCTCCCTCCCTCGGAAGTCACATATTCTTATTAATTGATTTAACTGTATTCTGTCTATCCCGCCGCAGTCTTTATTTCTCTTATCTGCCAGGAAAAAACAAAGAGCATGGATGCTAGCTGTTTGTTATTTCTTGGCAAGTCAGTTAGTTAATTAGTGGCGACCTCAACTTCACAGCAACGGGTCGTCCCCATTATGCTCCGTTCCTGTGCCACGCCCCCATTATGCTCCGTTCCTGTGCCATTGAATATCACATAAAATGCTCCTCACTGCCCCATGTGAAAAGTGGAAAAGACGGGAGTCTCGACAAGCAACAGTCCGAACAGGTACACTGTGCATAATGCAGTCGCCAGAATGCCAACACAAAAGTCCTCCACGAAAATACAATTCGTCGTCGATGGAAGCGGTAGCCATTAGAAGACCAGCAGCCACACATTTCTGCATAAGGCAAAAGCCGGTCAATTCTGCGGCATAGCCAGCCGCCATTGCCCCGAAGTCTAAATATTTCTAGATGTTTGTTCCGTTTCTAGATGCTTTTCAGCCAGCTACGCCACCTTTTCCGAATACACCTTGGACAGATGTAAAAACATTTAACTGCACTGTACACAATGCCGACGCCAGAATGCGAACACAAAAGTACTCCACAAAAATACAATTCGTCGTCGATGGAAGCGGCAGTCACTAAAAGACCAGCAGCCACACATTTCTGCATAAGGCAAATGCCGGTCAAATTCTGCGACACAGATAGCCGCTATTCCTCCGAACATGAAGTTCACGCTCCAAACAATCTCGGGCATAGGTAACAGCATTTCACACGAAATTCATAACTCACAGTGTCGCGCCACGCACTCAACTCAGTAGCAGGGCGACGGAACCATACACTTCCAGTCCGACATGAGGAAAATGTGAATAAAAACGGTAGCCACAAGCATAAACAACCCAGAGGCCTTAGCCGTTTCAATGCCTATCCTCCATGTTCACGACCGGCAAGTCTACGTTCAGTAGTTTACCATTGCTTTCTGAACGACCGGTACGCATTTCGTTGTATGAAAACAAGTGCAAGGCGGCCTGCTTCCAAATAGCCTGCAGCTGCATTTCGACCGCTGTATGCCAGATTGCGAATTGCGTTCGTAACCTCTTTGCCCAAAGCCAGCATCATTAATAACCTGCAGTACATCCTGGGTGTGTCCATCTTCAATGTCTCAGTGATTGGTGCTTTAGTCCATCTTCAATGTCTCGATGATTTGGTGCTTTAGTCCATCTTCAATATCTCAGTGATTGATGCTTTATCCATCTTCAATGTCTCAGTGATTGGTGCTTGAATCCATCTTTAATGTCTCGGTGATTGGTGCTTTTAAAGCTGCACATTAGCTCTCTCTCTCTCTCTCTCTCTCTCTCTCTCTCTCTCTCTCTCTCTCTCTCTCTCTCTCTCTCTCTCTCTCTGTATTCCGCGCATCGTGAATGACTAGGACAATGGATCTACACTAGACACGAAAGGTTTAAGGTGTTCACTAACGCCAAAGACATCCACTTCTTACGTTAAGTAGCGGAATTACATCAATCTTTATACAAACATCCTCATGTTTTGGTGTTCATCAGTTGGCGAAAGTTAACCATATTATATAAAAATTACCACTGAAAAATTAATAAAGCTAGCATTTCAATGAAGTCACTTAACAGGAATCTTCTGAGAAACATCCTCTCCTACACTGGCTATCGTGATCATCTGTAAATTGAAGACGCAGCACAAAAGACGAATGCAATCAGGCACTCACAACTTGACTGCTTGCTTTACTCTACCTGTAAATGATGGTCCTAACAGTTTTCATCACTGCAGTCTAACTGAGAGTCAGGACAGACAAGACTGGTCCTAAAATAGTCTAGCGAAATTGGACGCATCCCCCGAAAGGAAAAGATATGAGTATTCGTTTTGGATGGACACAATGAAGCAAATGTCCTAATGAGGAGGCACGACATAAGGTCGTACAAAGTAAATGGCCCTGAATATGAGGATGAGCAATGGGGTGGTGGCGGTAAGTGGTAGAAAGGAAATGGATGGGAATAAGGAAAACATGAGGAATGGGGTAGATGCAGAAGCTTGTTGAAAGGAAATGTGTGGAAATATGGAGAAGATAGGAAGGGAAATGATAAAATGTTTACTAACCTGGTAGTAACAAAGTGACATTTTAATCGTAGTCTCTCTTTTGTCTTAGCTTATTATAGAAATAGTTCTATAAAAAAAAGTCTTAAAAGTCGAGAGGATCGACTTCATTGTCCCGGGTTTTATCCCATATGGCTCGGTCTCTTTCCGCATGGCGGCCTGCCGAAATTGTCGCACAAAGCACGAATTCCGTAGCTCCGGCGACGACCGGTCCTATATATGTGAGTGATGTGTAAGTACAGTAAAGTAACGGCCTACTGCAGTAGTTCCCAAGCTTTTCAAGCAGAGGGCCTTATCTACTACTTTCGGTAGTTAAGCCGGCCATAACGTTATAAAATTATAAAAGTCGTGCAATATTATTCTTACCTTTCTTAACTTTCGTCAAGTAGCCAACAGAAGAGCGATTTCGTACGACGGAACAACAGCACTCTTGCTCTGTTCCTTAGCCTTGGAGAAAAATGACTGCTGCCTTGTCAGAGAACTTTCTTTTTCGCTATGAAATCTTTTCTTAATTCGGAATTGATCGGATATTGAGCATTTATGTCTGAATGTGTGGCCGTGAAGTGTCGTTCAAGATATTTTTGTGTGGTTTGTTTGTTTGTAAGTGAAACATAAAATCCGCATATTTAAGCAAACTGGTTTACCACTATGGCTAGGCATAAACATAAATTTCATAAATTTCTCCGTCCAATCTTCGTTAAATTCACGACAAGCAACGTCTTAACATTTTCGCTTTTTACCATTGTTTGATTTTAGATTTTTCACACTCATGTTTATAGACTTTACCGGTAAATTCGTATTTCTTCTTCTTCTTCAGCGTTCCGAGCCATTGAGGTTCATTGCTGCAGATACAAGCCGTTTCCATTCGTCTCTCTGGATGACCTTCTCTTGCCAATCGTTGATTCCAAGTGCTTGTAGGTCTGTATATATATTATCTCTCCACCGTCTTCTTGGTCTACCTCGGGGTCTGCGGTAATTTATTTCCTGTGTGTAAGCGAGTTTTGTTTCCCTATTGTCTTCCATTCTTTCTATATGCCCCAGCCATTGTAGTCTATTAGCCTTCATGATACCAGTGATTAGCGGGGACTTAAACAGATCATAAATGTCTTTGTTACTTCTTCAACACAATACTACTGACTCTGCTAAACAGTTGTAACAGACGACAACATGGCGCCTTGCACACTCTGATTGGTCGACAAGGCTGGGATATGGGAACTTCATAACGTTTCGTTGCGAAACGCTGACGGGGCGCTCTGAGTGCATTTTTGAAATTATTAAAACATATTACATTACATAAGTCCTTCAAGAAACAAATAAGGATCGTAAACGGATTAGAGTCATTAGATGTAGACAGTCAAAATTTTTTGGGCATGTTATGAGAAGAAATGAATTGGAGAACTTGGTGACGACTGGCAAGATCGAAGGGAAGAGACCAAGGGGAAGACCGAGAAGTAAATACCTGGATGGCATGGCCACGTGGCATGGACGAGACAGGAACACAGAGCTGATCCACGACTCTGGTGATCGAGTGAGATAGCAGAACATGACCGCCCACGCTTATCGGCATGGCACATGATGTATAGATGGATTACATTTCAAAACGAGGCCTCGCGTGCCACTTTCTGACTGCTGGCAGGCCACAGGTGGCCGCGGGCCATGGTTTGCGAACCTCTGGCCTACTGCTTGCACCTTGGTTATGTATTGGTTACGTTGTGACAACCCTATATTTACATAGACCAATCAGTACTCGATGGGTGGGTGATATGGTCAGCTGGATGGGTGGGTGATATGGTCAACTCGATGTCCAACTGCCGTGAATTATATCCGCGGTAACGTGCCTTATCTATTTGTGGGTAGGGTTTTCTTTCCCAAAATCTTTGCCAAGACAGTGGCATTATAGATTCTTTTTACGATTTCCAACTGCCATGAGATATTAAAGGTGCGCACCTTCCACACAGCACCATGTATGGTGCGACATTATCCGAGACGGCTAGCTATTCGATCTCATTACGTCGTGTCCACGCCGCTCTAGCAATAATGAAAGTAGTCAGACTTTATCCCGTAGGGAGAAACCGTTTTAAGGGACACAACTGCACAGCAAGCGACGCCTCCTTGTATTAACATAGTTATGTACCTTAACACATTCGAATAGCGCACTTTCTTTGGTTAACCATGAAGTCAGTTGCGCGCCCTTTGCAGAACGTCGCAATAAACCCCAGCATTGAATGTTTGTTTGTGGTGATCTAGGCAATTTGCACGTTCAGAAGTTACCTGATGAACGCGTATGCCATTGCGAAAATCAACCGCAAAGCGATCCGTTTCAAAATCGGTTGAGGCTGACTCTGAGCACTGCATGCCGGGAATGTAAAAGTGCGTTCACTACCGCTTTACCACAGACGTCAACTAATGATAGTACATGGATGCCAGGGATGGGCGCCATTCTGTAATTTTCAGTAGACTGCAAGAAAAGCAGGTCCCGTGGGGAAAGTTGCCAAAGAAGAATAGTCATAGTAGTAGAAGTGGTAATAGTGATGGTAGTAGTAGTAGTAGTAGTAGTAGTAGTAGTAGTAGTAGTAGTAGTAGTAGTAGTAGTAGTAGTAGTAGTAGTAGTAGTAGTAGTAGTAGTAGTAGTAGCAGTAGTAGTAGCAACAGTGGTAAAGCAGCAATATTAGTACTGGTGGTGGTGGTGTTGGTAGTGTTGGTGGTGATGGTAGTGTTGGTGATGGTAGTGTTGGTGATAGTAGTAATAGTAGTAGTATAGTAGTGTAGTAGTAGTAGTAGTAGTAGTAGTAGTAGTAGTAGTAGTAGTAGTAGTAGTAGTAGTAGTAGTAGTAGTAGTAGTAGTAGTAGTAATTGTAGTAACAGCAGTAGTAGAAGTAGCAGCAGCATTACTAGTAGTAGAAGTACTAGTAGTAGAAGTACTAGTAGTTGAAGAACTAGTAGTAGAAGTACTAGTAGTAGAAGTACTAGTAGTAGTGGTGGTGGTAGTAATAGTATGTAACAGTAATAGTAAATGAAGTGGGTGCCGAAGTAATTGTATTCTCTATAATCACGTCAATAGTATATATTGTTGCAGCAACATTTTCTGAGCGCTACTACCACTGCGAAAAACATAAGTACAATAATAGTAGTAGAAGTAGCAATAATACTGGTAGTGGTGGTGGTGGTGGTATTGTCTATAATCTCGTGGTGGTGGTGGTGGTGGTATTATTATTATTAGTAGCAGTTGTAGTCGTAGTACTCGTCGTCGTCGTCGTCGTGTTAGTAGTAGTTGTAGCAGCAACAGCAGTAGCAGCAAGGGTAGTAGTAGTAGTAGTAGTAGTAGTAGTAGTAGTAGTAGTAGTAGTAGTAGTAGTAGTAGTAGTAGTAGTAGTAGTAGTAGTAGTAGTAGTAGTAGTAGTAGCAGCAGCAGCAGTACATAGCAGTAGAAGTACGTACATAGCAGTAGAAGTAAATAGCAGTAGTAGTACACAACAGTAGTAGTACATAACAGTAGTAGTACATAACAGTAGTAGTACATAGCATTAGTACATAACAGTAGTAGTACATAGCAGTAGTAGTACATAACAGTAGTAGTACATAACAGTAGTAGTACATAGCAGTAGTAGTACATAGCAGTAGAAGTAAATAACAGTAGTAGTACATAACAGTAGTATTACATAGCAGTAGAAGTACATAGCAGTAGTAGTACATAGCAGTAGTAGTACATAGCAGTAGTACATAACAGTAGTAGTACATAGCAGTAGTACATAACAGTAGTAGTACATAGCAGTAGTACATAACAGTAGTAGTACATAGCAGTAGTACATAACAGTAGTAGTACATAACAGTAGTAGTACATAGCAGTAGAAGTAAATAACAGTAGTAGTACATAACAGTAGTATTACATAGCAGTAGAAGTACATAGCAGTAGTAGTACATAGCAGTAGTAGTACATAGCAGTAGTACATAACAGTAGTAGTACATAGCAGTAGTACATAACAGTAGTAGTACATAACAGTAGTAGTACATAGCAGTAGAAGTACATAACAGTAGAAGTACATAGCAGTAGTAGTACATAGCAGTAGTACATAACAGTAGTAGTACATAGCAGTAGTACATAACAGTAGTAGTACATAGCAGTAGTAGTACATAACAGTAGTAGTACATAGCAGTAGTACATAACAGTAGTAGTACATAGCAGTAGTAGTACATAGCAGTAGTACATAACAGTAGTACATAACAGTAGTAGTACATAACAGTAGTAGTACATAGCAGTAGTAGTACATAGCAGTAGTACATAACAGTAGTAGTACATAGCAGTAGTACATAACAGTAGTAGTACATAACAGTAGTAGTACATAACAGTAGTAGTACATAACAGTAGTAGTACATAGCAGTAGTAGTACATAGCAGTAGTAGTAAATAGCAGTAGTACATAACAGTAGAAGTACATAACAGTAGAAGTACATAGCAGTAGTAGTACATAACAGTAGTAGTACATAGCAGTAGTAGTAGATAACAGTAGTAGTACATAGCAGTAGTAGTACATAGCAGTAGTACATAACAGTAGAAGTACATAGCAGTAGTAGTACATAACAGTAGTAGTACATAGCAGTAGTACATAGCAGTAGTAGTACATAACAGTAGAAGTACATAACAGTAGTAGTACATAACAGTAGTAGTACATAGCAGTAGTAGTACATAGCAGTAGTAGTACATAGCAGTAGTACATAACAGTAGTAGTACATAGCAGTAGTAGTACATAGCAGTAGTAGTACATAGCAGTAGTAGTACATAGCAGTAGTAGTACATAGCAGTAGTACATAACAGTAGTAGTACATAGCAGTAGTAGTACATAGCAGTAGTAGTACATAGCAGTAGTAGTACATAGCAGTAGTAGTACATAGCAGTAGTAGTACATAACAGTAGTAGTACATAGCAGTAGTAGTACATAACAGTAGTAGTACATAGCAGTAGTAGTACATAACAGTAGTAGTAGATAACAGTAGTAGTACATAGCAGTAGTAGTACATAGCAGTAGTAGTACATAACAGTAGTAGTACATAGCAGTAGTAGTACATAACAGTAGTAGTACATAGCAGTAGTAGTACATAACAGTAGTAGTACATAGCAGTAGTAGTACATAGCAGTAGTAGTACATAGCAGTAGTAGTACATAACAGTAGTAGTACATAGCAGTAGTAGTACATAACAGTAGTAGTACATAGCAGTAGTAGTACATAGCAGTAGTAGTACATAGCAGTAGTAGTACATAGCAGTAGTAGTACATAACAGTAGTAGTACATAACAGTAGTACATAACAGTAGTAGTACATAGCAGTAGTAGTACATAGCAGTAGTAGTACATAGCAGTAGTAGTACATAACAGTAGTAGTACATAACAGTAGTAGTACATAGCAGTAGTAGTACATAACAGTAGTACATAACAGTAGTAGTACATAACAGTAGTAGTACATAACAGTAGTAGTACATAGCAGTAGTAGTACATAACAGTAGTAGTACATAGCAGTAGTAGTACATAACAGTAGTAGTACATAGCAGTAGTAGTACATAGCAGTAGTACATAACAGTAGTAGTACATAGCAGTAGTAGTACATAGCAGTAGTACATAACAGTAGTAGTACATAGCAGTAGTAGTACATAGCAGTAGTACATAACAGTAGTAGTACATAGCAGTAGTACATAACAGTAGAAGTACATAGCAGTAGTACATAACAGTAGTAGTACATAGCAGTAGTAGTACATAGCAGTAGTAGTACATAGCAGTAGTAGTACATAGCAGTAGTAGTACATAGCAGTAGTAGTACATAGCAGTAGTACATAACAGTAGTAGTACATAGCAGTAGTACATAACAGTAGTAGTACATAGCAGTAGTAGTACATAACAGTAGTAGTACATAGCAGTAGTAGTACATAGCAGTAGTACATAACAGTAGTAGTACATAGCAGTAGTAGTACATAGCAGTAGTACATAACAGTAGTAGTACATAGCAGTAGTAGTACATAGCAGTAGTACATAACAGTAGTAGTACATAGCAGTAGTACATAACAGTAGAAGTACATAGCAGTAGTACATAACAGTAGTAGTACATAGCAGTAGTAGTACATAGCAGTAGTAGTACATAGCAGTAGTAGTACATAGCAGTAGTACATAACAGTAGTAGTACATAGCAGTAGTACATAACAGTAGTAGTACATAGCAGTAGTAGTACATAGCAGTAGTACATAACAGTAGTAGTACATAGCAGTAGTAGTACATAGCAGTAGTAGTACATAACAGTAGT
Organism: Cepaea hortensis; assembly: GCA_963921405.1. Classification (NCBI taxonomy): domain Eukaryota; kingdom Metazoa; phylum Mollusca; class Gastropoda; order Stylommatophora; family Helicidae; genus Cepaea; species Cepaea hortensis. The sequence goes on from OY992882.1 coordinate 106,131,636, forward strand.
AGTACATAACAGTAGTAGTACATAGCAGTAGTAGTACATAGCAGTAGTACATAACAGTAGTAGTACATAGCAGTAGTACATAACAGTAGAAGTACATAGCAGTAGTAGTACATAGCAGTAGTAGTACATAGCAGTAGTACATAGCAGTAGTAGTACATAACAGTAGTAGTACATAGCAGTAGTAGTACATAGCAGTAGTACATAACAGTAGTAGTACATAGCAGTAGTACATAACAGTAGTAGTACATAGCAGTAGTACATAACAGTAGTAGTACATAGCAGTAGTAGTACATAGCAGTAGTAGTACATAGCAGTAGTACATAGCAGTAGTAGTACATAACAGTAGTAGTACATAGCAGTAGTAGTACATAGCAGTAGTACATAACAGTAGTAGTACATAACAGTAGTAGTACATAACAGTAGTAGTACATAGCAGTAGTACATAACAGTAGAAGTACATAACAGTAGAAGTACATAGCAGTAGTAGTACATAACAGTAGTAGTACATAGCAGTAGTAGTACATAACAGTAGTAGTACATAGCAGTAGTAGTACATAGCAGTAGTACATAACAGTAGAAGTACATAGCAGTAGTACATAACAGTAGAAGTACATAGCAGTAGTAGTACATAACAGTAGTACATAACAGTAGTAGTACATAACAGTAGTAGTACATAACAGTAGTAGTACATAGCAGTAGTAGTACATAGCAGTAGTACATAACAGTAGTAGTACATAGCAGTAGTAGTACATAGCAGTGGTACATAGCAGTAGTAGTACATAACAGTAGTAGTACATAGCAGTAGAAGTACATAGCAGTAGTACATAACAGTAGTAGTACATAGCAGTAGTACATAACAGTAGTAGTACATAGCAGTAGTAGTACATAGCAGTAGTAGTACATAGCAGTAGTACATAACAGTAGTAGTACATAACAGTAGTAGTACATAGCAGTAGTAGTACATAGCAGTAGTAGTACATAACAGTAGTAGTACATAGCAGTAGTACATAGCAGTAGTAGTACATAACAGTAGTAGTACATAGCAGTAGTAGTACAAAGCAGTAGTAGTACATAACAGTAGTAGTACATAGCAGTAGTACATAGCAGTAGTAGTACATAGCAGTAGTAGTACATAGCAGTAGTAGTACATAACAGTAGTAGTACATAACAGTAGTAGTACATAACAGTAGTAGTACATAACAGTAGTAGTACATAACAGTAGTAGTACATAACAGTAGTAGTACATAACAGTAGTAGTACATAACAGTAGTAGTACATAACAGTAGTAGTACATAACAGTAGTAGTACATAACAGTAGTAGTACATAACAGTAGTAGTAGTACATAACAGTAGCAGTACATAACAGTAGTAGTACATAACAGTAGTAGTACATAGCAGTAGTACATAACAGTAGTAGTACATAACAGTAGTAGTACATAGCATTAGTAGTACATAACAGTAGTAGTACATAGCAGTAGTAGTACATAGCAGTAGTAGTACATAACAGTAGTAGTACATAGTAGTACATAACAGTAGTAGTACATAACAGTAGTAGTACATAGCAGTAGTACATAACAGTAGTAGTACATAACAGTAGTAGTACATAGCAGTAGTAGTACATAACAGTAGTAGTACATAACAGTAGTAGTACATAGCAGTAGTAGTACATAGCAGTAGTAGTACATAGCAGTAGTAGTACATAACAGTAGTAGTACATAACAGTAGTAGTACATAGTAGTACATAGTAGTACATAACAGTAGTAGTACATAACAGTAGTAGTACATAGCAGTAGTACATAGCAGTAGTACATAACAGTAGTAGTACATAACAGTAGTACATAACAGTAGTAGTACATAGCAGTAGAAGTACATAACAGTAGTAGTACATAGCAGTAGTACATAACAGTAGTAGTACATAGCAGTAGTAGTACATAGCAGTAGTACATAACAGTAGTAGTACATAGCAGTAGTACATAACAGTAGTAGTACATAGCAGTAGTAGTACATAGCAGTAGTACATAACAGTAGTAGTACATAGTAGTACATAGCAGTAGTAGTACATAGCAGTAGTAGTACATAGCAGTAGTACATAACAGTAGTAGTACATAACAGTAGTAGTACATAGCAGTAGTAGTACATAGCAGTAGTACATAACAGTAGTAGTACATAGCAGTAGTACATAACAGTAGTAGTACATAGTAGTACATAGCAGTAGTAGTACATAGCAGTAGTACATAACAGTAGTACATAACAGTAGTAGTACATAACAGTAGTAGTACATAGCAGTAGTACATAACAGTAGTAGTACATAGCAGTAGTACATAACAGTAGTAGTACATAACAGTAGTAGTACATAACAGTAGTAGTACATAGCAGTAGTACATAACAGTAGTAGTACATAGTAGTACATAGCAGTAGTAGTACATAGTAGTACATAGCAGTAGTACATAACAGTAGTAGTACATAACAGTAGTAGTACATAACAGTAGTAGTACATAGCAGTAGTAGTACATAGCAGTAGTACATAACAGTAGTAGTACATAGTAGTAGTACATAACAGTAGTAGTACATAGTAGTACATAGCAGTAGTACATAACAGTAGTAGTACATAACAGTAGTAGTACATAACAGTAGTAGTACATAGCAGTAGTAGTACATAGCAGTAGTACATAACAGTAGTAGTACATAGCAGTAGTACATAACAGTAGTAGTACATAGTAGTACATAGCAGTAGTAGTACATAGCAGTAGTACATAGCAGTAGTACATAACAGTAGTAGTACATAACAGTAGTAGTACATAGCAGTAGTACATAACAGTAGTAGTACATAGCAGTAGTACATAACAGTAGTAGTACATAACAGTAGTAGTACATAGCAGTAGTAGTACATAGCAGTAGTACATAATAGCAGTAGTACATAACAGTAGTAGTACATAACAGTAGTAGTACATAGCAGTAGTACATAACAGTAGTAGTACATAGCAGTAGTACATAACAGTAGTAGTACATAACAGTAGTAGTACATAGCAGTAGTAGTACATAGCAGTAGTACATAACAGTAGTAGTACATAACAGTAGTAGTACATAGCAGTAGTACATAACAGTAGTAGTACATAACAGTAGTAGTACATAGCAGTAGTACATAACAGTAGTAGTACATAGCAGTAGTACATAACAGTAGTAGTACATAGCAGTAGTACATAACAGTAGTAGTACATAGCAGTAGTACATAACAGTAGTACATAACAGTAGTAGTACATAGCAGTAGTACATAACAGTAGTAGTACATAACAGTAGTAGTACATAGCAGTAGTACATAACAGTAGTAGTACATAACAGTAGTAGTACATAACAGTAGTAGTACATAGCAGTAGTACATAGCAGTAGTAGTACATAACAGTAGTAGTACATAGCAGTAGTACATAACAGTAGTAGTACATAACAGTAGTAGTACATAGCAGTAGTACATAACAGTAGTAGTACATAGCAGTAGTACATAACAGTAGTAGTACATAACAGTAGTAGTACATAGCAGTAGTAGTACATAACAGTAGTAGTACATAGCAGTAGTAGTACATAACAGTAGTAGTACATAACAGTAGTAGTACATAGCAGTAGTACATAACAGTAGTAGTACATAACAGTAGTAGTACATAGCAGTAGTAGTACATAACAGTAGTAGTACATAACAGTAGTAGTACATAGCAGTAGTACATAACAGTAGTAGTACATAACAGTAGTAGTATACAACGGTAGTAGTACATAACAGTAGTAGTACATAGCAGTAGTAGTACATAGCAGTAGTACATAACAGTAGTAGTACATAACAGTAGTAGTACATAGCAGTAGTACATAACAGTAGTAGTACAAAGCAGTAGAAGTACGTAGTAGTAGTAGTAGTAGTAGTAGTAGTAGTAGTAGTAGTAGTAGTAGTAGTAACAGATACAGCAGCAGTAGCAGTCAGTGGCTACAGAAATAATGATATTGCTTGCTTGCTTGCATTCGCTGGCTGTGAACTCCAGCGTGAAGTCCTGTATGTCGGATGAAGACATCCCTGTAGGTCCAACATCAGTGTAATGTCATACAGGACCTGAGGTTTGCGTGAGTATCCGTTTTCCCATGTCTGGCTTATTGGTGTGCAGACTGGCGTTTCCTCGCCGTGCAGGCACACTCTCCGACTTCGGAGGAATCCACGATCCTACTGACTTTAGCAAGGACCCCAAAGGGACCTGTTGCCCAGGAGGCTCGGCGAAGACGCGTCAATAGGTCTTGGCCAGAATAAGACCCAGCCCTGGTGCCTTGGAAACCCCTCTGCGTCCCAATAATGATATTGTCTACAATCTAGTGTATAGTAGCTGTTGTTGCAGCAACATTCACTACAGCAGTAACCACACGAGGACGGCGAGAACAGCAACAACTTGTGATAAGACACAGCAAGAATCTTGTGATAAGACACAACAGCAGCCTTGTGATAACAAGACACAGCAGCAGCCTTGTGATAACAAGACACAGCAACAACCTTGTGATAACACGACACAGCAACAACCTTGTGGCAACAAGACACAGTTAACAACATTGTGGTAACAAGACACAGTTACAGTTACATTACAACACATTCACAAAAATACTCACGTGATGCAAACGTATGTTTCTTCCTGCCAGATCTTCTCAAAGACGACGTCCTCGTAAACCCAAAAGGAACTGATAATTCCGCACTAGGTGACGATGCCATTGTGGTCCCTCTCTTGGCAAATGATAGTTAATTCCGTGTACTTAGGTTTCCAAAACTACAACAGCGGTGGAATTAACAAAGTCACACACGTAACCGAGTCACCCGGAAAATACAGGGTCACGCCGCGTTCAGATTAAAACAACAGGAATACTTCACCGTATAATCCATAGGAAATTCACGAGTTCTGCTAACACGAGCATAATGCTATACAGCGGGCGGTCAAGTGAATACACCTCAATGATTCTGGGTGTAATAAAGAAGGGTCAATGATCTAGAACGGTGTAGTAGAGAAAACATCTCCCGAAATTTAGCGTTGGGATCTTTCACAATTTACTCAGTTACACTAATTTTGCAGTATGAGGTATTCAGGTCAAGAGTTGAGTTAAAAGCCGACATCAGAGCCTCGGGGCATTCGGAAACGTGCTCTGTTCCTATCTTCAACAACCAGCGAAGAGTCCAAATTTTAATGGTTACCAGATGCGGTCAAGGACTCTTTATGCACCTTAAGACGCGGTTGAGTTGAGTTGGGCTAAGAACCGAAATAACTTCACTCTATAGTATGTCCCGCAAAGAATGCCTTCATTCACGATCAATTAACTGTCTGTTGCATCGTTATGAAATTTTTCCTGCCGTCTTATATTTACCCCCACCCAAGGAATATGTCTTTGATAGGTCCAAAAACAACTTAAATCATCGAAAGCGACGACATTTCTTTGATATTTTGCTGAATAACTAGTGATTTCTCGCTAACAAATTTATGTTTACAGTAATGAAAGCCCCGCCAATTCAGATGACACACAAGGCGTATCCGGATTCGTATGGGAGTGGGTGCAATGAAAGAAGTAGCTTAAAATCGACAGGGTCGGCTGCATTGCACCGGGTTTTTATCCCATATGGCTCAGTTTCTTTCCGCAGCTCGGAAAGCGTCGCACAAAGCGCAAACTCCGTACCTCCAGCGACGACCCTCGGGGGTCTCCGAAAAAATGCACTCGTGAAATGAAGGACGTGGCCCGGAATCGAACATACAACCTTCGGAGCCCGGGTCAGACGGCTTGACCACTTCACCAAGGAGAATCCTGAGAGGGGTGCAATGTGTAATATTAGTAAACACAGAGAATTTACAGAGGCATGGGGTAAATAATTTGTAAATTGACAGGAAAGTAGAAGGAATATATTTCTTACCTTATTTTTCATTTCCTTCTTGTTTCTTCAGCTACTGGTTAATAATGTGTACACAAGTATTCGTGTTAGTTTTTTTTATATTGAGTTCGTGAAAGCTTCCAAATAACTGTGCGTTAATGTGCGTATGGAGTGACCAGAAATGATACCGCAATTTAGTCATCATGTTTCCATTTGTAAGGATCTGTTCAGCTGTCTGTGTAGTTTGTTGACAAATACACATGGGTGACAGACCCGCTTTGAGTCTTCGTGAAAGATTGTCTACTCTGCTGTTTACCGTTCAGAGACGGAACATGATTATCTGTTTTGCACTATGAAAATAGTTGTCAGTGTCTCTGTAGTGGGCTTTCTTCTTAACGACCAAGATGTTGGTCCTCTTTTCATTGAAGTTTATAGATTGATTCGTATGCACATGTGTTGTCCCCTAATTTGGTGTTTGCTCTCACGATTCTTGTTATGCCACAATATGTCAGTTTCCACTGCAATATTACTCTTCTGATGGTATTCGATGCGTTTAGTGTGCGTGTGTGGTTTTTTTTTTCTTCAATACAATTGTTTGTCACCGCTGAGGGCTTGCAGAATTGAAAATTCATCATCATGGAATACAAACTGTTGCCATTGACATTATGCTGATGCTGTAATGGTTAGGGTCTGCAATTCGTCTGAATAGTTGGAGCAAAATATCCCAGTAAGTGTGTACGTAGATTAAGGTCTGCGATCTGCTCAGACCTTAATCTGTGTCGGACGATTCCAGTAGGTTGATGATTGCTCTCGGTTACATAAAATTCAATCCATATTTTCTCCAATAGTCCTCTTCCTCTTTCAACACATGGTCCTCACATTTTTTCCAGTAACTTTTATCAATATTTAATAGCGCGGACTGGTTGATAGAGACAGACAGCCAGACAGACAGATAGAAAGGTAGGTAGGTAGGTGGGTGGGTGGATGGATGGATGGGTGGGTGGATGGATGGGTGGGTGGATGGATGGATGGGTGGGTGGATGGATGGATAGATAGATAGATTAGATAGACAGACAGACAGACAGGCAGACAGACAGACAGACAGACAGACAGATCAATCCCCGCCAGGAGCTGGGCGAAGCCGGGCCGAGTCAGCTAGTTTATTTATATAATCACGTTTCATGAAAGAAACCCCATTGGAGACACCTCTGAACAATACCATTTGACTCTGCGCTGTTTGTGCCAAAATGAAAATCGCGAGACAATTTCAAAAATAGCGCGGATGTCTTGCTGAAGCTGTAATACTCTTAAAATGGTGGTATTAATCCCGGAGCCGTAAATTATATACCGCATATAAACAAACATTGAAATCTGCTGTACAATATCCAGAACAAAAATGTTCTTGTTGGGTGGACATAATGATAAGGTTATATGCTAAATCTCATCATTTTCCCTCAGTTGGTTACTGAGATATTGAATTTTATATTGGGGCAAAAAAAAAATATATATATATAAACACACTATAGCAGCCAGTTCTATTAAGAAAATCCCACCTAAAGAGGGAATTGAATACACAGCCAGCAGGCCGGCAAAAAACCGCGCAAGTCTCCGTGTCATCGCGGCTCGCGGGTATAAGGTGCTGGCCTGATATTGTTTGACCAGTCAGCACTCGGAACATGATGCGATGGCCAGTATGACGCCCTTGCCAAACGGGAAATTTCTTGGTATCCATTTTGGGCCTGATGAATGAATCAATCCCCGCATCGAGAGGATTCGAAAACATCACCGGACTGGAAGGCGGGTGTGCTAGCTACTTTGCCACGTCGGCTAACATATACAGGGTGTTTGTAAAGTCTCACTACACTTTGTATGTAGAGCAATTTTGAAAAAAAAAAAAATGAGGTACACGATGCCATCAAACAAATGTGCTAACAAATTTATTAAATTAGTTACAAAAGTCACTGCTCTGGTCTAACACTGGCAGTTTTGGGGAAGCTGGAAACTACCAATGAAGTATTCATTATAACAGGTTTTGGAAACGTCCACCACGGGCTTCAAGACATGTCTCTTCATACTGTCAAACTCCTTCTGCAACGTGTCTGCTGTTATTTCTTCCCTTGATAACACCATTCTGCCTGGAGTGCAAAGAAATACTCTAGCAGACTACAGCCATTCGCTGCATATTGCTTCACGATGGACTGCGGAGCACACATTTTGATGACATCACGTACTTCATTTTTCAAATTTATTCTTCATACAAAGTGTAGTGAGACTTTACGAACACCCGGTATATATATATATATACTTAAGCGCGGGTGGACATAAGGTGCTAGACCTGTATTTATATATACCACTCTACAATAAGTGGGTGACGTGGTCAGTCTCACGTCGGCACCTTGACTTCCCTGGACATTTCATGGTATCCATTTTAAGCTGCCGGTCTCCCTGGCCTAGGGGTTAGTGACTTTCTCCGTAATCCCGTATACTCTCGTGAGTAACATGACGTGCGTGAGAATCGGTGGCGGTTCTCTCCGCGTCGGTAGCTTAGGGGTATGTGAGCCGGTCGCTCAGAAAGCAATGGCAAACTTCTGAGCGTAATCTTGCCTAGTACATCAACAGCAGCTGGAAAAATGCTGATGTTGACTGCAACGTCCTGTAAGGGATATGCAAAAAAAAAATTAGGCAAGGCTAACCTAGGGGCTAAACTACGCTACGGTGCCTCCTACATATACCGTGCTGCGTATGGCAATGCCTTGCCAGATTTCTTGACCAAACATACATGATGTCAGACACCATACGATGTGTGATGCACACTGGCAATAGCTAAAGACACCTGATGCGTTCCTTGGGACAGAACGAATTAAAACGCATACAAATCCGCAATATCTAATTACACTTGGCCCAGGCTGTCACAATGCTAAATTTAAATGACAATTTGAACGTTGCATATATTTTGCAATATCTAAATACCGTACGCACTTGGCCTGTCACAACCCTAAATTTAAATGACAATTTGAATGGTGCATATACTTTGCAGGACGTTGCTATCAACCCCTTGTTGATTTCCTAGGCAATTTTCAGTAGTTTGCCAATGTTTTCTGAACGAGAAGTCAACGGTTGAACCCAACTCAATGTGTAGGCGTTGAACTGTCAATCATTAGAGCACCGGAAGTCTAAGAAAGAGCGCTCTTATTCCTTCAGCCAGGCCGACGGTCTGTCACAATGGAGCGACTGCTTATACCGCCACCTTTCTCAGAGGTTTCTCTCGTCGTCTCCTGGCCCTCACGCTGCCTTCGTACTATATAACATACTTACTCTATAACTTATTCACTGAAATGTCTGTCCTATTCAAAACACTGAAAGGAATCATTCACAAAATCATGCAATTATCAATAGAATAGCTGGGTACGTCGTTCATACCTAAAGTGTACACAGTGTATGTAACACACTTGCAGGCTATCCGAGTTGTCAGTCGCAACACATTACAATAGAGAGTGAACACACGTCAAGACTCAAGACTTCGTACGTTGTCTGTCACAACACAACACTATACGTGTGACACGTTCAAAGTTCCGCCAATATTATTTCAAACTTTGACCCGGAATGTAAAAAAAAAAAAAACCGCCCACTACTCTGCAGATTCTCAATGACCTGTTAACCCGGCCGTGCCCCGATGTGACCGACCTGTTGACATGCCAGGCCGTTTTTTACGAGTGTGTCTCCGTGTTTACGAGTGTGTCTCCAGGGTTCTTAAATGGGTTAAGTTAGGTTTACTTTCCGCACACAAAAACCCACCTGTTGATTCCCAGATTTGGAAAAAGTGGTGCAGACGGTCCTAAAACAAGGCCTTTAAGGTATTCAATATGTATTTATGCATGGGTATGGACCACAGGTTCTCAATCAGTGGCCCGCGGGCTATATGCGGCCATCTACAGTGTTTGATTTCGGCCCCACAAGGACAGTTAATAACACACGTATACTCTTATTGTTCGAGTCGCGCCAGTGACTTATAAGAGTATGGAGTCGGTCGCTCAGAAAGCAATGGCAAACTACTGAGCTTAATCTTGCCAAGAAATCAACAATCAGCTGAAAGATGCTGATGTTGACAGCGATGTCCTGTAAAGGATATGCAAAACATTTTTTATACTCTTATACAAAATGCAGTCGACTAACAGTTATATAATATTCACAACACATGGACACATTTATGCCCCCCCCCCCCCACTGAAGTGTGATATTTCGTGTACTTCACAACATTTAAAACACATCTCTTGCCCAACTAACTTGTTGGAGAATGACTAAAGTGACGTGCTGTCGGGTTACTTATTGTGCAATTTCTCACAACCATTGCAGGATGAAGCGACGAACATCAGTAACAAAAGTGAAATTGCCAATATTCATTATATATGCCAATGAGATCTATACACGTGAATTAGAGAAATTGTCTGATTGTATTGCTAAAGGAAATATCTGTCAATTACTTTTAGTAAGAGAGCTATTTGAGCTAATCCTGATGTATGGAAGTGAATCATGGAAAATTAGTAGACAAGTGAGACATTATATCGAGGCTGCGGAGATATGGTTTTATGGAACGAACGAACTAAAGTCTTTATTTTCAAAGTTTTAAGAATTGGGCACTGTCACATCCAAATCTTGGAGGTCCATCGATGACAGAATGTCGGTCCAAACGTCTACAAACAGTCGGCATTCTATAATGTGTGGTTGATCGAGGGAAGACTATCGCGCCATACATCTGCAGGCGGCAGCCATCCTTTGATGTGGTAGACGGACTGTCTGGATGTAAGTCGGCAGGATCTTTTGTTGTGGGGACAAGAATTCTCTAGATTACAGACCGGTAAGACTTTTTGAAGTACCGGATGATTTCCCAGATGAAAGGGACAACCAGCCAGTTGTTGACATTAAGTCGGAACAAGAGAGAGAAAAATAGCTTCTAGACTGTCTAGTGTCTGGAAAGTATTGTGACGTCACTCAGACCCAGTATTAAAACCGGTGGGATAAACAACTTTGGGGAAGTCGACCAAATGTTGTGAAACAACTAAGACGTGTGTGTTATTCCGAGTTTGATTCTGGAGAGGGATTACAGTGTCTTCTGTCGATTTACATTGGCGGACATGTTACCTTCGTGTGATTTAGTAGTCCCAATTTTCAAACCGGAATAAATGTATGGTAATTAATGAAATAAACCTACATTGGATTATTCTTAGGAATCGAGTGTATTAATGTGCGTTGATAGAACGTATTATCAGAGCGTCGGCAACAGTAAACTATCGCATAGCTTAAACTAGCTGATGTGAGATATCATTTAACTCAGTGAGTTAAGGACAATGTAGTGGGATAATGTTTAGGGAGATTGAGGATGGTTGGGGGGATGGGGGAAATGTCAAATGGTAGGATCTTTCAGTAGGGTATATACTGGGTTTCTGCCCTTTTCCTCTAGTCTTTCCTGGTCTTACCATGACTCAGACCGATGTGATCCCGGGAAGGTTAACCCGGTCAACAAATGCCCGCAGAAGTCGGATGTGTCGGCCTAACGGCGCAAGAACCCAGCTCTGCTGTAAACAGGCACAACGCAATCACATCCGGAAAAAAAAACTCCGGATGAACGAAGAAGAAGAAGAAGACCGATGTGATGAGCTCCTCGGCCTTATGACAGAGGTTGGTTCTCTGTTATATATCTGAGTGCTGCCGTCGGCCTACACTCACCTAATAAAGGTCGGAATCGGGTTGCTCTCACCGGGTGTGTTCTTTCTTCAACAGATTCCACTAGGTTTACCAAGAAGCTAGAAGAAAATTCATAGCTCGAATATTGAAGGCAGAGTTTACTAAGAGGCTTTTGCACTGGGCCCATAACCCAGAGGGTCTGCAGGAACCTGGCCTCTGCTGAGCAGGAAACGATGGTTATTTAAGTGTGTTTCCTGAGTGATAGTTTACATCACAGTAAAATCAAGACACTGACAATAACACCTGTACCAGGGACATTAGTAGATATAAATACCGGGAAACTTAACAGTGTGGGTTACAATTGGTGAATTCCTAGGAACAGTTAAATACTAACATTGAGTTTTCCAAAGTGACAGTAACAGTATTTTTAGGATTCTCTGATCACAGAACTTTTATGAACAGAGTATTTACACTGTGTGTGTTAGATTGATGATCAATATTGGACTGTTTCCACTATTGATGACCAAGCATCCGGATTGTCCAAGAGCTATCGGAGGAAGTCGACACTTGGCCTGAGAGACACATCATTTGGGTGAGGTTTTCTGTCCATCATATATGGTGATGTTGTGTGGCCAATACAGTGATGAAACAGACTTTGCTCCTGATCTATTCGGTCTGACTCTACATACACATTAGATTATACGATATAGATTCTTCACATACACTTTGCACATACATGACACTTTTCTCTATTAAACTAATTTGTTATTTTTGTTAGAGCCAGTGTTGTGTAGTGTGTTTTTTTTTTGGGGGGGGGGGAGAGAATGAGAGGGGGATTGGTTCAGTAGTAAGAGAGAGAGAGAGAGAGAGAGAGAGAGAGAGAGAGAGAGAGAGAGAGAGAGATCCAGGGACTGACGGGGTGTTGTGCACAGAAAGCTGGGAGATCCTCAAGATATTGATATGGCGTTAAAAGAATGTCGATTTTGATTCCCCTCACCCCAGGGACGACACATAGATAAAATACGACAGGCACGCAGGCCCGTCTGACATTCTGCCCTTCTTCTCTATTTCCTCTCATACATTCTTTCATTCAACATCACCTATGAAGCAAATTTTGATAACAAAAGAACAATAGCATTAAAACGCATCATGATGAGAACACGGTGGACAGATAGAAAGAGCCATGAAGATATCTTGGAAGACGTTGACTCACAGAGAGACCTGATTGCTCGCATCAGAAGGAGACAGTCCGCATTCTTTAGACGTATCGTGAGAAATGGGCAGCTGAAGTATGTGGCCACAACGGGACAGTTGGATGGCAAGAGAGGCAGGGGCAGACCAAGAGAAAATAAGCTGGGGAGTTTGACATCATGCCATGGAGGAACATCAGTTTGAGAAATTATTGGTAGCACATGAGACAGACGGTTGTGGACAGACATGATCACCAACGCCACACGGCATGGACTGTAAGAAGAAGACTTTTAGTGAAGTAGTTTGCTTTCATAGCTGAAGGTAAATGGTAAATCAAGTACGCAGGGTAACATGTTACCTGTTTCGAAGTGAATCAGACGATGTGATTGTCGTGAAATACTGAGAGTTAATGATTCCCAGATAGACGACTGTATACACCGACTAACCAGGTAGGAAAAGGGTTAACAACCGAAGCAGAAGGGTTAACAAACAACGGGTTGACCAGGCAGGTGTTTATAGGTCAAGACACAGAAGGGGCCGGCTAACGGCGCAGGTAAAATATCGAGTGGAAAAATTGGTTTGCGACTAAAGCAGAGAGATAATTAGACAGCACATTGCGGTATGGATGTGAAACGGTTCAGAGCTGTAATTTTTCCACTAACGATGATAATGCAGTCTGGATGTGAGGTGTCAAGCAATGTCAAGGACTATGCGGCAAAGATGACCTATAAAAGAGTGGCTACGTCTTTGTGTCGAGAGAGTGTGTTTCTGAAGGTTCGGGAGAGAAGGATTATGTTAAGGGATTGTGCTGCGTTCGGATGAACGTTTGTGTATCTATTGTGCATTAGTACTCCCAATTCAGACTAGGATGTTTATAAGGTATTAATATATTAGGGTTTAGTTTAGCATAGGAATATAGATGTGAAGGAATAGCATTTACCATTGCTTTCTATTAGTAGATAGTTTAGACTTTGGTGAATTCATATGTCTTATGCGGGTGTTCACTTCGGAAGCCTTGTCATTATGGCTGGAGAAGGACACTTGCATAAGTAGTAGTAAGTGGCAGACCCTTATCACTGGATTTGTTATACTTCTCCAGGTTCCAATCTCCTAAGTGAAAGCAGAGAAGAGATGAAGAGGAATACCCTTGAGTAAATAACATCCTTACATGGGACCAAACAGAATATGAGCAGGTTTTAAGATGAAGAAATAATCAATTCAAATACAGAACACTGTATGCTCAAACGAACATACCACTAAAACCCTTAAAAAGGAAAAGAGGTTAAACTGTGGCAAGCAGGGATACTTAAAACTACATACATCTTATATGTATAATGAAGAAAGAATAGACAAGTAAGAACAGTGCTATTACTAAAAGACTATAAGAAGAACTGTGACGATGTGGTGGTTTTTCGATGATGGATACTTATCGTCATGAAACAGATTCAGGTGCATTCATAAACTTACGGGACTTTTATTACGGTACCTTGACTCAGTGGTGAACAGTTTTTGTTTCATTCAATAACGGATTTACCATCAGATTCAAGCATACGGATCATCCCGGGTGAGCTCTGTCCTGTTTGATGTGTTGTCCTGTGATCTTGAAGAATGAAAGGACGAGAAGCAACCCAGCTGATAGACATTCAGAGTTCACATCTGGCAACCACACTAGAAGAACATACCAACAACATAGACAATATCCATACATACACCAGACATAGTTTTTATTAATAAATCTTTTATCTTATCGTTGAAAGGAACTGTTGTCGGAGTATGTGTTGAGGGAATAATAGAGAGAGAGAAAGAAATAGATATATGGAATGGAAGACAGAAGAGAGGAGTGTAGACAAAAGTCAGTCAATAATCCCAACAGATACTAAGTTTAAAGATGTGCTTGTTGATTCCAATCTCCTCTCGGGAATAACAGGTGACAGTGATGATAATGATGATGATGATGATGATAATCGTGAACACGGTGGACAGATAGAAAGAGCCATGAAGATATCTTGGAAGACGTTGACTCACAGAGAGACCTGATTGCTCGCATCAGAAGGAGACAGTCCGCATTCTTTAGACGTATCGTGAGAAATGGGCAGCTGAAGTATGTGGCCACAACGGGACAGTTGGATGGCAAGAGAGGCAGGGGCAGACCAAGAGAAAATAAGCTGGGGAGTTTGACATCATGCCATGGAGGAACATCAGTTTGAGAAATTATTGGTAGCACATGAGACAGACGGTTGTGGACAGACATGATCACCAACGCCACACGGCATGGACTGTAAGAAGAAGACTTTTAGTGAAGTAGTTTGCTTTCATAGCTGAAGGTAAATGGTAAATCAAGTACGCAGGGTAACATGTTACCTGTTTCGAAGTGAATCAGACGATGTGATGATAATGATGATGATGATGATGATAATCGTGAACACGGTGGACAGATAGAAAGAGCCATGAAGATATCTTGGAAGACGTTGACTCACAGAGAGACCTGATTGCTCGCATCAGAAGGAGACAGTCCGCATTCTTTAGACGTATCGTGAGAAATGGGCAGCTGAAGTATGTGGCCACAACGGGACAGTTGGATGGCAAGAGAGGCAGGGGCAGACCAAGAGAAAATATGCTGGGGAGTTTGACATCATGCCATGGAGGAACATCAGTTTGAGAAATTATTGGTAGCACATGAGACAGACGGTTGTGGACAGACATGATCAACAACGCCACACGGCATGGACTGTAAGAAGAAGACTTTTAGTGAAGTAGTTTGCTTTCATAGCTGAAGGTAAATGGTAAATCAAGTACGCAGGGTAACATGTTACCTGTTTCGAAGTGAATCAGACGATGTGATGATAATGATGATGATGATGATGATAATCGTAATAATAATAATAATAGCAACAGCAATAACAACAACAGGAACAACATCAGTAACAACAACACAACAACAATGGAAGACCAAAAAATCTACTCGACGCAAAACACTCATCCTGTTGACAGAACTGATTGCATTTCAAGTTTCACAGACGACCTCCACATCTGAAACTATCCACCAGTGCCTCTATCTCTTCTCTTCTCTTCTTTTTTTTTTATATTGCATATCCCTTACATGACGTTGCAGTCAACACCAGCATTTTTCAGCTGCTGTTGATGTACTAGGCAAGTTTTACATTCAGTAGTTTGCCATTGCTTTCTGAACAACCGGCTCCCATACCAACACGTTATAACACAACGCGACACGGTCTGCTGCCCAAATCGGTCGCAGCTGAGTTTCGAACACCCTGTAAGCGGCTCACGAACCGCGTTCGCAAGCCTTTGGCCACGGAGTCCGGTCTTTTTCTTTTTACATGACGCAAAAGATTCTTAGCTCCACGCATGTACCCCGTAGCAAAGGAAAGGACCCCTATTTGTGGATATCAGAATAATAAATTATATAAATATCCTGCATCTGGCCACTCAAGTATCGAATTCTATAAATATTCAGTACCCAACCACTCGATTGTCGAATTCTATAAATATCCTGCACCTGACCACACGAGTGTCGAATTCTATAAATATCCTGCATTTTACCACTCAAGTGTCGAATTCTATAAATATCCTGTTGAGGGCATGTTTTTCAATGTTTGAAACTCACGAGCCTGACGACCGATTCGATCTACGCTTCCACACTGCCAATACTGGTCATTAGAAAACAGCAAGTGAAATGGTTCGGCCATATAACCAGGCTACCAACTAACAGTAATAACAAGAAGCAATGATGTACAGACCATATGAAACCAGAAGAAGAGGTCGACGATGTAAACGATAAACAGAGGGACTAGCAGTCCATGGGAATCACTAAATACAAAGCCCATAAACGGGTCTCTCCCGCTGTTAATGCTTTACCTCGGCGCGGCAAGGTTAAGAGGAACAAGATGAGGTGAGATGAGATGAGATAATGAATTTTTAAAGGTCTCAACGTGCGCACTCATCTTTCTAGATTTTGACGCTTGATTCAGCTGGCTTCACATTCGACCCACTACTATGGGTTATGATATAATCACGGCGTCCCATAAAAACAATCTCTGGACAATAGATCTGAACTCGGAATGATGCCGGTTAAAGGCAGGCGCCATACATCTACGCAACTCCGACTGTCAACCCATGACAAGAAGTTTGGGAATCACTGTGATGGGACCACCTTCCCGGCACACCCCTCCAAGGAGGTCACGTCTGCACACAACACACCTCTTTCAGCTGCAGCAATCTCCCGCCTTCTTTCTGTTCAATATACCAATCACAGAAGACGCCATTGTTGTCTAAATAACTTTATACGAGATTTCAAACAATCCTCCAGGAAGTTAGCATGTCTAAATAGATCAGAGCCCTTGCTGCTAATCTTCCGGAGTGCTGGTGTCGAGGTAGCGGGTTCAACCACTTACACTAGACAGTTGGACTAAAATATTGACTTCTCGTCCTTGACTTTATTTTTTTTTTTTTGCATATCCTTTACAGGACATCGCTGTCAACACCAGCATCTTTCAACTGTATGTTGACTTCTTGGCAAGATTACGCTTAGTAGTGTGCCATTGCTTTCTGAGCGGCCGGCTCACATACCTCGTAAGTTACCGATGCGATTCGAACCACTGCTGATTCTCACCGCCATCACGTTACCCATGAGAGTATACGAGATTACGGAGAAAAGTCGCTAACCTCTAAGCCACGAAGCCGGGACGTAAATTACAAGTACCTCAGAAGTCGGAGTGGGTTTGCCTGATGGCGAGGGACATTGGTAATAGGGAAAGCTAATCCACTCGCGTGTAGCCTGCTACGTGGCGAAAGAGTAACGGATGCAGTTCGTAACCCCGCATACCCACGTTCGAAACACAGCTCTGGGCGATTTTGCAGCAGACCGCCTTACGTTGGTTTGTTATGAAATTGTATGGGTGCCGGTCGTTTAGAAGTCAATGGCAAACTACTAAAATTAAACTCGCCCAGAAATCACGAACAGCCACAACATGCTGGGGTTGACTGCTACGTCATGTAAAGGACATGAGATTAACTTTTAATCCACTCGCAAAAGTCAGTCCAGTGCAACATAAGTAGTACCACGTGTATGGACTACGCTTGAGTTCAAAAGCGAGCGAACGAAACAATAAACATCCTCATTTTGTCTATGTTTAACAACTGGCCTCGCGATCCTTACAGCCACTATCCCTATTTCTGACAACGCTGCAGCGTGCCCCGAGTCTTCTGGCTTGTAAGGCACACGAGCTATTTCCTTCTGAAGTAATGAGCTTCATTTTTGCAGCTCAGCCGCGTCCGGTTAAAAATGATTGATAATGTTATGTTTCTAGTGCTACAGGTTGCTTCTTGTATCTGTTCGTGGAAACCTTGTTCAAGTATCATGTGTTATCATCTGTCATAACGTGCCGTTCAGTCAATAAGTATAGGCCTAGCATATGGGAGTCTCAAGAGCGAAGTGGTTACGTACGGGCTGCGAAGGCTGTGGGTTCGATTCCGGGTCACGTCGTTCGGTTTACGAGTGCAGTTTTCTTGGAGATTCCTGGAGCTACGAAGTTTTGTGAGAGGCTGTCAGAAGGACAGTCTCCGGAAAGAGACCGAGCCATATGAGACAAAACCTAATAATGTGAAGTCGACCTTCCTGCCTTGTAAACTATTTTTACAGGCCTAGCATTGTGTTGCCAAATACGTGGGCACCATAGAGGACACAATAAGACAAAAAAAAAATTGGACAAAGGAGGACATATTGAATGTTTCATTTGAATCGTTCCAGTTTAAATCCACAATCTGTACAATTTTATTACAATAGCGGTCAATAAGTGTATCTTACTCTTAGTGAATCGACCAAGAAACAATCGTGTTAAAAAATAATATAAATTCAATGGAGGCCTTTTTAAAAATGCTAAAAAACACTATAGGCAGTACATGACAGTTGACAGTACAGACTAACGTATATCTGACCGGGAGCATCGTGTGGTTGACTAGGAAACTTTTAAGTCACTAGTTTGCCATTGCTGTCTAAACGGCCGAGGCCTCATGCCTTGGAAATCAACGCAAAGCGCTGCACTTCCAAATCCCCCGATGCTGATTTCGAACCTTCGACTCGGTGTGTCGGGGAGTTATCAAACCTCATCGCTTTATCCCCTAAGCCACAGTACCCGTTTATGGCAGGGGATAAAACCAGGTGCAGCGAAGTCGAGCCTGATGTCATTAAACCACTTAAACCGGATTACTAATTGCCTATTAAACAACCAATAAATGCTGGGGTTGATTGCAACGCCTTGTGAAAGGGCATGGGGCTAACTAACTAATTAACTAACTAACGGGCAGACCAACCAAATTCCAACTACCCAGCCAATCAACCATCTAACTAACTAACTAACTAACTAACTAACTAAACTAAACTAACAAGCTAGCTAGCTAACTAACTAACTGCCCTCACACAATACGGCTACAGTATGATATCAACACATGCCTATCATGTGTTCCGATTACCACACGTTTGCACATGCCAGCACAAAATACAAAAACCACGTTTACAATCCACTGTCAAACCGTCCCATGTCAACACAGAGCAGAAAATCCCAACAACAGCTTTGAAATCCAGACTATCTGTGCAGCCGTCGCTAACCCCATTGTCAAACGTGCCATCTAGCCAGGGCGCGAGCGTCACCTCAGGTATGCTCCAGATTCTAGGGAAGAAAGTCACGAAGGGAGCTAGCTCCGGTCGATGTCACCACAAGGCATGAATCGAAGCCAGGAGAGGCGAGGGTCTTACAGAAATACAACCTTATACACAAGACAATAATGCTCTTTTTATATTACAAGAAAAAATAAAGATGACAACAGGCATTTTCTCCTCAAGGGAAAATAAATTACGTTATAATTAATGGGATAAAATGTTACTTGTTTCAATACTGATATAATTAATTTCTTGGCACAATTCTTGTTTGTTCACCGTAAATATTTCTTCTACTGGGAATACTATTTATAGATGAAAATGGAGATGCAATTTGTGTTATTGAGAGAGAGAGAGAGAGAGAGAGAGAGAGAGAGAGAGAGAGAGAGAGAGAGAGAGAGAGAGAGAGGGTAATGACCATCAGCATCTTATTCAACTTTTGCCGCCAAGCGTCGTGGGAAGAAATAATGGACGCATCTGCGTCCCATGGGTGGCACTGGATAGTGTGTGTATGTGTGTGTGTGTGCGCGCGCGTGTGTGTGTAACTGTTCATAAACTTTCCATCTCGGGAGAGACATATTATAGTGCAGCTAGGTCAGGATTTAGTAGGCGCAGACATACCAGATCTTGACTGCATTGGGATTGACTGATTGATTGATTGATTGATTGATTGGTTGATTGATTGATTGATTGATTGATTGATTGATTTAAGAACCGACATCACAGCATTAGGGGCATTGGGATATGGCGATCTACTGTCAACTGTCACTATCAATGTACTGTCAATTGTCATTATCAATGTACTATCAACTGTCATTACTGCCTGTGGTATTTTGCGGTGTAGGACAGGAGGGCCTTGAGCTTGAGGAATTCCGACCGCCTGGCTAGTGCAGTCGCCGCATATTGCACAGGTTAGGGTGTTCTTATTGCTCCCGACCCATCATCTTCAAGAGGATCGAACCCAGGTCTCCCATATGGGAGCCCGACGGCCTTTTCACTCGGCCAGTCGCACCTCTATGACAATATAACGAGGACATAAAAAGGTTCTTTCGCCGCAATGCGGTAATAAAATAATCATTTGCCACCAGCGCCAATGTAAATTTATATAACCATGCTATTTAGGCGCCACAATCTGGGTTATACTTTTAAATGATAAATATAATATTAATTATAATAGAATTCTTCTATCTTTATTCCTATCATGAATTTGTGACATTTTGTTTCATACTTCGTTTTTTTTAAATGCTTGCAAATTTGTATTCCTGTGACAGTTTAATTATTAATATTGAGCCAGCGGATTTTGTTTTCTTCTAGTCCTGCCATTTTGCATTAAATATTGCAGAATTAATTGGATTTTGCTAATTTCTTGTATGTGATTCCTTCAGAACACATACATTTCTGTTGCTCTTAAATATTGCTGGGCTTTATGTAGCATGTAGCCCTAACATGGTAAATGTATGCTCCGTGGCTAAGGGGTAACGGACGTATGCCGTAATCCCGCATACCGCATTCGAAACACAGCTGCGTGCGATTTGGCAGCAGACCGCTTTCCTTCAGGTTTTGTTTTTATAAAATGGTATGGGTGCTGGTAGCTCAGAAAGCAATGGCAAACTACTGAACGTACACTTGCCAAGAGATCACAAGAGTAAAACATGCTAGTGTTGACTGCGACGTCCTGTAAAGGATATGCGGCTAACTTTTTAACATGGTAAATGATGAACGCAGCTTTACCTTATAGTAACATAATATATTATTTACGCCGCTTTATCTCACCTGACACGATACATTATTTACGCAGTGTTATTTAGTCGCAACATGGTTCCGTCGCCCTGCTACTGAGTGAGTGCGTGGCGCGACACTGTGAGCTGTGAGTTTCGTGTGAAGTGCTTTTGAATCTGCCCAAGTTTTTATTTTTGGAACGTGACTGCATGTTCGGAGCGATGGCAGGTGGCTATGTCCCAGAGTTGACCAGTTTTTGCCTTATGCAGAAATGCGTGGCTGCTGGGCTTCTGGTTGACTGCCACTGCCGTCGGTGATGAACTGTATGTTCGTGGACTGTGTAGGTGAACATCTAGGAAACATCCAGATAGGAAAATGACTGCCGATTCCATCAGAGATGAATTGGGTGTTTCGTGGGAGACTGGTGTGTTGACATTCTGGCGGCGGCATTATGCACAGTGTATCTGTGCGGGCTGTTGTTTGCCGAGACTCCTGTCTTTTCCACTTTTCATATTGGGCAGTGGGGAGCGTTTTGTGTGATATTCACTGGCACAGAAACGGAGCATAATGGGGACGACCCGTTGCTGTGAAGTTGGAAGTGCGATTAACTAACTAACTAACTAACTAACTAACTAACTAACATGGTAAACCATACAGGCATCTGTATTTAACCGTAACACGGTAAATGATGCCAGTAACTGCATGTAACCATAACATAGTAGAGAATATATGTAGCTTTATCTAAACGTAAGTGAATTACACACTTTATCTATTCGTAACATGATAAATGATGCACCTAACTTGATGTAATAGTAAGCTGGTAGATGATTTTCGCAAATTTAACATTAACCGTAACATGGTACATGATTTACGCAGTTTTGTCTAACCATAACTGTAAAATGGTAAAATGATATACGAAGGTTTATCTAACCATAACTGTAAAACGGTAAATGATGTACGCAGCTTTATCTAACCGTAAATGTAATATGGTAAATGATGTATGCAGCTTTATCTAACCGTAACAATGTATATGATTTATGCAGCGTACTCTAAAAGTAACAAGGTATTTGATTTGCGCAACTTTATCTAACCGTAACATTCATGACAGATAATTGATGTGCACAAGATGAGTGATTGGAAGGGCCGAATGTAAGATGGGCCTGGGCGCCCAATTTGTGAAATAAAGTTTGCTTATTCTGTGTGTCTGCCTGTCAACCTAAATCCCTGCCTCTTTGCCAGCCTGCCTCTTTCCCAGTCTGCCTTCCTGTCAACCTGCCCGTACATTCACGGTACATCCCTGCCCCCCTCCCCTTCCCCTTTCTTCAGCTTTCACTAAATAATGCAACACACTTCTCTCATACCTCTCATGTTTAAAACTGTACATGTTACTATTACTAGAAATATAATGATCACCATGTCAATAATCCATAATTTCTTTGTTTCTCCGGAACAGAACGAGACTACCACTATGTGGCGCTGGTAATCCGGCGCTGTCACGTTACCCTACATGGAGATCACACAGACAGAGCGAGATTTGGAGCCGGTCTGCTGTGCCAGGTAATTGTTGCACAGAACAACTAAATGCCAACTGGGAAAACTATGTGGGGAGCGTGCGCTAGCAATCGAACTGTATGGGCTAGGCCAAGGGTTCTCAGTCTGTTCTATTATTATTATTATTATTATTATTATTATTATTATTACTTCTTCTTCTTCTTCTTCTTCTTCTTCTTCTTCTTCTTCTTCTTCTTCTTCTTCAGAAAGCCTCTGTGGCGAAGTGGTTATCCCGCTGCCTCACGCTACGAAGGTCGTGGGTTCGATTCCTGAGTCTGACATTCCGTTCACGAGATTAATTGTCTCGGAGACTCCTGGGATTCGTCGCTGGAGCTACGGAGTTAGTACTTTGTGTGATGCTTTCGGCGGGTCTCCCTGCGGAAAGAAACTGAGTCAAATGGGATGAAACCCGGCGCAATGAAGATAATCCTCGTGCATTTTAAACTAGTATCATTACTATTGCCTCACTTCCTCCTCCTCCTCCTCCCCCTCCTCATTATTATTATTATTATTATTTCATTTATCCCCCAGTGGAACTTAATCCCGCAACCAATTCATGTCGAGCTGTTCCACGGGTTGCTATCTCAACTATCTGTCAAACTGTCATTTACTGCCAATATAGTACTTTGCGGTGTATGGCGGGGGGGGGGGGGGTGTTCCTTGAGCCTGAGGAATTAAGGCCGCCAGGCTAGTGCAGTCGCCGCGAACTGTGCAGGTTAGAGTTTTCATTTTGCCGCCGACAAAAAAAACAAAAAAACTCCACACCTTACATAGGATTCGAACCCGGGTCTCCCGAAGGAGAATCCGACATTCTAGCCACTCGGCCAGCCGTGTTGCTATCACCTGCAGTTATCTCCTTGTCCTCCCCCGACTGTTAATCCATGTTCTCTCCTCTAATTCCACCCCGTACCCCTCCCAATTTGTTTTAAGTGTCGCTCGACTTCGCTCGTCCCGCTGGTTCTACAGAAAGGGCCTTCTAATGACACTACTATCTGGCGTTCGCAATGTGTGCCCTGCACAGCTCCAGCCTTCTTTCATCTCTCACTTTGTTTGCTGAAATCCGCCTAGTTCTTCCCCATTGGTGATTATGTCATACAATTTTAGGTCTACTCTACGCAGGTACCAATTGTTGTTGTTTTTTTTTCTTCTGGTTGTTATTGTTATGTAGGATGCACAGGCGTTCGAGTGTTATTGGCGCTCCAAAGGAGAAGAAAAGGTGTGTAATACCGTAGACCGCTTGAGCTTGTCGTAAAAGGCGACCAAAGAAGGTTGGTCTGAGACTGACTGTCTTACACGGTATAAAATAATCAACCAGCATCTAACCAACGTCTAACCAACGTTTAACAAATATCTAACCAACATCTAGTCAACATCTAACCAAGGTCTACCCAACATCTAACCAACATCTAGTCACCATCTAACCAACGTCTAACCAACATCTAATCACCATCTAACCAGGGTCTACCAAACATCTAACCAACATCTAATCACCATCTAACCAACGTCTAACCAAGGTCTACCCAACATCTAGTCACCATCTAACCAACGTCTAACCTACATCTAATCACCATCTAACCAGGGTCTACCCAACATCTAACCAACATCTAATCACCATCTAACCAACGTCTAACCAAGGTCTACCCAACATCTAATCACCATCTAACCAACGTCTAACCAAGGTCTACCCAACATCTAACCAACATCTAATCACCATCTAACCAAGGTCTACCCAACATCTAACCAACATCTAGTCACCATCTAACCAACGTCTAACCAAGGTCTACCCATCATCTAACCAAGGTCTACCCAACATCTAACCAACATCTAGCCAACGTCTAACCAACGTCTAACCAGGGTCTACCCAACATCTAACCAAGGTCTACCCAACATCTAACCAACATCTAGTCACCATCTAACCAACGTCTAACCAAGGTCTACCCAACATCTAGTCACCATCTAAACAACATCTAACCAACATCTAGCCAACGTCTAACCAACGTCTAACCAGGGTCTACCCAACATCTAACCTACATCTAGTCACCATCTAACCAACATCTAGTCACCATCTAACCAACATCTAGTCACCATCTAACCAACATCTAGTCACTATCTAACCAGAGTCTACCCAACATCTAGTCACCATCTAACCAACATCAAGCCAACATCCAACCAACATCTAACCAAAACATTACCAACATCTAACCAACATCTAACCAACATCCATCCCACATCTAACCAACATCCAGCCAACCATAAACTGGAGAAGAAAACTGTGGCCTTTGAACTTCAATGCTACAGAAAACCTATTGGAATGTCGTGGGTCAAAAAGAAGAAAAATACTGAAATGCCACAAGGATTTACACATCGAAGAGCTTGACCCACAAACAATATCCTGTCTGGGAAACTGAAATAATGTGGCCGTGTAAAACGTCACACACAGCGGCTGGGAAAGACCTGCGACAGAAGGCGAGGTTTTTGGAAGAAGAGTCGGGGTGTACCAGCTGGAAGGTGGACACAGGGCATTGGAGACACCGTGGGCAGGCATGAGGTAAGAGAACTGGCCAGAGATCGAGACATGTTTCTGTGGGCCATGGTGGAGGCGACGTTCTGCCAAGGGCCTGTTGCATGATGTTAATGAAGGGCTATACATGTCTGCGTCAGCAACAAAGTTATGACTCCGCCGGTGCAACGGAATTTGTACACTTTGCTTAGATTCTTCGTGTGTAATCTACGAGATAGGGTACTTATGGAGATATCTATTTTATAGTAATAGTAACATATATAGTTTTAAACATGAGAGGTGCACTTTGCTAGGATTCTTCATGCGTGATCTACGAGATAGGGCATTTATGTAGATATCTAATTTCTAGTAATAGTAACATAGAAACAATAGCACCAAGACAATCCTAATTCCTAACCTGCACAGATAGTGGCGACTGCACTAACCAGGCAGCCTTAATTCCTCAGGCCCAAGACCCCCCTGCCCTACACTGCAAGGTAATAAAGGCAGTAGATGACAGATGACAGTAACATGAAAGGTATGCGAGACATCTATGCTCCATGAAAATCACCTATTACCAAATCACACCCCATTCCCATATACATGCACCATCGCCTGCTAACTCATCTCAGAGAGAAGATTCTTCTTACGCCACGTGGTCTAGGCTGAGAACCAATGGAAGCGCCTTCGGGGATATAATAAGGATGTTTGCAAGGCGATGTGCTGCAGACTGCTGGCAGCAAATTGCCAGCCGCTTAACATCCCCCCTTATTGATTTCACGATTTTGAGAAACAAGAAAGTTTTAACTAAATGCTTGCTAGAAATATTGAAATTGTATCTGACAGGCAGGACAATTACAACGACAGCCCAGGCTTCTGAAACATACAATATAATATAACAGTAATGCCACGCTAAAAAAATTAATAAATAAAATATGACAGAGGACTAATAACTACATATGTATTGATTGGTACTGGCAGAAAACATGAGGTATATATTTCTATTAGTAGGTAGTGAAAATAAGAGAAAGCTGTTTTAAGGTAATAGCGTTGAGAAAGGAAATTGGTCACCGATTTTGATTTGTAGAGGAAAAAAAAACATTCCCACCACGTTCAACCTGCCTCAGTGGCGTCGCTTATAGTTGTGATGGTTCAAAGTGCGGGTTAAGTTTGTCTTGTTTTCTGCGCCATTGTTAACTGGTCACCGCACATGATAATGACTTTATATTCTAGATGGATATAGGGCACTTCGTCGGCATCTCTATCTTAGGGGTAGTGAATACCGTTTTACAATCCCGTCGTACCGGGTTCGATGTCAGCCGTAGGCGATTTTGGGGGAAGATCGCTTTGCGTTGATTTTCACAATGGTTTGTTAGCCACCATTCAGAAAGCAATGGTAAACCACTGGAAGCAAAATTTCCTAGAAAATCATACACAGTTAATAAATGCTGATTTGACTGCGATGTTATGTAAAAGAACACGCAAATGACTTTAACATTAGGCATTTGACATTCTTGCTATAGTAGTTAGTTTGGGCTTAAGAAAAACAAAACAAGTCTCTTTGCAGGAAATTGCCGTGGATATCTGAAGAATAAAGAGTATTATATTCTTGTAAAGCCTGAGTGCACTAAGAAACAGGTGGCCAATCTTTCTCTCTCTCTTAGCAAATGACAAGAGCAGGCGTCACACCCTCGTCCGACCGCTCTCGTGTCATTGCAGGGAGAACCTCCTAACAATTACACCAACGCGCCGGCATAAAGTGGGTTCAACCTGCATCTTCATGTTTGGCTCTGTGGCGAAAGTGTTACGGACATAATTCGTAATCCTGTATACCGCGTTCGAAACACAACTGTGGGCTATTTGTCAGCAGACTGCCTTGTGTTGGTTTGCATACAATACTATTGGTGTCAGTCGTTTTGAAAGCAATAGCAAACTACTGAACATAAACCTGTCAAGAAATCACAAACAGCTGAAAGATGCTCTGGTTGACTGCGACGTCCTGTAAAGGATGTGCAACAAACTCTGGTTGACTGCTACGTCCTGTAAAGGATGTGCAACAAACTTTGGTTGACTGCTACGTCCTGTAAAGGATATGCAACAAACTGGTTGACTGCTACGTCCTGTAAAGGATGTGCAACAAACTCTGGTTGACTGCTAAGTCCTGTAAAGGATGTGAAACAAACTTTGATTGCCAATGCCATGGAAGAGGCCGGGTTGTAATTCTGGAATGTGATAAAGTGGCGTTCGTCTTAGTCTTGAAAAATGCTTGTACGTATCGTGGTCAGACTTTTCTCCCGATCCGGTAAAGATAGAAAACATACAAGATACAAGAAACATACAAGAGACAAGCAGAATATAACAGTCAAGAAACATACAGCAAACAAGAAACATACAACAGACAAGAAACATACAACAGGCTAGAAACATACAACAAACATGAAACATACAACAGACAAGAAACATACAACAGACAAGAAACATACAACAGACAAAAAAAAACATACAACAGACAAGAAATATACAACAAACATGAAACATACAACAGACAATAAACATAAAACAGACAATAACATAAAACAGACAAAAAACATACAACTGACAAGAAACATACAACAGACAAGAAACATACAACAGACAAGAAACATACAACAGACAGGAAACATACAACAGACAAGAAACATACAACAGACAAGAAACATACAACAGACAAGAAACATACAACAGACAAGAAACATACAACAGACAAGAAACATACAACAGACAGGAAACATACAACAGACAGGAAACATACAACAGACAAGAAACATACAACAGACAAGAAACATACAACAGACAAGAAACATACAACAGACAAGAAACGTACAACAGACAGAAACATTCAACAGACAGGAAGTATACAACAGACAGGAAGTATACAACAGACAAGAAACATACAACAGGCTAGAAACATTCAACAGACAGAAACATACAACAGACAGGAAGAATACAACAGACAAGAAACGTACAACAGACAAGAAACATACAACAGACAAGAAACGTACAACAGACAAGAAACATACAACAGACATGAAACATACAACAGACAAGAAACATACAACAGACATGAAACATACAACAGACAAGAAATATACAACAGACAGGAAGAATACAACAGACAAGAAACATACAACAGACATGAAACATACAACAGAAAAGAAACATACAACAAACATGAAACATACAACAGACAGGAAGAATACAACAGACAAGAAACATACAACAGACAGGAAGAATACAACAGGCAAGAAACATACAACAGACAAGAAACATACAACAGACAAGAAACATACAACAGGCTAGAAACATACAACAGGCTAAAAAAATACAACAGATAGAAACATAAAACAGACAGGAAGCACGAACTGCCGGACAAAAAACAATTACCTCTTAAACACAAAACTGAAGAAAACAATTTGTCCAAAATCGACGGCTTCAAAGTAACCGGCGTTATCATGCTATTTGAAAATTGAAAAGTTCCATTTTAAATCGATTACATATTTGAAAATATTGTGTTTGATCGTCTCAGTCTGCAGACATTCCTAACGTGCTCTATTCAATCTAGATAAGGGATATTGTTGTTGTTACTGTGTTTGTTTGTGTGTATACGTGTCTGTGCGTGCGTGCGTGCGTGCGTGCGTGTGTGCGTGCGTGTGTGCGTGTGCGCGTGTGTGTGTGTTCGCTCGATTTTGAATCCAGGCATAGTCCATACACATTCTACTACTGCTAGTGCACTGGACAGATTTTTGCGTGTGGATTAGCTTTCACTACCAGAGTCCCTCGCCATCAAGCAAACTCACTCCGACTTCTGAGATACTAGTAATTTATGTCCCAAAATCAAGAACGAGAAGTTAACATTTTAGTCCGACTGAACGTTGAACCTGCTACCTCGGCATCAGCACACCGGAAGTTTAAGAGCGAGCGCTCTTAATCATGCTCACCTCTGTTATTGTTGTTATGGCCGTTGTTTATATTTTTAACTATTACATCACAATCCTGGAAACGTTCTAGTCAGCCAAAAACCGGAACAGGGCTCTGCGATGCTGAAACTCAGACGACAATAATGGGTGATGAAAAGCATCTAAACGTGTATACCTGGAAAGATCTTAGTCTGGAAATCACAGGGCTAAAGAAATATAGGAAGACCTAAACTGATTAAGAGAATTAGAAACATAAATGAACAATCTGCAATGGATTTGGATAGAGCTGCATAGAATAGCTAAAGATTGGAGGGGGAAAGGTGTGGGTTTGAAGTGACTTAATTGAAGATATATGCCCACATGGGTGATATAGTGCATAAGGAGGAGGAGGAGGAGGAGGAGGATGAGGATGAGAGGAAGAAGAAGTTTCTCTATAGCCACAAGAAGTGACCAAGAATTGCGACATCTTGTCCTTTTGTGGACAATGAGAACACACATCATCATCATGTGCCCTGCCAGCTGACGTAGGCGTTCATGTCTCTCCACAGATCGAGGATGTTTGGTGCTCTTGATCAACTCTGCTGATGATATTCCTCCATGCCACTGTCTCAGTCCACCCAGCATCATTTCTCTTGACCTGCCTCTGCATCTCTTCCCCTCGATCTTTCCAGTTGTCTCTAATGCCTCTTTTCTCATCACATAACCAAAGAAAATCGTTTCTCTCTTTCTTATTGTTGCATATAATCTTAAAGCTTCATTAGTCGCTTTCAGACAATCGTTGTTATTCACATACAGAACACACAGCTGATTATGTTTATAAATAATAATTAACTTCTACATTTTGTCCTTATTTCGTTACCCTGCATGTATAATCACGAAGTTTCAAGCTAAAACATGCAACACTACCAACATCTCCTATCTCATAACAATATACAAGACATTAGCCTGTCGCTGCAGTTAGCTCCGCGAGACAGGAATGCAGAATTGATTTATGCATTGAGCAATGCGTTAATCCAGTTTATGCTCTTCTTTCCTGCCGTCTTCCGTTGCTCTGCTCTTCAGCCTTCACAGATCTCCATCGATCAGGTTGGCAGATATCCGTTGACGTTGTTTGGGGTTAACAGCGGTGTGCCTCCCCTTTCCTCCAATCCTTATTTGTGAGTAGCAGGATCTAATCCGGTTCTGTTTATGAGGATTAGGTTAAGCATGTGAGGTCGCATCTATCAAATACATTTTTAAACTCAGATATTTCTGAAGACATCACGTGAATAAGATTAACAGGGAGTGGTTACTGGATAGTTATGACAGCAGACAGGCGCCACGAATTAATTCGTCTGATGGTAGATTAAAAACGGGGTGCCGTAGTGGCTAGACGTTCACCAGATGGTCAGGGTTCGAATCCGCATCCGGTAAATCTTTTTTTGTTTTAAATGTACCTGGGCTCCTAATTCGACAGATTCTATAATGGCTACCAGAAAGCATCTTTTGAAGTAAAGGTGGTCGACGCGATGTCAACCGTATCACCCAACGAGTGTCGATTGGTACTGGAAGGCCCCGCTATACGCCACTTCGGTTTACGTCGTTTCGCTATAACGTCGTTGTCACAATGTGACATAACTTCACTTTACGTCGCTACGTTCCGCTATAACGTCGTTACCTGTATTGCTATGTTGCGTTAACGTCGCCATTTTACATTTTGTTCAGTGCGTTTTCCCAAGATTTTATCGTGTAATCACCCATAATTATGAGTTCAAAGCGCACAGTAAGTGCTGATAGTGTGTCTGGTTTTAAGTGAACCAGTAAAAGTGTTACTCTTGAGGTGAAGTTAGATGTGTTATGTCGTTTTGAGGCTGGCAATCGGCCTGTTAATATCGGTAAAGTCTATGGTTTACCCCCAACCACCGTAAGAACAATTCGTGCAGGTGCTAAAGAAATCAAAGAGAGTGCTAAAAACGTAACCCCCGTGAGTGCTTCCAAGATCACTCGTACCAGAAGTACTCTTGTGGAGAACATGGAAGCACTATTGGCCATCAGGATTGAAGACCAGAACCAACGGAATATACCTGTGAGCAAGATGGCT
This sequence comes from Cepaea hortensis, assembly GCA_963921405.1. NCBI lineage: Eukaryota > Metazoa > Mollusca > Gastropoda > Stylommatophora > Helicidae > Cepaea > Cepaea hortensis. The sequence goes on from OY992882.1 coordinate 106,162,860, forward strand.
ATCTAAGAGAAAGCAACGTCTCTCTGTGAAGATCTAGCTAAGAAAGCGGGTGAGAGCAGTACTAGTAATGCTGATGATAGTTTTAGAGCCAATCGTAGTTTTAATTCATCTAGTCTCAATAACTCTAACACTCGCCCTCCAACCCACCTCTATTTAGCCAATAAATATCAAAAACCATTAAAATAAACATTACATAATACACTGTATTTCATTTAATTCTATGGGAAATAGTGTTTCGCTATACGTCGTTTCACTTAAAGTCGCGTTTCCCAAGAACGTAACCCCGACATTAACCGGGGCCTTCCAGTATACAGAAATATACGTTTAGCACCATATGCCAAAAGCCATAAGCCGTGTAAAGGGATCATTGACCGTTTACACGTTTCACATGTTAAAAAAGTTAGTTGCATGTCGTTTGCAGGACGTCGCAATCAACCCCAGAAGTTTGTAGCTCTGATTTTCTAGGGTCAGTAGTTTGCCATAGATTTCTGGTCGACGGACGATCATTGTTAAAATCAACGAAAACCTATATTATCCCAAGTCACGCGCAGCTGACTTTGAGCCCCATATGTTCGAGTTGTGAAACTGCATTCACTGCTCCTAGGCCACGGAAACGACATAGGATACATTAAACAAGAAGACAAACAGTGGTGGTTGGTCAAGTAGGATTCGAACTCATCTCCTTCAGTAGACTCAGCCGAGTCGTTGAATGAAACAGTAACGATACGGTGTCTGACCAGCCAAGTGTCGCAGTACGCATGTTCCTGCCACGGGGTACTTTTGTAACCTTATACACATATGCACATATACAGGCACGCGCGCAGTACGTACATACGTTCATAAGAGCAACAATACTTAACAGACAGCCAGAGAGAGAACGAACGAATGAACGAACGAACGAACGAACTTTATTTTCAAAGGGTAACAAATTGGGCACGCAGGCCCGTCTTACATTCGGCCCTTCCAATTACTCATCTTTCGTTCATCAGTGCATAGTGCATTCACATAGGAAAAAAACATTGTCAAATGAATGTTGTAAACATAAACAATGCATGTTACCATGTTATGAGACAAATCCCCCACCTACCCACCCACCAATCCCCTAGCCATCCGCGTGTTCCCCCCCCCTCCCACACACATCCACCACCCAACCACACACATACCCACAGGCACATACATTCCCCCATCCATCCACCCATCCCCCAACCCACACATCCCATCCCCCACATACATTATCTCCCCCCACACACACACACACACACACACACATCTCCCACCCACCACACATCCCTCTACACACATCCCCCACCCACCCACACAAAAATCCAGGCACACATGCATGCATCCACCCATCCATCATCCATCCACACACCCCCCACCTTCATACATCTCCCCACCCACATGCACACATCTCTCTCTCTCTCTCTCTCTCTCTCTCTCTCTCTCTCTCTCTCTCTCTCTCTCTCTCTCTCCTCTCCCCCTCCTACATTATCCATAACACATTCACTGTAACCATCTGTCACATTTTCTGTAATCACATGGGACAGACGTCCTGCTACAAAAGGGCCCCGAAGCTAGGAAGAGCTTCAGCTGAAGACAACACATCAGTTCAGCCTGACATACATTCTAGCGTGTCCCAGTCTAATGGAAGTCATATCCCCGGGCGAGATCTTTCAGTCCGAACTCGGCAATGAATGAATGACATAGATAAGACATCCCCGTGTGCCCCGTTTTGCCGCTGTAATTTGTTACTTGTTTTCGTGCAAATGTTACATGTAAACGTTACTAAATATTGACATGTTGTCAGATATGCATGTCTGTATGTCCCCTTCAGCTATCTGTGTATATTTATGCGTGTATCCCTATTGCTTAGTCGAGCACGAATTTGTATATGTATAAACGACGGTAGTCAATGTATCATTTAGTTAAACGTGCATGTAAGAGAGAGAGAGAGACAGAGAGAGAGAGAGAGAGACAGAGAGAGAGAGAGACACAGACAGAGAGAGAGAGAGAGTGTGTGTGTGAGTATATACACATATCATCGAAATTAACATAAAGCGATCTGCATCCAAATCCCTTGAATCTGTATGTCGGGGAATTGGGAACCTGCGTTTCACTATCCCCATAACTATAGTCCCTCTATATGTTAACTAGAATAAATACAGTTCACATGTTTGGGCACGGCATGAGAAGGGGGAAGCTGGAGTATGTCGTCACAACGGGAAGGCTGGAGGGAGAGAGAGGCAGAGGGGGGGGGGGAGACCAACAGAGAAGTTGTTGGACAGTTGCACATCATGGCAAGGAGAAACGCTGCTACCAGTAACGGCCAGAAGCACGAGAGACAGGAGGCTGTGGAAAGACGTAACCACCAACACCACACGGCTTGGACGATAAGAATGAGATTTTTGAACTGCCAGCGTTGTAACCTAGGGGCTGTAGCGAAACGCCAGTGGCCCATGTCCTCATGCCTTCTTTGATTTTGGGAAAACAGGGGGAAGTGGCTTTCGGGAACTCTCAGTTCTCTTGTCCGATCAATTCCCCTGAAGGATAGTTCTCTGGGTTACCTCTACAACCCGATCTTCTTAATAGAATGATTGGAAGTCTGGCGTGTCTTGGGGAAAACCCGATGGTGCGCCTTGCACCAAATATGCCCTAGTGTAATTTCTTGGGCCATGAATGTCCATTGAAAACCTTATCGGTTGTTGTCGACACAATGTATTGAAGTTTTAAAGAATTTTACAAGTCAAGTGCGGTCTCCTACTGGAGGAATGAAAAGGGCCCTTCTTTTGACCGTAAAGTGAGCTGAAGGTCTCGACAGAACTTCTATGCCAAAAGTGATATGCAACTGAATGAACAATATGAAGCCAGGGCAAATCAGTGGCCATACCAGGTAGAATGTTTCTATTTTTGTGGGAGAATAGGGACAAAAATTAAACGAGTATCAATACTGCAACTCAAGTCTTCACATCGACTTAAGGTCGAGTATTTGCTGAGGATTCTGCTTGGACCTACGCCTAATTCCCATCCTTGTCCGGGACAGCGAAAGACTCTGAATCATTCCCTATATATAATCTGGTCTCAGGACACTATTTCCCAACCAAAATTGTGCCAAGTGATCCCATGGAATTTCCCCAGACCAGATGAGTGACTATATCGTGTTGGCCGCGGAATCCTGAAAACTGTTGTTCGAACAACCTACGCTGGAAAGAGAGACCTGAAACTTTGCCGGGTAATGTGGATGTGACCTAACAGGACAAGATAGAGATCTGTGGTCTATGATGTTCAGAGTTTTCTTGCTTCATATCTGGACTAGAGTTGTCTCCTCAGTTTTTTGTTTTTTTTTTTAGATTTTTAGAGGTTCAGCTGTCTTGATGTTTTTTTCTGTGTTGTCCTTTATTACGGTATTAAATTCTAATTATAGTGACTGAGACGATCGTCATGGTATGTTTGTGTCAGCCAGAAATACACTGCAGAAAATAGACCCCGGGGTCGAAAGAGAGAGTGACAGTGAGTCCGGGGAACGGAGGAGGGTTGGCAGCAAAGACCTATTCCAGCCAGGGCTATAGAATAGTATGGAAACATTGTGACAAGCTATCTGGGACCCTCCACGTATCTTGGTACAATTTCTGGGGGCACGTCGCGGGATATTTGAAATCCTGGTGGAGTTCTGGCTGATATAGTGATAGGGGACAGATATTCTTGTCTACTATCAATAGGTTCTGCCTACCGTGCCTGGCTATTGTCTATACTCTTCCTGACACAGACTGACCGACATACGACGTGTTGTGGTCGTGTAATATATATATTTTGGTTATGTGAGATAATCATTTTCTATACAATTTCTTATGCACTTTCCCTCTGAGTTTAAGATGGCATTAGCTAAGTTTAATGTTGCTGACGTACAGGCTACAGGGCGTGAGATGGGCTATGATGGAGCGGAGGTACAGAAATATGTTCATGAAGTGGAAAGAGACTTCAGACAGGCTGTGCGCGAAGCCAAGAAAATTGAGGCTGAGGCTAGGAAGATGGAGGCCGAGCAAGCAGTCAGAGACCATGAGTTCCGTATGAGGGAGTTGGAGCTGAAAGCTCAAACTGCAAAGGAAAGCGAGGGTGCAGTGGGAGGCGCAGTTCTCCCTGACTCAACGACTTCTAGTGGCGGTCCATACCAGGCAATGAAATTCCCATTACTCCCGTTCGATGAACACAAAGATAAGATCGACCAGTATCTTCACAGATTTCAGTCGATGGCTTTGGCTATGGGATTGGAACGTGGGAAATGGAACTTGAAACTCTCACAGGGCCTGAGGGGGACAGCGTACGAGGTCTACTCAAGGTTGCCACCTGGTATGGAGAATGATTATGAGGCCCTGGAAAAAGCATTATTGAAAAGTTTCCAGATGACAGCCCATACATACCGACAGCAGTTCAGAAAGTCGAAGAGAGAGCCAGGAGAGATGTTCGCAGCCTACAGTGTTAGACTGAAGTCTTACCTTTTGAAATGGATGTCATTAGCTGGATTTGCTAACGACTATGAAAGTTTAGAAGAATTAGTGGTCGTGGACCAAATGAAGAGGATGATGCCTAAGCCATTGCAAACCTTCTTGCTTGAAAATGGGACAGAAAGGTTAGACGTAGTAAACACATTAGCGGAAAGGTATGTGCTAGCTCATGGGGATAATGGGGAACTGTCACAACCCAATCCCCGACCACCAGACACATGGTCTGGAAAGAAGAAGAGCCCGAAAACAGCTCACACCAAGAAGGAGGATCCTTTCGATAAAGTTCCAAGTAAGAAACCCTCTGGTAAGAGTCCACCTGGATCTCCTAAAAGAAAGTGGAGTGAAAAGTGGTGCGCCTACTGCAAATCTCCCACACACAATACGGCTGATTGCAGGCGTAAACAGAAAGACTCTCACTATGCTGCCTGTCTTGTAGAAACCGGGGAGGGGTCTAACAAGGAGGTAGAAGGGAGGGGGCTTGAGAACAAAGATTCAGAGAAACCACCAGTAGTAGAGACGGTACTTGTGAACGGACAACCAGTTGAGTGTCTCTATGACACAGGTCTACAGTTTGAGGCTGTAATTTCATCACACTTAGTGAGCCCAGAGCAGCTAACCGGGGAATCTATTGAGATTCAAACGGCGACAAAGAGTGCGGTAGCGATGTCTCTTCCAATTGCGAAGGTGGACATCAAATCAAAATATGTTACCGGCACTATACAGGCAACCGTTCTGCTCGATCCGATCTTCCCAATGATCTTGCGTTGTCGCTACGTCTTTCTAGGGATCCCAACATAACCCATGTACGTAGGGGCGATGCAAACCAGATCTCAATCGGAGGATGAGCAGACGCCGGCCTTGATCGTGAATCCCTTGCCTGGGGAGTTACGAGCTGCTCAAAGCCAGGATGCTACTTTGCAACCTTGCTTCAACCAGTTGCCTAAAAGTGCTGACCCACCAAGACGGGGTCAGTATTATATGAAGAATCGGTTACTGTACCGGAGAGCCAGAGTGGAGGAGCGCCAGCTTGGACAGCTGGTAGTTCCTAAGGCTTATCGGGAACAGCTTCTTCATATGAGACACACCATTTCTTTCAGTGGACATATGGGTGTCGGGGCAACACTCCAGCGCATTTCCTGCCATTACTACTGGCCAGGGATGACTGGAGACGTGCGTCGGTACGTCAAGTCGTGCCCAGAGTGCCAGCGTGTGGCACCAAAACACTGGACGGCTCCAGTAATCCTGGGCGACATGCCCATTATGAACTCTCCTTTCGAGAGAGTTGCCATCGATCTTGTTGGTCCTCTTCCTCGGACTAGGAAGAGGAATATGTACATTCTTACGATGGTGGATTGCTGTTCCATATGGGGTGAGGCGATACCGTTGGCCACAATCGACTTTAAGCGAGTGGCTGATGCACTGATGGAGACCTTTACTCGGTTGGGATTTCCCAACCAGATCCTGACAGACAATGGGTCTCAGTTCTGTGGTAAGCTGATGGAGGAAGTCTTTCGTATCTTCCAGACTAACCACATTCACACAAGCCCATACCACCCTCAGTCAAATGGGCAAGTAGAGACGTTTAATGGTACCTTGATGACCATGCTTCGGAAGCTGGCTCAAGAAAAACCAGACAGATGGGATGAGTATATCCCAGCCGCCTTGTTCGCCTATCGGGAGGTTACCCATGGGTCGACCGGGTTGCACCCAGCCACTCTACTATTCGGGAGGCCAATCAAGGGTCCCTTAGAAGCCCTATTGAGATGTTGGACAGAGGAAGAAACTTCCGAAGAAGTTGTATCCTCATATAAATACGTCGAAGAGTTAAAGAAGAAACTCCAGACGGGTTGGGCTTTGGCAGCTCAGAATCTGAGGGCGGCCAGAAAGAGACACGCGGCCTACTACAATAGAAGGACGAAAGATAGGTCTCTTAAAGTGGGGGATCGGGTTCTGTTGTTACTTCCAGTAGGTTCCAATAAACTCGAAATTGGTTGGCAGGGGCCTTTCCCGGTGGAAAGGGTTGTGTTCCGCACCAACTATGCCATCCGGATCAGGGGGAAATCCAAAATCTTCCACATTAACCTCCTCAAAAAGTATGAAGAACGATCTGATGGTACTTCTCTCCCACTCATGACTATGGCGGTCGCGATGGAAACTGAATCGGGCGAGGACGCGGATAGGGGGTATCCTTTACACCCTGGAGAAACCTATAGGGATGTACATATAAATCCTGATCTGTCGGCTGAAGAAACAGATCTGGTCATCCGTTTGTTGGAGTCCCATCAGCAGATCCTTACCGATCGGCCAGGGCGGACAGGGTTGGTCGAGTTTGATATGACTCTGACTACCCAAGACCCCGTTCGCCAAAAAATATATCCAGTGCCCTTTTCGAAAGAGAAGGCCCTGGAAGCCGAAATCCAGAAGCTTCTGGACGATGACATCATCACTCCTTCGACTTCTCCTTATAATGCTGGGGTTGTCTTGTTGAGGAAGCCCAGTGGGGAGCACCGTTTATGTATTGATTACAGGCATTTAAACAGTTGTACGACATTCCAAGTTGAACCGTTACAGAACACAAATCAACTGTTTGCCAGACTAAATAAGGCAAAATACTTTTCGAAAATTGATCTAAGCCGGGGATATTATCAGATCCCTGTGAAGCCCGAGGTTCGCCCCTTGCTCGCCTTCAGTACTCCGAGCGGGCATTATGAATTCAAGGTGATGCCTTTTGGGCTGAGCAATGCGCCCAGTGTGTTCACCCGCATGATGAGAATGTTATTAGAACCTTTAAAGGATCCTTCTGTGGTCTCGTTTATGGACGATATTCTCATCGCGTCTGACAATCTGAGGGATCACCTGAAGTCCTTGGGACAGATTTTCACTAGGTTAAAAGAGGAAGGGTTAACCGCCCGTCCAGCCAAATGCATGATTGGATACCAATCCTTGGAATTTCTGGGACATACTATTACCCAGGGGGGACTGGTACCGGAAGAAAAGAATATTGAGAAGGTCAGACTCGCACCCCGTCCTAAATCCAAAAAGGATATTAGGTCTTTCTTGTCCCTGTGTGGGTTTTACCAGAAATTTATTCCGAGGTTCAACGAAATTGGGGCGCCGTTAACCGAAACCCTGAAGAAAGGATCGCCAGATCCTATAGTCTGGACCCCGAGCTGTGAAGAGGCTTATGGGGAGCTGAAACAGGCGTTGGTGGATAGGCCAGTCCTGCAACTTCCAAATTTGGAGAAAACGTTTGTTCTAAGAACCGACGCGAGTAACATAGGGATTGGGGCAACTCTGTTGCAGGAAGGGCGAGATAATCCTTCGGTGCTATGTCCGGTGGCGTATGCAAGTAGAAAACTGTTTCCCGCAGAACGGAATTACTCCACCGTCGAACGGGAATGTCTAGCTCTAGTGTGGGCGGTACAGAAATTTCAACCTTATCTATATGGAGTACCGTTCAAAGTGCAGTCCGACCATCAACCTCTGACGTTTTTAGCGACTTCTAAGAAACTGAACGCGAGGTTAATGAGATGGTCATTGCTCCTACAACCGTATCAGTTCACGGTCGAATACATCCCCGGAAGGGAGAATGTGGGAGCGGATTTTCTATCACGGCATCCTATGGTTGAATGTGAGGGTGGGGTCATTCGAACAGAACCACTGGCAGTAGAAAGTTCGTAGGGTTCGACTTTCTTAAGAGGGGGCCTATGTAGCGAAACGCCAGTGGCCCATGTCCTCATGCCTTCTTTGATTTTGGGAAAACAGGGGGAAATGGCTTTCGGGAACTCTCAGTTCTCTTGTCCGATCAATTCCCCTGAAGGATAGTTCTCTGGGTTACCTCTACAACCCGATCTTCTTAATAGAATGATTGGAAGTCTGGCGTGTCTTGGGGAAAACCCGATGGCGCGCCTTGCACAAAATATGCCCTAGTGTAATTTCTTGGGCCATGAATGTCCATTGAAAACCTTATCGGTTGTTGTCGATACAATGTATTGAAGTTTTAAAGAATTTTACAAGTCAAGTGCCGTCTCCTACTGGAGGAATGAAAAGGGTCCTTCTTTTGACCGTAAAGTGAGCTGAAGGTCTCGACAGAACTTCTATGCCAAAAGTGATATGCAACTGAATGAACAATATGAAGCCAGGGCAAATCAGTGGTCATACCAGGTAGAATGTTTCTATTTTTGTGGGAGAATAGGGACAAAAATTAAACGAGTATCAATACTGCAACTCAAGTCTTCACATCGACTTAAGGTCGAGTATTTGCTGAGGATTCTGCTTGGACCTACGCCTAATTCCCATCCTTGTCCGGGACAGCGAAAGACTCTGAATCATTCCCTATATATAATCTGGTCTCAGGACACTATTTCCCAACCAAAATTGTGCCAAGTGATCCCATGGAATTTCCCCAGACCAGATGAGTGACTATATCGTGTTGGCCGCGGAATCCTGAAAACTGTTGTTCGAACAACCTACGCTGGAAAGAGAGACCTGAAACTTTGCCGGGTAATGTGGATGTGACCTAACAGGACAAGATAGAGATCTGTGGTCTATGATGTTCAGAGTTTTCTTGCTTCATATCTGGACTAGAGTTGTCTCCTCAGTTTTTTGTTTTTTTTTTTAGATTTTTAGAGGTTCAGCTGTCTTGATGTTTTTTTCTGTGTTGTCCTTTATTACGGTATTAAATTCTAATTATAGTGACTGAGACGATCGTCATGGTATGTTTGTGTCAGCCAGAAATACACTGCAGGAAATAGACCCTGGGGTCGAAAGAGAGAGTGACAGTGAGTCCGGGGAACGGAGGAGGGTTGGCAGCAAAGACCTATTCCAGCCAGGGCTATAGAATAGTATGGAAACATTGTGACAAGCTATTTGGGACCCTCCACGTAGCTTGGTACAGGGGCAGTGAACGCGTTTAGCCAGTCCCTCGAACTACCGATGTGAGGGTTTGAAATCAGCCGCAGACGATTTGAAAGCAGACCGCCATGCGCTGATTTTAATAACATGAGCGTCGATGGTTCAGAAAGCAATTATAAACTACGGAAAGTAAAAAGTGCCAGATAAATCGCAAACAGACAAAAACTAATAGTGTATATGCATTACATCCTGGCGTTGGCGACCACTGCAGACAGACTCAAGGTTTTGCAGGCAAGGTCTTACCTCAAGGTAACTGCGGACAGGGAACACCTCTTGCCTGATTCCCTGGATGCAGTCAAGGGTCACAGGCTGTTAAGATGAAGATCTTGGATGGCTCAGGCAGAAGATACCATCAGAGAAGTGTGCACACTTGAGAAGATGGCAGAGGCAAGGAGTGGGTCAAAGTGCCCAACAGATAATTCAGACCTGCGTGGGGTTAAAATCATAATGGGTCGTGAGTTCAGGAGTGGTCAGAAGGCACTAGGGAAGGAGCAATTCAGCACTACTGTCTTCCTGGCGATTTATAGTCCCGGGGGATTCAAAACAAAAGCAAATGGCCAATGTTTAGTAAAGGATAGCTTGACATATGATACCACAACCTCACATCTGAGAATGGAGGTGGAGGCAATTACTGCAGCTTTCCACTTGTTAGAGAACAAACTGTATACGCATGCTGTGATTGTAACTGAATCATAAAGCACGCTGGCAAAGGTGAAGATTGGCATGTTTCGTGCACAAAGACATGCAAGATTCAGAAGTTGCAGGTTGCGAGCATTCAGTGGAGCTTTTCTCCAGGGCACTCTGGTGTGGCTGGAATTTAACAGGCAGACAGACTGGCTGGTGCCGCATCATTGAGGGGTGGTTTGATGCATGATAAGGCAGGTGTGGTGAAGGCCCTCTGAAAGCATGTGAATAATGCATAAGAACAGATAAACTATCATGGTATAGAGAGAATGCAGCAGCAAGGGGTGGTCAGAGGGTCTGGTCGACAGTCGTCACTCACAGGTAAAAGCGGAACGGACATAAAATAACATTGCAACGGGTACCATTAGTATTGGAACTCTTTGCTGGCTGTTGAAGATGAGGACTGAGCTCTTATGGGAATGCCCCGAGTGCAAAGATGTTGGCTCCTTACTCATCTTAACTCAAACAGCCAAAAAATGTTTGGGTTGACTTCGACATTTTGTAAAGGGTATGCAACTAATTTAATGAGACTAATTTGCACCGAGCTTTTTTAATGTTGCATTTTTCAGCTGCTGTTGATGTACTAAGCAAGATTACGCTCAGTAGTTTGCCATTACTTTCTGAGCGACCGGCTCACATACCCCCGTAAGTTACTAGCCCGGCGCGAACCGCTGCACGGTTGGTTAAGCACCGAGCTTACAATTTGAATATTTAGTCTGAGTCAGAGGTAGTGGCGGGTTAGGGATGCCTGTTGGGTGATGTATAATCACGACTCGACTGTGACTGATGTGTGTTTTGTTTCTCTGGTTAGTTAAAAAAGGCAACTTCCGGATTCGATAGAAAAAGAAAACAACGTCAAACATCAGGAATAACATGTCCTCTATATGTCAACGGGTGAGGATCAATATTTCATAAACTGGACATAAATGTCAAATACCACTGTGTGTAGCGGGGTCGGGGAAGAAGAGGGGGGCGATATAGGGGAAGGGAGGGAGAGAGAGAGAGAGAGAGAGAGAGAGAGAGAGAGAGAGAGAAAGAGAGGCAGAGAGAAGAAAGCCAGAGAGAGACCAAGAGAGAAAGAGAGACAGAGACACAAAGAGACAGAGACACAAAGAGACAGAGACAAAGAGAGACAGAGACAAAGATAAACCAGCCGCGGCGATTTAGGAGCAGATCACTTTGCGTTGATTTCAATGGTATGAGCATGGGCCGCTAAGGAAACAGTAGCAATCTACTCAATATAAAACTCAGAGGAAAGGCGAGACGGACATATAATCAGATTGCTACTGGTACTATTAGTGTTGGAACTCTTCGCTGGCTGCTGAGGATGGGGACGGAGCACTTATGGGAATGCCCCGAATGCTGTGATGTCGGTTCCTTAATCAATCAATCAATCAATCAATCAATCAATCAATATAAAACTGCCCAGTAAATCACAAACAGCCAACAAATACAGGGGTTGATTGCAACCTCCCGTAAAAGGACAGGCAACTAACTTAACCTCTACATCTATAAGTTCCACTCAATATCGGTGAAATTATTTTCAAGCAATTTGAATTACCCGCCAGGGTTTCCTAACATTTAATATTTCTGGGTATTACACTTCTTCTTATCTTCCCCCGTTTCCGTTTACCTCAAGGCGGGAGAGGGGGAAATGTAAGGATCTTTTGTTTACTCTTTCCAATGCGCTTGTTAAGTTGGTCTTCATGTCTCTAAGATTGTTCTAGATAAACCGACTCCATCTTTTACCTGGTCTTCCCTTTGCTTCATCATTGTCATCCAGTGACTTGCCGGCTGGCGTGGGCGATCATGCTTCTCCACAAATTAGGATCTCCGACGTCATGAATCAATTAGTGAGTTGACTGCCTTTCGTGCCATGACACAAGAGTCAAGAATCATATGACGCTGTCTTCCTCTATCTCTCTTTCCGAAAATGTTTCCGGTTGTCACAACGTGTTCCAGTGTTTGTCTTCTCATAACATTGCACACACACACACAAAAATTATTGCCTCTTTCTGATTTGTTTGTCTTTGCCACTTAGCTTCCCTTAAAACCTCCTGATTGCTCTTGTTAGTTGTCCAATTAATATTTAACATGTTTCTATAAAACCACATCTCCAAGGCTTCCAGTGTTTTTCCACCTGTTTACTAATTGTTCAGGACTTACAGCCGTATGTTAAAACTGGTTCTATGTAACATGCAAGCACTCTTTTTCTAACTTTCAAGGAGAGTGACTTGTTCTACAAACCGTTCTTCATTTTATAGAATGTACTTTTTGCTTGTCCTATTCTGTTCTTTATCTCAGTGATGCATCTTCCATCTGATGTTATCCATGTGTCTAGATATCTGAATTTTTGCATCTGCCCCAAAATAACGTCGTGTACTTTAATTACACATTTAGGCATAATCTGTTTCTTTGATATCACCATGACTTCTGTCTTTCTATTATTCAAACTAAGCCCATTCTTTCACTCTCCACAACCACTGTATCTATCATTTCCTGTAGATCAGGGGTGGCCAACACGAGGCCCGCGGGCCGCATTCGGTCCGCAGGTAGTCATGTTGCGGCCCGCAGAGTGGGAAACGACGATGTGGTCGAAGCTGTAGCACGCTTGATTGTTTACTTTAATTTAACAAAAAACAATTAGGTGCGTGGCCCGGCAGGAAATATTATTTCTGAAATTTGGCCCGCTTGCTGAAAAGGGTGGCCACCCCTGCGGTAGATCGTTTGGACTTGTTACTATTAAGACGGTGTCGTCAGTATAAGTTATTTATTTACACTGTTTCTTCTTCTTCTTCTTCTTTCGTTCGCCTGAAATATGCTTATAACTGCAATGATGTCTCTTGTATGAATCCAACAGTCTTTTTTAGTTCATTCAGCGGTCCACACACTGTTTAAATTGTGCTACATTTTTCTGTTTAGTAAGCATTGTATGTTAGCTTCTAGTACATTCTCCCAATCCGTGCTCAGTGATTCATTTTTTTTGGTGTGTGTCGCATTTTCGTTCGCTGATAGAAATTTCACTTAAAACTGTTCTTTCTCTTTTGGACAATGCAATTTTAAGCTTGGTGTCCTCTTAATGCGCTTCATAACATTTTCATTTTGAGTTTTACTTTTTTCTTTCTTTTTCTTGTTGCTGTCTTGTTCGATTGAGTTCTTAATCACCGTTGCTTTTTATATAATTCTTTCCCCGATTTCCATTCTTCATTACCGTTGTGCATAAGAATTTTCATTATTAAGTATCATCGAAGTCATTTGCCATTTTTATTACAAATTACAGTATATTCTTTTCTCATATTGTTTGGTTTTAATTATTATTTCTTCAATTATCTACATTCCTATTCCCCACATTTACATGCCCATTCAGATAATGACAAGTACATTATGCGCTAAATCACAGCCACAACATGTTAGAAAGAGAGTAGTCAATTGTTATACAGAATAAATTCTGCGTATGGCAGTGGATCATGAAAAGTGAATGGACAGATAAGAAAGTGTTTGGAGGAAACGGAACTGTGGTCACTGACACGTATGTTGCGGAGACCTTGGACTGTCAAGGTAACAACAACAATTGCCTGGAAGAGGTTAATAAAAATAACAGTATATACATATATATGAATAACAAACAATTATGTATATTAACTCCTGCGAGAAGAAGAGACATACTAAAGACACAGCGTACATACATTACAATGGACTCCATACAAGTGAAAACAGTGAAAATTATCCAAAACAAGAAATAATCAACAATATTATACTGTATACTGTGTCCTATAATACTTCTCTTTTTATTTTTATTACTTCATTATTAAATATTTGTTGATTATTTCTTATTTTTGATAAGTTTTTTTTTGTTCTTCCTTTCTTGTCGTCTAATTCGGCTCCGAAGGTTGTGGTTTCGATTCTAGGCCACGTCCTTCGATTCATGAGTGAATTTTTTTCGGAGGCTCCGGAGGGTTGTCGCTGGAGCTACGGAGTTCGTGCTTTGTGCGACGCTTTTTGCGCTGCGGATAGAGACTGAGCCATATGATATAACAACCCGGTGCAATGAAGTCGACCATATCGACTTTTAAGCGACTTTTGTTTTCTTTTCGCAGGAGCTTAATATACCTAATTATTTGTTATCCATACTGTTATATCATGTTGCAGCCGCTGCTTCTTTTGTTCAATATAATACATATATAAGGAGAAGAGATTGTTCTTTGGCCGTGTAATGAGACAAGAAGAGGAGTCGATCAGGACGCAGCATGCAGATAGACACCGGACATTGCAGACACCCTGGGTCCGAGAACACATGCGACTTTGGAACTGGCAAGGGCCCCAAATACATTTCGGCATGTCATGAGAGCGACGTTCTGGAAAGGACCTTCTAAATATTATGCCAAAAAGAATATCATAACAGAGATTGCTTCACACATAAATAGTACAGAACAGACAAGCTATGTTTTACGCTAAATATGCCCAATAATAATATAATAATAGCGGGTCAGCATGGTCGAATGGATAAGAACGCGTGTTCTTCAACATGCGCTGTGCTGATGCCGAGGTTAGGGGTTCAATCCATACACAGGACAGTTGGACTAAAATGTTGACCTGTCATTCTTGACTTGGGGACGTAAATTACAAGTACTTCTGAAGTCGGAGTGGGTTCCCTGTTGGCGAGGGACACTGTTAATAAGGAAAGCTAATCCACACGCAAAATTCAGTCCATCACTACTATAAATAGTGTGTTTGGACTACGCTTGAGTTCACAGCGAGCCAGCGAAAAAAAAAAATAATACACTTCACGTAGTGTACAGTAAAACCTCGGTTTTCGTCGATAATCCGTCAGAAAACAATCGGCGAAATTCGAAAATGACGAAAACCTAGGCAATTATTCCTATATGAATCAATGTAAATCCAATTAATTCATTCTAGTCACTCCACAATACATATCAAAAACATGTTTTATAGAGAATAAATAAAGTGTTTAATACTATTTTTCGGCCTCAGACGTGTCGGAACTCGCACCTTCGCCGTACCTAGTAACACTGTGTATGCCAGTGCGCCTCTCGAATATTTCAAACCATCCTCTGCTGGCCTTTAAATCACGATGTACACATGCACTCGTCCCAAGCATTTTCTTAATTAGATCAGCATACAACAGTCTTGCTTTTTCACATATGATTGCCTCCGAAAGATAATCGCCATCTAACTGGTTTTGATTTATCCAAATTGATAATAACTGTTCGACATCTTCAATTGTTTGCGCTCTCTGTTTCGTTAGCCTTTCGCTACATTAGCCTCCTTTATTTCTTCCTTTTTCGCAATAACGAAACTTATCGTGGATGACGACTTCGGGTATTTGCAGCCGATTTCAGCAATCTTAACGCCGTTCTCGTATTTTATTATTAGCAAGTGATGCTCACACAACGAAAAACGACGCCAAACTGAGCAGAAGAACGCGTGGGTCCCTTTGTTTTCGCAACATTAGTAGCGAGGTCACGAGGCACGCCGACGAAATTCGAGACAAATTTTTCGAGGAAAAAATCGACACAAACCGAAACCGATGATAATCGTAGGCAATGAAAACCGAAGTTTTACTGTATTTGTAACACATTGGCATTCTTCGCTTAGGGGTTAGTAAAACGCAGTTTCACAATTCTCCGACATACTAGGTTGTAGGGTTTGGGATCAGCCGCTGGTAATTTGGAAGCAGACCACTTTGCGTTGATTTCGGTGGTATGAGGCATCGGCAAATCAGAGTGCAATGGCAAACTATAATGAATGTAAAATTGCCTAGTTAATCACAAACATAAAATAAATACTGGAATTTGATTGCAATACCCTGAAAAAGGACATGAAACTTATCTGTAAGACAAAACAGTACAAGTGAAAGACAGAATGTGATGAACAGTCTTGTGACAAAGAGAAGAATACACACGCAGAGAGAGAGAGAGAGAGAGAGAGAGAGAGAGAGAGAGAGAGAGAGAGAGAGAGAGAGTGAAAGAGGCAGGCAGAGACAGAGAGAATGGGAGAGAGAGAGGGAGAAAGAGTGGGAGAGAAAGGAGTGGGGGGGGGGGAATTGGGAGAGCAGAACGTCTAATAGAACCGGTTTTAACCTATTTCTCGACCGGGGCGACTTAACCACAAATTGGTTTAGGCAGTTCCAGCCATGCGAAAGACTCCGCAGAAACGAAAGAAGTCACGGAAGCTGTGAAGAAAATACCACTTTTATAGATGTAAAGAAGTATTGACTATATTTTACTCGGTCCTGCCTTCTTTAATTCGTTTATCCCCCCCCCCCCCCGCCCCCTCAATCTCTTCCACCCATTAACATGTGTCTTTCGCGCGCGTGTATGTGTGCATGCGTGTGAGTGTGTGTGTGTGTGTGCAGAGAGAGAGAGAGAGAGAGAGGGGGGGGGGGGGGGGTAAGTAGCTAGGTCGGATGCAACTCAAACTCTAGCAACGAGTGCTGTCTCCCCCGTCAACTCCACCCGCGATCTATCAACAAAAATGGCGAAATGCCATCTCGACACGTCCCGTTTTAGACGTCATTACTTCAGAATCTGAAGGAAGCCTTCTCCAGTAGTCTATGAGCGGATTCAACAGGGACGGCAAAGAAGTCTATCGTTTCACAACCACTATTAGCACCCATGCCTGCTTGCACAATTACCCTATTGCGACGGTGCCCTTTGCAATTTTTGGTGGCAGGCAAAAAGGTTGCCGTTACTTGATCATGGATTGTCTCCTCATTAGCGGGTTTGTCCGCCAGCCAGAAGGCGGGAAAATGAAACAGTCGTTAGGTAAGGAATATTGGGAGTGGGAAGAGGCGAGAAATGGGGAATTGTATTACGGGCAGAATAGTTTGGAGAGAGAGACAGACAGAAACACAGAGACAGGCAGATTGAGAGACAGACAAACGGAGAGACCATCCATCCATCATATGCCATGCCGGTAAGCGTGGGCGGTCATGTTCTGCCATCTCACTCGATCACCAGAGTCGTGGATCAGCTGCGTGTTTCTGTCTCGACCATGCCACAAGGCCAAGCCATCCAGGTACTTGCTTCTAGGTCTTCCCCTTGGTCTGTTCCCCTCTATCGTACCAGTTGTCACCAAGTTCTCCAAATCATTTCTTCTCATAACATGCCCCAAAAATTGTGACTGTCTACGTCTAATTACGGAGAGACGGGCGGACGAAATGACAGCTTGCAAGCAGACAGAAATACAGACGGACATATGGATAGCTAGCTTTACAGGCAGACAGTCAGACGGATGGCCAGACGGACGGGCGAACAGACAGATACTCACACATGCAAAAACATATACATACACACTTACATCATTTACACAAACTCTCACTGTTATGCAACCATAATAACTCGCAAATATACACTCCCTCGTACACATATATGCATTCATAGTAACACTAACAAACATTTACTTATACATACATACATACTCTGACTCTTTCTGCATCTCTCTCTCTCTCTCTCTCTCTCTCTTTCTCTCTCTCTCTCTCTCTCTCTCTTTCTCTCTCTCTCTCTCTCTCTCTCTCACGCCCATATATCCTCATTCATACATAAAGCAAAGCATACACATACACTCCTTCCTATACACACATAATCGACACATACACACTTTCACACACGCAAATACACAAATACTCACACAGTCGCACATCCACACTAAAGCTCTTGCGCTACTGTGGATTCGTTACGAAATGTGACGAATAATAAATAACACTGAGAAGATGTTACCCCTGATATTGTGTTGGTCACAGTAGCGTTACCCTCAGTTGATTTCCGTCGAACTAGTCTAAAATACAAAGTCACGTAACACGCGGCAAGAACATTAGACAAGCTAGCGACATATGTAAAATCCAGCGGTTTTTCCAGTCTTTATCGATGAAACAATTAAACGGAAATAAAAACCAAGAAACCAAGAATAACTAATTTGGGTGCTGAAAATACACAACACAACATAATACAATGTATTTCTGTAGTCTGTACGCAACACAACACACCTGGAGTAAGTTATAGGATATCTGTTGATATCCAATTCAAACTGGAAGTTCGACGCAAAAGCCAACACACTATCTGTGGCAACATAATATCAGGTGTCAACATTATCCAGATCTGTGATCAGCATGAACCAAAAGCCATGCAAAGTAAAAGCGTTCGAGTCCTGCTATTTTATTACCTAAACATTGAGCAGTTTGCACATTTACAATATGTGTGTAGACAGGGCGAACATAAGGGGAATACCCCGGAAATCGTTTCGGTGTCTAGTCAAAGGTTATATAGTAAAATTACCCAATCATGTGTTTGACGCGCCCATTTTCATAACAGCTTAAGCGGTTTCGTTCTTCACTATTTTAAGAACTGTAACAATGACTATTGGTATCCCAAACACCTAGAGACCATAAGAGCCACATATTAATTAACTAACGGGTAATAATTGGCACTCACACGAGGGAAAGAACGAGCTAGAACTTTATTTTCAAAGGGTCATAAATTAGACACGCAGGCTCGTCTTGCATTGTATGTATAGTTTAAACCCATTTTGTTACAAAGCAGATGCTACTTTAACGCAACAGCTGTCAGTAAAATTAAATTAACTCTTTCTATCGCAGACATGCCGGTCTCCCTGGCCTAGGTGTTAGCCACTTTCTCCGTAATCCCGTATACTCTCGTGAGTAACATGACGGGCGTGAGAATCGGTGGTGGTTCTCTCCGCGTCGGTAACTTAGGGGTATGTGAGCCGGTCGCTCAGAAAGCAATGGCAAACTACTGAGCGTAATCTTGCCAAGAAATCAACAATCAGCTGAAAGGTGCTGATGTTGACAGCGATGTCCTGTAAAGGATATGCCAACAAAAAACAAAAATCGCAGACATATGCTATTTTGACCCATTATGTTTTAGTGCTTAAGTTAACTCATTTTGTTCTATAACATTGTTACTGATCTCCATTCTGCCCCAGACATATATGTTTACCCCTCTTGGTCAATACATTTTATACCGTAAATAGTCAACTGTCTGGGTTAGAAAGTATTAAGTTTTATATGAATGATTTAATGATTTCGCCAGTCAGTATACAATATTATTTCAAATTCTGCCGCATTAAAACCACAATTAATAATAATAATTCTAGCTACGTTTCGAGACCATTCTATCCTTGCCATTATCCTCACTCACAGATACAAATCACAACATACGCTTATACGCTTAAAAGACCCCATCTTTTCTTTTTAAAAATAGAAACAACGATGGCGTGTTTGCAGTTGGATAAGCGCAATTTGGCGATTATTTTTGTTTCACTAGTCTCATGAAAGGCATTATTCCAATACGTGTCATTACCTCGTTGCTAGTTCAGTTCTCTGCGACTGAATTATTATTAGTGAGAACCTGCTATAGCAATACACATTTCTAGCACGATCATATACTTTAGGCCTGATAGCACGAATTATAAAATGTTCAGTCTTTTCCTCATAATGCGAATGACGAGTGCAGGCATCAAACCCTATTGCAACTGATTATGCCGCAATGTATACGATACATCTTATATATAAATTAGGATGTGCGTATCTCTGTATGTATTTATGTATCTCTGTCCGTATGTCCTTTATGCGCTCGCGAACGGCCCATCCGATTGAGATGAAATTTTCTACACGCCTTCCTTTCATTCCAGAGATGCCAACTGTCGTAGTTTTTTTTTCTTCTTCCTCCTCCTCCCTCCTCCCTCCTCCCAAAATACGTACGTCCAGGAAATGGTCTTCTACATAGACACTTCTCTCTGAGGTCCGCGATAACATATTAACCTGGTGGGATGGCAATCAATCATCCTACTACCTCCTCCCTCCTCCTCCCTTCTCCCTCTTCCTCCTCCCTCTTCCTCCCTCCGCCTCCTCCCTCCTCCCACTCTCTACTCCTCCTTCCTCCTCCCTCCTCCTTCTCCTCCCTCCTTCTCCCTCTTCCTCCTCCCTCTTCTGCTCCCTCCGCCTCCTCCCTCCGCCTACTCTCTCCTCCTCCTCCCTCCTCCTCCCTCTCCCTCCTCCTACTCCCTTCTCCTCCTCCTCCTCCTCCTCCTCTCTCCTCCTCCCTCCTTCTCCCTCTTCCTCCTCCCTCCTCCTCCCCCTCCTCCTCCCCCTCCTCCTCCACCCTACTCCTCCCTCCTCTTCCTAATCCCTCCTCCTCCCTCCTATTCCTCCTGTCTCCTTCTCCCTCCTCCTTCTACCTCTTCCTCCCTCCTCCTTCTCCCTCCACCTCCTCCCTCCTCCTCTCTCCTCCTCCTCCCTCCTCCTCCCTCTCCCTCCTCCCTTCTCATCCTCCCCCACCTACGTTCTCCTCCCTCCTCCTCCTTCTCCCTCCTCCTCCCCCTCCCTCCTCCCCCGCCTCCTCCTCTTTCACCCTCCTCCCTCCTCCTCCTCCTCCTTCACCATCCTCCCTCCTCCTCCTCCCTCCTCCTCATCCTCCCTCCTCCCTCCTCCTCCCTCCTCATCCCTCTTCCTCCTCCTCCTCCCTCCTCCCTCCTCCTTCTCCCCTTTCCCCCCTCTTTCTCTTAATCCCTTCTCCTCCCTTCTCCTCCCTCCTATTCATCCCTACTCCTCCTCCTCCCTCCTCCTCCTCTCTCCGCCTATCTCTTCCTCCCTCCTCCTCCCTCCTCTCTCCTCTCTCTTCCTCCTCCCTCTTCCTCCTCCCTCTTCCTCCTCCTCCTCCCTCCTCCTTCCTCCTGCTCCCTCCTCCTCCCTTCTCCTCCTCCCCCTCCATCCTCCCCCTCATCCGTCTTCCTCCCTACTCCTTCTTCCTCCCTCCCCCTCCCCCTCCTCCCCCTCCTCCTCCCTCTCCTCCTCATCCCTCCTCCTCCATTCTCCTCCTCCCTCCTCCTCCTCTCTCTACCTCCTCCCTCCTCCTCCCTTCACATTTCTCCTCCTCCCTCTTCCTCCTCATCCCTCCTCCTCCTCTATCCTCCTCCCTCCTCCTCCCTTTACCTCCTCCCTCCTCCTCCCTTCACATTCCTCCTCCTCCCTCTTCCTCCTCCTCCCTCTCATCCTCTTCCCTCCTTCTCCTCCCTCCTCCTTCTCCCTCCTCCTCCTCCCTCTTCCTCCCTCCGCCTCCTCCCTCCTCCCACTCTCTACTCCTCCCTCCTCCTCCTCCCTCTTCCTCCCTCTTCCTGCTCCCTCCGCCTCCTCCCTCCGCCTACTCTCTCCTCCTCCTCCCTCCTCCTCCCTCTCCCTCCTCCTCCTCCCTCTCCTCCTCCTCCTCCTGCGATCTCCTCCTCCCTCCTTCTCCCTCTTCCTCCTCCCTCCTCCTCCCCCTCCTCCTCCACCCTACTCCTCCCTCCTCTTCCTAATCCCTCCTCCTCCCTCCTATTCCTCCTGTCTCCTCCTCCCTCCTCCTCCCTCCTCTTCCCTCCTCCACCTCCCTCTTCCTCCTCCCTCCTCCATTTACCCAAGACAGACAGACATACAGATAGTCGGGAACGGGATCTTATATGACTACTTATATGATTTAAATGAGATGCTCTCCACCATGGGCTGGGCCGGGTCAGACAGACAGACAGATAGATAGACAGACAGACAGACAGACAGTCGGGAACGGGAGCTTATATGACTACTTATATGAATTAAATGAGATGCTCCCCACCAGAGTCTGGGCGAAGCCGGGCCGTGTCAGCTAGTATAGTATAAAACAGTTGCAAAGGTCTCGAACTCAAACACACTTTGAAATCCAAAAACTGGTTAGAGAGACACCAGCTTAAACTTCCCCAGCAACTGTGTTTACCAGATGCCTTCATGCGATTATCAGAAGAAGCATGTAAGGGACCCAGAAATGAGTTGGCCTTATTACCAGATGAACACTCTGCCTCTGTTACTTCGGTCTTCGGTTAGTAAACGATCTTTCACCATGCTCGTTAAGGATGATCAAGGTGTCCCAGGGGGGGCGGCTCCATCTTCAAGCTAATTCGGGGCTTTCAAACTAACATTTCCGGCACAGTTATCGGAAGCTAATGAAAATGTTACGATGAGGTAATGGTGAGTGTGTGTGTGTGTGTGTGAGAGAGAGAGAGAGAGAGAGAGAGAGAGAGAGAGAGAGAGAGAGAGAGAGAGTCACAGAGAGAGTCACACAGAGTCACAGAGAGACAGTGAGTGAGAGACAAAGACAGTGTGTATATTAGACAGACAAACAGCCAGCCATACAGGCATGCAGGCAGGCATGTCTCATCTCAGCTCGTCCTGTCTCGTAACACCTTGTCAGGTCTTATCTCTTAATGTCTCATCTCGGCTCGCCCTATCTCGTCACTTTGTCTCGTCATATCTCATCACCCTGCCTTGTCACTTATTGTTTTATCACGTCTTGTCTCGCAGTGTATAATCTCGGCTCGTCCTGTCTCATCATGTCTCGTTACGATTTTTTGTTTTAATTGTGTCTTGTCTCGTCGTATCTCATCTCAGCTCGTCCTGTCTCGTCACATTTTGTCTGATGATATCTCGTCTCGTCATGTCTCATCTCAGCTAGCCCTGTCTCTTGTCTTGTCTTATCTCGTCAAGTCGCGTCGTGTCTCGCCTTGCTTCGCCACGTCTTGGTGTGTCTCACCTCGTCTTGTCGTGTCACCCTCTGTCTCATCTTGCCTGGTTTTGTCTCTCCCCGTCAAGTGGCGTCCTATCTACACATTCACTATATGGTGTTACTCCCATATCCGCATAGGCCAGCCGGCTCTAGATTTTTAAAGTTGCATATCCTTTACAGGACGTTGCAGTCAACACCAGTATTCTACTGCCGTTGTTGATGTCTTGACAAGTTTTACGTTCAACAGTTTGCCATTGCTTTCTGAACGACCGGCTCCCATACCAACACGTTAAAACCAGTGAGACACGGTCTGCTGCTAAATCGGTCACTGCCGTGTTTCGAACGCGAGTAAGCGGCATTACGAATCGCGTCAGCAACGACATCGCCACGGAGACCGGCTCTATATTGTCGATGTGTTAATATAACACCGGCCGCCTTAACTTCCCAGAACACCTCCTGATATATATTTACGAATGAGGCAACGCCGGAGCCCAGGTCAATTTTTAAAAAATCGTTTCGTTTGGGATTCAAACACATGATCACTGGGCCGACAGGCAAGCATCCCACTGCGCTACATAGACACTCCGGAATGGAAACTCGTAATCATAAATAAGGGATAAAGAGTAGGCGACCTCCCATTAGATGGTAATATTGGCAGACGACGTAAATACAGACAGGAAAGTGAATTACAGGAATAAATCTCGACCTTCCCTGATAAACTGTCAGTGGTCCGAATATACGCGCGCGCGTGTGTGTGTGTGTGTGTGTGTGTGTGTATGCGTGTGTGAGTGTGCGTGCGTGCGTGCGTGAGTGTGTGTGCGTGCGCGTAATGAGCCATTTCATGAAGATTTTACTTAGAATCATCATGCAAGTAGGAAGGAAATACAATCTGTAATAGGGGAAGAACAATGTGTGTTCGTATAAGGCAAAGGGTACAGTAAATGCTGTGTATTTGTCGAGCACATTAATATAACGTTCGTGACAAGTGAGACATGTTGACATTATGAAGATGCCCACAGATCTACAAACTGATGGAAAAGATCTTAGACTTTAGAAAAAAAGAAAACATATACTGGAAACAACAAGCTTCCGTAAAGATTGATAATGAAGTAGGTCAATATCAGCCTATTAAAAGAGGTGTGAGACAGGGATGTGTAATGTCTCCAGATCTTTTTTCCCCTTATACAGTGAAAATATTTTTTTTTAAATTTAGAAGATATGAGAGGAATCGCCATTTGGAGACATAGCATCAATAACAATAGATATGCGAATGATACAGTATTGACTGCAGACAACGAACAGGATCTACAACATTTAGTAGATGCGGTTGTTGCACACAGTGAACAACTAGAGGTAGAGTTGACCAGATTATAATGGCCAAATAAAAGTTGCATGTAATTAGAACAAGGTTGGTATCAACCCCCAATATCAAGGCAATTTAACGTTCTGTGGTTTACCACTGTTTTCTGAACGAGAAGTTAACGTTGAAGTTCAATTGACTAACGGGTATTTGGACCTACAAATCCACCGCTAGGGCACCGGAAATTTAAGCGCAATGCATTAATCCCCGTAGGGGCTGAGTGGTCTCGAGGTATGGTGTCCGCCTCGAGTGCTGGAGGTCGCGGGTTCAGGCCCCGGTGAGGACCGGGTTTTATTTTTTTTTAAATCCACCTGGACTTCCAGTAATAAAATGTCCCCTGGTCTCTGGGTAGTGAGATCGGACGCCCGTGTGTATTGTTGCGCACGTAAAAAAATCCCTTGGCAGTTGGAAATCGAAAAAGAGTAGCCTAACGGCGCCGCCCGGGAAAAATTTCGAGTTAAAAATCTACCCAAAGTATTTCAGGATCCTCGCCGAGGACTCAGGTTTGAGTTAGTTCTCCAGACTCAGGTTTGAGTTAGGAGGAAAACGGAGCACTTATGGGTTGACCGTGTGCCGTGATGTTGATCCAACGACTAGACTAAACTAAACTAAACATTAATCCCCGTAATCACGCTGTCCTCTAAGGGCCAACGCGAGAATAAAAACCGAACGGGCTGCTTCCAATAAGGGAATCAAGGATTGATATATCCTTGTTAGCACGAACTAGAGAGACATACTGAGTGAAGTTATCGTTCTAGCTTCATAAACTGTCTGCCGTCTGATTACAAGTTCACCCGGTGTAAACTCTGTGTAAACTCAGTGTGGCTAGGGGACTGAACTCAATGTGAGACTAACTATCGATTCTTTAGGTAACTGCATGGGACATAACTTCATCCTGGTTGTGAGAAAGCAGTGCGTGAGAGGCAATACACAGTAATACGTAATTGCCCAGGATGTGTGCGAAATGGATAAACCAGCGTGAATGTAACGGCTGAGTGCTGGAAGTTGAGACGTCTAGGGTTGAATATATTATGGATTCAAACTCGGACTTTTTTAAAATTCGCATATCCTTTACAGGACATCGCTGTCAACATCAGCATCTTTCAGCTGTGTGTTGATTTCTTGGCAAGATTACGCTCAGTAGTTTGCCAATGCTTTCTGGGCGGCCGGTTCACTTATCCCGCAAGTCACCAACGCGGGTATAATCGCTTCCAATTCTCGCACGCTGCGTTACCCTGCGTGGATAAACGGGATTACGGAGAAAGTCGTGTAACCCCCTTGGCCAGGAAGCGGGCTAAACTCGGACTAGGAAGAGCTAAAAGTTGAGTGCTGGAAGTTGACTCGTCTTCATCCATCATGTGACATGCCGATAAGCGTGGACTGTCATGTTTTGTCATCTCAATCGATCACCAGAGTCATGGGTCAGCTCTGTGTTCTTTCTCGACCATACCACGTGACCAAGCCACCCAGATATTTACTTCTCTGCTTCCCCTTGTTCTCTTCCCCTCGATCTTGCCTGTTGTCACCAAGTTCTCCAATTTATTTCTTCTCATAACTTGACCACACAATTGTTACTGTCTAAGTCTAATTGCTCTAATCAGTTTACTATTTGCATGTGTTTCTTGTAGGACTTGGTCATTGGTTTTCTGTCTGTCCATGATATTCTTTGCATGGGCTCGCCTAGGGTTGAATATATTACGGATTCAAACTTGGACAAGGAAGAGCTACAATGTGAGTACTGCGGTGGAGAAGTATTATTGAAGAAGGGTTGAGTAGGACTTCGTGTGTGTACTAATGTCAGTCAAGGACAAATTTACACGCCTTCAGCGCAATGGGCATATGGTCGTAGACCCACATTTTTAAAGCGCAGTAGGCACATGCCTGATCCGTGGCGAAAGGTTTTATGAACACAGATCATAATCCCGCATACCGCGTTCGAAAAACAGCTGCGGCCGTTTTGTTAGCAGACCGCCTTTCGTTGATCTTTAACGAAATTGTATGGATGCTGGTCGTTCAGAAAGCAAAGCGAAACTACTGAACGTAAACTTGCCAAGAGATCACCCCCCCCTCTCCCCTAAAAAAATTGCTGGGGTGACCGCGACGTCTTGTAAAAGGATAGCAACTAACTTCAACAATAGGCACGTAGTGGGTAATGTGATCAGTGCCACACATGTCGCCTTTACTTCCCCAGTCGTTTCCCGGCGTCCATGTTAGACTAGATCGACCTGGAGCCAAGAGCAATTTCCAAAATCCGGCTCGTTGCAGAAATCATTACCACTGGGCCGGTAGACGAGCGTCTAGACCAGTGGTTCTCAACCTGTGGGGAATCCTCCTCCCCCCCCCAGGGTTTCCAGGGGGCGGGGAGGGAATTAAGATTACTTCAAGATCGTGTTAATACAAGAACCAATTACTTGATATTGTTTTTCCCTCCATACTTTACGGTTCTGTACTTCTTGCCCATCTGAAAATTGTTTCATAACGTAAGTTAACCCACAAATCACGTTTTATGTAGACGTCTAGACTAGTTCTAGTAGTGTAAAGGGGGGCAGGGGATTTATAGGGAGGAAATATGAAAAGGGGGGGGGGGGTGACATTCTGAACATATGGTGAAGGGGTGCATGGGCCAAACAAAGTTGAGAACCACTGGTCTAGACACTAGGTTACTGTAGCTCACACGAATGTGTAGGGCAGAGAAGAACTATGAAATGATTAGAGCTGAGAGGAACTAAGTTCAAGTAGACCGGGAAAGACCTGAGAGACCTGTATAATCTAAGGGAATTACCATTCGAGTAGGAAACGGGTTGGCAATTATGACTCAAGTGAGCTGGGTAGATTAGGATTCGATTAGGGCTGGAAAGATCTAGCATTCGAGTAGGGCCCGGAAGATCCTGCATTCAAGTAGGGCCGAAAAAGAAAAAAAAAACTAGAATTATAGTAGGGCTGGTGAGAACTACAATTCGCGAATATGGCCGGTAAGAACTAGAATTCTAGTAGGGCTGAGAAGATAAGCATTCGAATTTCGAATAGGGCCGGGCGGAACTATAATTATAGTAAAGGTGATAGGACAAACAATTTAAGAAGATAACTAACCTTTGAGTTCATAACTAGGACAACAGAAGAAAAAAAAAAAAAACAATAGTGTGAGTAGAACTAATAAGAACTATGAATGGAACAGGTTTTTCCGGAACTACAGCTACAGGTCAGTTGAATCAGTGGAACAATTCGAGTTGAGTTGAGAAGAAATCATTCACTGGCATTCACACTTCTCGAAATCTGGCAGTCCCAATCAAACACACAGCGTGTAAACAAAAGAAACACATACACACAATAAACCATGGCAACCGGATGCCTTGCAGATAAACACACGGAGAACGGAACAAGTGTATTGATGTGGAGGGATGATAAAGTATAGATGGGGGTACATAGATTGTAGGCAAGAAAATATGCTTTAAGTGAGCAGTGATGGAGCAGTAAGATAAAAACCTCGATATTAAACACGGATGCTAAATATACTTCGAGTTTGTGGGTAAAATAGGTTTATCTTTTTATTGTCGCAGGTGCGCTCTGGGATCTTGTTGCAGTTGTGGTGTTGTTTTGTAGTTGCTGGTGTTGTTATAGTTACTGCTATTGTTTTGTTGTTGCTGCTTTTGTGTTGTTGCTACTACTGTTGTTTTGCTGTTGCTGCTGTTGTTCTGATTTGCTATTATTGTGTTGCTGTTGTGTTGACGGAACCGTGTCGCTGTTCTTGTTTTGTTTCAGCTGTAGTTTTGCTGATGCTGCTGTTGTTGTTGATTTGTAGTTGCTCCAGCAGTTCTGTTAATATTACTGTTTTGTGTGTGTGTGTATGTGTGTGTGTGTATGTGTGTTTGTGTTGTTGCTGTTGCTGTGGTTATATTGCTGTTGCTGCTGTTGTTGTTTATTTTTGTTGTTGATGTTTTCATTGTGTAGTTGCTAGTGCTGTGTTGTTGCTGTTCTTGCTTTGATGCAGTGTTGCATTTGTCTTGTTGGTTTGTTGCTGATGCTGTTGTCTTGTTGTGGTTGTTGTTGTTGCTATTCGTCTTTTTCTTGCGTACATTTATTAATGCTGTTCTTCCTGTGTACATTTATTAATGTCGTTCTTCCTGTGTACATTTATTAACACTGTTCTTTTTGTGTGCATTTATTAATGCTGTTCTGCTGTTCTCTTTGTGTATATTTATTAAGACTGTTCTTCTTGAGTATATTTATTATTGCCGTTCTTTATTTATATTATATTGTGTGTGTGTGTGTGTGTGTGTGTGTGTGTGTGTGTGTGTGGGTGTAGGGACAGTTATATGGATCTTATTGTGCACATTATATTTATTTTGTCCTTCCAGCCATCTCCCGCCCCCCCCTCCCCTCTCAACCTCCCTCATCTAGGAGATAGGCATTTGCAGTAGTAAATGTCGGGAGTACGTAAGATGCAGAAGGAAAGCTTTTGTTAGCAAGAAGATAGACACCAGACTGGCAGTAAATGTGCCAGAAATGTTGGCAGGTAGGACAGAAGTCAGCTAGAAAAGAGCAGAAGGCATAGCTAAACAAAGCTATACAATTACATATACACATAGAGCAAGTAAAATAAGTAAAATAATATTAACACTGTAATCCACCAAGCGTGTCGTAACAGGCGACATAGACGAGTGGGCGCGAGATAAGCCTCTAAGCTGAAAGAATTAGATGGTAATTTTAAACTGACTATCATGTCTTCCTGTTTGCACAGAATTGGTCTATGCAGATGGATCATTATAGCTTCTGGAAACTTTAACAAACGACTATTTTGTGTATGAAACACCACGCGAAAAGCGTTGTCTCTATAATTTACATGTGTGGTGTCCAAGATATGACCTGCAATGGACAACGCCGGAAGTTTATAATTGTGGTGTGTCAGCCTTCCCATGATCCCATCGCCTGTGTGTAATATCTTGTTAATCCAGTTTGGTATGTGTTCAACAACCCTGCCAATGTAACTTTACCAGTGGGGGTAGGCTGGGCTATGGTTAGACTATATTACAGGATACGTTCTGGCCAAGACACAGGTATAGTTGGTCCCCTGACCCCTCTCAGGTCCCTGGACTCTGCTTTTCCTCAAAAACGCGACCTAGCTTCTGAGCCTCCTGCTCTGCCTCAAATTTCTTGGCTTCTCGCTCTGTCTTAAGTTTCTTGGCTTCTCGCTCTACCTCCAGTTTCTTATCTTCTTAGGCCAACTTCTTCTCTTCTAAGGCAAGTTTTCGAGCCTCGTGCTTTATCTCAGCCTTCCCTCCCCCGATGTGTCTCCACCTTGCCGTGGTGGGGGAGCTTGCGTGTCCCATCGACCCCATGTGCTTGCCGATGGGTGAAAACTACATATCGGACGGCTCGTGGGATAGGGACCAGACTAAGAGAGACACAACCTGCTGCTCTGCAGGTAAGACTGAGGATAGCAGTCAAAATCAGGCAAACGATCCCTAAATCTCAGTCCGGGCATAACCTCTAAGGTCCCCATCCGAGGTGTATGGCTGAACGTCTCTAAGCCATAAACTCTCGGAAGTGAGAGCCTGGCCGACACAAACCTACATCAAAATTGTGATGATGTGCTGACAACGCTACATGCTCAGCGCAGATTCGTTCGATGGCTCTTAGCTGGGGGATATGAGGTATCCCCGGATGAAAGGGCCTGACCGTTACTCGCCCACAGACGCACGGAGGTAAGGTGCTGAGCCGGCAGCACATGTAGCCTACCTCGTGAGTGAGTAAAAAAGGTGGAAAAACACCTCGGTCGCACGTCTCGCAGACGTCCGATAGTCTGTAACCACACTCATGGAGTGAGTGTAGTCAAAGGTGGAAAATTGTCTCGTTGACACGAAATGGAACGCCTGTCTTGCGAATCCATTACGTGGCAGCCCGAAGCGAAAGCTTGCTGTGTGGAAGCCGAAACAAGAGTCTCGAAACCCGAGGAAGGCTAACCTCATTAAAAAATGCCCGCCGGAAGCCGGAAGTGTCGTCCTACGGGTGGCAAACTAAAAATTGACACTACGCATTTACGTCCGAGTGAAACGTCTCGTCCGAATGTCTCTCGTGCTAGGAACAGCTCTGACTACCTAGTTTCCGAATGCCGCTCTTGTTCGGAACAGCTCTGACTAGGTAGTTTTCCGAATGTCTGTCGTGCCTGGAACAGCTCTGACGGGCGCAACGACAAGCACATGTCCGAAAACTCGCTGAGTGGATACCGTCTGCAAACCTGTCTGGTTTGTGCGGGAATGGCCCGGGGCAAACAAAATGACCAATATATTGAAGTGAGGATTTAAAGCAGCCATGAGCAGGACGTGACGATTCCCTCGGCTAGCCCAGAACCAGGGCGTTATGTGTCGGCCCTGCAACTATGGAAGCAACCTTGGATGGCGGAAAATGCTATGGACTGTCCCTGCCTTCCTTTGAGGGATGACCGTTGTCTTCGACCGTTCTAACTTGGCCAGCATGTTTGTAGATGGCACCACAAAAGTGAGAGTCTCCCAGGAATGCTACCTGGTCAAAAAAGCACGCTAAAGTCGATGTGTTGGCCTACCGGTTTCGGCCCAAGAGCGCATAACAGACACACCGCAATCACATCTGAAAAAACACTCCGGATGAACGAAAAGAAGAAGAAGAAGAAGATCTCAGCCTTCCTTCTACCCCTCTCTTCTTGTTTGAAGACTCTTTCAACTTCCTGGGCATACTTCCGCAATTCCTCTCCTTTGAGGCCCAACACTCGGCCTTCGGCGCAGCAGGTTTGTGTGACAAAACTATTGTTTTCAATCTTTATATTGTCTGAGTTGTCGGCTGATCTGCCAGTGTGTGTCAATGCCTGTCATTCCATTGTCCTTGTCCCTGATCATGCCACTAAACTGTCCCTCGTTCTGATCACGTCACTAAACTGTCCCTCGTTATGTTCATAAAAATAAACACTTCCTTGTTCTGATCATGTCACTAAACTGTCCCTAGTCCTTATCATGTCACTAAATTGTCCCTCATTCTGATCAAGCCACTAAACTGTCCCTCATTCTGATCATATCACTAAACTGGCCATTGTTCTGATCATGTCACTAAACTGTCCCTCGTTCTGATCATGTTACTCAACCGTACATGGTTCTGATCCTGTTACTCAACCGTACATGGTTCTGATCATGTCAATAAACTATCCCTCGTTTTGATCATGTCACTAAACTGTCCCTCGTCCTGATCATGTCACTCAACTACCCCTCGTTCTGATCATGTCACTAAACTACTCCTCGTTCTGATCATGTTACTCAACTGTCCCTCATTCTGATCACGTCACTAAACTACCCCTCGTTCTGATCATGTCACTAAACTACCCCTCGTTCTGATCATGTCACTAAACTATCCCTCGTTCTGATCATGTCACTAAACTGTCTCTCGTTCTGATCATGTCACTAAACTGTCCCTCGTTCTGATCATGTCACTAAACTGTCTCTCGTTCTGATCATGTCACTAAACTGTCCCTCGTTCTGATCATGTTACTCAGGCGTACATGGTTCTGATCATGTCACTATTCTGTCCCTCGTTCTGATCAAATCACTAAACTGGCCATTGTTCTGATCATGTCACTAAACTGTCCCTCGTTCTGATCATGTTACTCAACCGTACATGGTTCTGATCATGTTACTCAACCGTAAATGGTTCTGATCATGTCAATAAACTTTCCCTCGTTTTGATCATGTCACTCAACTGTCCCTCGTCCTGATCATGTCATTCAACTGTCCCTCGTCCTGATCATGCCACTCAACTACCCCTCGTTCTGATCATGTCACTAAACTACCCCTCGTTCTGATCATGTCACTAAACTACCCCTCGTTCTGATCATGTCACTAAACTGTCCCTCGTTCTAATCATGTCACCCCACTGTCACCGTCTCTGTCCCTCTCTCATTCTCTATCTGACTCTCTCGTTCTCTCTTACTCTATGACTCTCTCTCTCTCTCACTTTCTCTCTCACACTCTCCATTCTCTCTCACTCATTCTCTCCTACTCTCACTCATTCTCTCTCGTAGTCTCCCACTCATTCTCTCAATCTCGTTCTCACTTATTCTCTCTCACAATCTCAATGTCTCTCAATATTGCTCTCACTCTCTTTCTCTCTCGATTACTCTCTCTCCCTCTCTCTTTCACTCTTTTTCACTTCTCATTGTCTCTTTATTTCTCTCTCACACACACACACACACTCTCTCTCTCTCTCTCAATCTCGCTCTCTATCTCTTTCACTCGCTCTCACTATCTCATTATTTCACACACTCTTCCTCACTCTTTCACTCACTCTCTCAGTCACACAGTTTCACACTCTCTCTCGCTCACCCACCCACCCACCCACCGACCCACTCACTCACTCACTAACTCACTCACCCACCCACCCACTCACACAGTCTCACTCACTCTAACTCTGTCGCTGTCTCTCTCTTTCTCTCAAATTGATCGTTCCCTGACTTAACATACTTAACTAACCGTCAGACGGATCGATTGACTCATGCGACTTATTGTCTACTGTTCCCCTGACTATTTGTCTGAATTCCTGTCTGTCTCTCCCCCACCTCTCTGTCATCCGACCGTCTCTGTGTCTGCCCATCAATATAGCTGTCGATCCTTCATCTCAATTCTATGCTTATCGTTTCTTTTGCTTGTCTGTCTATCCTTTCACCCCCTCTCTCTATCTTTCTGTTCGTCTCTCTGTCTACCCGTCCGTCTGTATGTCTTTTCTTCTGTCTGTCTTTCTGTCTGCCTTTCCCCTCATCTATCTTCCCTCCCTCCACCTATCAGACTATCCTTCCGTCCTTCCGTATACCCTTTCGTCCTTCTCTTAATCTATCCATACGCACATCCGCCTCTTTATCTATCCTCCCGTCCATCTGTTTTATCATCTCATCCTCCACTCTATCTATCATCTCACATGTCTGTTTCTCTGTCTATCCTTCTGTCTGGCTCCGTGTGTATCATTCGTCAGTCTTTCTGTCCATTCTTCAGTCCGTCCCTCTGTCTATCCTTCCGTCCGTCTCTCTGTCTATCTATATTTTCTTTTCTCTCTTTCTCCCACCCACCCCCCTTTTCTCTCTCTCTCTCTCTCTCTCTCTCTGCCTATCCTTCCATTTGTCTGTCAGTCTACCCCACTGCCCCCTCCCCCACCCCGGCTCACTCTTGCATCCTCGCCCAGCCCACTCCCTTCCTCACCAACAAACACATGGTAAAAAGAAAACACATTCTAAGAACAATGCATAGTTAGACTAATAGATAAAGGTGAATTCAAGAATAACCACACGTACGTGCGCGTGCGCACACACACACACACACACACACACACACACACACACACACAGAGAGAGAGAGAGAGAGAGAGAGAGAGAGAGAGAGAGAGAGAGAGAGACGAACATACAGACAACAGGGGAGACAAACGCACAATCCCAAAAAATCGCAGTAACAGCAAGGGATGCAACTCCGAAAGGACGCTAAAAGCTATCAACATGGACACCTATAGTGTGTTTTTTTTTGGTTGCCTCAATATAAAATTAAATATCTCAGTAACGGGCTGAGATAAAATGATGAGATTTAGTATATAACGTTATCATTATGTCCACCCAACAAAAAAATTTTTGTTCTGGAGATTTTACAGCAGATTTTAAAGTTAGCTTATATACGGTATATTAATTATGACTTAAAGATTACGTCCATGATTTTAACAGTTTTACAGCTTCCCCAAGATTCGACCCAAATTATTCAAAATTTTCACGTGACTTTCGTTTTCAAACAAACAGCGCGAAGATTCAGAGGCGTCTCCAAATGTGGGTTCTTTCATGAAACGTGATTATATAAATAAACTAGCTGACAAGGCCCGGTTTCTGGTGGAAATCAATCAATCAATCAATCAATCTATCTATCTGTCTGTCTGTCTGTCTGTCTGTCTGTCTGAATGTCTGAATGTCTGCCGGTCGGCTGACCCATCCACCGACCGACCGACCGACCGACCCACCGACCCACCGACCTACCGATATCTATCTATCTATCTATCTATCTATCTATCTATCTATCTATCTATCTATCTATCTATCTATCTATCTATCTATCTATCTATCTATCTATCTATCTATCTATCTATCTATCTATCTATCTATCTATCTATCTATCTATCTAATCTATCTGTCTGTCTGTCTGTCTGTCTGTCTGTCTGTCTGTCTGTCTGTCTGTCTGCCTGTCTGCCTGCCTGCCGGCCCACCCACCCACCGACCGATCGACCGACGTACCGATATCTATCTACCTATCTATCTATCTATCTGTCTGTCTATCTATCTATCTATCTATCTATCTATCTATCCATCCATCCATCCATCCATCCATCCATCCATCCATCCATCCATCCGTCCGTCTGTCTGTCTGTCTGCCTGCCTGTCTGTCTGTCTGTCTGTCTGCCTATCTGCCTGCCTGCCGGCCCACCCACCCACCGACCGATCGACCGACGTACCGATATCTATCTACCTATCTATCTATCTATCTGTCTATCTATCTATCTATCTATCCATCCATCCATCCATCCATCCATCCATCCATCCATCCATCCGTCCGTCTGTCTGTCTGTCTGTCTGCCTGCCTGCCTGCTTGTCTGCCTGCCAGCCCACCCACCCACCAACCGACCGACCGACCTACCGATATCTATCTATCTATCTATCTATCTATCTATCTATCTATCTATCTATCTATCTATCTATCTATCTATCTGTTTGTCTGTCTATCTATCTATCTATCTATCTATCTATCTATCTATCTATCTATCTATCTATCTATCTATCAGCCTGCCTGCCGGCCCGACCACCCACCCACCGACAGACCGACCTACCTACCGATATCTATCTATCTATCTATCTATCTATCTATCTATCTATCTATCTATCTATCTATCTATCTATCTAATCTAATCTATATGTCTGTCCTATCTATCTAATCTATCTGTCTGTCTGTCTGTCTGCCTTCCTGCCGGCCCACCCACCCACTAACCGACCGACCTACCGATATCTATCTATCTATCTATCTATCTATCTATCTATCTATCTATCTATCTATCTATCTATCTATCTATCTATCTATCTATCTATCTATCTATCTATCTATCTATCTGCCTGCCGGCCCGACCACCCACCCACCGACAGACCGACCGACCTACCGATATCAATCTATCTAATCTATCTGTCTGTCCTATCTATCTAATCTATCTGTCTGTCTGTCTGCCTGCCTGCCTACCCACCCACCCACTAACCGACCGACCTACCGATATCTATCTATCTATCTATCTATCTATCTATCTATCTATCTATCTATCTATCTATCTATCTATCTATCTATCTATCTATCTATCTATCTAATCTATCTGTCTGTCTGCCTGCCTGCCGACCGACCCACCCACCCACCGACCGACCGACCCACCGACCGACCGATCCACCCACTCAGCCAGCCAGCCAGCCATCCATCCACCCACCTATCTTTCTGCCTATTTACCTACCTACCTACCCACCTACCTTTCTGTCTGTCGGGGCCGCGTCATTCATTTTATTCGGAGACTGCTGAGGGTCGTCGCTGGAGCTACGGAGTTCGTGCTTTGTGCGACGCTTTCCGCGCTGCGGAAAGAAACTGAGCCATATGGGATAAAAACCCGGTGCAATGCAGCCGATTCTGTCGACTGTAAGCTACTTCTTTGATTGCACCCACTCCCATACGAATCCAGATACGCCTTTGTTTGTCATCTGAATTTGCAGGTCCTCATTACCGTAAACATAACTTTTTTAACAAGAAATCACTAGTTGTTAAGCAAAACATCAAAGGAATGATGCCGCTTTTAATGATTTAAGTTGTTTTTGGACATATCAAAGACATATTCCTTGGGTGGGGGTAAATATAAGACGGCTGGAAAAATTTCATAACGATGCAACAGATAGTTTTCAAAATAATTGATCTTGAATGACGGCATAAATTTCCGGACAGACTATATAGTAAATAATCTTATTTGAAGTTTCACGACCAGAATCATAGAACAGAATCATATTCGAAGTCAAACGAACAGTATAATTGAGCAGAATCATATGCAAAGCTAGAAGCATATGCAAAGCTAGAAGATCAGAATCATAGAACAGAATCATATTCGAAGACGCGCATACACTATTAAATAAAGCACAATCATATCTGAAGGCGGATGTGCAGGATATGATATATATAGATGATATATAATGATTCTAAAAAACAACATTTGACGCGGTGGCCCAGAAAATATCGCCCTTTTTGGAATATCGATCTCTGTTGGATGGAGGGAAGCTGCTATAAGTTAGGTGTCCATGTTGATAGCTTTTAGCGTCCTTTGGGAGTTGCATCCCTTGCTGTTACTGCGATTTTTTGGGATTGTGCGTTTGTCTCCCCTGTTGTCTGTATGTTCGTCTCTCTCTCTCTCTCTCTCTCTCTCTCTCTCTCTCTCTCTCTCTCTCTCTCTGTGTGTGTGTGTGTGTGTGTGTGTGTGTGTGTGTGCGCACGCGCACGTACGTGTGGTTATTCTTGAATTCACCTTTATCTATTAGTCTAACTATGCATTGTTCTTAGAATGTGTTTTCTTTTTACCATGTGTTTGTTGGTGAGGAAGGGAGTGGGCTGGGCGAGGATGCAAGAGTGAGCCGGGGTGGGGGAGGGGGCAGTGGGGTAGACTGACAGACAAATGGAAGGATAGGCAGAGAGAGAGAGAGAGAGAGAGAGAGAGAGAAAAGGGGGGTGGGTGGGAGAAAGAGAGAAAAGAAAATATAGATAGACAGAGAGACGGACGGAAGGATAGACAGAGGGACGGACTGAAGAATGGACAGAAAGACTGACGAATGATACACACGGAGCCAGACAGAAGGATAGACAGAGAAACAGACATGTGAGATGATAGATAGAGAGGAGGATGAGATGATAAAACAGATGGACGGGAGGATAGATAAAGAGGCGGATGTGCGTATGGATAGATTAAGAGAAGGACGAAAGGGTATACGGAAGGACGGAAGGATAGTCTGATAGGTGGAGGGAGGGAAGATAGATGAGGGGAAAGGCAGACAGAAAGACAGACAGAAGAAAAGACATACAGACGGACGGGTAGACAGAGAGACGAACAGAAAGATAGAGAGAGGGGGTGAAAGGATAGACAGACAAGCAAAAGAAACGATAAGCATAGAATTGAGATGAAGGATCGACAGCTATATTGATGGGCAGACACAGAGACGGTCGGATGACAGAGAGGTGGGGGAGAGACAGACAGGAATTCAGACAAATAGTCAGGGGAACAGTAGACAATAAGTCGCATGAGTCAATCGATCCGTCTGACGGTTAGTTAAGTATGTTAAGTCAGGGAACGATCAATTTGAGAGAAAGAGAGAGACAGCGACAGAGTTAGAGTGAGTGAGACTGTGTGAGTGGGTGGGTGGGTGAGTGAGTTAGTGAGTGAGTGAGTGGGTCGGTGGGTGGGTGGGTGGGTGAGCGAGAGAGAGTGTGAAACTGTGTGACTGAGAGAGTGAGTGAAAGAGTGAGGAAGAGTGTGTGAAATAATGAGATAGTGAGAGCGAGTGAAAGAGATAGAGAGCGAGATTGAGAGAGAGAGAGAGAGAGAGTGTGTGTGTGTGTGAGAGAGAAATAAAGAGACCGTAAACATAACTTTTTTAACAAGAAATCACTAGTTGTTAAGCAAAACATCAAAGGAATGATGCCGCTTTTAATGATTTAAGTTGTTTTTGGACATATCAAAGACATATTCCTTGGGTGGGGGTAAATATAAGACGGCTGGAAAAATTTCATAACGATGCAACAGATAGTTTTCAAAATAATTGATCTTGAATGACGGCATAAATTTCCGGACAGACTATATAGTAAATAATCTTATTTGAAGTTTCACGACCAGAATCATAGAACAGAATCATATTCGAAGTCAAACGAACAGTATAATTGAGCAGAATCATATGCAAAGCTAGAAGCATATGCAAAGCTAGAAGATCAGAATCATAGAACAGAATCATATTCGAAGACGCCCATACACTATTAAATAAAGCACAATCATATCTGAAGGCGGATGTGCAGGATATGATATATATAGATGATATATAATGATTCTAAAAAACAACATTTGACGCGGTGGCCCAGAAAATATCGCCCTTTTTGGAATATCGATCTCTGTTGGATGGAGGGAAGCTGCTATAAGTTATAGTATGTCCACATTTGGTTGCCTTCATTCACGATCAATTATTTTGAAAACTGTCTGTTGCATCGTTATGAAATTTTTCCAGCCGTCTTATATTTACCCCCACCCAAGGAATATGTCTTTGAAAGGTCCATAAACAACTTAAATCATTGAAAGCGGCGACATTCCTTTGATCTTTTGCTGAACAACTAGTGATTTCTCGCTAACGAAGTTATTTTTACGGTAATGTGAGACATGTCAATTCTGTTGACACACAAAGGCGTATCCGGATTCGCATGAGAGTGGGTGCAATGAAAGAATTAGCTTAAAATCGACAGGGTCGGCTGCATTGCACCGGGTGTTTATCCCATATGGTTCAGTTTCTTTCCGCAGCGCGGAAAGCGTCGCACAAAGCACGAACTCCGTAGCTCCAGCGACGACCCTCGGGAGTCTAAAAAAAAAATGCACTCGTGAAATGAAGGACGCGGCCCGGAATCGAACATACAACATTCGGAGCCCGAGTCAGACGGCTTGACCACTTCACCACGGAGAATCCCGAGAGGGGTGCAATGTGTAATATTAGTAAAGACAGAGAATTTACAGAGGCACCGGGTAAATAATTTGTAAATTAACAGGAAAGTAGAAGGAATATATTTCTTACCTTATTTTTCATTTCCTTCTTGTTTCTTCAGTTATCAGTTATCAGTTGGGGTATCTTCATTGCACTCCGGACATGTCCATAGGTGCTCAGATCCTCCCCCCAGCATATGCATCAGCGTCCGGTGGCTAATAGTGCCAGTTCTGTGTTGGTTGACGAGGCGCCTTGTTTTCCCGATGTACCTCTCGCATCTGGCCGTGCCGAATTCTTACTCCCAAGTCTTTCATCCTGGACAGCGATGTGGATTCACTGACGTCAAAGTCCTCTGTTCTCGCCATATCTTTAAGGACGTTAATAACATCGGCACGATCCATGGGCTGGCCATCTACAGGGGGTGCAGAGCCAGCCAGTTTATCAGCTCGTTCATTTCCCTCGACTCCCGCATGTCCCGGGACGAGACGAAGATGAAGGTGACTTTACGAACAACAGACTTCCGCAGCGACTCAGTCCACCGTCTACGTACAGATCCAGCTTCGATCTTCTGAGTCATGCGCATTGAGTCACTTAGTACACACACGTTGGTATAATGCTGTGATTCCAGCCATATAAAAGCCTGTGTAACTGCCATCACCTCCATCGTCATGCTGCTCGTGGTCATAGAGTGGGCACCACTGGATTCTTGAACCCCCTGAATGGGCTGTAAATGCCCACGCACTTCTGTGCTGCTTTACAACAGATCCATCTGTATAGATGAGCACTGCATTGACAGCGACAGGGTTCTGCTCTCTGCACCTTCTGTCGAGTGTGATAATGCAGGAGAAAGTGCACTTAAGAGGTGGAGGCACCGGCACCCATTCCTTGCCGAGGTTGATACTGACGACATCTTCCGCCCGACCCATCCATGATTTGCCTCTCTTTAGCCTGTCACCCTTTTCTCTGAATATAGCGTCATGCAGAGGTGCTGCTCATCTGCACTTATTTTTAAGAATGCACGAGCTCTCCAGATCTTGATCCTGTGTTCCATTGTCGGGAAGTCAAGGAGGTATCTCATTGATACACAGCTGGTGTCTTTCGTGCAGCCCAAAATGATGCGCATGGCTTCGTTTTGTACCTTTTCAAGTCGTCCAATCTGTGTAGGGCTGACAGTGAGGATGGCCAGGGCATACTCTGTTCAGACCTTAATCTGTGTCGGACGATTCCAGTAGGTTGATGATTGCTCTCGGTTGCATAAAATTCAATCCATCCTTTCTCCAATAGTCCTCTTCCTCTTTCAACACATGGTCCTCACATTTTTTCCAGTAACTTTTATCAATATTTAATAGCGCGGACTGGGTTAGTATCTTGACGTCAGACAATTTGAATGTAGTATTGGCAGCTGCCACTTGTCCTTTAATTTTAGCTCACACAAGTTCTATAGGGTTTAAATGAGAATGATACGGCGGAAGTCTCAAGCACCTATGGCCATGCTCTTCTATCAACTTGTCAATTTGATATTTCTTGCTTTTTTGCGTCTGTTTTACAAGGGACAACAACTGTAGCTTGAAATATGTTTCTGGTAATGGTATATTTTCCCTTCGGAGCCATATCTTTATTGCTTCCTTTGTGCTTGATGCCGTAGGTAGGCCCTATTTTGTCTTCTTGGGCAACAACATTGTGATATGATGCATTGTTCATGATTAGACAAGACGGTCTATCAAGGGATGGAAGTACTGTATTCTCGAGCCAATCTCTAAATACATTACCATTCATCTCATTATGATAATCCCTATTGTCTGTATGCTTTGATACGAACACGAGCCCAGCATTCTGTAGTAAGCCATTATGAGTACTACCAGCATGGGCTATGACCAAACGCTGTCCTTTACTACTGGGCACATAACTTTTTATCTTTCCATCCATTGATTGCCATTCCTTTTCACTTGTGTGGTGCGCATTGATCCACGTTTCATCCAAATACACTATGTCATAATTTTCTTTGCGCATTTCCCTTATTTCACGTAAGTATCTGCTTCTCATGGCTCCTAAATGCGGTTGCTCGCAAAGGATATTTCTACCTCCCTTGTACTTTCTAAAAGTGAAGCCTAATGTCCTTATAATTTTCCACAAAGTTGTTTTGGATAGCTCTATGTTATTGTCCGTTC
Source organism: Cepaea hortensis (assembly GCA_963921405.1). Classification (NCBI taxonomy): domain Eukaryota; kingdom Metazoa; phylum Mollusca; class Gastropoda; order Stylommatophora; family Helicidae; genus Cepaea; species Cepaea hortensis. Next base: position 106,203,815 of record OY992882.1, read on the forward strand.
TCAACAAAACCCTCAGTTTTCTTACACTCACTGTTTCTTTGGCATCCATCATTTTTATAATAACTCGTCTGATGACATCCTTGTCAAAGCTGTCTACAATTGCCTTTCTACCTACCGTTTGCTTATCGCGTGTTGGTTTCATTCCAGATTCTTGCACCCATCGACGAAACGATCGTTTACTCAAACCTAATGCATGCTTGCGAACGCGGTTTGTGAGCCCGTATACCCGGATTCGAAACACGGCGGTGCTGGTTTTTTCGAAAAAGGTATAGAGACCGGTCGTTCAGAAAGCAATGGCAAACTACTGAACGTAACACTTGCCTAGTACATCAACAGCAGCTGAAAATGCTGGCGTTGACTGCAACGTCCCGTAAGGGATACGCAACGAAATTTAATTAATTAATTAATAATGCATACACTGTTCTTTTTTCGGGATTTGTAACAGTATGAAACAGTTTCCTGCGATCAGCTTCTTGACAAAAATATGTGTACAACTTCATAGCGATGTTTTGAAGTGTACACAATTTCACTTTTAACCCCATTGAACAGTATTAACACATTCAAATATTAGCTATTAAGATTACATTAATGGTAAGATTTATTTATATAATCACGTTTCATGAAAGAACCCACAGTTTGACGACGCCTCTGAACTATAACACTCAGTCTGTGCAAAAACGAAAGACCGCCAGACAATTTTAAAAATTGCGCGAATGGGTCTTGCTGAGCTGTAATACTCTAAAAAATTAAGGAATTCATGGCGGGGCGGTAAAATATATACCTCATATAAGCAAAAATTGAAATCTGCTGAACAATCTCCAGAACAAAATTTTTTTTGTTGAGTGGACATAATGATAAGGTTATATACTACATCTCATTATTTTCCATCTGTTGGTTACTGAGATATTCAATTTTATATTGAGGCAACAAAAAAGAAAACACGCTATACTCATTAGTGCACTGGACTGATTTTGCGTGAGGGTTAGCTTTCCCTATTACCCGTGTCCCTCCCCACCATCGAACCCTCCGTGACTTCAGGGGTACGGGTAATTTACGCCCCAAATTAAGGACGAGAAGTCAACATTTTAATCCAACACAGACTGGAAGGAACCCACTACGGCACAGTCAGAAATAAACGTGTAAGAAAATTAATACTCTCAGCCACATCGACCCCAGCCTCTGCTTTATGATATTAATAATTTCCGTTCGAATATGATTCTTCTTTACGACACTGATAGTTTTCTTGGAATATAATTCTCATCTATGATAATAATCGCCTGAATTCAAGTATTGTTGTATTTTTACATATTCGCCATGTCACTTCGAATATGATTCTGCTCTATGATTTTCAACCGGCGCGTTGGTGTAATGGTTAGCACGTTAAGCTGATAATGGAATGAGCGTGCACGTTCAATTTCAGCTCTCGACGTTTGCTAAGAGAGGGAAAGAACACTAAAGAAGACTGTTTCTCTCGTTCTGAAGGGCTGTGTATAATGGTCCACTTTCATTAGCACCTTCCAGGCAATCGTTGTTAGTTACTCTGACAGCCCAAGGTATTCGTAACATTCAACTCAATAACAACATAAAGTCCAAGATATTCGAAACATTCAACTCAGTAACAACATACAGTCAAAAATATTTCAGTTTAGGTTAGTTTAGTTTAGTCGATGGATCAACATCACGGCACACGGGTGTAACCCATAAGTGCTCCGTTCTACTTCTAACTCAAGCCTGAGTCAGGAAAATTTCAGCTCAGTGCACGAACTCCGTAACACCGGCGAGGATCATGACAGTCCAAGGTATTCGTAACATTCAACTCAATAATAACATCCAATCCACAGTATTCGTAACATTCAACTCCATAGCAGCATACAGTCCAAGGTTTTCGTAACATTAAACTGAATAACAACATACAGACCTGGGTAGTCGTAAAATTCAACTCAATAACAACATAGAGTCCAAGGTATTCGTAACAATCAACTGAATAACAACATACAGACCAGGGTATTCGTAACATTCAACTCAATAACAACATTGAGTCCAAGATATTCGTAACATTCAACATCTCTCTGTCTTCAAGCGATTCCTAATTTGTTTGTTCACTCCCGAGATTCTCTGCCACGCAAAAGGAACAGGATGAGTTCAACATATCAGTACTAAGAAGCAAGGATAGCACCAGTTTACACACATTTTGGTGCCTTAAATTGTATAGCTGTTCTTGAGTAATTTTGTGTTGCTGATTCTAAAAATGTAATCATATTTTTTTTCTATCAGCTCTAGTTTTTGAGGTAACTAAGAATGACCTTCTTAGTAGGGCAATTGTTATGTACACGCCTAGAGTTAGGTGCCATCAATGAAATTTTGATTGTAATCTGCATTCGTATTATAAGTAATTACTGTGATTTTATTACCTTCATATAAAACACAAAAATGTATTAAAACGTGATCACTAGCAATTTGTTAATCTATAGTCAACACACGAAAAGCTTCTTTTCGCAGGACCTAGCCCCGGGTGATTTCCACCTGTTTTGACAACTGACGAGTCATAGGGACATTTAAGGTTTTCATTTAAAGCCCCCTCTTAGAAGTAAGAAAATGATGTAACGCAATGTTGTATGTTACAGGGGTGACTATATCTCCAGGGACACTGTAATGCGCCGAAATACAGAGTGTGAGCAGTTATGTCAACAGACAGATCGGTAGATAGAAAGACAGGTCTGTAGGTAGAAATATAAATAGGTAGGTAGAAAGATAGGCCTGTCGGTAAAAACATAGGCCTGCACACAGAAAGATATAAATATAAATAGGTAGGTAGAAATATAAATCGGTAGGTAGAAAGATAGGCCTGTAGATAAAAACATAGGCCTGTACATAGAAAGGTAGAAATATATTCGGTAGGTAGAAATATAAATCGGTAGGTAGAAAGATAGGCCTGTAGGTAAAACATAGGTCTGTACATAGAAAGATAGATCTGTAGGTAGAAAGATAGATCGGTAGACAGACAGACTAATACACAGGCAATCGAGACGGCAGACACAGAGAGACAGAAACGCAGACAGACAAACATACAAACAACAGAAAGACTTATAGACAGATATCCGAGTAGACCGACCAGCTGGTAAACATAATGACAGACAGACATTGAAATAGATCGGTAAGCAACAAGGCAGGCAATTCGATAGCCAGACAGACAGGCTAGGAAGGATGCAGATAGACATATAGAAAATAAGATAGCGGTAAAGAGTTATAACATCATCCGAACTAAGGAGAGTGAAACAGACAGACAGACAGACAAATCAGTAGGTAGAAAGATAGGTCGGTATGCCAGCAGGTTGATAAACGGGCAATCGAGATGATAAACCGGCAGGGAGACAAACACGCAGACAGACAAACATACATTGTACGATTTTATATAGAAGCAGACAGATAAACGAGAAAACGTGCAGGAAGACATAATGGCAGAGAGACATACATTGAAACTGAAAGGTAAGTAATCTGGCAGACAAGTCGTAGTCAGACATACAGAGAAGTATGCAGGCAGACAGACATTTAAATGAAGACAATGACAAACCGTTATAATATTTCGTTTTACCTTTCAACAAATCACAGTCACCTTCATTATGTCCCACATAACAAATCAATGTCCAGACATACTATAACAGCCCCGGCAAAGAATGCGCACAATCAATTGCAGGCAAGACTCACACGGTCATTAATAGTCAATCTTGGAATCAATACAACCACACTACTCGATACCTAGACTTCCACTGAAAGAGCCGAACAAAAACACCAAGAATTCCACAGCTGGCAAAAATTCCCCTGTCTTTCGCACAAGCACTGGAACAACACTATACACAAATGGGTGTCGTGAGATAGGTTCATAGATTTTTCCCTCCTTGCGGAAAACCCAACAGCTCCTTCACGTATCACACACGCGACAAGTCGGCAAGAGGTCGCCGGATCAACGGTAGAGAAAATGTCCGTAATGACAGAAGGAATTTCAATATACAGGTGATTTGTCAGCAAGGAAAGTTAACGGTAGGGTTTAAAAAGTTAGTTTCATATACTTTACAGGACGTCGCAGTCAATACCAGCATTTTATTGACTGTGATTTCTTAGCAAGTTTACGTTCAGTAGTTTGACGGTAGAGTAGCAATAGAAAATTGTTTATGGGGTATGTAAGCTAGGAAGTAAGTGATCACCAAGGTATGTAAGCTAGGAAGTAAGTGATCACCAAGGTATGTAAGATAGGAAGTAAGTGATCACCGAGGTAGGTAAGATAGAAAGTAAGTGATCACCAAGGTATGTAAGATGGGAAGTAAGTGATCACCAAGGTATGTAAGATAGGAAGTAAGTGATCACCGAGGTATGTAAGATAGGAAGTAAACGATCACACCAAGGTATGTAAGATAGGAAGTAAGTGATCACCAAGGTAGGTAAGATAGAAAGTAAGTGATCACCAAGGTATGTAAGATGGGAAGTAAGTGATCACCAAGGTATGTAAGATAGGAAGTAAGTGATCACCAAGGTAAGTAAGATAGGAAGTCAGTGATCACCGAGGTAAGTAACTGAATAACGAAAGTCACCGTCTGCATGTGATACCTTGTCCGACACACAGCTAGAAGATTCTGGAGGCAGACCGCCAAGCGCAGATTGTCCACGGTATGAGCGTCGGTCTTTCAGAAAGCAACGGCTAACTTGCCTAGTAATTAACAAACAGCCAAAAATGCTGGGGTTGACGGAGACGTCATTAAAGATCGAGTGGCGGGAGACCCGGGTTTGAAATCCTCGGTAAGGTGTGGAGTTGTTTTTATTTTTCCTCGGGGGCAAAAAGAAAACTCTAACCTGCACAGTTCGCAGAGACTGCACTAGCCAGGTAGCCTTAATTCCTCGGGCTCAAAGACCTCCCTGCCATGCACCGCAAGGTACTATATTGGCAGTAAATGACAGTTTTACAGACAGTAACGGAGATAGGAAAGTAATTTCTAGGAATGTAACTGACGTAAGAAATTGCTTTGACGCGTAACGGTTGTAAGCATGTCGTGTGCAGACGAAGTAAGGTAACTCACTGCCAGTGGATGTACCTCAGGTGGGATATTTATAGCCAGGGTTTGTACTACAGGTAAGAGAGCCACCACATACCACATAACCACAATGCCACAATGACGAGGAAACGGCGTTCCTTGTCTGTTTATGCGCTGATGTTAACTGATTCAGTGGCAAATGAACAGTAGGTTTGGGCCAAACATGGCACACAATAAAATGGACATGTATTATCATGTAAATTTTCATTCACTGCGCATTGAAATTGCGGAAGATGCCACGAAGCAAAACAAATAACTTTATGACCCTAGTTTAACTATATATCGTCCTTCTGTCCAAATGGAAGGTAACATCTGGCGATATATCATCCTTCGGCAGTTAAAAAAGTCTTTAAAGTCGAAAGAATCGACTTAATTGCACCGAGTTTTATTCCACATGGCTCGGTCTCTTTCCGCAGTGCGACCTGCCGAAAGCGTTGCACAAAGCTAGAATCCGTTGCTCCAGCGACGACCCCCAGGAATCTCCGAGGAAAATGCCCTCGTGAACCGAAAGACATAGCCCGGAATTGAACCCAAAACTTTCGGAGCACGAGGCATACGGCTTGACCACTTCGACACTGAATCAGTTAAAAGACGGATACGCTGATATGTTTCCCCGACATTCTCTAAATGTCCCAACGTCTTAGGACGACGGGGTAAACATCATTTCCCATGGAACATTATTCCCAAAACCCAATCTCCCGGGTAATTCCCGACCGCCCGTCCCGACGGTGGTGATTTTGTCCCAGTTAAAATCTTTCACATGATTATTCAGACACAGGCGCTGAGCAGAAAATCGAACCAGAAATCTCAAACAACAGGAAGAAAAACAAAGCAACAACATTTTAACGAGTCATTACTTGGATCATTGTGAACATAATTAGACCAAAGAACAGGCACTTTTATTCTGTTAACGGTTGTTCTGCTTTTAACTAAGCTTCCGGTTCTCACGTCTGCTTGTTAACAAACAAACAAGAACAAAAAGGCATATGAACATGATGTAGATCAAAGTTAATCAAAAGAAAACAGAATTAAAATAAAGATACTCTGTGTGATTTGTTAAAGCATAATGTTAATACATTTGGAAAATTAGTGATGTCTGGTAAACTTGGGGTGGTGGTGGGGGAGGGGGGGATAAACAGGGGAAGACAAGGCGATAAATATCTGCATGACTTGGCCAAATGGGCATAAACGGGACACGAACCCAAACCTGCTGCAAGATATGGTGATTATGTGGAATAGTGAACCATGATGTCACGCGGGTGTCGGCACGACACATGATGACGACGATGCATCTTTGTATGTATACATAATGAGCTCTTATCATGCGACAGGCAACACATCAGACGCACAAGGGTATCTGGCTTATTTCACTTGCAATGCAAATAAAAGCCTAAAAACAGGACTTGATATTCAGCTTAGTACGAGTTCATTTATTATATTATATATTTATCAACAACACCCCCCCCCCCTCCCACACACACATACACACAACACTGGTAACACACATACAGACACACAACATTATAACCTGGTTTATGAATTAAATTAGTCCCTTCACACCCCCACCACATCCCTCCCCCTGCCCCTTAACACTCCAGGTGTAAAGCTAAGACAGAATTCCCACATGGCGTTGGACTGAATCCCCGCAGAAGTCTACAATTCGCTAACAGACATTCGTCTGCGAACCAGAAGGTATCAGTGTCATCACCTGTCACCACCAACATTGCACAGCACAATCGCTACCTGAACCAAATATAAGAATCTATAAGTACGCGATACATACAGAAATTGCCTGGGCTATCGGTCACTTATAATCGCCGGCACTGTCCAGTACAAGCTATGTAAGATCACAATGAGTGGCACCTTACAGTCTTGACAGACCAAAGTATGTGAGTTGGAATGTGGCCAAAATTCCATCACAATGCCTGGGCAGAGCTTCAGAGAACACGTGGTGCCCAAACGACATGTCCCCTCTCTCGACCTTGCCTTGTGTACTCCAATAAGTCTGGAACAAGGTAGGCTGCAGACGCTGGCGGCTCAGCGTCAAACCTCCGAGACCTCGCCTCCACGAGTAGTTGGCGAGTGGTGGCCAGACCCAGGAACCCAAGGGACCCGACTTAAAGGCGTTCAGCCAAGTTCCACAGGTGAGGGCCTCGTACGCGCCTGGACCATAGGACGCGTACATCTGTCAATCACAATACATCCTCGTTAGAGAGTTTAAAGTGTACTCATTCCAATTATGGACTCCTCTATAGCTAAATATCTCATCTCAAAGCTAACGCTTTCCTTTACAAGCTATATCAGATCACACTCTACCAGAACACAAACCATAAACACATGGCTTGAGCTATCTATCACTTCTCGCCGCCAACATTGTCCAGTACAAGATATATATGATCAGACAATAGTACCACAAGGCATAAAGACGCGTCTTTATCTAACCATCGTCTCTCATAGCCACCACTATCTAGTCAAATCTGAGCTATCTATCACTTCTCGCCGCTAACACTGCAAAATACAAGCTATATCTGATCCAAATATAAGAATCTACAAAAACAACACCTACAGACAAGTGTTTTCATATATATATATATATATATATATATATATATATATATATATATATATATATATATATATATATATATATATATATATATATCCTTCACACAGGTAACATTGCCCAATACGAGCTATATGTGATTAAAAAATAAGCATCTATGAGAATACAAGCCTTAAAGACATGTCTTGAGTTATCTATCACTTCTCGCCGCTAACACTATCACATACAAGCTATAATTGATCAAACTAAAAGAATACACGCCATGAAATATCACTTCTCGCAACTAAAACTATCAAATACAAGCTACAGGATCTATTTTTAATGATTGTGCAGTATTTGACAATATTGCCGGTCCAAGTTTTATATTCACCCCCTTTAAAGTTCATGCCACATAATAGGTAAATACAAATCTTGGACCGGCAATAATTTCAGACACTGCACAGTCATTAAAAATACAGCCTGTATAATTGACCAAATTATAAGAATACAAAGCCATATAGACATGTCTTGAGCTATCTATCACTTCTCGGGACTAACATTATCAAATACACGCTATAACTGATCAAAGTATAAGAACACAAAACATAAAGACACCGTTTACAGCTATCCATCACTTCTCACCGCCCACACTGCCCAATATAAACTCGATCTGATCCCACCATGTCTATCAGCCACCCACAAAGGCCAACACGTCTATCAGCCACCCATATAACTGTAGCGGTATCACCTCTTTGGAAAAACTGAGAAGCAATTGACCAAAAGAAGCAATAACCGGTGCCACATTACCTCATTCAAGATTCTAAAATTGGATGTCGATTATCAGTTCGAAATTGACACCCCTCATTTAACCGTGCTTGAGTCTTCCTTGGAAATTGACACCTCTTGTTTAACCGTGCTAGGGTTTTCCCTCGATATTCCCTTACCAGAAAATTCTAAATCAAATCGAATGACTGACTGTATCCTCCTGGGATGGATTAGGGATGGGAGGTGGTAATATACACGGTGAGGGCAGGCTGATTATTCGTGTCTGCTCACTGACAAACACACAGGTCGATGAAGCGTTCCAATCAGTTTCAGCAGCACGATTGTCCATATGAGGATCAAACTAACATTGCTCTGTTGTAGGAAGTAGTTACAGTATGCTACAGTGTGTTACAGAGTGTTATTGTATGTTAAAGTATGTTACAGTATGCAGTATGTTACAGTGTGTAGCGAGTCGTTTCCTATTCTTCATTCTTCATTAACCAATATCTCAAGACTAGCAGTTAAATTCTCTACCCCAGCTTGTGAGATATAATAGTTCCTTACCCACGTATGAATTTTTTATTACATGATGCAAGGACATCATCCCTCCTCCAACAACAATTCACTCTTCGGTTCAGTAATTGGAGAAAAGGAGGAGAAAATATCAGTTTATGATTAGGTATGGGAAATTACACAAAGCAAACACAACACACGGATGAGATACACAAACAAACAAGATTCTGGGAAAAACCCACAGCGTCGCAGAAAGAGCCGTCTGAATACAGAGGCAAACAATGTTACACATCGGCTAATGGGCGAAGACGTGTAATGAACTCTTGTGACGTCTCTCCGGGCACGAGATATTCCGCAATGGTTGCGGTAATGGGGGCAGACAATTCATATCGTTACGAATCAATGTTAATATTTTCTAGCCAGGAATGGAGTTAGCGGCCCTTGCAGGAAAAATCGCAAACAAAGACGTCAGTAAACAACTCCTTTACACGGCTCAAGGCGTCGTCCGCTTGTGGTGCTAGAACAATATTTGTATACACAAACCGACACTGGGTAGGCGATGTGGTAATTACCATACCGGCCACCTTTACCCTCAAGACATTTTCTGGTACCCATTTTAGGTTGGATCCACGTACGAGCTTAGGTCAATTTTAAACATCCGCGTAGATGGAGATTTGAACTTAAATCCACTGGCCGATAGGCAAGCCACCACAGGACAGCTGCTTCCCATTGTAAGTAAAGCTTTGATCTATTCTACATGGCTCTTGAAAATACACTAGTCACTCCATGAGATGGAAAGTGTGGGCAGAAAATCGAGGGACAGACAAAAGCAGACTGAAGAAGAAAGAACAAGGAATATAAAATAGTAGCTATGGGATATGCGAAACATAGCTCGTTGCCATGATTGGTCAACTATCTCGCTCAGTATATATATATATATATACTAGCTGACACGGCCCGGCTTTGTCCAGTCCCTGGTGGGGAGCATCTCATTTAATTCATATAAGTAGTCATATAAGTTCTCGTTCCCGTTACCGACTATCTGTCTGTCTGTCTGTCTGTCTGTCTGTCTGTCTGTCTGTCTGTCTGTCTGACCCGGTCCGGCATCGCCCAGCTCCTGGTGTGGAGCATCTCATTTAATTCATATAAGTAGTCATATAAGCTCCCGTTCCCGTTCCCGATTGTCTGTCTGTCTGTCCCTCCCTCTCTGTCTGTCTGTCTGTCAGTCTGCCTGTCTGTCTAATCATTTATTGGTTGCAGTTAGAACAACCTTAGATAAACGAAGACCAACTTACAAAAAGCATTAGAAAGAGCACTTGAAAGATCTTTACATCTTCCCCAACAATTAACTTGGGTAAATGGAGCGGCGGCAGCAGCAGCAGCAGAAGAAGAAAAAGGAGGAGTAGGAGCTGGGAGGAGGAAGAGGGAGTTGGAGGAGGGAGGAGGAGGAGGGAGGAGGAAGGAGGAAGAGGAGTAGGGAGGAATAGGAGGGAGGAGAAGGGATTAGGAGGAGGAGAGAGGAGGGAGGAGGAGGAGGGAGGAGGAGGAGGAGGGGAGGAGGAGTGAGGAGGAAGGAGGAGGAGGAGGGAGGAGAAGAACGCAGGAGGAGGAGGGGGAGGAGGAGAGGGGAGGAGGAGGAGGGAGGAGGAGAGGGAGATGGAGGAGGAGGAGAGAAAAGGAGGAGAGAGGAGGAGGTAGGAGGCAGAGGGAGAAAGAGGAGGAGGAAGATGGAGGAGGAGGAAGAGGGAGGAGGAGGGATGTGGAGGGAGGAGGAGGGAAGAGGTAGAGGGAGGAGGAGGAGGGAGGAGGAGAGAGGATGAGGAGGGAGGAGGAGGGATGAGAAGTGAGGAGGAAGAGGAGGAGGGAGGAAGAAGGAGGAGGAGGGATGAGGGGGAGAAGGGAGGAGGAAGGAAGAGGAGTGATTAGGAGGAGGGAGGAGGGCGAGGAGATAGGAGGAGGAAGAGGGAGGAAGGAGGAGGAGGAGGAAGGAGGAGGAAGAGGTAGGAGGAGGATGGAGGAGGGAGAGAGAGGAGGGGAAGAGGAAGAGGGTAGGGGGAGGAAGAGGAGGAGGAGGAGGATTATAGCGCATATGCCTGTAGATAACTGCACTGAAAAGGTGGGTATGTCTATCTATCTGACCCGGCGTGGCTTCGCCCAGCTCCTGGCGGGTATCGTCTCATTAAATTCATACAACAACAAAAAGTAACTTAAAAGAATGTCCTTCCACACACCATCCATTATTTTTAATGAAAACTGTTTCTAATCACCTACATGACTGTAGATAACTTCTTAAGCGTAAAAAGATGAGTTACAATGTTATGCATTATGCATTATTTTTATGAAAACTTTGAAAATGCCTTAAAGATTGTATAATTATTTATTATAACTCATATGCCTGTACATAACTATACACAAAGAGTTTATAAATCTTTGAAAACGATGCAACAATATGACTATAAGATATACAGAAAAGTTATGCCCCTTGAAATAACTTTTCTAGAGTTAAGTCCCCTTGCTATATAGAAATTATAATGAAAAATGAAAAATTAAATAATATTAAGTAAGCAGCCGATTTTACAGTGAAAAATATCACAGTTGGCAGCGCGGGAATGAGAGGAAGACGTGTAGAAATTTTCATCTCAATCGGATGGACCGTTCGCGAACGCATAAAGGACATACAGACGAAGATTTCCTGTTATATATATGGACTCCTCTAAGTCGGAGAGTGTCTGCTTATACGGCGAGGGACCACCAGTCTGCGCACCAATAAGCCAGACATGTGACAACGGATATTCACGCAAATCTCAGGTCCTGTATGGCATCACACTGATGTTGGACAAGAGGATGCCTTCATCCGACATACAGGACTTCACGTTGGAGCTCAAGCCAACGAACACAAGCAAGCAAGCATATATAACAATATATAGTTTCCGTTGTAACATTCTGTAGCTTCTGTTCCTATTGTAGCATCTTGTTTCATTGTAGCATCTTGTCCCACTGTAGTATCTTGTTCCATTGTAGTAACTTGTCTCATTCTAACATCTTGTCCCCAAGTAGCAACGTGTCCTATTGTAGTAATTTGTCCCATTGCAATATCTTGTTTCATTGTAGTAACATGTTCCTTTGTAGCACCATGCACCATTATAGTGATGCATCCTATAGTAACATCTTGTCCCATTAATAATGTATCATATAGTAATGTATATAGTAATAATAATGTATCATATATCATCTTGTCCCATTAATGATGTATCCTATAGTAGCATCTTGCCCCATTAATAATGTATCCTATAGTAACATCTTGCCAAATTAAAATATATCATGTAGTAACATCTTGCCCCATTAATAATGTAACCTATAGTAGCATCATGTACTACTATAAAGTATCCTATAGTAATATCATGTCCCATTAATAATGTATCATACAGTAGCATCTTGTCCCATTAATAATGTATCCTATCGTAGCATTTTATCCCATTAATAATGTATCCTACAGTAGCATCTTGTCCAATTAGTAGTGTATCCTATAGTAGCATCTTGTCCCATTAATAATGTAACCTATAGTAGCATCTTGTCCCATTAATATTGTATCCTATAGTAGCATCTTGTCCCATTAATATTGTATCCTATAGTAGCATCTTGTCCCATTAATATTGTATCCTATAGTAGCATCTTGTCCCATTAATATTGTATCCTATAGTAGCATCTTGTCCCATTAATATTGTATCCTATAGTAGCATCTTGTCCCATTAATAATGTATCCTATAGTAGCATCTTGTCCCATTAATAATGTAACCTATAGTAGCATCATGTACTACTATAAAGTATCCTATAGTAATATCATGTCCCATTAATAATGTATCATACAGTAGCATCTTGTCCCATTAATAATGTATCCTATCGTAGCATTTTATCCCATTAATAATGTATCCTACAGTAGCATCTTGTCCAATTAGTAGTGTATCCTACAGTAGCATCTTGTCCCATTAATAATGTATCCTATAGTAGAAACTTGTCCCATTAATAATGTATCCTACACTAGCATCTTGTCCCATTAATTAAGTATCATATAGTAGCATCTGGTCCCATTAATAATGTATCCTACAGTAGCATCTTGTCCCATTAATAATGTATCCTATAGTAGAAACTTGTCCCATTAACAATGTATTCTGTAGTAGAATCTTGTAACATTAATAATGTATCCTATAATAGTATCTTGTCCCATTAATAATGTATCCTATAGTAGCATGTTGTCCCATTAATAATGTATCCTACAGTAGCGTCTTGTCCCATTAATAATGTATCCTCTAGTAGCATCTTGTCCCATTAATAATGCATCATATAGTAATATCTTGTCCCATTAATAATGTAACCTATAGTAGCATCATGTACTACTATAAAGTATCCTATAGTAGCATCTTGTCCCATTAATAATGTATCCTATCGTAGCATTTTATCCCATTAATAATGTATCATACAGTAGCGTCTTGTCCCAGTAATAATGTATCCTACAGTAGCGTCTTGTCCCATTAATAATGTATCCTATAGAAGTATCTTGTCCCATTAATAATGTATCCTATAGTAGAAACTTGTCCCATTAATAATGTATCCTACAGTAGCATCTTGTCCCATTAATAATGTATCATATAGTAGCATCTGGTCCCATTAATAATGTATCCTACAGTATCATCTTGTCCCATTAATAATGTATCCTATAGTAGAAACTTGTCCCATTAACAATGTATTCTGTAGTAGAATCTTGTCCCATTAATAATGTATCCTATAGTAGCGTCTTGTCCCATTAATAATGTATCCTACAGTAGCATCTTGTCCCATTAATAATGTATCCTACAGTAGCGTCTTGTCCCATTAATAATGTATCCTATAGTAGCATACCAACTCTTCTGTCCATTGTGGAATCGTTCCACACAGGCATGAAGGGTATAATCAAGTTTGATGGTGCAACTTCTGAAGAATTTGAAAACAAGAGTGGAGTTAAGCAAGGTTGTGTACTAGCTCCCACCCTCTTTGGAATATACTTTTCACTTCTACTGAAATATGCATTTCGTGATCAGGATGGTGGTATATACATTCACTCACGCTCAGATGGCGGCCTCTACAATGCTCAGAGATTGAAGGCTAAGACCAAAATTAGGAGGGTACTGATCAGAAAGTTGCTTTTTGCAGATGATGCTGCAGTTACGACCCACTCTGAGGAAGAATTGCAATGTCTACTATCTGCATTCTCCAATGCTTGTTCTGAATTTGGTTTAACAATTAGCAAAAAGAAGACACAGATTATGTCACAAGGTGCACATGGGGTACCATCAATCTTTATTGACGACGCCGAACTAGAGATAGTAGACCATTTTACATATCTAGGATCGGTGGTAAATAGCAAATTATCCCTAGATCAGGAAATCAACATCCGGATTGGTAAGGCAGCAACAACAATGAACAGGTTAAGAAAAAGAGTCTGGGAGAACAGGAAGCTTACTGCCAAAACAAAAGTCCTTGTCTATCAAGCCTGTGTCCTTAGTACTCTTCTCTATGGCAGTGAAACCTGGACAACTTACTCAAGCCAAGAGAACAATTTAAACAGCTTTCATATGCGGTGTCTGCGAAGAATTCTTGGTATTAAGTGGCAAGACAAAATCACAAATACTGAAGTATTGGAAAGATCAGGTTGTGTGACAGTTTATTCCATGCTCAGTCTTCGTAGACTTAGATGGATAGGACATCTTAGGCGGATGGATGATGGTAGAATACCAAAGGATATCTTTTTTGGTGAATTACAGATGGGTAAGAGATCTCAGGGTCGGCCTCTACTACGATACAAAGATGTGTGTAAGCGGGACATGATTGATACAGGCATTGATAATGCACATTGGGAGCAAGTCGCCGCTGAACGTGTTGCATGGAGGGCAAATATCAGAAATGGAATAAAGTCAAAGGAGAAAATTATTGCAGAAAAGTCACACACCAAGCGTTTGAGACGTAAGATGGTGCATGATGGTGGAAATGACCACGTGTTCGGATGCACCCACTGTGAACGGACATTTACAGCGCAAATTGGCCTTATCAGTCACACTCGCTACCGCCATAGTTAAAAGTTATTATGCCTTTTTAAAGCACAAACTATCGTCTGTCAAGACGGCAAGGTGCCAATGTGTATAGTAGCATCTTGTCCCATTAATAATGTATCCTACAGTAGCATCTTGTCCCATTAGTAATGTATCCTATAGTAGCATCATGTACCACTGTAATGTATCCTATAGTAGCATCTAGTCCCATTAATAATGTATCCTATAGTAGCATCTAGTCCCATTAATAATGTATCCTATAGTAGCATCTAGTCCCATTAATAATGTACCCTATAGTAACATCTTGTCCCATTAATAATGTATCCTATAGTAACATCTAGTCCCATTAATAATGTATCCTATAGTAGCATCTAGTCCCATTAATAATGTACCCTATAGTAACATCTTGTCCCATTAATAATGTATCCTATAGTAGCATCTAGTCCCATTAATAATGTATCCTATAGTAGCATCTAGTCCCATTAATAATGTATCCTATAGTAGCATCTAGTCCCATTAATAATGTATCCTATAGTAACATCTAGTCCCATTAATAATGTATCCTATAGTAGCATCTAGTCCCATTAATAATGTATCCTATAGTAGCATCTAGTCCCATTAATAATGTACCCTATAGTAACATCTTGTCCCATTAATAATGTATCCTATAGTAATATCTAGTCCCATTAATAATGTATCCTATAGTAGCATCTAGTCCCATTAATAATGTATCCTATAGTAGCATCTAGTCCCATTAATAATGTACCCTATAGTAACATCTTGTCCCATTAATAATGTACCCTATAGTAACATCTAGTCCCATTAATAATGTATCCTATAGTAACATCTAGTCCCATTAATAATGTATCCTATAGTAACATCTAGTCCCATTAATAATGTATCCTATAGTAGCATCTTGTCCCATTAATAATGTAGCCTATAGAAACATCTTGTCCCATTAATAATGTATCCTATAGTAGCATCTTGTCCCATTAATAATGTAGCCTATAGAAACATCTAGTCCCATTAATAATGTATCCTATAGTAACATCTTGTCCCATTAATAATGTAGCCTATAGAAACATCTTGTCCCATTAATAATGTATCCTATAGTAGCATCATGTCCCATTAATAATGTATCCTATAGTAACATCTAGTCCCATTAATAATGTATCCTATAGTAGCATCTTGTCCCATTAATAATGTAGCCTATAGAAACATCTTGTCCCATTAATAATGTATCCTATAGTAGCATCTTGTCCCATTAATAATGTAGCCTATAGAAACATCTTGTCCCATTAATAATGTAGCCTATAGAAACATCTAGTCCCATTAATAATGTATCCTATAGTAACATCTTGTCCCATTAATAATGTATCCTATAGTAGCATCTTGTCCCATTAATAATGTAGCCTATAGAAACATCTTGTCCCATTAATAATGTACCCTATAGTAACATCTTGTCTCATTAATAATGTATCCTATAGTAGCATCTAGTCCCATTAATAATGTATCCTATAGTAACATCTTGTCCCATTAATAATGTATCCTATAGTAGCATCTTGTCCAATTAATAATGTATCATATAGTAACATCTTGTCCCATTAATAATGTATCCTATAGAAGTATCTTGTCCCATTAATAATGTATCCTATAGTAGAAACTTGTCCCATTAGTAATGTATCCTATAGTAGCATCATGTACCACTGTAATGTATCCTATAGTAACATCTTGTCCCATTAATAATGTATCCTATAGTAACATCTTGTCCCATTAATAATGTATCATACAGTAGCATCTTGTCCCATTAATAATGTATCTTATAGTAGCATTTTATCCCATTAATAATGTATCCTATAGTAGAAACTTGTCCCATTAATAATTTATCCTATAGTAGCGTCTTGTCCCATTAATAATGTATCCTACAGTAGCGTCTTGCCCCATTAATAATGTATCCTATAGAAGTATCTTGTCCCATTAATAATGTATCCTATAGTAGAAACTTATCCCATTAATAATGTATCCTATAGTAGAAACTTGTCCCATTAACAATGTATTATGTAGTAGAATCTTGTAACATTAATAATGTATCCTATCCCATTAATAATGTATCCTATAGTAGCATCTTGTCCCATTAATAATGTATCCTATAGAAGTATCTGGTCCCATTAATAATGCATCCTATAGTAGCATCTTGTCCCATTAATAATGTATCCTACAGTAGCGTCTTTTCCCATTAATAATGTATCCTATAATAGTATCTTGTCCCATTAATAATGTATCCTATAGTAGCATCTTGTCCCATTAATAATGTATCCTATAGAAGTATCTTGTCCCATTAATAATGTATCCTATAGTAGAAACTTGTCCCATTAATAATGTATCCTACAGTAGCATCTTGTCCCATTAATAATGTATCATATAGTAGCATCTGGTCCCATTAATAATGTATCCTACAGTATCATCTTGTCCCATTAATAATGTATCCTATAGTAGAAACTTGTCCCATTAACAATGTATTCTGTAGTAGAATCTTGTAACATTAATAATGTATCCTATAATAGTATCTTGTCCCATTAATAATGTATCCTATAGTAGCATCTTGTCCCATTAATAATGTATCCTATAGAAGTATCTGGTCCCATTAATAATGCATCCTATAGTAGCATCTTGTCCCATTAATAATGTATCCTACAGTAGCGTCTTGTCCCATTAATAATGTATCCTACAGTAGCATCTTGTCCCATTAGTAATGTATCCTATAGTAGCATCTTGTCCCATTAGTAATGTATCCTATAGTAGCATCATGTACCACTGTAATGTATCCTATAGTAGCATCTAGTCCCATTAATAATGTACCCTATAGTAACATCGTGTCCCATTAATAATGTATCCTATAGTAACATCTAGTCCCATTAATAATGTATCCTATAGTAACATCTAGTCCCATTAATAATGTACCCTATAGTAACATCCAGTCCCATTAATAATGTATCCTATAGTAACATCTTGTCCCATTAATAATGTATCCTATAGTAACATCTAGTCCCATTAATAATGTATTCTATAGTAACATCTAGTCCCATTAATAATGTACCCTATAGTAACATCCAGTCCCATTAATAATGTATCCTATAGTAACATCTTGTCCCATTAATAATGTACCCTATAGTAGCATCTAGTCCCATTAATAATGTACCCTATAGTAACATCTAGTCCCATTAATAATGTATCCTATAGTAACATCTAGTCCCATTAATAATGTATCCTATAGTAACATCTAGTCCCATTAATAATGTATCCTATAGTAACATCTAGTCCCATTAATATGTATCCTATAGTAACATCTTGTCCCATTAATAATGTATCCTATAGTAGCACCTTGCCCCATTAATAATGTATCCTATAGTAACATCTTGTCCCATTAATAATGTATCCTATAGTAGCATCTTGTCCCATTAATAATGTAGCCTATAGAAACATCTTGTTCCATTAATAATGTACCCTATAGTAACATCTTGTCTCATTAATAATGTATCCTATAGTAGCATCTAGTCCCATTAATAATGTATCCTATAGTAACATCTTGTCCCATTAATAATGTATCCTATAGTAGCATCTTGTCCCATTAATAATGTATCATATAGTAACATCTTGTCCCATTAATAATGTATCCTATAGAAGTATCTTGTCCCATTAATAATGTATCCTATAGTAGAAACTTGTCCCATTAATAATGTATCCTACAGTAGCATCTTGTCCCATTAATAATGTATCATATAGTAGCATCTGGTCCCATTAATAATGTATCCTACAGTAGCATCTTGTCCCATTAATAATGTATCCTATAGTAGAAACTTGTCCCATTAACAATGTATTCTGTAGTAGAATCTTGTAACATTAATAATGTATCCTATAATAGTATCTTGTCCCATTAATAATGTATCCTATAGTAGCATCTTGTCCCATTAATAATGTATCCTATAGAAGTATCTGGTCCCATTAATAATGCATCCTATAGTAACATCTTGTCCCATTAATAATGTATACTATAGTGACATCTTATCCCATTACTAATGTAACCTATAGTAGCATCATGTACCACTGTAATGTATCCTATAGTAGCATCTTGTCCCATTAATAATGTATCCTATAGTAGCATCTAGTCCCATTAATAATGTATCCTATAGTAGCATCTAGTCCCATTAATAATGTATCCTATAGTAACATTTTGCCCCATTAATAATGTATCCTATAGTAGCATCTTGTCCCATTAATAATGTATCCTATAGTAACATCTTGTCCCATTAATAATGTACCCTATAGTAACATCTTGTCCCATTAATAATGTATCCTATAGTGACATCTTATCCCATTACTAATGTAACCTATAGTAGCATCATGTACCACTATAATGTATCCTATAGTAGCATCTTGTCCCATTAATAATGTATCCTATAGTAACATCTTGTCCCATTAATAATGTATCATACAGTAGCATCTTGTCCCATTAATAATGTATCATACAGTAGCATCTTGTCCCATTAATAATGTATCTTATAGTAGCATTTTATCCCATTAATAATGTATCCTATACTATAAACTTGTCCCATTAATAATGTATCCTATAGTAGCGTCTTGTCCCATTAATAATGTATCCTACAGTAGCGTCTTGCCCCATTAATAATGTATCCTATAGAAGTATCTTGTCCCATTAATAATGTATCCTATAGTAGAAACTTGTCCCATTAATAATGTATCCTATAGTAGAAACTTGTCCCATTAATAATGTATCCTATAGTAGAAACTTGTCCCATTAATAATGTATCCTATAGTAGAATCTTGTAACATTAATAATGTATCCTATAATAGTATCTTGTCCCATTAATAATGTATCCTATAGTAGCATCTTGCCCCATTAATAATGTATCCTAAAGTAGCATCTTGTCCCATTAATAATGTATCCTATAGTAACATCTTGTCCCTTTCTAGTAACATCTCCATTTGCATCATCGTGTCCCATTGTAGCAACAAGGTCCACTGTAGCATCATGTTAAATTGCAGTATCTTGTCCTACTGTTCAATTGCAATATCTTGTCCTACTGTTCAATTGCAGTATCTTGTCCTACTGTTCAATTGCAGTATCATGTCCTACTGTTCAATTGCAGTATCTTGTCCTACTGTTCAATTGCAGTATCTTGTCCTACTGTTCAATTGCAGTATCTTGTCCTACTTTTCAATTGCAGTATCTTGTCCTATTGTTCAATTGCAGTATCTTGTCCTACTGTTCAATTGCAGCATCTTGTCCTACTGTTCAATTGCAGTATCTTGTCCTACTGTTCAATTGCAGTATCTTGTCCTACTGTTCAATTGCAGTATCTTGTTCTTCAATTGCAGTATCTTGTCCCATTGATCAATTGCAGTATCTTGTCGCATTGTTCAATTGCAATATCTTGTCCCATTGTTCAATTGCAGTATCTTGTCCCATTGTATCAGTGTGTTCCATTATGGCATACCCTTCTATTGTAAATCATGTCATGTAGTAACATCTTCCTCCAATGTAGCAACTGTCCATTGTAACATCATGTTCCATTGTAGCATCTTGCCTCATTGCAGCATCATGTCCTATGATAGCATCTTGTCCCACTGTACCATCTTGTCCTACTGTAGCATCTTGTCCCACTGTAACACCTTGTCCTGTTGCAGCATCTTGTCCTGTGGTACTAACTTGTCCCATTCTAGCATCCTGTCCAACTGAAGCTACATGTCCCATTATAAAATCTTGTCCAAATACAACATCCTGCCCTATTGTAGCAACTCGTCCCATTATAGTCCAAATACAGCATTCTAATTATTGATAGCCTTTGTTCCTATGGTAGCTTCAACCGCCCGCGAGAAAGCCTAAGGTCCCCAGGTAACAGTCCCACACTACGGTCACGCTTTCTTTGTGTCTTAGTGAACATTCTGCTAACTACGATACAATACACCTGTCTTAGCTAATTATAACTGCGTCGCTAAAAATTAGTTGTGAGTCATGTCTTATTGATTACTGCACATTTACATGCGTCTATAATGCATATATTGTTTCTGTTGTTGTCGTTGTTGTCTAAGATTAGTTTCACTAGTCATGCATGGACAAAATAAAGTATGAGAGCAGAGAGATAAGAAGGGCAGAATGTCAGACGGGCCTGCGTGCCCAATACTTGATCATTTGAAAATAAAGTTCGTTCGTTTCATCGTTCGATGGTTGGAGACACAATGAGGCATGATGCAATGTTTTCAAGAATTTAGGAAGAAATATCAAATCGAGCAAGCAAGCTAAAGGACTGGTGGAAGGACTGGCACTGAGATGTATACGATAAACTTGGACAATTTTTGAATGGAGAAATGGCTGTAACGCTGAAACAAAAATACATGTCCCATGATGTAAACATCTCACCATCTTAATTTAGCTTTTATACTTTCTCTCCTCCCCCTCTCTTTGTCCTCATCCTCCTTCTTTTACCACGTATCTCTCATTTGGAATATCACGACTTTTAAGCGACTCACAAACTCCACTCCCAGCCGTACTGATTCTTCTTCTTCTTCTTCAGCGTTCCGAGCCATTGAGGTTCTTTGCTGCAGACACAATCCGTCTCCATTCGTCTCTCTGGTGGACCTTCTCTTGCCAGTCGTTGATTCCAAGTGCTTGTAGGTCTGTACATGTATTATCTCTCCACCGTCTTCTTGGTCTACCTCGGGGTCTACGGTCATTTATTTCCTGAGTGTAAGCGAGTTTTGTTTCCCTATTATCTTCCATTCTTTCTATATGCCCCAGCCATTGTAGTCTATTAGCCTTCATGATACCAGTGATTAGCGGGGACTTAAACAGATCATAAATGTCTTTGTTACTTCTTCTTTTCCACTCTCCACTTTGTGTATCCCTAATGGGTCCAAAGATGCGTCTTAAAACTTACGAAACAGATACATAAGCCGTACTGATTAGGAAAATAAAAAGGAATCCTGCTTCTGATGTGGATTAACCCAGACCACTGTCTTGGTATGCAAACGCACAAATATCCAAACGGCCGCGGCTTCTCTTAACCTATTAAATAGTCAATAAACGATTGTGAGACCAATATCGAAAACTAATACTCTATCAAGGGAAATAACGCTTCAAATTGTCTACTTAGTAGTTGTATTTTCATTGTTATTTCCCATGTAATGCGTCTGGAGATGGATTTCAATAATGGCATCTCGTTCGGAAAGCAATGCCAAACTAAATTTAGTTACATGTCCTTTACAGAACGTTTCAATCAACCCCAACATTTGTCGCCTTTTTGTGGTTTACTAGACAATTTTAGTGTAACGTTTTGCCATTGCTTTTAACGGTCGACGCATCAAAACATCGAAATCAACGCAAGGCGGCCTGCTACTATATCGCCTTTCGAACCTTCAACTCCATATGTCGGGGAATTGTGAAAAGCAATTTCACTAGCAAATATACAGGGGAAACTAAAGGTAGCAAATACTCAGGGGAGACTAAACGTAGTAATTATACAGGGGAGACTACAATGTCATTTTCCCTCTTTGGACAAAAGTCACCTTCAAATTAGTGTTCTGTGAACGTAAAACCGTGATCAAGAGCTTTTATGGCTGACTCACTCACAGGATTATTAATCTGAGCATGGGATGGACCATAATGTAACTTCTCTTTGAGGTTGAACTCTATACGGGCAATGGTGAAATCGAAAACGGGGAGACTAAAGGCAGTAAATATACAGGGGAGACTAAAGGTAGTAAATATACAGGGGAGACTAAAGGTAGTAAATATACAGGGGAGGCTCAAAGTAGTAAATATACAGGGGAGGATAAAAGGAGTAAATATACAGGGGAGACTAAAAGTAGTAAATATACAGGGTAGACTAAAGGTATTAAATATACAGAGGAGACTAAAAGTAGTAAATATATAGGGGAGATTAAAGGTAGTAAATGTACAGGGGAGACTAAAAGTAGTAAATATACAGGGGAGACTAAAGGTAGTAAATATACAGGGGAGGCTAAAAGTAGTAAATATAAAGGGTAAACGAAAGGTAGTAAATATACAGGGGAGACTAAAGGTAGTAAATATATAGGGGAGACTAAAGGTAGTAAATATACAGGGGAGACTAAAAGTAGTAAATATACAGGGGAGACTAAAAGTAGTAAATATACAGGGGAGACTAAAAGTAGTAAATATACAGGGGAGACTAAAAGTAGTACATATAAAGGGTAAACGAAAGATAGTAAATATACAGGGGAGACTAAAGGTAGTAAATATATAGGGGGGACTAGAGGTGATAAATTTGCAGGGGAGACTAAAGGTAGTAAATATATGGGTAAACTAGAGATAGCAAATATACAGGGTAAATTAAAGGTATAAAATATACAGGGGAGACTAAAAGTAGTAAATATACGGAGGAGACTAAGATAGTAGATATACAGGGTAAACTAAAGGTATGAAATATACAGGGCAGGTTAAAGGAAGCAAATATATTGGGAAAACTAATTAGTAATAGTAGTAAATATACAGGGGAGACTAAAGGTTGCAAATATACAGGGAATTAAGGTAATAAAGGTAATAAACATATAGGAGGAACTAAAAGTAGCTTCTCTGATGACTGACGAAGGAGATAACTTGGCATAATACATAATAAAAATTTAAGCAATTAAATCTGACTGGAATGAAACAGACAGAACAGCAAACTCGGAATACTAAATACACGCGTATTTCATGTGGCGAAATAAGAACGCGCAAGCTGGATATTGAACACTGAACATCACATAACCGCATCTGAATACACATGTTTAAAGTTAATTGCATATCCTTTACAGGACGTCGCAGTCAAACCCATTATTGTTTGGCTGTTTGTGATTTCTTGGGAAGTTTACTTTCAGTAGTTTGACATTGCTTTCTGAACGACCGACACAAGGTTCCTCTTGTACCGTGGGGTGTCGAGGTTAAACATAAACAGCGGGAGAGTGCCCGTGTATGGGCTTCGTATATCGAGGTTATCATGGTCTCTGTAATTCCCTCTATCCATCGTTTACAAATTGATAGCATGGAGAAGAGAAAACAACAAAAGATTTATCCAATATGAAATAAATATTAAAGAGGGGTGGTTATTAAGACAAAAATGAGGGAGTGGAATATTGTGGGCATATAAAAGAAATGAAAGTCAAGACAAGATCATTATGGAGGGAAGCCTGCCACAGAGGGGAAGAAGAGAACAAGACCGCGACGTAGACGGGTTTCAGATGTGCTGGATAGTTGTTTACATATGATAGCAATGGAGGCAGATGTGGGCTTATGTTTTTATTTTAGTTTAGTTTAGTCGATGTATCAATATCCCGGCACACGGGTGTAACTCATAAGTGCTCCGTTCTACTCCTAACTCCAGCCTGAGTCCGGAGAATCTCAGCTCAGTGCACGAACTCCGTAGCACCGGCGAGGATCCTGAAATACTTTGGGTAGATTTTTAACTCAAAACTTTGCCCGGGCAGCGTTGTTGGGCTACTCTTTTTCGATTTCCAACTGCCAAGGGATGTTTTATGTGCGCAACAATACACATGGGCGTCCGATCTCACTACCCAGAGACCAGGGGAAATTTTGTGACTAGAAGTCCACGTGAAAAAATCCCGGCCCTCACCGGGGCTTGAACCTGGGACCTCCAGCACTTGAGGCGGACACCATACCTCGAGACCACTCAACCGCCTATTGTGTGGGTCATGATAGAGGCAGACGTGTGGTTTATGATAAAGGTACATGTTAAAAATACAGTTATGGGAAAATCTGCCCACAAGATAGACCCTGAATGATAAGATGAAAAGAGAGAGAGATAGAGAGAGAGAGAGAGAGAGAGAGAGAGAGAGAGAGAGAGAGAGAGAGAGAGAGAGAGAGAGAGAGAGAAGAAAAGACACAAGGAGAAAAAAGATGGAGAGAGAGAAGTGCCAGAGGAGAGAGAAAAAGAGACCGAGAGAAGAAAAAAGAGAAAGAAGGAGATAGATGAGAGAAGAGACAGAAGGAGAGAAAGGAGTGAGGAGAGAAGAGAGAGAAGGAGAGAGAGGGGAGAAAAGACAGAAGGAGAGACAGAGATGTGTCAGAGGAGTGGGGAGTGAAGGAGATAGAGGATAGAATAGAGAGAGGGGAGGAGAGTGAGACCGAAAGAAAGAGAGATAGTTCGAAAGAGAGAGAGAGACACACAGAGAGACACAGAGAGGTATATACACCAGATATGAAACAAAACAGTCCCACTTTTCCGCAATTACTATAATCTGGGACACACTGAATAACGTCAAGTTTCCATAACAACACAACATACCACCCTAGCCAGGTACACCGACAGGAGCAGACCGAACATAAATAGCATAATGGCACATTGCTGGAGGGTGAAGCAAGCCAAAAACAAGTATAGATAGGTGCAATCAGGCAACTAATGTACTACCGCTGGATCAGGCACTGAAAGGTTAATCTAGGACATATTTGAATCGTTTGTAAGACATAGGATGGGTATACCGACAACTGAACACAAACATGAGGTACACATTGTGCTTAAGTCTTTTGTGTAACGCCAGGAGCACGGGATTACAACAGCTGCTTTCTATTTGTGCTTCTTCTGGCATGTTTTCTTTACCAATGCATATCAAATCTCAAATCATTGTAGTCGTTTTCCTCGCTCTGTTCAGTCTTCAGTGGTTCTGTCGAGACGGATTCACTAATTATTTGGCTAACAGAGATGGATGGATGGATGGATGGATGGATGGAGACAGACAGACAGACAGACAGACAGACAGACAGACAGACAGACAGACATATTTCTTCTTCTTCCTCCTCATCTTCTTCCTTCATCCTTCTTCTCCTTCAGCTCCCCCTCCCCCTCCATTGCCGTAGACATTCAGACATCAATATTATTAAATGCAAACAAAGCAAATGTCATCTTGATCTTGTTGACATCTCCAGAGGTTGTTCTCAAATACAGCAGGTGTCGGGCACATGATTTTCTCGTTTCTGCATATGTTGGACATTCTGGCATCACATGTTTAACAGTTATTTTACAAATTCCACAGTTACATTCAGCAGTATCTCCTATCTTTATTTTATTGCACTAGCAATATTTCAGCCCGTTATGTCCCGAGCGAGTCTACAGATTTTTGCTTGTTCACTTCGGTCAATTTGGTAATATGCCTCATCTTTCTAGAGACCTGGATAGCCGGCACTTAGGCAAAGGAGCTACGCACGCAATTCGTAATCCCACATACCTCGTTTTAAACACAGCTACGGTCAATTAGAAAGCAGACCGCCTTGCGTTGGTTTTCATATAATGATATGAGTGCCGGTGGTTCAGAAAGCAATGGTAAGCTATTGAACTTAAACTTGCCAAGAAATCACAAATGCTCAGTGACTGAGACGTACTAAAAAGAATATGCAGCTAACTTAACTTTGGATGCTCTAATTATTTGGTTCTATAAGTGCCTCTTATAAACGGCTTGGTTTCATCATAGGTTGTGTCTATATCAGACTGAAGTAGTCGTCCGCTTTCCTTTGACAGTCTGTCGACCTCTTCATTGTCAACCTCTTCATTGTCGGCCTCTTCACTGTTGACCTCTTAATTGTCTACTTTTTCATTGTCGATCCCCCCATTGTCGATCTCTTCATTGTCCACCTCTTCGTTGTCTACCTCTTCATAGTCGATCCCTCCATTGTCGACCTCTTCATTGTCGGCCTCTTCATTGTCAACCTCTTCATTGTCAACCTCTTTATTGTCAACCTCTTCATTGTCTACCTCTTCATTGTCAACCTCTTCATTGTCTACCTCTTCATTGTCAACCTCTTCATTGTCTACCTTTTCATTGTCGGCCTCTTCATTGTCAACCTCTTCATTGTCAACCTCTTCATAGTCGATCCCTCCATTGTCGACCTCTTCATTGTCAACCTCTTCATTGTCTAGTTTTTCATTGTCGATCCCTCCATTGTCGACCTCTTCATAGTCGATCCCTCCATTGTCGACCTCTTCATAGTCGATCCCTCCATTGTCTACCTCTTCATAGTCGATCCCTCCAATGTCGACCTCTTCGTTGTCTACCTCTTCAAATTCGATCTCTCCATTGTCGACCTCTTCATAGTCGATCCCTCCATTGTCGATCTCTTCATAGTCGATCCCTCCATTGTCGACCTCTTCGTTGTCTACCTCTTCAAATTCGATCCCTCCATTGTCGACCTCTTCATAGACTATCCCTCCATTGACAACCTCTTCATAGTCGATCCCTCCATTGTCGACCTCTTCATAGTCGATCCCTCCATTGTCTACCTCTTCATAGTCGATCCCTCCATTGTCGACCTCTTCATAGTCAATCCCTCCATTGTCGACCTCTTCATAGTCGATCCCTCCATTGTCGACCTCTTCGTTGTCTACCTCTTCAAATTCGATCCCTCCATTGTCGATCTCTTCATTGTCGACCTCTTCATTGTCTACCTCTTCATTCTCTTCATTGTCGGCCTCTTCTTTATCCACCTCTCCATTGTCGACCTCTTCATTGTCTGCCACGTCATTTTCTACCTCTTCATTATCGACCTATTTATTGCCAGCTTCTTCATTGTCAGCATCTTCATTGCCAGCCTCTTCATTATCGACCTCATCATTTCCAGGTATAACACAATACGCCCCACACTTCGACGGATACTTCTTTCCCTCCTATCTTAGAGAGTAACCCAACCGACACCTTCAGACACCAACAGTTGTTATTTTAAGCCACCAGATGCCTGCGGCAGATCGAGCTAACAGTTAACCCCTGTCCCAGACAGTTATTACTTCAGTCCCGTCTGAACCAAACGTCTCCAACTTTATAAAGTAACAACTGCCAGGGGCAGAGTTTGTTGAAGTTCTCACACTTGACCTATGATTTGTCCGCATCGTTCAAACAGAGACTACTAAGTTAGGGATTTCCCTGGTAACTTCAAAAAGTGACCACGGTTTTAAAAGCAAACAAAACATGTCGGTGAAAGAGTTCATTTTTCTAGGGTTTTCTAGAATGTCTGGGCATTACGGTATAAATGGTCAGTGACATTTAGAAGGGAGCCGCAGCACTGCAGTGGCTAGACACCCATCGGTTTAGTGACAGGGGTTCGAACCTGCAGCAGGGCACATTTTAAAAATTGACCGGGGTTTCAACGTCGATCCAGCCGATAACATCACAGTAGGGACGATAACAGCACAGTTGGGAAAATTACAGCACAGTAGGGCCGATTACAGCACAGTTGGGCCGATTACAGCACAGTAGGGCCGATTACATCACAGTATGGACAATTACATCACAGCAGGCCGATAACAGCCAGTTGGGTCGATAATATCACAGTAGGGCCGATTACATCACAGTATGGCTGATTACATCACAGCAGGCCGATAACAGCACAGTAGGGCCGATTACAGCACAGTTGGGTCGATAACATTACAGTTGGGTCGATAACATCACAGCAGGCCGATAACAGCACAGTAGGGCCGATAACAGCACAGTAGGGCCAATAACAGCACAGTTGGGCCAATTACAGCACAGTAAGGCCGATTACATCACAGTAGGGCCGATAACAGCACAGTTGGGCCAATTACATCACAGTAGGCCGATAACAGCACAGTTGAGCCAATTACATCACAGTAGGCCGATAACAGCACAGTTGGGTCGATAACATCACAGTAGGGCCAATAACATCACAGTAAGGCCAATTACAGCACAGTAGGGCCGATTACATCACAGTAAGGCCGATAACAGCACAGTTGGGCCAATTACATCACAGTAGGCCGATAACAGCACAGTTGAGCCAATTACATCACAGTAGGCCGATAACAGCACAGTTGGGTCGATAACAGCACAGTTGGGCCAATTACATCACAGTAGGCCGATAACAGCACAGTTGAGCCAATTACACCACAGTAGGCCGATAACAGCACAGTTGGGTCGATAACAGCACAGTTGGGCCGATTACGTCACAGTAGGGCCGATTACAGCACAGTAGAGCCGATTACAGCACAGTAGGGCCGATAACAGCACGGTAGGGCCGATAACATCACAGTAGGGCCGATAACAGCACAGTAGGGCCGATAACAGCACAGTAGGGCCAATAACAGCACAGTTGGGCCAATTACAGCACAGTAAGGCCGATTACATCACAGTAGGGCCGATAACAGCACAGTTCGGCCAATTACATCACAGTAGGCCGATAACAGCACAGTTGAGCCAATTACATCACAGTAGGCCGATAACAGCACAGTTGGGTCGATAACATCACAGTAGGGCCAATAACATCACAGTAAGGCCAATTACAGCACAGTAGGGCCGATTACATCACAGTAGGCCGATAACAGCACAGTTGGGCCAATTACATCACAGTAGGCCGATAACAGCACAGTTGAGCCAATTACATCACAGTAGGCCGATAACAGCACAGTTGGGTCGATAACAGCACAGTTGGGCCGATTACAGCACAGTAGGTCCGATTACAGCACAGTAGGACCGATAACAGCACAGTAGGGCCGATAACAGCACCGTAGGGCCGATAACAGCACAGTAGGGCCGATAACAGCACAATAGGGCTTATAGCAGCACAGTAACGTTCAGCAGTTTAGTCGCGTTTAGCAGAATACAATTTCATCAAGCAGATTCATAAATAAACACACATGTGTTCTTTGACGCCCATAGAAGTAGAACAATGAGGAAAAGGCTGAAGGACGCACTAGACAGCATAAAAATGTACCGACCGGACGGCAACTGTAGCTTCATATGTTTATGTTGTCTAGTGCATCCTCAAGCCTCTACTTTTTTCTTCTACTTCTTGCGCACCAACAATACTTATGTATTTATTTATGAACTGTCTTAGTGATCTCAAAAGGTTCCCCAATTGATATTGATAAAGGAGAGCTGTGTGGTGTGGAGAACAGTAGTGTAAATTGGAGTGACAGTGGAGTAGAGCAGAGTAAGAGTGAATACGGAGTAGATTAGAGTGGCAGCGGAGCAGACAAGAGTGGGCGTAAAATTGAGTATAACAGAAAGGCTTATCACTGTTGACAAATTCTCACACCTTGCACAATCTTGCGCAACACCGTACTCTTGCCGGTGTTTTATATAGCTTGACACCCGAACAAAAACACACGTATAGACTTCGTGCCTCCAGCGCTATGCACATTTGTAACTGTATCCATACATATCGTCCTACTAAACCTAGCTCCACTAACTGTTAACACATTTTCAGCGCTTTTAATGCTGCCGTGATTCTTAAATGGTAAAGCGCACGACATTGGTACGGCGGAAGGCAGTGGGGAGTTCGGCAGGAAGATTCAAAAGCTTTGCTATTACTTTGATATCTGCTTCCTTTTTCTTCGTTTGCTCTGATGACAACACTGGTTGAGTTGTCTCCGCTTACTCAATGTTCGAATATTTGCGCCTTGCGGCCGAGAGATCTTCCTTCGAGATACGATGAGAGAGACGTTCTGCAATGGACTTGATACATGATAATGATGGTGACCGACATTTTCGAGCGACATTTGTTTGCGTTTCCCCTCTTCAGCATATTAAAAATATGTTTGTGTCGTATTTATAATTATGAAATAGCCCAAGGCAGTGGTTATAAGGCCTGCTTTCTAAGAAATCCATCTAATACATTTTTAATGTGAGGGCATTCAAGGCTACCTAGCTTTCGTCTGTGTTCAAGAAAACTAAGCACCCGATCCACTACATAAAGCGTAGAACAGTGCAAAGTATGGCGTCATCGTTCTTCTCTAGGAAATAAATACCTTGTGAAAAGTAATGAACCTTCTCTCACACAATGAGCAGTTTTGGGTATATGGTGCTAGCCCACCATCATCAAGTGGCCTGTGCTGTGGGAAAACTTCTCCCCTATTACAATCTTACGAAATCTCTCTCTCTCTCTCTCTCTCTCTCTCTCTCTCTCTCTCTCTCTCTCTCTCTCTCTCTCTCTCTCTCTCTCTCTCTCTCTCATAAACCGAATGCCTGGACATGTTGCTGTCGTGTGCAAATTATAATCTATCACATCTTGAATCAATTCACTCTGTATCCACGCTCCTCCCGCTTCCCCGGTACACTTCACTCCGTAATTATCTTTTCCAGATTTTCATATACGTTCACATATTCAAAATATTCAATTTTCCTTATTTTGTTTTGTTTTGTTTGTCTCGGTAATCAATCTTCTTTACTTGTGAGTTTTCGTTGGATAGGTACGTTTGATCTCCTTGTCACTCAAGGAGTGTTCTCTATGCTAAATAGCTCATGGAGATAAAAACACTCGAAAGAAAAGACACCTAACGACAAGAAAAAGAAGTAAAATAAAACAAGACTGAAGCTGTCAACACGTTTCTCAAACAAGTACAAACAAGTAAACAGTCGATATGTTGCCAGTAATATCGGATGATGAGAAGAAAGAGTGGAGCGCGTGGAAAGGGGGGGTGGGGGGGGGGGGGGGGGGGGAAGAGGCTTTCAGCAAAATAGCTCCCAGTTTTTGGAAACAAAACAAATACCTGATAGATAGAAGTCAAGGGCAAAATGACGTCAATTGTGTCAGAAGAGGGGAGACAATAGAAGTACCTGGATGATGGGATTGCGGTAACAGTATTGGCCCCTAGCCAGTTAGCGTTACATGCAAGTGTTCATCAGCTGTATAGTGCTCCTTTCATCTGCCGCTGGGGGAAGTAATAATTTCCTGATATCTGTCGGAGCTGTGCACTCAAAGAGTTCGACAGCCTCACAGGGCTGTGTTGGAGCGGATAGAGTGCTGTGGTTGGAGTCTGTTCAGATGCCTGTTAAATGGTGATTGTTGGTTTCAAAGTCGCAAAGTCGTGTTCTGGTCCTCCCTTGTGAGACTGTTAGCGTTGTCTCGGGAGGATCACGACGCCAAGGTTTCTTGTTAACCCTAGCATGGACATGTAACCATAAAGAATGAAGGGGAAACTGGCCGATTAATAGAGGGAGAGAGATAGATAGAGGGAGAGAGAGAGAGAGAGAGTGAGAGAAATAGAGAGGGGGAGAAATAGAGAGAAAGAGAGAATTAGGTAGGCCAGGAGATACTGACAGACATAGATAGATGGACGGACGAATGGATCGACCGACCGACCGACCGTACAGACAGACAGCCAGAGTGAAAGCGAGGCATCGTGCGAGAGAAACAGACAAATGGAAACAAGGGAAGGGGGACAAATAAACAAACAGACATACAGACAAACAAGGATGGATGGATGGATGGATGAAAAGACAGGCAGGCAGGCAGAGGTGGATTGATGGATGGACAGACAGATGGGTGGATAAATGGATGGATGGGTGAATGGATGGATGGACGGACAGACGGAGGAAGAGACAGACAGAGAGACAGACAAATAGTCCGCATTCCCCAACCCTGGCAACAACACAAAGCAAACACAACACTAACCATAACTCCCACTGGAGGCATCAGGTAAGTATTGCATAAGATATCGGGTTTCTCAAATGCTTTAGGTTAGTACCACCTTCAATTTTACACGCCTCCTACCCCTTCTTTCTATGTGCTCACTGAACCGTAACACCCAGCACCGAGTATAACTACACACCCGAGAGTTTCTTAGTTACTTACAGATCCGAACGGTGAGGTGAGTATACAGTTTTTTTTTCTCTATTAAAATTTTTTCAATTAAACATTTTCTTCAACAAACATTCTTTTCAGTTAACATTTTTTCAATTCTCATTTTCTCTTCATTGCTTCCATTTTTCCACGCTTTTGTTCTTCTCGTCCGGTCATCACCTTCTAATGTAGTCACAGGAGTTCTCCTTGACTGTATGTTGTGTTTGTGGATGTGTTTGTTTGCTGATGAAGGCTAGTCGCCTCAACGATCTGTATGTGTCTTAACTCTGTTATGTAAAGCTGCATTACTATATGTCATTTTATATTGTTTTCAGTTGTCACGCACATTTAAATCAGAGGTTCCCAAACCGTGGCCCGCCTGCTATAAGAAAGTGGCACGCGAGGCCTCGTTTAATATATGTTAATAATTTTATTTTTAAAATGTACTCAGAGCGCCACATCAGCGTGCGATAATTTACTCTGCTCGTGATCGTTATGCTCCGATATTATCGAATGCGCCTGTACAGTTCACAACGAAACGTTATGAAGTTCCCATATGTCTTGTCGACCAATCAGAGTGCGCAAGGCGCCATGTTGTCGTCTGTTACAATTGTTTAGCAGAGTCGGTAGTATTGTGTTGAAATTAGATTTTTTCAAATAAAAATCTACTGTTAAAGCCTGTAAACACGAGTGTGGAAAATCTAAAATCAAACAACGGTAAAAAGCGAAAATGTGAAGGTGTTGCTTGTTGTGAATTCAACGAAGATTGGACGGATAAATTTATGTTTATGCCTAGCCGTAGTGGTAAACCAGTTTGCTTAATCTGCGGATTATGTGTTTCTGTTACAAAAAAAATTTAACCTGGAACGGCACTTCACGACCACACATTCAGATATAAATCCTCAATATCCGATCGATTCGGAGTTAAGAAAAGATTTCATAGAGAAAGATTTCTGACTAGGCAGCAGTCATTTTTCACCAAGGCTAACGAACAGAGTAAGAGTGCTGTTGTTGCGTCGTACGAAGACGCTCTTCTGTTGGCTCGCAAAAAGAAGTCGTTCACCGATGCAGAAAACATAATCAAACCTTCCCTTAAAATTGCTGCTAGAATGCTTGGCGATAAAAAGTGCGAAACAAAATGTTATCAGATTCCTTTGTCTAATAATACTATGGCCAGGTGAGTTGAAGAATTAGCCAACGAAAATCTAAAGTTGTGTGTATAGTAAAACAACGTAGAATGGACCAAATTGGACAGTGTATGCACCGACGGTGCTCCGGATTTGACGGGGAAAAAGCATGGATGTCTAGCATTATTGGAACAGTTACTTGTCAGTACTATATTAAAATATCATTATATCATTCATCAAGAATCTCTGTATGGAAAGACTTTAAATCTGAAACATGTCATGGATGCTGTTCTGAGACATGTGAACAAAATGAAGTAAGGCGCTGCACAGGCGTTAGTTCACATAGTTTCCATCATACCTGAACGAGGAATACGGTAAGCTACAGTTACTCTGTGATGTCAGATGGCTATCTACATGGAAAATTATGTCACGTTTCTGGGCACTGAAAAATAGTCTCTGTCTGTTTCTGTTTGGAAAAAAAAAAATGCACTGCCTAGGGAACGAGAATGTCTGCCGAACGATGACTGGCTTAATGACCTGGCATTTTTGGTGGCCATCATATCTCATTTAAACTCCTTAAATGCGAGGATCTAGGTGGTGGGGGGGGGGGGAGGGGACGGGGTACTATTCACAACTTTGTGCGATGACATTTCTTCATTTAAAATGAAACTATGACTGTTTATCGGACAGCTGACTGAAGGGACTTTAGAGGTGTATGCAACTTGTGGTGGAAAAGAAATATGACATGTTACAATACAAAGTAAAAGTTGAAAGTCTTCTGGATCTCTTTCAGTCGAGATTTCAGGAGTTCACAATAGAGGAGGATAATGTTGCCCTCTTTATAAATCTATTCGTATTTCCTGATGCCAAGCTCTGCCAATTACAGCAAAACCTTCAGCACGAAGTAATTGATATGAAATGCAATTCTGCGCTGAGATGTAAATTTCTGGAGCTGCCTGCTTCACCTTCAGCTGATCATTTGATTTCATGCTGGCGACTATTGCCTGTCGAACAATTTGGACACTTGCGTTCATTCGCTCAGAGATACATTTGTCGTTTTGGTTCGACTTAGGATGCAAGCAGTCATTTTCCGCGTCATAAAAAAACGCAACGTTCCAGACTCACCAACAGTATTCTAGCTGCGCTTATGGCTTTGGGCACGACAGATTTGTACCCAGACATTGATAAACTGGCATCTGAACTTAAGTAACTGGTTATGAATAGCAGTTACAATTGTAAATTAATTACATTAATAGCGATTTTCGAAACTAATTTAAAAATCTATTGTTAAATGAAATTTTGATCGTAAACCAAAAAGAAATGACCGCAGTGTAGTACTGACACTGACTGCCTTTAACGTTTTAGAATTGTGTTGACCAAAGTTAAGAAAGGTACGAAATGATATTGTACGACTTTTATAATTGTATAACGTTGTGGCCCGCTTAACTACCGACAATAGTAGATATGGCCCTCTGCTTGAAAATCTTGGGAACCATTGATTTAAAGTCTAGATAGATTTTAGTTGTTATGTACAGTTAAGTAAAGGCATATTATAAGTGTTGCATATTATTAACGTAACAATATATTTTTATTGTCGCGTGCAGTTAAGTCTAGCTAGATTTAAGCTGTCACATGCAGTTACTGTCGATATATATTTCAGTGAAGTGAATAAAAGATTAAATCTTTAGCTGAAAACAATTAACACACATAGTCACGGGTATTGTCCGAATGTGGAACATCTGTTATTCCCACGCTAATTTGAAATTTAAAACAAACTCTTCCTGCTTGCATAAAACCGGATGGAATCGCTTAATGGATACATCCTTACAATATGTGAGGAATCGTTTATTGTTCGTCGTATACGGTATATGAAACGCTTTTTCTTTGTTCATGTTATGGCCATAGTTTATAAGGTGAGTGTTATTGTAACCCCTGTACATATGTTGACATGCGCAAGGCGAGTCTAGGACAGATGCCAGCACTTTCCGGGCACCAGCGGGAAAAACATTCCTAATGGCAACCTTGCTACTTGCGCGGAAATGTCAGGAACCGATAGTATGCATGCGTTGTGTTCCACAACACATTGCTTGGCCATTTTTCTAGCGTTCTGTCGATTAGTTTTGAGAGGATACAGTAGTAGAGGCCCAGCGATTTTTGGCTGCTTTCACTGAAATATAAATATGAATAAATGTCAGGAACAGAGTACTACATGTTACAGAACCCAGGGGGTTTCCGTGGCGATGCGGTTGAATGGATAAGAGCGCTCAGTCTTAAACTTCCGGTTCGCCGATTGCGAGGTAGGCGACTGATGCCCTACATTGTCATTACGTTGGACTTAAACGTTAACTTCTCGCCCAGAAAGCAATGGCAAACTACTGAAAGTACAACTACCTACAAGATCAACCTGGGGTTGATCGTCCTGCGAAGGACATGTAACATGTAAATGGATACAAGTTTTGGTGTGAAGAAGTTATAATTATAACACTAAAGTTGATAAAATAATAACAATAAAGTGGTTAAAATGATAACACTAAAGTGGTTAAAATAACGGCACCAAAGCAGTATCGATGGTAACATTTAAATAGTTTTATCAATAACACTAACGTAGCCTATGTCTATATCTTCTACTCTTGTTCTCAACTTCCTATTTCTCTTCCATCATCTTTCCCTCTCTCTCCTTCCTCTGGTATCTTTCCTTTCCTCTCTTATTATCAGTCTCTAAATGCCTCCCCCCCCCCCCACATCGCACCACCCTCATCTCTATTCTGTCTCTCCATCTCGTTTAACCCGCCCTTTTCCGCCCTCTCATCTCTCCATATTTCTCAGTTTCTTAACTCTTCCCAACTCATTTTCCATACTCTCTCTCTCTCTCTCTCTCTCTCTCTCTCTCTCTCTCTCTCTCTCTATTTCTCTCTCTCTGGGTGGATGGGGGTGTTGGTATGGGTGGGTTATGTGTGAGTGGGTGAGGGATGTGTGTGTGGGTTGGTGCGGGATGTCTGTGTTGGAGTTGGGATGTGTCACATAACATGATAATATGCATTGTTTATGCTTACAACATTCATTTGACAATGTGTTTTTTTCTCCCTATGTATCATGCACTGTTGATGAACGAAAGATGAGTGATTGGAAGGGCCGAATGTAAGACGGACTTGCGTGCCCAATTTGTAACCCTTTTAAAATAAAGTTCAATTCAATTCAATTCTCTCTCTCTCTCTCTCTCTCTCTCTCTCTCTCTCTCTCTCTCTCTCTCTCTCTCTCTCTCTCTCTCTCTCTCTCTCTCTCTCTTACCCCTATCACGCCCCTCTATCACAAACAAAAACAACAACACTCGCCTCCACACCCGGCGACCATCCCTTCATATTTACTCAACAAAGTGGCTCACACTTAGTCCGCCCATGAGGTACTCCCGCATCTGCAGCTGATGCATACACCACCCACCACAGACACAGGAACCCAAGAATCCAGACAGACGTAGCGGCGTGGGGAGAGTCGGTGAGTCATGCCACGCCTTCCACCAAAGTACAGAATCACATCGACTCTTAATCTATACCAAGAAACTGGCCATACGTGTGCTTATAACATCATATGTAATAAACTTAACTCTTTAAATTCCTGTGAACTGTCTCACTAACCCTTTCTATCCCACGTAACACACCATGTGTGATCAGTTGGCGACCGTGTGTATCAAACAACGCAGGATGTGCACTTGTAATTATATCTTTCACATTTGGTCTGATCACATTAAAACAATGGCAATATGCAGCGAATTCTTCGGAGACTGTCCTGGCTCATACTCTGTTGTTACTTTAATTCATTGTGTCATGTATTGTTGTTATTTTAACCTGTCCATGTGCAATCATCTCTTGCGTGTGTAGCAAGTTTTCTGGATA
Source organism: Cepaea hortensis (assembly GCA_963921405.1). Taxonomy (NCBI): domain Eukaryota; kingdom Metazoa; phylum Mollusca; class Gastropoda; order Stylommatophora; family Helicidae; genus Cepaea; species Cepaea hortensis. The sequence goes on from OY992882.1 coordinate 106,241,433, forward strand.
GACAGAACTGGGAATGACCAAGTCAACTGATGTGGGAGATTAATCACGTCCAAGGCAGTCTCCGTGGCGAAGTGGTTACCTGCCCCACTCTCCAAGGTTGTGGGTTCGATTCCGACCCACGTCGATCGATTCACTTGTGCAATTTTCTCGGAGACTCATGGGGGGTCGTCGTTGAAGCTACGGAGTTCGTGCTTTGTGCGACGCGTTCGGCAGGCCACCCTGCAGAGAGAGACCGAGTTTCTGGGGGTAAAGCCCGGTGCAATGAAGCCTTAAAAATACCCCCCTCCTTTTTTTTACGATGTTCTGTGTGAAGATATTTCTCCACATATCAGTGATCATGTCATTAAAGCTTAGTTTTAAATTGTTCTTGAGTTTTGTGTGTAATTTCTTCCTTAAAATGATAAAGATGTTGTTAAAGCTTTAATACTATTGTTTAAACTACTATGGAGAAAGAAATATATGTTAATGAGGAAAGATTGGAGGTGGTGGAAAATTTTGAATATCTTGGGTCATTGATTACCAACAACGGTGACACAATGAAAGAAATTAAACGTCTTCAAAGACTAAAACAACTGAATAAATTATGGAGTGGGACAGACAGATCTACAAACATTGGATGTTTAAGAGCATGCATCTTTCCCATTGCAACATACCTGTGAGACCTGGACACTTACTAAACAAGCTGAACAGCGCATAAATGCATTTGAATATAAAAGTTAAAGACGAGTTCTAAGAATATCCTGGGTAAATAAAACATACTTCAAGAGTTGGATATTGAAGAAGCGTGGCTATTAAAGACGATAAAACAAAGAAAATTGAAATATTTTGGTCACTTGAAACGTCACGAAAGTTTGGAGAGAACAATAATGGAGGGGAAGAGAGAAAGAGGAAGGCCAAAGAGAAGATGGGTGCAGGATGTGGCGCTTGATCTCCAGATGGGTGTATCGGACGCGGGACATCTTGCTTATGATCGAGAGGTTTTCTGGAAGGTTGTTATGGGAGCGAGGTTCTGCAAAGGACATGCTACTGAATGAATGAATGAATGAATGAATGAATGAATGAATGAATGAATGAATGAATGAATGAATGAATGAATGAATGAATGAATGAATGAATGAATGAATGAATGAACTGTTGTTTAAAATTATAACGATGATGTTAAAACTGTGCCGATGTTTTCATTCCATGGTGGCATCTTCGGAGCACGGCGTTGGGCACATCGTTTTTTGTTTTGTGTTTTAGACCTCACCCAAGAGTTCATGTTGATAATGCAGTGGTGGACAACATCACTCCGATGGACAATATCCCGCCGGTGGACAATATCACGCAGATCATTTTAACTCCTAGAAACATCGCTGGTTGGATCGACCCAGGATCCATGTGGTCACGAAAAGTAAATTTGAACTCATGAACATCAGGTCAAGTCCAATTGACCGGTGTGTGGAATGTAACATCAGGTCAAGTCCAATTGACCGGTGTGTGGAATGTAACATCAGGTCAAGTCCAATTGACCGGTGTGTGGAATGTAACATCAGGTCAAGTCCAATTGACCGGTGTGTGGAATGTAACATCAGGTCAAGTCCAATTGACCGGTGCGTGGAATGTAACATCAGGTCAAGTCCAATTGACCGGTGTGTGGAATGTAACATCAGGTCAAGTCCAATTGACCGGTGTGTGGAATGTAACATCAGGTCAAGTCCAATTGACCGGTGCGTGGAATGTAACATCAGGTCAAGTCCAATTGACCGGTGTGTGGAATGTAACATCAGGTCAAGTCCAATTGACCGGTGCGTGGAATGTAACATCAGGTCAAGTCCAATTGACCGGTGTGTGGAATGTAACCTCCAACGTCGCGGTCACCAGAAACAGTTGAAACGCGATCATGTTAACCCTTTCGGCCACGCGGATATCTTATCGGATCTGATTTTGAAATAGTGTCGTGCCTTCGGGAACATACACGCGGAATACGCTTCCACACAACCTTAAGTCATAGCACCACGGACTAAGTGCCAAGGGATGATTAATGCGAGTTGTATCCCATATTGCCCGGTCTCTTTCCGCAGGACGGCCTACCGGAAGCGTCGCGTGCAACACGAACTCTGTAGCTCCAGCGACGACCTACAGGAGTCGCCGAGAAAACACAGCCGTGAACCGAAAGACGTAGCCAGGTATAGAACCCACAACTTTCGGAGCGCAGACGGCTTGACCACTTCGCCAAGGAGACTCCCTGGCATTGAGTTTGTTAAACACAGTACTTTTAGACTGTTTACCCAAGACTGATTTTACTCCACCATGAGCTTTCATTATGAATCTATTTTTGTCCAAGCTATCTTTCTTATATTTCTGTAAACAATTCATTAAGGTAATTATGTTCTGACTTTATTTCATGCATTGCTTTGCTTCAGCAATCCTGCTCGTCGAGCTGCTAAGTTGCCATAACATCAAAGTTCATTCTCTTATGCGAATGTCAGAAAATTGACGTAATTGGGTATTTCTGAAACCTCTTTGTAAAACTATGATAATGTGCATTTATATCGTGTCTGTGTGTGCTTTGATGGCACGTCTATAATGTTAATTTAATATGATTCCTGATGAAACAAAGGATGAAATTAAAAGCGGGTCGGCATATTCGATTCTTATTAACAATTTCATAATAAAAGTCGTTCGTTTGTTCTTTTCTGTTTTCTCCTAGTCTCTCTCTCCTCTCTCTCTCTCTCTCTCTCTCTCTCTCTCTCTCTCTCTCTCTCTCTCTCTCTCTCTCTCTCTCTCTCTCTCTCTCTCTTGCTCGTGGCTTACTTAATTTGCTAAATAAAATAGCACACATGTGCTGTCTAGGTATACAGAGGAGACGAATGCCTTCAAATACTCCACTCAAATAACCACTTATGTTTCACTCTCTAACACGGCAGGTTAAACAATTTTATTAATAAATATTAAACACAATATTTCAAATGAAATAATGTTCAGTAATGTTCCAGTCTCTAACGCGGACGGTTAAATGGCTTTGTTAATAAACATTCAACACAATATTCAAATGGAATAATGTTCAGTTATGTCCCACTCTCTAACACGGAAGGTTAAACGGCTTCGTTAATAAACATTCAACACAATATTTCAAATGAATAAACATCTAACTTGATTTACTGACCATCTAACTGCGTCCATGCCGACTGGCTCAAGGAAAATAACATGTAGAAAATGAGATCCAGCGTTTCATGTTCAGTTGTCACTGCCATTCTCAGAATTACAGTAGAAAAGATAAACACATTTCAACAATTTTCAAACAAAGATTATCTCTTGTTGCCACTTAGCATGGTTGTAACTCGCCCCAACATCACAGTACGCAATTGGGACGTAAGGAAAAACATGTGACATCATGTCTCCAAAGTTCAAGATAGTCTTCCTTGAATGTTGACCGCTTACCACTAAGAATGTCATTCATCATGACTCTATGTCGCTTTTTTAAGCGACATAGTCGGTCCTCTTTGAATGTTGCTTGCTTACCACTAAAACATGTCGCTAATCATGACTTTATAGTTCAACATAGTCAGTTCTCTTTGAATGTTGACCACTTACCACTTTTAAAAAAATGTCGCTAATCATGACTTTATAGTTCAACATAGTCAGTCCTCTTCGAATGTTGACCACTTACCACTTTAAAAGAAATGTCGCTAATCATGACTTTATAGTTTAACATAGTCAGCCCTCTTTGAATGTTGACCACTTACCACTTTACAAAAATGTCGCTAATCATGACTTTATAGTTTAACATAGTCAGCCCTCTTTGAATGCTGACCATTTACCACTTTACAAAAATGTCGCTAATCATGACTTTATAGTTCAACATAGTCAGTCCTCTTCGAATGTTGACCACTTACCACTTTAAAAGAAATGTCGCTAATCATGACTTTATAGTTTAACATAGTCAGCCCTCTTTGAATGTTGACCACTTACCACTTTACAAAAATGTCGCTAATCATGACTTTATAGTTTAACATAGTCAGCCCTCTTTGAATGTTGACCACTTACCACTTTACAAAAATGTCGCTAATCATGACTTTATAGTTTAACATAGTCAGCCCTCTTTGAATGTTGACCACTTACCACTTTACAAAAATGTCGCTAATCATGACTTTATAGTTTAACATAGTCAGCCCTCTTTGAATGTTGACCACTTACCACTTTACAAAAATGTCGCTAATCATGACTTTATAGTTTAACATAGTCAGCCCTCTTTGAATGTTGACCACTTACCACTTTACAAAAATGTCGCTAATCATGACTTTATAGTTTAACATAGTCAGCCCTCTTTGAATGTTGACCACTTACCACTTTACAAAAATGTCGCTAATCATGACTTTATAGTTTAACATAGTCAGCCCTCTTTGAATGTCGCCCACTTACCACTAAGAATGCCCACTAATCATGCAGATTGTTGAAGATCCTTCTTGTCGACAGTGAACACTTTTGTTTGTTTGTTTGTTGTTTGCAAATACGTTCTCATCTACCATGCCATGGACATAAGATTGCCACACTTTAGTCCAGGAAGTTGGGCTGACCATTAGATAAGCGTGGTCGGGCGGAGAGTGTTGGATGCTTGGGCTCGCCGTTCGCTAGGGGATGAAAAGTCAGACCACCTACTTCTACTTGCTAACATGTCGGAAACATGTGACGGTCCAAACACTTCACAAGGTCCCAGCAGGTTTCTGCTACAAGACGTGTTTTTCTATGACCTAACAAGTCGTAATTGGACCTTAATATGCTGGAATTTGACCTAACCTGAAATGTGCACTTGTAACTGGTCCGGTGGCTAAAACGCCGAGTGGCTAAAACGTTGAGTGGCTAAAACGCCGAGTGGCTAAAACGTCGAGTGGCTAAAACGTCGAGTTGCTAAGACACCAAGTGACTAAAACTCCAAGTGGCTAAAAGGCTGAGTGGCTAAAACGCCGAGTTCCCATTCAGGAGACCCGGATTCGACCCCTCGGTAAGGTGATGGTTTTCTTTTCTGCCGGGGTCAAAAAGAAAATCCAAACCTGCACAGTTCGCGATGACTGCACTAGCACTTAATTTCTCAGGCTCAAGACCCTCTGTCCTATACCGCAAGGTAATACAGGCCGTAAAGACATTTATGAACAATAAAAACCTTGTGATTTTAATCACAGTATGCTAAAACGTGCTTACAATAACTTAATATTTGTAATAAGGATACAGATATGGCATACCCTAAAAGGCCTTGAACCTAACCATAGCAATTGAGAAACACAGCACATGGACACATCAAAGAATATCTGCTCCTTGTGTTTGGAAGGGGGGGGGGGGGGATAAATGTGTCCCGGAGCATTTTCCCGCTATGGGTCTGTGATGTGATAGGGCCTTCACACTGTGTAGGACTGAGAGCAGGCGACAATGGGTGGTCAGTCTCTCCCTCACCTTGGCCAGCGACGAGCCCCGGCGTCGAATCCGCGTCCGATAGTGCTCATGACATTACCAAATAATATAAAATAACACAAAGTAATGCAGCTTTACAGAACGCAATTACGGAACACACAGGACGTTGCGGCGACTAGCCTTCATCAGCAAACAAATACATATACAAAATACAACATACAATCGTGGAGACGACCCTCCAGTGACTACATTAAGGCATAAGATGAGAAGAATAGGATGAGAAGACTGAAAAGATGAAAACAAAAATAAGAACAATGAAGAGAAAATGAAAATTGAGATAACTATGTAATTTTATGTTTTTAATTTTAATTTTCTTATGTTTTCACCCTTTCATTCTTCTCATCCTGTTCTTATGCCTTAATGTAGTCACTGAAGGGGGGACTGCGTGGTCTCGAGGTATGGTGTCCGCCTCGAGAGCTGGAGGTCTCGGGTTCATGCCCCGGTGAGGACCGGGATTTTTTCGCGTGGACCTCTAGTAATAAAATTTCCCCTGGTCTCTGGGTAAGTGAGATCGGATGCAAGTGTGTATTGTTGCGCACGTAAAAAATCCCTTGGCAGTTGGAAATCGAAAAAGAGTAGCCTAACGGCGCTGCCCGGCAAAATTTCGAGTTAAAAATCTACCCAAAGTATTTCAGGATCCTCGCCGGTGTTACGGAGTTCGTGCACTGAGTTGAGTTTCTCCAAACTCAGGTTTGAGTTAGGAGAAGAACGGAGCACTTATGGGTCACACCCGTGTGCCGTGATGTTGATCCATCGACAAAACTAAAAAAAAAAGTCACTGAAGGGTCTTTTCCCTGATTATATGTTATGTTTTGTGTACGTATTTGTTTGCTGATGAATGCTAGTCGCCGCAACGTCCTGTGTTTTTCCGTAATTGTATTCTGTAAAGCTGCATTACTTTATGTGATTTGATATTATTTACATTTACACAGCTTTACATCAGTTCCACTAATGTTATTCATGACATTACCAGCGTAGCTCACTATCACCTTCGCTAGTCCTCGCCCTATTTCGGTATCTTCTTCTTATAGTCCTTGCCGTGTGGCATTGGTGATCATGTCTGTCCACAACCTTTTGACTGTTGTGCTGCGAATTATTTCTGATACCAACGTTCCACAACGCTATGATGTCAAACTGTCCACAATCTTCCCTCTTGGTCTCTCCCTGCCTCTCTTCCCCTCCAGCCTTCCCGTTGTGATGACAACTCCGGCTTTCTCCTTCTGATGACATGCCCAAAGAATCTGGACTGTCTTCTTTTCATGCTAGTAGCCAGTTCTATTTGTGAGTTAACTTCTTTCAAGATATCTTCATTGATCTTTCTATCATCTCACGGTATTCTAATCATTCTTCCGTAAAAATACATCTCCCCAGCCTCCACATAATTCTTTACTTTTCTGCCAAATGTCCATGATTCGCTTCTGCACTCCTTGATTGGCTCTTAAGAACTCTTCCTCACCTTTATTAACAAAGATACATTGCAGAGAATATTCCTCATCTTGTGAAATGCTGATTTTTCCAGGGCTATTCTACATTTAACTTCCTTAATACATCTTCCATCTGCCGTTACTAAAGTACCTAAATACTTAAATACCTTGACTTGTTTCAGAATGGTTCCATTCACTTTGAAATTGCATTTCGGTGTGCACTTTTCCCCTTGTAATAACCATTACCTCTGTTTTTTTTTCTGTTATTCTAAGTCCCTTGTTGTGACTTTCTGTTGCAATTTACCTATCATTTCTTGTAGTTGCGTTTCATTTCCAGCGACCAAAACCAAGTCATCAGCATATCGCAGGTTCTTTGCATTATGCCCATCAACCGATATTCCCGGCATGCATTGTATGGATCTCATTTCTTTTTTGCCCCGCACAAACTGAACAGATCGGGATCCCCAGACCTATAAACGGTAGTGGCAATTAAGATGACTACAGATGGAGTGGGAGATACGCCAAGTGCCCATGTCAAATATAATTAAGTTGTTTATTGTTATTTCCCCCTTGCTGGATTCTGCTGATAATAACCCTAACATGAATTCTGGATCATTCGCTACAGAACAATGACAGCACCAGAGATAGGAGCAGGCTGGGCAGAGGGGTCTAAGTAGGAAGGCAGGGTTTTATTTGGCAAACTTATATGGCGGTTAGGAAAACTAAAAAGAGGCGAGATGAAGAATGAATCATGGGGATTGGCAAATATAAGATAAGAGAAAACAAATAAATGACGGAGTCAGATAGAGTTCGGGAGAGTTACATTCAACATGCTTAGCTTACATCTGAGAAAGTACTGATGAGCAATAATAAAATGGGAGCGGAGAGAGAGAGAGAGAGAGAGAGAGAGAGAGAGAGAGAGAGAGAGAGAGAGAGAGAGAGAGAGAGAGAGAGAGAGAGATGAGAGAGAATTTAGAGGGAGATAGAAAATAATTAGAGGAAGGGGGGGGGGGGTTTGGAGAGACAGAAAAAAAGAGAGAGAGAGAGAATGAGGAGGGAGAGAACGATGCGGGAGAAGGAGGGAAAGGTGAGATGAATAAGGGAGAGAAGAAGAGTGAAAGAGAGGGTGAGGGAGAAAGACAGAGAAGGCGAGAGAGAGAGAGACAGAGAGAGACAGAAAGAGAGAAAGGGAAGGAAGAGAGGGAGGAGAGAGAGAGAGAGAGAGAGAGAGAGAGAGAGAGAGAGAGAGAGAGAGAGAGACTTTTGGCAGAAAATTGACTGGATGAAAACAGACAGTAAAGCACACAGAAAATGGGGAAAAACTTATTTCAATTCAGCAATCAACAGACAGACATACATGCATAGACAGACAGACAGACAGACAGACAGACAGACAGACAGACGGACGGACGGACGGACGGACGGACGGACGGACGGACGGACGGACGGACGGACGGACGGACGGACGGACGGACGGACGGACGGACGGACAGACAGACAGACAGACAGACAGACAGACAGACAGACAATTTATATAAACAGTAACGCAACCCGTTGTACACGCAGACCTAAATTGCCCCCTAATGGACGTATCAACAGAAAGTCAGATAAACAGCCAGGCTGTTGACCGGATGTGAAAATAGACAGACAGTAAAGCAGACAGATAAACAAATACATCTACGGCCATCGCAATTGACCCATCAATTGACATACATTCACAGACACACATATGCAGATATAAACATATATCTATGGTCACCTGAATGGACCCATCAAGATACAGACAAACATATATATCGTCACCTCAATGGACCCGTCAAGAGACAGACAAACATATATATGGACACCTCAATGGACCCATCAACAGAAAAACGAACATATATATAAATGTATGAGGGCGAGTCAATAAGTAAGTCACACAGTTCTGTGGGATGGCAGGTAAATATAGTTGGTGTTTTCTACAGGTGTCATTAGGTGACAGCATCATCGAACTTTATATTCCCGTTCGTCAGGTGGCGTTAGGTGTCTCATGCGCATGCGCAAAGTATAAACAAAGTATCAACTGTACTTACGGAGTGTACAACAAAAGAGCAACGTACTGTTGTGCGTTTTTTGTGTGGGCAAAAGGACTGCCTGCAAAGGACATTCATAAGGAAATGCTTCCTGTTCATGCTGACAAATGTTTGTCCCGTAAAGCGGTGCATAGCTGGGTAGAAAAAGATTCTTAAGGACGTTTAATTTTTGATGAAATCCGATCAAGATCACGCCATCAGCAGATCAACACTGATAGTGTTCTGGGATTGTCAAGGAGTGCTTTTAACAAATTTCAAGAAGAAATGTGAATTCTGAATCGTACTGTGAAGTTCTATCGATGCTTCATGATGCAATTCGAAGGAAACGTCCAGGATTGCTGACTAGAGGAGTGTTGCTTTTTTATGAATATGCCAGACCACACACGGCTCGATTAACTCAAGAGAAAATTAACCAACTAACGTGGGAAGTTCTGGACCCATCAACAGACAGACAAACATATATACGGTCCCTCAATGGACCCACCAACAGACACACAAACACACATATGGTCACCTCAATGGACCCATCAACAGAGGACACACACACACACACACACACACACACACACACAACACACACATTCATTTAGACACATAAAACACACATGCCCACCGACACACACACACTCACTCACACAAATACACACAACTCACACTTGAATACAGATACACACACACTGACACACACAGTGACACACACACGCACATACACACGATTCAGATTGTCGGCAACTGAGACACGGAGACACGAGTCACGTTAGCTCACACTGCGGCGTGCCGAATTGATGATTCTGCAACCTACACAGACTCCATACTATAAATAATACATGAGTATCGATGTTCTCTCACAAGACAGAAGACAAACCAAAAACAAAGACAGCAACATGGGACAGCACAGGGTCACATACTGAGCAGTGATGAAACAACCATTGGTTAACAACACGACCAAAGCTTAGAAGTTACAGTATGGAAAGCACGGGGCAAAAGAAATAGACGGAGACATAAGAACACACGGGGAATAGAATGAGAGAGGGAGAGAGTGAGGAATGATTAATAAGAGGAAGGGTTTGAAGAGAAACGCAGCAGTAGCAAAAGGAGAAGCTGAACTGAAGGAAATAGAAGAGGAAGATGAAGGAGGAGGAGGAGCAGCAGCAGCAGCAGCAACAGCAGTAGCAGAAGAAGAAGAAGAAGAAGAAGAAGAAGAAGAAGAAGAAGAAGAAGAAGAAGAAGAAGAAGAAGAAGAAGAAGAAGAAGAAGAAGAAGAAGAGAAGAGGAAGAGGAAGAAGAAGAAGAAGAAGAAGAAGAAGAAGAAGAAGAAGAAGAAGAAGAAGAAGAAGAAGAAGAAGAAGAAGAAGAAGAAGAAGAAAAGAGAAGAAGAAGAAGAAGAAGAAGAAGAAGAAGCAAGCAGCAGCAGCAGCAGCAGCAGAAGAAGAAGAAGAAGAAGAAGAAGAAGAAGAAGAAGAAGAAGAAGAAGAAGAAGAGAAGAAGAAGAAGAAGAAGAAGAAGAAGAAGAAGAAGAAGAAGAAGAAGAAGAAGAAGAAGAGAAGAAGAAGAAGAAGAAGAAGAAGAAGAAGAAGAAGAAGAAGAAGAAGAAGAAGAAGAAGAAGAAGAAGAAGAAGAAGAAGAAGAAGAAGAAGAAGAAGAAGAAGAAGAAGAAGAAGAAGAAGAAGAAGAAGAAGAAGAAGAAGAAGAAGAAGAAGAAGAAGAAGAAGAAGAAGAAGAAGAAGAAGAAGAGGAGGAGGAGGAGGAAGAAGAAGAAGAAGAAGAAGAAGAAGAAGAAGAAGAAGAAGAAGAAGAAGAAGAAGAAGAAGAAGAAGAAGAAGAAGAAGAAGAAGAAGAAGAAGAAGAGGTAGAAGAGGAAGAAGATAAATAATTCTGGGCTTCAACACAGAAAACAGAACGAAGATATCTCTCTTTCTCTCTCTCTCTCTCTCTCTCTCTCTCTCTCTCTCTCTCTCTCTCTCTCTCTCTCTCTCTCTCTCTCTCTCTCTCTCTCTCTCACTAACCCCACGTAATGAAATCAAAACAAGTGACATCTAGATAGATAGCCTACCAGGAGAACCAGTTGATACTGTTTACTTCGGGGTCAATTCCCTTCCTGCACGTCAGCAACTCACACAGCATATTTAGCGAGGCATGCACGTGAAGGGGGCCAGACGTAGAATAATGGTAGAGAGACTCAAACACAGCTGATGAGAAGTGCTGGCCATGTCCTATTTCACTTCCTCCATATCTTTTGTGTCAACTTCGACTTGTACTTCGATTGTCATCCCTCCCCGACCTTCCATACGCACACATTAAGTATGCTAGTAGGGTTTGAATACAGACAGACGCAAACACCTATCTACATATCGACTCTCTCTCTCTGTCTCTCTCTCTCTCTCTCTCTCTCTCTCTCTCTCTGACTGACTCATTCACTCACTCCCCCTAACCTACCCACTCACTCTCTCTCATATACGCTCGCGTACGCGCGCACGCACACACACACGCGCGAGCGCTCACACAGGTAGTTGCGCATATGTGTAATGCTTGCTTGCTTGTGTTCGTTGGCTTGAGCTCCAACGCGAAGTCCTGTATGTCGGATGAAGGCATCCTGTTGTCCAACATCAGTGTGATGTCATAACGGACTGAGGTTTGCGTGAGTATCCTTTGTCCCATGTATGGCTTATTGGTGTGCAGACTGGTGGTTTCTCGCCGTACAGGCAGACACTCTCCGACTTCGGAGGAATCGGCGATCCTACTGACTTTAGCCAGGACCCCGAAGGGACCTGTTGCCCAGGACTCTCGACGAGGACGCGTCAGTAGGTCTTGGCCAGTATATAATCCAGCCCTGGTGCCTTGGAAACACCTCTGCGTCCCATATGTGTAATAAAAGCCAACGCAAAAAAACGAATTTCTTGGAAAACCAAGAAAACAGAAACAACGGCATTATCGACAAAAAAGACGAAACCAAAATGTTACATTACATCGGGGGGGGGGGGGGGGGGGGGGAATGCTTCACCAAGTCAATAAATTAAAACACTTTGGGGACACTGATAACACCAGACGTATAATGCAAGACAAATCAAATCAAATCAAAGAGATGACGAGCGGCATAGAAGAAGCAAAAGCTGCATTTCCCAATATGAAATATATGTTTTGTAATAAGCCACTTTCGATGAATTTCAGAAACGGAGTTGTGAAATATTATATCGAACGCATCCTGTTGAGTGGCAGCAAATTTTGAAATATGCACGAACAATTTAGGAAGAACTTGGGGCGGCTAAGATGTGGTTTCTGTGACTAATGCTGCGATTACCTTGGGCGGTCAGAGTAACCAACAGCGATTGCCTGGAAGAGACTAGTGAAAGTAATACATTATACTCAACTACAAGAGGGCTTCAAATGGCCGCCCCACTCTTGACATGCACCAAAGAGCAGCAGCGTTCTATTATCCGTATTTTCTTTTATTAGTGAAGGGGTGAAACCTATAGAAATTCATCAGCGAATGAAGGCCCAGTATGATGATGCATGCCTGTCAGTCCAGCTAGTGTGTGAGTGGAATAGGAAGTTTCAAACCGGCGTGACTTCTGTGACAGGCTGTTCACGACCGGGTCACGCACACGGAGTAGTGACCCCAGAATGGTTACACACGCGACCAAGAGAGTTGTTTTCTACAGGAATCAAAGAACTTTATATTCGCTGTAAGACTTGCAAGAACGCAGTGGTGACTACACCGAAAAATGATATATTTGTTCTTTTCTTTTTCAGAATATATTCACACACAAAAAACACATACACATTTAAGATTTTTATTTGAAGCCCCCTCATATAATAACGCGACAAACAATGCTCTTTGGTCATATATATCATGCGACGAAAGGCAGGTGAGAACGTCGTAACGACCCCGAAGAATCGCGAGAAAAGAAGCAGAGTAAGATCTAGAGAAAGGATGCTTCATGGTCTAAGATGGTGGCAGAGAGGAGTGTTAGCAGGAGAACAGATCCAGAACTCGAAAGACCATGATGTGTGGAGAGATATGAGCGCCTACGCCGTTTGCCAGGGCTCACAGTAATGGTGACTGGTATAATTACCCACGTATAAACATGAATATCTATATGTAAATATTTCACATTGTGTCAACGAATACTGTCTAAACTGGGTCAAAGACGCACCAAAAGAGATGAATGCAGTCAACAAGTAATAACTTGACTGCTCGCTTCATGGAGCAAAGAATGTGAGCTGGTCAAATCGTTACTATACGTTACTATACAGAGGGGATGGGGGTCTCTCTAACCGAGTAGGAAGTGAAGTGTGAGGGAAAATTCCACCTTCAAAAGTAGCATGCTCAAGTCGGATGTGTCAGGGGGATTGCATACATGTCATGCGTCCTCTGAGAGAGAGAGAGAGAGAGAGAGAGAGAGAGAGAGAGAGAGAGAGAGAGAGAGAGAGAGAGAGAGAGAGAGCAAAGGAGAGAAAGAAAAAGATAAAGAGTGATAGAGTGTGTGTAAGTGTGTGAGAGAAAGAGAGAGAGAGAGAGAGAGAGAGAGCGACAGAGAGAGAGAGAGAGAGAGAGAGAGAGAGAGAGAGAGAGTATTTTCATTGATACCATCTTTATTGTCTCTCGCCCACGTTACCCCAGAGAAAATAAACCAAGAAAACAACTCAGTATTGAATGCATACATAATTATAATAATACAAAGCAGACTATTAAAGCACAAAAAAGCATGAAGGCAATCTCGAATAGACACGCATGCTTCTGCAACACGTCTGAATCATGAATACCGAACACACAAAAAGACATTGTGCTTGTCTCTTACAGGGCCCATAAGGAGCGCAAAGATTAGCTGTACGGTAACCTAACAAGCATGTCACATGTGACGACTAAGGAGGGTTGGGGTTACACTGGCTATCTCATCCAATATACAAGTTTAGCTTCAAACTCGAACCAATCATGAACAAGTTTACGAAGGGCCTGGGTCATTTGGCTGAGGGCCTATCCCCCATTCAGAGATGAAAGGGAGAAGAAGAAAAACAGGCATTCAGGTGAAGCCTGTTGCCATGTTTACAAGAAAAGTGATCGGTCGGTGATGGATCTTCAATAGTCTGTGTTCGTCGCTATGATAGAACGGACTAGCTTCTTTTGTTTGTAAACATAGAAGCCACAAACAATAAATTACACGATTTCTTGTCTGGGATATTTTGCTCATCACGTCGGGTGCATAAATATATCACATGATGTGAATAAACGAATAATAATTTGGCTGAAATACTAAGTAATAAAGACTCCGTCGCGGAGCAAGCACGACATGAGGCTTCTGATCCTCAGACGCGGTCCCTCTTCCCAGAATGTTTCGGCCCTTTACCTTCTTGGCACTCTACAGGAGCGGGCCCGTCCGGGTCATGACTCCGGATGTCTTTCTCCTGCTGTGTGTTCGAACCATGTTTCTAGACATTGGTTCTTTGCTTCGCTCTTGCGTTGTTTCCGCATTTGTCCCATACCTGCGGGAAAAAAATACCCGTTCCCAAGCCACCCCTCCCTCGGGGAAGAGAACCTCGAGCACCCGGTGCTCTGTGCCGCGGGAAACCAGCTTCTTTCCTGGCCATTGCTTCTATTGCCTCCGCGCCGGCCCTTCGCTATGTGCCGGAGTTCTTCGTTGCCATGTTCCTTTCTTCGTACCCCGTCCATGGCTCATGGAGCCGCACTCTGGGAAGCCAGCTTTTCCTCTAGGTTACTTGGCTATGGATTGGGAACCTCGACCCCTCTCTTGGTCTCTGCTGCGGAATGCCATCCTCGCAAGATGACTACCTCCACCTAATGGAGGCTGAACTTCGGCTGACAGTTAACTGACTTTGGCGACTGCTATCTGGTGGCTCCAACCACACTGACACTGATATTGCTCGAATGTGGAGTATGTTATCCCCACGATTCTTTCCAATGTTTGGTGATATCTGCCCATGGAGTTGTCCTCTTGCTGTTGTGTTTCACTGAACAAATACTTTGACCGAAACGTTCACTTTTATCTGCACATGTCTTCCGTTTGTCGAGCTTTCTGGTCACATTTTACGTTCATTCGTTTTCGTTGACTTTTTAAAAGCCTGACATCAACCTTCCATCTCATAAAGAAGAAAAAGATATACAAAGACAAGTTATTCATTCCGATAACGATGCAAAGACGAAAACAGAAAAAGAATTCTTATAGCCAAAACTTGATGAGCCACACAGGGACAGAGAGAAACATAGCAATCGAAGCCGTGGCGTCTGGGCCTCCATTTTTAGAAACTCCTAGAATATATCACATATCGTTGTCATTTCGTGCTAAATCAATAAAACGTTATCTAGAGTGTTACCCCCATCGGATCCCCCACCCCATCTCATCCCTTCCCAGCAGTAAAACTAGACCAGTGTTGCCAAATTCTGATCGGAATGATGACGAGATCCCTGAAGAGTCAAAAGGCCATTTGCAAGTTTAGTTTTTCCAGGCTGGCAAGTAGAGATGCCGTATCAGCTGGTATGTGTTATTGGTGCGAGCATCACCCGAGATGCGGCGTTGGTATCGCTCAAGGTTATACCGAGATATATAACAACAAACAATAATAACAACAAACACAAGGCCCGTAGCAGGAAATTGTCTAGGTATGTGAAGTGTGAGGACCATCAGTTTGTAGGCACGGGTGCATGGTGGGATAGATGGCCTTTCTCACCCGTAGCCAACGACGAGAGCTGGTATCACACCCTTGTCCTGCCGCGTTCATGTCACCGACAGCCTAACGTCCTAATCGTTACACTAACCTAACGTCCTAATCGTTACAAAAACCTAACGTCCTAATCGTTACACTAACCTAACGTTCTAATCGTTACACTAACCTAACGTCCTAATAGTTACACTAACCTAACGTCCTAATAGTTACACTAACCTAACGTCGTAATCGTTACACTAACCTAACGTCCTAATCGTTCCACTAACCTAACGTCCTAATAGTTACACTAACGATCCCGTGAGATACAATATTCCTGTTACTTATGCCTTGACAGATACAACATTCTTGTTACTGATGTCTTTTCAGATGCAATATTCTTGTTAGTTATGTCTTGACAGATAGAACATCCCTGTTAGTTATGTCTTGACAGATACATTCCTGTTAGTTATGTCTTGGCAGATACAATATTCCTGTTAGTTATGTCTTGACAGATACAATATTCCTGTTAGTTATGTCTTGACAGATACAATATTCCTGTTAGTTATGTCTTGGCAGATACAATATTCCTGTTAGTTATGTCTTGACAGATACATTCCTCTTAGTTATGTCTTGGCAGATACAATATTCCTGTTAGTTATGTCTTGGCAGATACAATATTCCTGTTAGTTATGCCTTGACAGATACAATATTCCTGTTAGTTATGTCTTGACAGATACATTCCTCTTAGTTATGTCTTGGCAGATACAATATTCCTGTTAGTTATGTCTTGGCAGATACAATATTCCTGTTAGTTATGCCTTGACAGATACAATATTCCTGTTAGTTATGCCTTGACAGATACAATATTCCTGTTAGTTATGTCTTGGCAGATACAATATTCCTGTTAGTTATGTCTTGGCAGATACAATATTCCTGTTAGTTATGTCTTGGCAGATACAATATTCCTGTTAGTTATGCCTTGACAGATAGAACATCCCTGTTAGCTATGTCTTGACAGATAGAACATCCCTGTTAGTTATGTCTTGACAGGTGCACCATCCCTGTTAGTTATGTCTTGACAGATACACCATTCCTGTTAGCTATGTCTTGACAGATAGAACATCCCTGTTAGCTATGTCTTGACAGATACAATATTCCTGTTAGTTATGTCTTGACAGATACAATATTCCTTTTAATTATATCTTGACAGTTTCCACATTCACTGTCATTATACTGTCCTACCTGTCTTGTGATTTAGAATGTGTGCCTGCCAAAAGCCATACACCAAAGCCGAGGTCGCCCAGTGGCTAGCACACCTGCCCTCCGTTCCAGGGGTCTTGTGTTCAAACCCTCATCAAGGCTGATCTTTTCAAAATACAGCTGTGCTTCCAGGTCAATTCAGCCTCATATGGGAACCAGTAAATGTCACAGGAAATAAAGTCGGCCGGTGTGATACTGACCACATCACCCTTCAAGTTCCGATTGCAATACACAAATAAGGGGCTTGCAATATACAGGGTGTATTTTTTAATGACTGTGCAGTGTTTGAAAATATTGCCGGTCCAAGGTTTGTATTTACCTATTATGCTGCATGAACTTTACAGAGGGTGAATACAAAACTTGGACCGGCAATATTTTCAAACACCAAACACTGTACGGTCATTAAAAATACACCCTGTATTCTCAATACGCCACAAGGCGGGTAGAAGAAAAGGGATTCTTTAGTATTTACTTGCTAAAATCCACGCACAAAACAGAGGAACACACAGGCGCGCGCACACACACATGCTGTGTGTGCGTATATATAACCTGGTCCTCCAGGTTGGGGGTTGAAGCGTGGGGTTAACATCCCCACCTTTGTAAAAACCTTTCTTTGTTACGAAACAAATACATGAGCCTCGATATCGGACTGACTTATCTGGACAACGACCTTGGAACGTTAAAGGACTTTTGAGATTTGGAACATGGAATGTACGGACACTATATCGAGCTGGAGCGGCCGAAGAACTAACCCGGGAGCTGGGTGAATATCAAATGGATATAACAGCAATTCAAGAAATAAGGTGGCCAGGAGAGGGTACTTTAGAGCAAAATGGAATGATTATAATATATGGAGGAAACACCCAAAATAAACATGAATTAGGAACAGGATTTGTCATCAAAAAAGAGTTATGGGGGAACGTTTTAAACTTTAAAGCTTTTAATGACAGGATTAGTAAATTACGAATTAAAGGTAAATGGAAAAATATAACGATGATTAATGTACATGCACCTACTGAAGAGAAAGAAGATGATATTAAAGAAGACTTTTATAATGATCTGGAAGATGTCATAGAAGAAACCCCCAAACAGGACATCCTGATTGTGCTGGGAGACTTCAATGCAAAAATTGGTAGAGAGCAAACTAATAAAAAAGTGGCCGGTATGGAAAGCCTACATACAACTTCAAATGATAATGGATGGAGAGTCATCAACCTGGCAGAAGCCAAAGGACTGCAGATTAGCAGTACCAGACTACAAAGAAAGGATATACACAAACAAACTTGGAAATCATGTGACAAGAGAACCTATAATCAAATAGATCACATTTTAATTAACAACAGAAATGCATCAAACATACAGCAAGTCAGAAGTTATAGAGGAGCTGAGTGCCACAGTGACCACTTCCTCGTTGGAGCAAAATTTAAAATAAAACTTAAGAGAGCTTTCTATACTAAATTACAAAGATTACACCCAACATATAACAGAGAAAAACTGCAAGACATTACAGTCAAAGAGAAATTTACAGATGAAATAAAATGTAAACTTGAAACTCTGCAAAACCCTTTGGAGGAAAGCGTTGACCAAACTTGGGTGAACATCAAGAATACAATTCAGTCTACCGCAGAAGAATGTCTCGGTGTGTTAACCACGCATAGAAAGAACAGATGGTTCAATCAAAAATGTGAAGAAGCAGTCATTAGGAAGAAGAATGCCAGACATGTATGGTTAAATGACATCAATAACATCCAAAAGGAAGAGCATTATAGAAATGAATGTAAAGAGGCTACAAAAATAGTCAGACAGCAGAAGCGATAATATATGAGTAATATAATTAAAGATATGGAAACTAATCACCAGAAAAATGAATCCAGAAAATTTTTTAAAGAACTGAAGTCAATGAAACGAGGGCACCAACAAAACACATATGGTTTAAAAGACAAAAATGGGAATATGATAAATACCAATGAGGAAATGTGCAACACATGGAAAGAATATTTTATTGAATTACTAAATTGTGAAGCTCCAAGTCACATTTTCCCACAGGAAGAGGTTCTAACATGCGAACCACAAATTGAAGAACCTACATTTGAAGAAATCCTATATGTAATCACACGACTTAAAAACAATAAGGCAACTGGGACTGATGGAATTGCTGCTGAATTTATAAAGGCAGGTGGCCATGCATTACATCTAAAGCTATACGAACTAATAATAAGAATCTGGAGGACAGAAGAATTACCCCATGACTGGAAAGAGTCATTATTGATACCTATCTTTAAGAAAGGAGACAAGTTCCAATGTGGAAATTATAGAGGAATATCACTACTGTCCACAAGCTATAAGATACTATCCGCAGTATTACTAAATAGACTGAAACCATATTCAGAAGACATATTAGGTGACTACCAGGCGGGTTTTAGACAAAACAGATCAACAATAGATCAGATATTTATCTTACGACAAATAGCCGAGAAACATTGGGAATATAAAAGAGATCTCCATAACATTTTTGTGGATTTTAAAAAGGCTTATGATAGTGTCCATAGGAATAGTCTATGGAATGCTATGCAGGAATTTGGAATACCAAGGAAGTTAATCAACATGACCAGACTATGCATGGAAGATACTTACAATATAGTAACATATAAAGGCAGGAAATCAGACCCCTTCCAAATAACATCTGGCTTGAAACAGGGTGATGCACTATCGCCGCTACTCTTCAATCTTGCTCTAGAGAAAATTGTAAGGAAGGTAAAGGAGGAATGTGATATTGGAGGAACATCCAAGCTGCTTGGTTATGCAGATGATATAGATATTATAGGGCAAAGTGAACAAAAGACATTGGAAATATTGACTCACTTAAAGGGAAAAGCCCAACAGATGGGGCTGGTTATTAACCAAGATAAGACAGAATATATGGTAATTTCAAGAGACGGAATGGCTAGAAACTCTAGCCACATACAAATAGATAATATGACCATTAAAAGAACGGAAACATACAAATACCTGGGTACAATCTTCAACTGCTCCAACATCATAAGGGAAGAAATACAAACTAGAATCAACTCTGGAAATAAGATATACTATGAACTACAACATCTACTAAAATCAAAGGCGCTATCTCGTAACACCAAAATCACAATATACAAAACACTGATCAGACCAGTTGTGCTGTATGGCTCTGAAACCTGGAGTACAACGAAAGGAGACGAAGCCTTGTTACAAACCTTTGAGAACAAAATTTTAAGACGCATCTTTGGACCCATTAGGGATACACAAAGTGGAGAGTGGAAAAGAAGAAGTAACAAAGACATTTATGATCTGTTTAAGTCCCCGCTAATCACTGGTATCATGAAGGCTAATAGACTAAAATGGCTGGGGCATATAGAAAGAATGGAAGATAATAGGGAAACAAAACTCGCGTACACTCAGGAAATAAATGACCGTAGACCCCGAGGTAGACCAAGAAGGCGGTGGAGAGATAATACATGTACAGACCTACAAGCACTTGGAATCAACGACTGGCAAGAGAAGGTCCACCAGAGAGACGAATGGAGACGGATTGTATTTGCAGCAAAGAACCTCAATGGCTCGGAACGTTGAAGAAGAATATATATATATATATATATATACACACACACACACACACACACATGAGTGTGTGTGTATGTGCGTGTGTGCGTGCGTGCGTGCAGCCTTAGTTTCTTAGTTTTTAGAATCAACATCATAGCAATGCGGGCAAACCCATAAATGGCCCGCCGTTGCCCTCGTCAAATATCATACAGTGTAGAAGCTAATCATTCCAGTAACACACAGCGTGTAAATGCGTCCAGTTCGACCGCTTATACGCCGTTCCTTGCTGGAACCTCACTTAAACCAGGCATTCTTGCAGATGCTGTTTCATCTGGTAGTATACAACAACCACGCCGACAACATGATTCAAACACACCCACGTTGGCTGATCGGATTACCTTCCTCGGATCCCCGGATTTGCATTCTTGTTTATGTTGTGCGATTTCTGCAGTACGTACCTGACGAGATGTAGTGAACTGTGCCAGGCAATAAATCGTGCAGTCTATTGTTTGTGTCGTTGTTATTTAAACTCACTATGGGCAAACATTGTTTTGAATTCTAATTTTTGTCTGTTGTTATTTCCCGTCGATAAAGACTTTGGTCGTAACGATCGTTCTGCTTGCATTTGTGAGTGCTTTACCTTCCGTCAAGTTTCCTAGCCATGTGTTATGTTTATTTGGATTCTAACACCCGGGTATTTTTGGGTGTTCTAAGAAAATACACAAAATATATTGTTTCTTCAATGGCGTCGCTTACTGGATACATTAACTTCCGTTACTGTAAACTCTGGGATAGATCACAAGGCTGTAAAGCTATAAAAAAAAAAAAGTAGTAAACATTTTAGGTAAAGAAGTAAAGACATACATTGTTACGTGTTCTGGAAGAAAATATAATACAAGATGTATTGGCTTACCGTAAAAATGAATCACTGTAGCTTTTATACACAGATCGGTCAACCGTACACACAGATCGGTCAACCGTAACTGCAAATTAGTTGCATAATAATGCACAATGAAATAGTTTATGTACTAGAATAAATTGTTTAGCATAAAAATGAAAGCAACCGCATGGAGTTTACATGTTCCATCCCATGATAATTTTAGCTGAGGTAGTTGGTTCTTGAATAAAGGTGCTGCAGAAATGAATTAGAAATTAATAGGATGGAAAGAAGAACAAACAGACATATTCAATCAATCAATCAATCAATCAATCAATCAATCAGATGTCGTCTCCACAATGAAGGTTGGCTGCAACGGAACTCCAACACTGTCTGTCTCTCGCCCTAACTGTATATTCTGTCAGATTGCTGTTCGTCCATCTCTTGATGATATCTTCCCACTTGTATCGTTGTCTGCCTTTTGCTCGCTTGCCTTCAACCTTACCCTCCAGTATGGTTTTTATAAGAATGTTATGTCTTTTAACGTGGCAGAAATATTTCACATGCTTCTTTTCTTATTTCTTTCACCAACTCTTTTCATTTCCAGTTTGTTTTTCTAGCACTTCTGTATTTGCTTAATCTCCCCCCCCCCCCTCACTCCCACCCCCCACCATGAAACGCGACATATTCTTCTGTATATCCACATTTCCGGGGCCTTTATTCGGCTTTCTAATTGCTTGTTCATTTAATTCAATTTTATTATGCTTATTATATTCAATACCAACTCAGTATTGGAGGAGATTGGTTATTTAGACCCCAACAAAACTTAGGAAATAAAATATTTTGGACTAGTAGTTAGTTAGTTAGTTAGTCGCAGTTCCAACTTCACAGCAACGGGTCGTCCCCTTTATGCTCCATTCCTGTGCCAGTGAATATCACACAAAACACTCCCCACTGCCCAATGTGAAAAGTGGAAAAGACAGGAGTCTCGACAAACAACAGCCCGCACAGATACACTGTGCATAATGCCGCCGCCAGAATGTCAACACAATAGTCCCCCACAAAACACCCAGTTCATTTCTGATGGAATCGGCAGTCATTTTCCCATCTGGATGTTTCCTAGATGTTCACCCACACAGTCCACGAAATACAGTTCATCGTCGATGGCAGTGGCAGTCAACCAGAAGCCCAGCAGCCACGCATTTCTGCATAAGGCAAAAACCGGTAAACTCTGGGACATAGCCATCGGCAATCGCTCCGAACATGCAGTCACGTTCCAAAACACCTCGGGCAGATTCAAAAGCATTTCACATGAAACTCAAAGCTCACAGTGTCGCACCACGCACTCACTCAGTAGCAGGGCGACGGAACCATCAAGCCTCCTTAGTCGCCTCTTACGACATGCGTGGTAGGCTACAATGTTGCTATTCTTTGCTTCCCTTATGCGCCCCGGCAACACACAGGAGTTGGACTAGTAAAAAGACATAAAAGTCTTTAAAAAAAGATTATTATTGTGGAGGGATGTGACCCGGGGAGGTG
The DNA here is from genome assembly GCA_963921405.1 of Cepaea hortensis. NCBI lineage: Eukaryota > Metazoa > Mollusca > Gastropoda > Stylommatophora > Helicidae > Cepaea > Cepaea hortensis. Next base: position 106,264,289 of record OY992882.1, read on the forward strand.
GAGAAGAGGAAGACGACAACGTAGGCGGATTCAAGATGCGACAGTAATTTAAGCCTGACAGCAAATTAAACAGGATATATGACTTATGATAGAGATACATTTAGATAAGTCTTATGAGGGAGAAGTTCAGCTCCGGACAATCCACTAGATAATGATGTTGTCGATAATGAGACAATTCTCTGTTTTGTTTTCACTTGTACATACGCACGCGCGTGCGCACACACGCAGGCATGTTTCGACTGGGTGCGACAAAGCCAAGCTCTGGCCTACATACTGACTCAACAGGACACATAGATTTTCTATAATGTGTACAACACAGCACAAGGCAAGAAACCGCCGCCCTTACAGAAAACTCACTGTAGGCTTTCTAGAAATAGACCCATATATAACACAATGCTGATAAGATCAGGAGATAAAACACATCCTTGTCTAACGTCTCTGTACAACGCTCTCAATTCACGTTTCTCCTGAAGTTCTGGCTGCAGAGTCTTTCTCCCAATGGAGAAAACGCAGACGGATTTCAATCAGGTTGCCACTAGTGCATTAGTATGGAACACTTCGCTGGCTACTGAAGAAAGGGAACGGAGCACGCGTGGGAATATCCCGAGTGAAATGATGTTGATTCTTGAATTTATATTCATATATTCATATTCTCCCAATATATATCCCTTATTATCACGAGACCTTGGACATTAATGTTGAACTCAATACACAATGTGAAAATGGCATCTTGTCTCACTTTATCGAGCGCTTTTGAAGTCTATAAAGAGCAAATATAAACCCTTTTCTATTTGGATACATCTCCCCGTGGGAACTTATCATGTGACAATTGCCTTCCTTGTATTTTTGTCACTGTAAAAAAACTGGCTTTTACCTTTATCAGCAACAAATCCAAATTGAGTTTCTGAAATTTTTAATCAGATTTTATTTATAATCTTCTTCTGTTGTTGTCATACTGCTTTTGCAGTAAAGCGTCGCAAAGAGGAGACATATAATGTTCGATGTTCCGCGGTCTTGTTGCTTGTAATAACGTGTTATTTGGTATCATTCGCGTCTCTTTTACTCCATTGAGCCAACTCTTCTTTGTTAAGTTTCTTACTTCTTATCAATTCCTTGGTAGTATGAAAGGGTATCTTGGTGAAATGACTCAAGAAATGTATTGTTCTACGCTAACAGCAAGCGTTATGTTGTCCCCGGTACGAGTGTATGTGTGTGCAAACGTATGAGTGTACGAATGTGCGAAAGTACGCGTGTGCGAGTGTACGTGCGAGAGTGAATACACGGCGGAAATAAAGTATAAACGAGATCAATTGCGTCGTTAATTGGAACCCGAAAGATAGTATAACCGACTTAACAAGAAGTACACTGGAAAACGCTACTGGGGTATCACATTGTTTTTAGGGGTGTCGAGTTTACACGTGCTTTCTACAGCAATGCGCTGTCGTCATATGGAAGTGTCACGTTCGAATTTCAGTGTGTTAACTACGTCTTTGAATGGTTATGTTGTCTAGTGTGTCCTCTAATCTCAATTTCTTTCTTCTACTTCTTTCAACGCCAAACAATGCTTGTGAATTTGTTAATGTGCGTTCAAGGGTTCCGCAACAATTTATATTTCTGCAAAAAAAACAAAAAAACATAGTGATCCTGAAGCGCGACTGCAAAGGGTGAAGGAATGACACAGCAAAGAACCAGACACAGCTCCAACTGTATTATTATATTCAACAAGGAAAGTACACGCGTGTGGTTATGGAGATTGTATGTGCTGTTTAAAATGGTTATTTACCATCAATCAGTCACAGACAGAGGCGAGCATGACCGCGACAGCGAGGTTTAATGCCGCTAGCGCTTAAACTTCCAGTGCGTTGACGACGGTGGTGTAACGGGATCGTTATTTACAGCGGTTAGTTGGACGCGAGCGTTAACTTTTCGTTCAGAAAGCAACGGCACACTGCTGAACTTAACCGTCTAGTAAATCATGCTAGGGTTGATCGCAACGTCCTGCAAAGGATACGCAACGTTGGTCACGCTCTGGCTTAGTGACAGTAAACGCGTTTCACACGTCCCCGTCACAGTGAGTCGAAGGTTCAAAATCAGCAGCAGACAATTTGGAATCAGACCGTTGTGCGTTGATTTCGATGGTATGAGCGTCGGTCATTTAGAAAGCAATGGTAAACTAGTGAACGTAAAGACTGCCTAGTAAATCGCAAACAGTCACACAATTATGTTGTTGATTGCGACCTTTTTTAAGTCACAGACAGGCAAGAAGGAAGTAAAACATCACGGAACTGTAAGCAATACATTACGGAACTGTGCAATTCAGAAAGGAAACAAGCATATGTCCGGCCTTTTATATTTGCCTTTCTTCTTCCTCCTCCACTTGTTTTTTCTCTCTCTCTCTCTCTCTCTCTCTCTCTCTCTCTCTCTCTCTATCTCTCTCTCTCTCTCTCTCACACACACACACACCTCCCTCTCTCTCTCTCTTTCTCTCTCTCTCGCTTTCGTACCAATCTCTAATTTGGTCTCTAAAGTTATCAAAGAAAGGCCGTTTCGTGTACTGAACTCGACGAACAGCAAACGATTACTCAAATATCCCGTGACTTTAGGAATTAGGCTGTTTCAATCAATTCTTTGCACTCAGAAAGATGTCGTTTTAAGTTTGCGATTACCGTGAGGATACCACATTGGAAAATTTCAGTGAGGATGTGTTTTAAGAATTTCAACCAAAGTATACTTCATTATTCTCTTCATACGATATATAACACTGCAGTATCCATCTAACGAGATGCAGTGAAATACACCAGGCAATAATTCGTGCAAACTGTAGTTTAAGGCTTCTGTGTTCAGACCTCAATATAATTCAGATATAGCACCATCGCCGAATGATTAACCTATCAAGTTAAGCGTATGTAAGAAGTTTATGTTTTCGTTGAACTATATGGTTATTTATTTCGGATTGTAATATGTCAGCTTTTTTTTAACTAAGTATTCTTGTTGTTCTGTTCCTTGATGAAGATTTTGATAGACACGTGAGCTTTTATCTGCGTGTGTCTTTCCTTTCATCGAACTTCCTAGTTACCTTTGTGTTCATTCATTTTTCGACACAATGTGAGCATTGTTAAAAAACATAAGAGATGAGATCTAGCAGGAAGACAGTGTTAACATGAAGAAGATAAGTCATGTATAGAATGAGCCTAGCAGGAAGATATTGTTAACGTTAAGAAGAAAGTGTCGTATAGAATGAGAATATCAGGAAGACGGTGTTACCATGAAGAAGATAGTAGTGTATAGAATGAGCCTAGCATGAAGGGAGTATACAGTGTTGAATATAATGAACGTAGCAAGAAGGCAATGTTCACGTGAAGAAGATACAGTTTTGTACAGAACAAGCGTAGCAAGAAGGCAATGTTTACGTGAAGAAGAAAATGTACAGAATGAGCGTGGCAAGAAGGCAAATTTCACTTGAAGAAGAAATGTTGTACAGAATGAGCGTGGCAAGAAGGCAAATTTCACATGAAGAAGATAGTGTTGTACAGAATGAGCCTAGCAAGAAGGCAAATTTCACGTGAAGAAGAAATGTTGTACAGAAAGAGCGTAGCAAGAAGGCATTGTTTTTAACACTGCCTTCTGTACAGGAAGAAGAAAGGAAGATATAGAAATACAGAAGTATACTGGTTTCTGAATTGCACAGTTCCGTTAAGTTATACTTGCTTTGTTAGGAAAGAACTCTTCACTGAAAAAACAAGTGTTCTGCGAAGCACGGTCAACTTTAAACATGTGATGTAGCGATAGTTTCGGTTGGTTATTTTAGGAGCGTTACTGCTTACTTTTATATATTGATCGACAGCAATTCTACTCATCTCCAATATGGCACCAATCGATAGCAAATTTTGTTTCGGTGACTAGACTTGTAAAATATAACGTGTCCTGTTGTTTATATGTGTTTGTATGAACGGAGTTTAAAAAAATAAAGAGGATTGACTTCAATGCATCATGTTCTATCGCATTAAACAAAGTTTTCTTTCCGCAGAGCGCCATGCTTAAACCCATCCACACAGCACGAACTAATTAACTTCCAGCGATGACTCCCAGAGGTGACTGGAAAAAAACAAACCTGGCGGAGTCCGACAACGAACTACGACATTCCTAGACAGGCGACGTGACCACTTTGCCTCCTCTCTCTCTCTCTCTCTCTCTCTCTCTCTCTCTCTCTCTCTCTCTCTCTCTCTCTCTCTCTCTATCTCTCTCTCTCTCTCTCTCTCTCTCCCTCTCTCTCTACTTCCCCATCCCCCCATACCCCCCCCCCTTTTTTTATTTCTGGTGTGAGACTACCTGAAGACGGCAACATAGACTTTTGAATCATGGCTATATTTACTTGTTTATTTGCGACTGTATAGGTCAGCGAGGCAGTTAGCATATGCGAAAGAACGGTGACCGAGTTTTCTTAATATACATTGGAAAGTAGCCAACAGCAGAAACGATACGTCTCTAGAGTTAGCTGATACGAAGAAAGAACAGATCGAAAGGAGGCCCGGCGGGAACTAAAACTGGAGGGATCATGCTATCATCATCAAGTTTGTGAAAGTTCAATGAGATGTGTTACTGCACTAGTACCTACCATACGACTTGAAAGCGGGCACGCTAGCGAAACTGATAGGGAACTGCCCTAGTAATATCATGAGCACGGTCGGGCGCAGGGTTGATGCCAGGACTCGTCGCTTGCCAAAATGAGGGAGAGATTGACCTCCTATTCCTCCTTGTTCTCGGGGCTACAATATGTGACGACGCTACCACATCATCCACCCATAGCAAGAAACTTATTTGGGATAAAGAAGAAGGAAGATGACATGAGACTGTGGGGACACCCTTTTACCACGCGTCAGAAGTGCACATCTTATGTACTGTGGTCGGATTGTATTTCTCGGGACTTTTAAAGGCAAAACCAAAACAAAAATTAATAAATAAAACAGGCAAAATAGATCGACGTCATTACAACGGGTTATATCCCACATTATTCGGTCTGCCGAAAGCGTCGTACAAAGCACGAACTCTGTTGCTCCAGCAACAACTCCCATGGGTATCCCGAAAAGACAAAATAAGCTGCACTAGTGAACGGAATGAACCCACGACCTTCGTAGAGCGAGGCAGACGGTTTGACCGCGTCGCCACAAATCTAATATTAGATATCACTAAGCTAAGCGTATTCTAGGCATTTAGTATTCAAGAATCTACTTTTTTTTTCGCACATCCTTTACAAGACATTGTAGTCAACACCAGCATGTTTCAGCTGCTGTTGATGTCTTGGCAAGTTTTACGTTCAGTAGTTTGCCATTGCTTTCTGAACGACCGGCTCGCATACCTCCGTAAGTAACCAGCGCAACACGATTCGCTGCCGAACCTCGCGCAGCTGTGTTTCGCACGAGAGTATACGGGATTACGAACAACATTGCAAGGATCTACTCGTATCAATATCATGGTGAGCTGTTTGTAAAGTCTGTTATGTGAAGAGAGACAGCAGCCAACAGGAAGAAAACAAGCATCAAATAAAGCTTTCATATGACATACAGTTACTTTAAAGCAGTGGTGGCCAACCTTTTTAGCAGGCGGGCCACATTTCAGAAATAATATTTCCTGCCGGGCCACGCACCTAATTTTTGTGTTGAATTAAAGTAAACAAGTAAGCATGCTACAGCTTCGACCACATCGTCGTTTCTCACTCCGCGGGCCGCAACATGACTACCGGCGGGCCGCATGCGGCCCGCGGGCCTCGTGTTGGCCACCCCTGCTTTAAAGTCAACAAATAAATGATCATCATCATTATGTATGCCATGCCGATAAGAGTGGGCATTCCTATTTCGCAATCTCACATGAGTCGTGGATCAGCTCTGTGTTCTTATCTCGACCATGCCACGTGGCCGAGCCATCCAGATATTTACTTCTCTGCCTTCCCTTTGTTCTTTTTCCCTAAATATTGCCAGTTGTCATCAAGTTCTCTAATTAATTTCGTCTTATAACGTGTCCAAAAATTGTTGACTGTCTACGTCTAATTTCTCTAATCAATTTACGGTTTCCATTTGTTCTTGTAGCACTTGCTCATCGGTTTTTATGTCTGCCCATGGTATTCTTTGCATGTTCCACAAACTCACAACAACAATAAATAAATAAAGGATAGAAGATTATCAATGCCACATGTTGCAGGTGGGAATACCGCGGCACAGAAACATATGGCCTCAAGCCAACCTGGCGAGAACCGCAGGTAAAGAGTAATCTGTAGTGTCAGAAAGGACAAAAACTATACCGGTGAAAACAAGAACACTGAGAGCTACCGGGGCCGTCATAGCAGGCACAGTAGTAAGTTATGGGGTACCAATACGCATTTACGGAAGACAAGAGGAAAGAAATATGCTAATACCACAACATTTCCTCGGGTTAAGGATAAGACCAAATGCGAAAATCGAGGATAAAACGAAGCGAATTTTTTCCTTGTCATTTTACTGCTTACAGTACCTTGAAGTGTAGGGCAGGGGGTCTTGAGCCTGGTTAATTAAGGCTGTCTGGCTAGTGCAGTCGCCACGAACTGTGCAGGTTAGTGTTTTCTTTTTGCCCCCGAAAGGAAAAATTCCACACCTTACCGAGGATTCGAACACAGGCCTCCCGAAGGAAACCCATCGTTCTTAGCCAGCTACTCGGCCAGCCGCTCCTCACAGTTAAGCTTACACGGGCATTCATCGTCAGGAAGGGCTTTGTTAGATGGCGTGGACGATCATGGTCGGCCGCTTGGCATAACCGAGACAAAAACACAGACCGGATGCAAGACTGATGATCGTATGAGATAGCGAGCCATGCATGACGATCCATGCCTATTGTCATGGCACAAAATTATGATGACAGATTGCTTAACGAGAGAATAGAGAAATCCAGCCGAACAAACAAATGACACACTCTTTGAAAAGGATCCATACGGGATGAAACCCGGTGCAATGAAGTGGATCCTCTAGACCAGTGGTTCTCAACCGGTGGGGAATTCTCCCCAGGGGGGAATTTTGGGGTTTCCAGGGAGGGGCGGGGGAATGAAGATTAATTCAAGATCGCGTTAATACAAGAACCGATTACTTGATCTTGTTTTTCCCTTCATACTTTACGGTCCTGTACGTCTCACCCTTCTAAGATTCATTTTATAAAGTAAGTAGACCCACAAATCACGTTTTATGTGGACGTCTAGACTTGTTTAAGTATGTGCTTCCATTATTACGTATACTGTGTAGGGGCGGGAAGGGGGGGGGGGAATTTTTAGGTAGGAAATACGAAAGGGGGGGGGGAATGACGTTCTGAAAATATGGGTGAAGGGGGGCACGGGCCAAATTTTTAGGTAGGAAATACGAAAAGGGGGAATGACGGTCTGAAAATATGGTGAAGGGGGGCACGGGCCAAAAAAGGTTAAGAACCACTGCTCTAGACTTCTAAGACTGTTAACGTCGCTTTCCACAGGGCGGCCTGCCGATAGCGTCGCACAAAGTACGAACTCCGTAGCTCCAGCGACGACCCCCAGGAGTCACCGAGAAAACTGCACCCGTGAAACAAACGACGTAGCCCGGGATCGAACCCACAACCTTCGGAACGCGAGGCGTAACGTAACCACTTCGCTAAGTAGACTCCCTAACAAACTCTAAAAGCAGGTATTAGTAACACAATAAGCCACCTGTCTCATATAGCATACACATACCTCTACAGTTAGATATTTAAAAAAAAAACACTAATGCATCTTTACATCGATACCAGCTACTACCACCCCAGGCAATTTTCTACCCTGTTAAGTTCTTATTTCAGGTAACTACACCGTGTGACATTTAGTCAGACATGCTGCCTTCCAGAGTGCCTGATTAACTCAGTCCACGCACGTCTGGATGATTGCTTGCTTCCTGACCTGAATAACACTGTAGAATTGATACAACGTACAAAAGCGATATTGATTTAGATCTGAGCTGGAGAAGTCGTCCGTAGAGAGATGGCTGTGTGGCAGTTTACTTCGTTCCCTCAAGTCTTCATCTGGTATACAGTTCTTTTGTTCACTTGTTCGCTTTGAACCCAAGCGTAGTCCATATGCATGCTTCTTCTTTTAGTGTACTGGAGTGTTTGTTCGTGTGGATTAGCTTTCCCTATTACCACTTACCCTCGCTATCCGGTGAACCCACTCCGAATTCAGAGGTACTTGTTATTTACATCCCCAAGTCAAAGACGAGAAGTCAACATTTTTGTCCAACTGACTGGTGTAGGGGGTTGAACCCGCTACATCGGCATCAGCAGACAGGAAGTTTAAGAGCGGGTTGTCTTATCCGTTCGGTCACGCTGACCTCCTCTGGCAGAAGTAAAGCTTCTTGATTTCTTTACAGCAGGCGCAGCAAATATAACATTTCAAGAGAGCAGAGATGGTGCTGTTATTTCAAAGAAGAAGATGTAAAGAAGACGAATGGACAGAGTGAGACTACATCTGCAATAACTGAATATTGTAATATACCATAGGGTTTCTGCCCTGGCAAATTTGTTACGAGAAAGTAAACCTACGTACCGATAGATAGAGCCGTTACCTTGGATTGAATCTGTCTAGACTTAGAGGAAGTAAACTTACACATGGATAGATGGAGCCCGTTACTTTCGATGTAATCTGTCTAGAGCAGTGGTTCTCAACCTTTTTGGCCCAAGCTCCCCTTTACCATATGTTCAGAACGCCACCCCCCCCCCCCACCCTTTCGAATTTCCTCCCTATAGATTCCCCCCCCCCCCCACCCTTACACAGTATACAAACAAATGGAAGCTAAATTTAATAACACATACTAGAACAAGTCTAGACATCTACATAAAACGTGATTTGCGGGTCTACTTACGTTATAAAACGAACTTCATTAGGACGAGAAGTACAGAACCGTAAAATATAGAGGGAAAAACAATATCAAGTAACTGGTTCTTGTATTAATGCAATCTTGAAATAATCTTAATTTCCCCCCCCCCCCCCTGGAAAACCTAAATTCCCCACCGGTTGTGAACCACTGGTCTAGAGGAAGTAAACCTACACACGAATAGATGGAGCCCGTTACACTGGATGTAATCTGTCTAGAGGAAGTAAACTTACACACGGATAGATAGAGCCCGTTACATTGGATGTAATCTGTCTAGAGAAAGTAAACTTACACACGGATAGATAGAGCCCGTTACACTGGATGTAATCTGTCTAGAGGAAGTAAACCTACACACGGATAGATGGAGCCCGTTACATTAGACGGAATCTGTCTAGAGGAAGTAAAGCTACACACGGATAGATGGAGCCCGTTACATTGGATGTAATCTGTCTAGAGAAAGTAAACCTACACACGGATAGATGGAGCCCGTTACATTAGACGGAATCTGTCTAGAGAAAGTAAACCTACACACGGATAGGTAGAGCACGTTACATTGGATGTAATCTGTCTAGAGGAAGTAAACCTACACACAGATAGGTAGAGCCCGTTACATTGGATGTAATCTGTCTAGAGGACGTAAACCTACACACGGATAGGTGGAGCCCGTTACATTGGATGTAATCTGTCTAGAGGAAGTAAACTTACACACAGATAGATAGAGCCCGTAGAGAAGGTAAACCTACACACGGATAGGTAGAGCCCGTTACATTGGATGTAATCTGTCTAGAGGAAGTGAACGTACACACGGATAGGTAGAGCCCGTTACATTTTGTAATCTGTCTAGAGAAGGTAAACCTACACACGAACGAACGAACGAACAAACTTTATTTTCAAAGGGTTAAGAATTGGGCACGCAGGCCCGTCTAACATTCTGCCCTTCTCTCACTCTCTTTCATACATTATTTCATTCACTCATCATTCAAGGCTAACAGAGAACAGCAACAATAAAAAAGATATGCATTATAAAGGCATGGGCAAAATGCGAACATCAAAACTACACGACACAGTAAAATTAGATAATGGTCTGACACTTGTTATTAGCCATGTGGAATATACTGGCCTATCAAAAGGGGACTGGCTGTTATACTAGGGATTTGTTATTATTATTATTATCTCTATTATTAAGGGGGAAGATAATCCGTACTGAGATAGTGTTCGAGTAATTTGCGGTTATATGAATAGGGATTGGTGATGTCTTTGATTTCTTGTGGAAGTTTGTTCCACAGCTGAGCTGCAGAGTACGTTAAGCTTGTTTTGTATAAGTCAATCCTAGGCTTCGGAATGTGTAATATATTTAAACGTTTACTGTGTCTAGCATTATATTTAAACAATGGCCAAAGGTAATTTGGGGCATTCCGATGCAGGATTTTGTGAATTAGTTTAGCTTTATTGAAAAGCAGGCGTTTGCGGAGTGGTAGTAACTGAAGGCGTTTATACAGGCTAGGATTGTCAGATAAATGTTTGTTATAAATTAGACTCATGGCCCGTTTCTGGAGTGAGTAAAGTTGCTTGGTGTTTGAATTAGAACAACCGTCCCAGATTGTAGAGCAGTAGTCAAAGTGGGTCTGTATATGAGAAGTCTAGAATAGTTTCCTTGCGTCCTCATCAAGGAAGTTTTTAATCTTGGCGAGTTGGTAGACTTTTTTTCGCTGTTTGTTTAATAAGCGCTTGAACGTGGGAATTAAAGGTTAGGTTTCTATCAATGATTATGCCTAATGTTTTGTGCTCAATTACACTTTCTACTGGCATGTTATCGATGTGAAGTTGAAGTGATGTGTGTGAGCTTAGAGTTTGAAGTCTTTGTCTGGTTGTTAGTAACATTGATTTTGTTTTAGTGATGTTAATTTGCATACGGTTTGAATAGCTCCACCTAACTACATTATTTAATTCTTGTTGTAAAGACGACTCCAATAAAATACAGTTTTCAGCATTTGTGTACACTGTACAGTCGTCTGCAAATAGATCGCAGGACGACGAAAGATGTAAAGGTAGATCGTTAATATATATGGCAAACAATAGAGGGCCAAGAATAGAGCCTTGCGGTACTCCAATATTGAAGGTAGTGGTATGAGACAGACATTTATTATGTGATACTACTTGCTTTCTGTTTGATAGAAAAGATGATATTAGAGTGACTACATTAGGGCCAATTTTCATTGTCTGAAGTTTTTTAATTAAAATAACATGGTCTATCATATCAAATGCTTTCTTGAAATCAATAAACACAGTTCCACATAGACTGTTGTTGTTTATATTCTGGTGCCAATTTTCTATCATGTTTGTTAGGGCCGTATGGCAAGAATATTTTGGTCGAAATCCTGATTGGTTGTCAACAATAAGCTTGTTGCGAACTAAATACTGTAATGTTACTTTATGGATGTGTTTTTCTAGTGGCTTAGATAGTGATGATAGTAAGGAAATGGGTCTGTAATTGTTCGGGAGATCATTGTCCAATGAACCAGATTTAAGAAGAGGGTACACTTTAGCGATTTTGAGAGCTGATGAAAAGTGGCCTTTGGTGAGACACTGATTATATACATAGGTTAGTGATATACAGATCACTGGCGCAGCACAACGGAGAATCCGGTTGCTGATTCCATCTAACCCAGATGAGGTTGTGTTTTTTAGGTTACTGAGGTAAGTGAATACCTCAGTGATTGTCATTAGCGGTATGTCGGAAAGAATATCGCCGGAGCATCTATTCTCGCAAAACGATGACAGTAAAGATAAGTTGCAAGGAGAATTAGGTATTGAAGCCTTCAACTGGTCTATGTCAGTTTGAAAAAAATTACAGAATTGGTCGCATGTGATATGATTTGATGGTAAAGAATTTCGGAAGTTACACTTGTTTGTCAAGGTGTTAATTGCCTTCCATATATCCTTACTATTTGTTTTATCCATTACTAAGTTCTTAAAGTAATTTTTCTTTTCCCGTCGTATGGTATATTGAACTTTGTTTCTAAGAGTACGGTATGCGCTGAGATCCCGCTTTTTATGTGCTTTATCCCTGTCTCTCATAATTTGAAGTATTTCCTGGGTGATCCAAGGTGGCTTGACGTGGTGTTTTACTCGAACTTCCTTGATTGGCACATGTCTATCAAAAACATCAATAAATATTTTCATCCAGAATTCCAGAGCATCATCCGGGTCAGGAAGCTGACAAACATTGTCTAGAGGTGAACTGAGCAAGTCCACACGGATAGGTAGAGCCCGTTACATTGGATGTAATCTGTCTAGAGGAAGTAAACCTACACACGGATAGATGTAATCTGTCTAGAGGAAGTAAACCTACCCACGGATAGATGGAGCCCATTACACTGGATAGAATATGTCTAGAGGAAGTAAACCTTACACACATGCGTGCTGAAGTAGGACACACTGACCTCTGATGTGCATAGCTAGGGTTGATGCCCCCCCCCCCCCCCAACCATAGAAAGAGGAACGAAGAAGTTGAGAAGAATACTGTAATTTGGGTGTATGTCAACTGAGATAGAGTGAGACGCACACAAATTGAACTTGCAACAAGGAGGATGTGTTCACGGGTGCATGCATGTTTGCGGCTTAAGTTTTGTCTACAGGATGGAGCAGCCAGTTCTACGTCAACCCTTCTTAACTGATTACATGCCATGAGATGGTAAATCGTCTTATTCAAACTTCCCATAACTGCCATGGGCTTATAAATCAAACTATAGTTAAATTATCAATACAGTAGTTTTCCCTACACAACCCCTTTAATGTAAAATATAATACAACATGTCTGCTTCCACTTTAAAGTCATAACTGTGACACACTCCTACTTCCCATTTTCCGCCATCCATTTTGTTTGGTCAAAGCCAACTATTTATTTGGTCTTGAATCTGTTAGTTGCGTGCACGTTGCAATGTTGCTATTCTATTCTGTGCTTCCCTTACAGACAGTGGCAACACACGTGAGAAAACAACTACTATAACTACCAATATTCGCCAACTGGACTAACGTGGTATCACAGAATCAATACTGCGGAGCTTAGATAAGAACTGGACAAATTCCAGAGAATAAATTAACCCACCGAATAAAAGATATAAAGAGAGATTAAGAAAAACACACGAGGAAGAGAAAAAGAGACAGAGATGAATAATTTGGGGATGATGCAGAGGCACCTGCACGAGATAGAGAAAGGTAGGAAGGTTTGACGTGATTTGGTTGAGGGTTTATAGTCCGCTGGAGAAAGATCTGGAGAACAAGAAAATAAAGCAATCTTTTTGCTGACGATCAGGAGTAGCAGAAAGGAGAAAGTGGAGGAGGAGAATAAGATAGTTTAGTTTAGTCGTTGGATCAACATCACGGCACACGGTTTAACCCAAAAGTGCTCCGTTTTCCTCCTAACTCAAACCTGAGAGTGTGGAGAAACTCAGCTCAATGCACGAACTCCGTTGCATCGGCGAGGATCCTGAAATACTTTGGGTAGATTTTTAACGAGAAATTTTGCCCGGGCAGCGCCGTTAGGCTACTCTTTTTCGATTTCCAACTGCCAAGGGATATTTTACGTGCGCAACAATATACACGGGCGTCCGTTCTCACTACCCAGAGACCAGGGGAAATTTTATTACCGGAAATCCAGGTGGATCTTTTAAACAAATCCCGGTCCTCACCGGGGCCTGAACCTGGGGCCTGAACTCGGGACCTCCAGCACTCGAGGCGGACACCATACCTCGAGACCACTCACCTCCCTAAAAAAAATGCCACGCCTTACCGAGGATTCGAACCCGGGTCTCCCGAAGGAGAGCCCGGCATTCTAGCCACTCGGTCAGCCTCAGAAAGAATAGGAGGAGGAGGGGAGAAGGAGAAAAGGAGCCGCAAGAAGAAGAAGAAGAAGAAGAAGAAGAAGAAGAAGAAGAAGAAGAAGAAGAAGAAGAAGAAGAAGAAGAAGAAGAAGAAGAAGAAGAATGAGGATGAAGAGGAGGAGATGAAGAGGGAGGAAGAAGAACGGGTCTAATCTTACCTCCTTTAGCACTAGGGCTAACAGCATCTTCTTTTTTTTTTTTTTAAGTGTAGATAAAAGAGTGACACATAAGTTAAAACAAAGAAATGAGCGGGAAAGAAACAGACAGTGAATAAAGAAACTAAAGCACTAACACAGCAACCGAAATGCCCCACCTGACCCCGCTTCCAGCGTACCACCCAGAACAGTTATTTTCCTAACCCAGCTGTAATATATTCACTTCCAGATTCTGAACAAATGCAGCTGTAGATAAACAGATCAATATTTGGCCATGCGGAACATCTTGAAATTAAACCAGAAAACAAAACAGGACATACAACACAAACAGCTGGCGCCGGTCAGATACCGGATGAATACATAAATAGCAGTGTGGCCGCAGCATGCGGTTCCGATACGATCCAATACAAGAAAGAAAAAAATCCACCCCGTTCAACCTGCTTTCTCAGCAGTTGTTATAAATGAGGCGGTTTCAAAATTATGATTTTAGTACAATGCTAGGATTAACGTCGTGCGGTTGCAGCATAAAGTGTTGTTACTGCGAAATGTTGTACACTTGCTCCTTCAGATAGCCTCTATAGTCGGTTAGAAGTAGGTTCGAAACTCGCTTTGGTCACCTGGCTTTCAAGGTGTAGAGAGTTTAGTGTGCCCAATAACTGATATTTCATAGCCACAAGCAATGCCCAATAACTGATATGTCATGCCACAAGCATTGCCCAATAATGTATATTCCTTGACCACAAGCATTGCTCAATAACTGATATTTCATAGCCACAAGCGTTGCCCACTAACTTATATTGCATGACCACAAGAACTGCCCAATATCTGATATTTCAGTGCTAGTACCAGCGAATAGGAATCTTAGTGGCAAAGTAGTTAGTGCCTTTGCCAGCTAAGGCAGTGGTCCGAGTACAATCCCCAGCAGAGGCAGGATTGTTTGTTTCAGACCAGTGCGGCAATGGGGTCGACTCCCACCCAGTTCATACCAACGGGACCCACTTTTACAGCTTTCCGGGAAGGGAAAGTTATGAGGAAAGGAACCGGCCACTCCATCGCATTATATAGTGACCTACAATACGTGGTTCCGTCAGGTCTTAGCCAGATATAACTGAGCTACCGTATGACAGTAGACTTGCTTTCTGTTAGCGCCGAATGTTAAGTGGAGCTCACTAAACCCGACACCCCACATTATGCCAACGGCTTCGGGCGGAGGTGGGCAATTGGGAGGTTACAAGCCTTATCCTGGTGCGAGGAAATGCAAGGGTAACTAAAGACAGACAAAGGTAATTAAAGAAAGACAAAGACGGTTAAAGACAAACACATTGTCACAGTCCTAGATCTCTAGGGGATTGAAACTCGGGCTCATACAGGCAACAAACTCCGTTCAGATACAATCGAGCATCATTTATTTACATTTATATTACAGTACGCTGGCGAAGTGAGTTTTCACAAGCCAGCAATTAGCAAGTTGCGTATCACAGGAGTTTACAATGAACATGATTATCACAACAACTCTAGCAGCTATCTAACATATGTATAAGACCCCTAAAACACTTGGGTCTGAAACTATCAAGTCCCTTTAAGGTAAGCCCTGTTGCTTCTTCGATGTCCAGTCCGTGTCTGTCCTTCCACACGTGTCGCAATCCGACAGGGTGGTAACTCTCTCTGGGTTTCTCGTGGACCCCGCAATCGGCGGGCCCCATCAGTGTCCACGTGGCTGTGGACACACTGACCGTTCCTTCGAGAAGGCTCTAGATTATTCGAGCCTTCGAGTGACTCGGTTCTTTCCCTTTAGCTGGATTTATATCCCTTCGCCAGTGTCTCGTTCTTTTAGGTTGGTACCGCCCTTAGGTGAGGCTGTGACACACATGCAATTAAAGTCGTATACAGGGAAATAAATCAAACAAGAGGTAACTAACGAAGACAAAAGTAATTAAGAAACACATTGCTCCGTGTGTGTGTGTGTGTGTAAGTGTGTGTGTGTGTGTGTGCGCGCGCATGTGTGTGTGTGTTCTCAAAGTAAAACAATACTACATGGTGAACAGAGTCCTAGTAAGAGTGTAGAGAGTTGAGATATGTGACAAGAGAGGGGAAGAGAGACAGAAAAAAAGGGGAAGGGTGCAGAGATTTGAGAAATGTGAAGAGAGAGTGTAGAGACTTGAGACATGTGAAGACAGTGTGTAGAGATTTGAGAAATGTGAAGAGAGAGCGTAGAGACTTGAGACATGTGAAGACAGAGTGTAGAGACTTGAGAAATGTGAAGAGAGTGTGTAGAGACTTGAGAAATGTGAAGAGAGTGTGTAGAGACTAGAGAAATGTGAAGAGAGTGTGTAGAGACTTGAGCCATTAAAGAGAGTGTGCAGAGACTAGAGAAATGTGAAGAAAGAGTGTAGAGACTCTTGAGAAATGTGAAGAGAGAGTGTAGAGATTTGAGACATGTAAAGAGAGAGTGTAAAAAATCTTGAGAAATGTGAAGAGAGAGAGAGAGAGAGAGAGAGAGAGAGAGAGAGAGAGAGAGAGATAGAGAGAGAGAGAGAGAGAGAGAGAGAGAGAGAGAGAGAGTAGAGACTTGAGACATGTGAAGAGAGAGTGTACAGACACTTGAGAAATGTGAAGAGAGATTGTAGAGATCTGAGACATGTGAAGAGAGAGTGTAGAGACTTGAGACATGTGAAGAGAATGTGCAATAGTTTGAGAAATGTGAAGGGAGAAGAACGAATGAACGAAAACAAACACGCACGCACGCACACACGCACGGACGCACGCGCGCGCGCACACACACACACACACACACACACACACACACAAGCGCGGGCACGCGCTAATAGACGATGAAAGAGAACGAGAGAGGAAGCGAGAGTGAAGATCTCCCAATTCCAGATAACAATAGCAGACATAATAAACAAAGAAATCCAGACAGCAGATATACACTAGCAACCATGAGATCAATGAAATCCTTTGTTCAGTTGTTGGAATTAATTCCAAGAGGGAAACAAATACGAAATTGCAGTAAAATAAACAGCAGCAAAGACATGAGAATGATTAACTCAGCTTTAAAATAATAATTCGCGATACTGTTTTCCTTTTCAATTTAATTAAATGTTTTTTATTTTGTTTTTAGTTTTTTATCAATATTCTTGAAATCCATACTGACCCGACCCAATGTCTCCAGTTGTAATCCTTTCCTCCACCTTCCCCCATTGTCCTCAACCAAGTCACCCCAAGTCCGCCTATTCTTAGCCGCCCCATGAAGCTCGGGCCTTCTCCTCATTGTTATTCATTTACGTCTCCATTCCTCTTCTCTTGCGTTTGAGTCTTCTTCCTCTGTGGCGAAGGGGTTACGAACGCAATTCATAATCCCGGACACGGATCTCGAAACACAGCTGTCGGTGATTTATAAGCAAACCGTTATTGCATACAATGGTATAATTGCCGGCCGTTCAGAAAGCAATGGCAAACTACTGAAAGTAAACTTGCCAAGAAATCACAAACAGCCAAACAAATGATGGGGTTGACTGCGACGCTCTGTGAAGGATATGCAACTAATTAACTCTATTTCCATTTCTAATGATTCTCCGATATTTCTCTTGTAGTCGTGTGACAGGCTCACTTTCTCTGAACTTTTGATTCCATGAGATCGTGCACAAGAAGCAATGATCAGCCACACTAGCTTTCTGTTGTCTAAAGAGACACTAAAAGTGGGAGAGGGGAACGTCCGGTCCACGGGCCTTATAAAGCCTGAGAATTCATTTGATCTGGCCTTGTCAATGCAATCGCAGGAGGGATTCGAAATTCACTCAATCTAGGAGCTTTAGTCCTCTAAAAGTACTGGAGAGTTTAGGTCATAGACCATAACTTTAGGAAGGGAAAATCCCAACTGCACCTCCCCGTGGTAGAGGATGGAAACACACTACGGTGTGGCTAACACAGCTCTGGGGACCGAGTATCCACCGGAATAAGTGGACAACTCTGCAGCTGAGCAGAGCAGGGCACTCACTTGTCCTGACAGTCGGAAATGGCTGTCAAAGGCAGAGTTAAAAGACCACCATGTGAATGTGGAAGGCAAGAGGAAACCACCACATTATCTTACCAAGATTTCATGGCGACACACATTTCAGAAATAGTGAACGACGTTAATGGCTGTCTTAGGACATCCTCGTCCGGTAGGGACAGTCATGAGCCACAGGTGACACCACACAGGAAGAAAAATAAGAATAAATACAGGGTGTTTGAAATAAAAAACAGGAAAGATATTATTGGAGGAAGGTGCTATAATGAAAAGGTGGAATGAGTATATAAGAGAATTATATAATGGAGAAAGGGAAGAATTAACAGAAGAAAGTAACTTAGAAGGCCCACCTATTCTAAAAGAAGAAGTCGCTGACGCTATGCAACATATGAAGAAAGGAAAAACAGCTGGGCCAGATGAAATCACAGTAGTGGGAAAATTTGGAGTAGATATATTAACCAAAATGCTAAATGATATTTACAACAGTGGATATTTACCGAGCGATATGGTAAAATCTATATTTATAGCAATACTAAAGAGACCAGGAGCAATTGAATGTGAAGATTTTCGTACAATTAATCTCATAAACCATGTCACTAAGCTTCTACTCAGAATTATAATGAGAAGAACAAGAAAGAAAATAAAAATGGAAATTAGTGAAGAACAGTACGGTTTTATGGAAGGAAAGTGTACAAACAATGCAATATATATATTACGAACACTAATAGAAAGGTCATTAGAGAAACAAAGGGACATATATTTATGCTTCATAGATTATACTAGCCGGCTTCGTGGCTTAGAGGTTATGACTTTTCTTTGTAATCTCGTATACTCTCGTCAGGTAACGTGATGACGGTTCAAATCAGCAGTGGTTCGAATCGCATCTGTAACTTACGGGGTATGTGAGCCGGCCGCTCAGAAAGCAATGGCAAACTACTGAGCGTAATCTTGCCAAGAGATCAACATACAGCTGAAAGATGCTGGTGTTGACAGCTAAGTCCTGTAAAGGATATGCTAAAAAAAAAAAAAAAAAAAAAGATTATACTAAGGTATTTGATAAAGTAAAACATGATGAGCTGATTAAAATGTTGGAAGATATCAACATTGATGGGAAAGATTTAAGAACAATACAGAATATGTACTGGAACCAAGTAGCAGCAATTAAAATGGGAAATAAAGAGGGTAGTTACGAACAGATAAAGCTAGGAGTACGACAGGGGTGTGTCTTGTTACCCGATCTCTTCTCCCTATATAGCGAAGTAGTAATGAGAGAGATCAAAGAGAGGCCAGGAATACTAATCGGAGGATATAATATAAACAATATACGCTATGCAGATGACACAGTATTGGTGGCGGATAATGAAACAGACCTACAACAATTATTGGACATTGTAGTATCATAGAGTGCACAGAAAGGATTCTCCTTGAATATCAAGAAAACAGTAACAATGGTGATATCAAAGAAAATGGGGACACCACAATGTGACATAGAAGTAGAAGGGGAAATTCTCAACCAAGTGGATAATTTTAAATACCTAGGGGCACTTATAACATCAGATGGAAGATGTACAACAGAGATTAAGAGCAGAATAGGGCAGGCAAAAGCCGTATTTCAGAAAATGAAGAGTATCTTATGCAATAAGTCGCTATCAATGAATGTAAGAAAGAGAGTGCTAAAATGCTATATAGAACCAGTTTTGCTCTATGGCAGCGAATCTTGGAATGCAAATGAACAAATTAGGAAGAACTTAGAAGCAACATAGAATTGGTTTTTAAGACGAATGTTGCGAATTCCTTGGACTGCCAGAGTAACTAACAACGATTGCCTGAAAGAGGCTAATGAAACTAGAACACTATATACAATAATAAGAAAGAGACAAACAGCTTTCTTTGGTCATGTGATGAGAAGAGAGGCATTGGAGAATATCGTGACGACTGGAAAGATCGAGGGGAAGAGAAGCAGAGGCAGACCAAGTGAAATGATGATGGACGGATTGAGATGGATTGGCATGGAGGAATATCATCAGCAGAGCTGATCCAGAACACCAAAAACCGAGATCTGTGGACAGCCATGAACGTCTACGCCAGCCGGCACGGCACTTGATGATGATGATGAGGAGCTTTATAAATAATCATCAATAAATCTAGCAGCAACATTATCAATACCAGCTAGCATCACACATATCACCAAAGAGAAGCAGTGCCAGCCATCACAATAGGGTGAGATAATGAAATGTTCGACAAAATATAGCAGGCTAATTTGCAAGCTGATAATTTTGTAAGGCTCGTGAATGATGTTATAAACATCCAAATGGCCCTTGGCGGGAAAAAAATAAAGATCCCCCGCCCTTCGGTTAAAGCATGCTTTTATAGACTGTAGGAAGTGTTTACTATCATTGAATGTAAGAAAGAAGTGTTGAAGTGGTATACAGAACATGTTTTGCTGTATGGCAGTGAATCTTGGAATGTTAATGAACAAATTAGGAAGAACTTGGAAGCAACAGAGATGTGGTTCCTGAGACGAATGTTGCGAATTCTTTGGACTGCCAGAGTAACTAACGATGATTGCTTGAAAGAGGCTAATGAAAATAGAACATTATTTACAACAATAAAAAAGACAAAGGCTTTCTTTAGTCATGTGATGAGAAGAGAGACATTGGAGAAGATCGTGACGACTGGAAAGATCGAGACGTAGAGAGGCAGAGGCAGACCAAGAGAAATGATGCTGGCTGGATTGAGACGGTGACATAGAGGAATATCATCAACATAGGTGATCCAGAACACCAAAGACCGAGATATGTGGAGCGACATGAACTCCTACGCTAGCTGGCAAGGCACTTGATGATGAGGAAGTGTTCGAGTATAAACATCAGCCATGACAACATAACCAACACAGCAACAACTAGCGTATCTTGACTGGAGGGGCAATTCACCATTCTACGGCTGAGGGCAGGGCACAACAGACTGAATAAGCACATTCACTGGTTCCGTCTGTTTCACTATTCCAGACGTGTAAACTAAGCAAAGAAACGGCTGAACATGTTCTGCGGGATTTCCCTCTGTTCGCCGAGTTAAGAAAGATATACTGGCCCACTGATTATAAGTAAACTGCAAGCTGTATGGAACTAAAGTTAATCGTATGTCCGCTCCAAACGTCGCAATCAACCCCAACATTTATTGGATTTGTGTGATTTACTAGGCAATTATAGTTCAGTAGTATTTCATTGTTTTCAGAACGGCCGATACCTCATACTATCCAAATCAACGCAAAGTGGTCTGCTTCCAAATCGTCCGCGATAGATTTCAAACCCTCGACTCGGTGTGTCGAGGAATTGTGAAACACACTTTAACTATCCCTTACGATGGAACTAAAGGAGAACTGAAAAGGTCGAGTTCATTACCGGAACTCGTTTGATAGCACAATCATTACAGATGCGACGGCAAGAAGTAGAACAGCCGCAGCGCATTTTCAGTTGGAGAAGGTGGCGTGTGGATCTGCTGACGAGAATGGGGAGTTCCAGGAAACATAACTAACATTTAGTCTCATTGGGTCAAGAGGAAAGAAAGAGTAATGAAGATATCTTGAAAGAAGTTAACTCACTAAGAGAACTGGTTACTCTCATCAGAAGAAGTCTGTTTACATCCTTTGGGCATGCAATAAGAAAGGGAAAGCTTGGATACGTCATGGCAACGGGAAACTTGGAGGAGAGGAGAGACAACGGCAAGAGAGAAGATACTGGACAGTTTGACATCAGAGTATGAAAGAACACGAGACAAAAAGATGTGGACAGACATGATCACCAACGCCACAATTTTATTATAAGAAGAAAGCCAAGCAAAAGCTGCATTTAACATAATGAAAACTAGCTTATGCAACTAGTCACTGTCACTCAATATCAGAGAGTACGGAAATATTACTTATAACATGTTCCGTTGTATGGTCGTTAAATGAGGTCTTAGGTAGATAAGACTGAGTGTCACGAGCTCGCCATGAGTTAACCAGATAATAATACCGACGTTTGCTTGGCGTATATTTTCTAGGCCACAACAGTCGTACTAACAGAGTAAACACAGCTGCACAGGTTACATCGTGTCAGCCCATAAACACATTTGGTGGTGAGTGAGAAGGAAGGGATACAATGCGTTGGCAGTTTATAAACATTTAGAATCACATAGCCTTGCCCGGCTCAGTACATGGAACAGCCCTGTCTGTCAGTTATAGTTCCGGACATCAGGCGAAATGGCTGCTGGGATTGTCACCACTGAACAGAAGCTTGACAGTTTGTCAACAGTCAGAGACAAACCGGAATTGGCAGCGAGAGACAGAAAACAGTGCATCTGTCAATTCTTGGTTTCCGGCACATCGAGAGGATTGACGGGGTTATTCGCAACTCTTTGTGGTAACTCGACAGAAACTCGCTGGCTTGTTTTGAGAATCTAAACTATTACTGACAACTTTGACAGGACTTAAGCCAGGAAAATAGTTTCCTGACAATGGATGATATGCGCAAATAACACCTGCAGGACGTCACCCATATCACGTGACCAATTTTAGGAGTTTGCCATATAAACCCGAGTTGGGATCAACTAGGGGGGAGTTGACCAAGAACCGTGGATTATGATGGACGTGTTTGTGGGAGAGCTCTACAGTGTTAGATTAATTTAACATTAACTAGCATGTGCCGTTATGGCAAAGTGTAGTAGCCATCCCGGGAATGAGGCGGTTTTTACATAAGGTAGTCAATATAGTCTATTAGTTCTAATTAATATAGACTGTAGCCTTGTTAAACTATAGTGTGATGATTAGCACTGTTAGTGGAAACTAGTTAGAGTAGAATAGTGATATTGGCTCTGCTAAGGTGAATAGAATACTGAGGTTGCACTCTGTTTATTGGTCTTTTCTTATCATAGCCTGATTCGGCTCTAGGTGGGTAGCTAATCTGCTCTATGACTAATTCTAGTTAGCTAAAGATCATTAAGCAAGGTGATAGGCTTACACTCAGCCGAAAGGATCAGTGACTAGTACTATCACCAGATGTGTTGTTTCTATCCTAGGTTCCCTACCAGATCCAAGGAAACTCTACAAGTTTTGGGAAAGAATTAAAAAACCCATTAGGAAGAACACCAGTTCAAGAATCAATAAAGTTGCATACAGAACGTTGCATACAGAAGGAAGTTGATTCACCAAAGAGAGTGATGCGTACTGATGCACCACACAGCATCAGACAGTAGTAACGAACTGAAAACATTAAGTCTAATAATTACATAGTGTGATATAATCTCGTGTAATAGAACACAAGACTTGATACTTGAGGCTAGATAGACACGAGGGAGGATCCAGTACAGTAACAATTAACATTAATCTGTGTACACACTACAAAAGACTTGTGCAGTTTGTTTAGGAACATTAGGAACGGACATTGGGTAGAGCGCAACCGGTCCATGATTAACTGTTAATACCACCGGTGTCTATTTCGGATGTTCATGAAATTGGATTACCAGAGGTCTACAGAGGCAAAGCATTATCCGGCAAGATGGTTCCGGCAACGGGTGAGACGTACTTGTTCTGACGTAACGTGCTGTGGTCTATCTTTGCTGTGATCAGCTGACTGAGTTGATGTCTGAGAGACAGAGTCTACACACTTTATAGAACACGTCACACATTTTCTTCGCATACACGTCTTATACACGTTACACTTTTATTTTAATAAATTAATCTTTATTAATTTCTAGAAGCAAGAGTTGTTGAGTATGTTGCGTTGGGGAAGTATGAGAAGGGGGCATAGTACGACAGTGTGAGAGTGATAGGAAAAGGTGTCCATAGGCTGATGGAGTGTGTTGGACGGAAGCTGGTGGATTCTCCAGAATATTGAGAGGAAAAAAAAAAATATTATAATGTGGGTGTCGGCTCTCTTCACTCCAGGGACGACACTGTAAAGGAGGACACGACATTATTGGGGGCTCGATAACGGGATCCTTGGACAGCGGGATCTTTCATAAACGGAATCCTTGGACAGCGGGATCTCTCATAAACGGAATCCTTGGACAGCGGGATCTCCCGTAAACGGAATCCTTGGACAGCGAGATCTCCTGCAAACAGGAACCTTTGACAGTGGGATCTTCTGACAACGGGGTCTTTTGACACGGGATCCTTAGTTATAAAAGGGAGATATCATTTTGGAGAATCCAGCTAGAGTGAATGTGGATAGGGGTTAGGACTAATATCTTACCTGTTCACACTTCACACGTCTGCATAGGTCTGTGGTCCTGATTCTACTCTTGTCACTGAGTGAATGTACTGTGTGTGGTAATATCTAGATTTATAGTACTTGTTCATATATCTGTATAGTAATTTGCAGTTATATTGTACTCGACCTGCTAGCTTACCTCTCTGTATAATGGCCACCCCTAAACTTACCACGTTAGAATTAAGGGCAAAGGGGGAAGACATGGGACTGTCTGGGTCTTCTCTAACGGATTACATACAGGAAGTGGAGAGAGAGTATCGTCAAGCGGAACGGGATGATCGAAAGGCCGAGCTGGAATTGAGAAGGATGGAGTTGGAACAAGCAGCTAAGAAATTGGAAGCTGAGCAAGCAGCTAAGAAATTGGAAGCTGAGCAAGCAGCTAAGAAATTGGAAGCTGAGCAAGCAGCTAGGAAATTTGAAGCTGAGCAAGCAGCTAGGAAATTAGAAGCTGAACAGGAAGCACAGAAAAGGGAGCACGAGTACCGGATGCGGGAACTCGAGCTCAAGAGTCAATCTAATGGAGAAACTGAGGGAGCAGTTGGAGGTTCCTCTATCCCGGGATCAACACCAGTAGGTGGACATGGGTACCATGCCATGAAGTTTCCTTTAGCGGTCTACGAGGAGGACAAAGAGAAGATTGACCAATACCTTCAACGCTTCGAGGCTATGTCAGTTGCTATGGGTCTGGAGCATAACAAATGGAATCTTAAGCTATCCCAGGGATTACGCGGGACCGGTTACGAGGTTTATACTCGCCTGCCACCAGGACATGAGAACAATTATGATGAGTTAAAGACGGCTCTGCTGAAACGATTCGAGGTTACGTCACATACCTACCGGAAAAAATTTCGAGCAGCGAAACGAGAACCGGGGGAGTTGTTTGCCGCCTACAGTTTGCGTCTTAAATCTTATCTCCATAAGTGGATGGATTTGGCTGGGTTCGCACATGACTATGAGAGTCTGGAAGAGCTCATGGTGGTCGACCAGTTGAAGAAGCAAATGTCTAAACCTCTCAGGACGTTCCTGGGAGAACAAGGAGCAGAACGTATTGACCTCGTGACTAAATTAGCAGAACGGTTCGTCGAGGTACATGGGGAGGCAGGGGAAAACCTTTCCACCAACTCCAAAAGTCAAGAGAAACATGACAAGAAGAAAGCCAAAAACACAGGAACAAAAAAGTGGGAACCTTATGTGCAAAAATCAGAGGATAGTTCAGAGAAGAAGAAGGAGGGAAGCAAGAGCACTTCAAGCTCTACACCTAAACGACCGTGGTCGGAGAAGTGGTGTTCAATTTGTAAGTCACCCTCTCACAATACGAGGGACTGCAAATCGAAGGCTAAGAACCCTCACTTCGCAGCATGTCAAGTGACTTCCAAGGAGGTTGTCACGGAAAATGCCAAGGTCAACAAGGAAGCTCGCCACCAGGAGAGCTCACTCAAGTATGGCAATAGAAAATCTAGGACAGGGAAATGGTGCAACCAATGCCAGTCGAATACGCACAATGCTATTGACTGCAAGGGAAAGTCAGGAGACACTCAATTCGTCGTGTGCTCAGGAAAACCTAAGGTGGAGCCCACCGAACAGGTCGAGGCCGAGGAAGAGACTCCAGACCAGGAAAAACCA
This sequence comes from Cepaea hortensis, assembly GCA_963921405.1. Taxonomy (NCBI): domain Eukaryota; kingdom Metazoa; phylum Mollusca; class Gastropoda; order Stylommatophora; family Helicidae; genus Cepaea; species Cepaea hortensis. Next base: position 106,290,098 of record OY992882.1, read on the forward strand.
CCTGTAGTGGAATTGGTAGAGGTTAACGGTCGTCAAGTGGAGTGTTTATACGACACAGGACTGGACGGGGAGGCCGTGATTTCTGCGGATCTGGTACATCCAGAACAATTCACAGGTGAAACATTGGACCTACAGCCTGCACAGAAGAGTGCTGTAACCATGAAGTTGCCCATTGCTAATGTGGAGATTCGGTCAAGGTACGTCACCGGCACCATCAAGGCCGCTGTATTGACCGATCCCATTTTTCCAGTCATCCTAGGTTGCCGGTATGTCTTTCTGGGAATGCCCAGGGAGCCAATCCATATGGGAGCAATGCAGACTCGCTCTCAGACGAAAACGGAAGAGGCAGACGCAATTGTGACTAACCCAATGCCGGGGGAGCTACGAACTGCCCAGAGTGAGGATGATACTTTACGTCCTTGCTACAGAAAGCTGCAGAAAAGTGCTGATCCACCAGGACGGGGGCAGTACTACATGAAGAATAGGATACTCTACAGGAGAGCAGGAAGGGGAGACAACCTATACGGTCAGTTGGTCGTCCCGAAAGCTCATCGGTCCCAGATTCTTCATATGGGGCATACCATCTCCTTTAGTGGACACATGGGTATTGCCGCCACCATGCAGCGGATTTCCTGCCACTACTATTGGCCGGGAATGACAGATGATGTGCGTCGGTATGTGAAGTCATGCCCTGAGTGCCAGAGGGTGGCACCAAAACACTGGACAGCACCGGTGATGTTGGGTGAGATGCCCATCATGAACTCTCCTTTCGAGAGGGTAGCCATCGATATCGTGGGTCCACTTCCCAGGACTAGGAAGAGGAACATGTATATACTCACAATGGTGGATTGCTGTACAATGTGGGGTGAGGCTATACCGTTGACCACGATTGACTCGAAAAGAGTGGCGGACGCACTGATGGAGGCCTTTACCAGATTAGGCTTTCCGGATCAAATTCTGACGGACAATGGATCTCAGTTTTGTGGAAAACTCATGGAGGAGGTATTTAGGGTGTTTCACTCTAACCACATACATACCAGCCCTTACCACCCTCAAGCCAATGGACAAGTAGAGCGTTTCAACGGCACGTTGATGACAATGCTCAGGAAATTAGCGCAGGAAAAACCGGATAGGTGGGATGAATATATCCCAGCAGCACTCTTTGCCTATCGGGAAGTTCCTCATGGCTCAACAGGACTACCACCCGCTACGTTGCTGTTTGGTCGTCCAATCAAAGGACCGTTGGAAGCCATGTTGAGGAGTTGGACTGAAGAGGGGACGTCAGAAGAAGTGATCTCATCCTACAAATACGTGGAGGAACTGAAAGAAAAACTCCACAAGGGATGGACTCTGGCAAATCAAAACTTGAAAAAGGCCAGGAAAAGACATGCGGCTTACTACAACCGTAGGTCTAAAGAAAGATCTCTAGAGGTGGGAGATAAAGTCTTGTTGCTACTCCCAACGGGAAACAACAAACTGGAGATAGGTTGGCAAGGACCATTTCCCGTGGAAAGGGTGATATCCAGAACCAACTATCAGATCCGGATCCGGGGAAAGTCGAAGATTTTCCATATCAATCTCTTGCGGAAATATGAAGAGAGACCCGGAGACAAGGCAGCGCACCTCATGGCAATGGCAGTTGCCGTGGAGACAGAAGTGGGAACCAGCGAGGGCAGGGAATATCCCTTGGTACACCAGGAAACCTATAGGGATGTGCAAGTGAACCCTGATCTGACCTCCCAGGAGAGGGAAAGGATAACCCAGGTTCTCAAGTCTCATAAGGAGATACTGACTGATAAACCAGGACGAACGAGGTTGGTGGAGTTTGAGATGACTTTGACCACACAGGAGCCTGTTCGCCAAAAGGTTTACCCAGTGCCATTCTCTAAAGAAAAGGCCCTGGAGGAGGAAATACACAAATTGCTGGAGGATGATGTGATTGCACCATCCACATCCCCATACAATGCGGGGGTAGTTTTGTTACGCAAACCAAGTGGAGAACACAGGTTGTGTATAGATTACCGACTTCTGAACAGTCATACACAGTTTCAGGTGGAACCTTTGCCGAATCCAACTCAGTTATTCGCTAGGCTCCATAAGGCTCGGTACTTTTCGAAGGTGGATCTGAGTCGGGGGTACTATCAGATACCAGTCAAACCGGAGATTCGACCACTGTTAGCTTTCAGTACACCCAGTGGACACTACGAATTCAAGGTCATGCCCTTTGGACTCAGCAATGCACCTAGTGTGTTTACACGCATGATGAGGACTTTACTAGATCCGTTACAGGATCCGTCCATCATCTCATTCATGGATGATATTCTGATTTCCAGTGACAGCCTGGATGACCACTTACAATCCTTGGAGAGAGTGTTTAATAGGCTCAAGGAAGCAGGGCTTACTGCTCGTCCAACCAAGTGCATGATTGGTTACCAGACTCTGGAATTTCTAGGTCACACCATCACTCCAGGACACATTGTTCCAGAAGTGAAGAACCTGGAGAAAATCAGAAATGCACCAAGGCCAAAAACGAAGAAGGATGTGCGATCTTTTCTCTCGTTGTGTGGGTTCTACCACAAATTTATCCCACATTTCACGGAATTGGGAGCTCCGTTGACGGAAACCTTGAAAAAGGGATTCCCGGACCAAATCATTTGGACACCAGAATGTGAGAATGCCTATAGTCAGTTAAAGGAGGCCTTGGTCAGCAAACCTGTATTACAGCTCCCTGACCTTTCCAAACAATTTGTGTTGAGAACAGATGCGAGTGCGATTGGAATTGGAGCCGCTTTGTTACAGGAAGGAAAAGACGATGCTTCGGTTTTGAAACCTGTGGCATACGCAAGTAAGAAACTTCTACAGGCGGAGAGGAATTATTCAACTGTCGAGAGAGAATGCTTGTCCCTCGTATGGGCAGTGCAAAAATTTCAGCCATATTTGTATGGAGTTAAGTTTCGGGTCCAGTCGGATCATCAGCCCCTGATGTTCTTGGCTACTTCTCAGAAGCTCAACGCCCGTTTGATGCGGTGGTCGTTGTTACTTCAACCATATAATTTCACAGTAGAGTACATTCCGGGGAAGGAGAATGTTGGAGCGGATTTCTTGTCAAGACACCCAGATCCTGAAGAAGAGGAATGAATCATCTGGATTTAACTCATGGTGGAGAAGAGTGAGATGGACTACTCTCTTAAGAGGGGGCCTATGTCACGAGCTCGCCATGAGTTAACCAGATAATAATACCGACGTTTGCTTGGCGTATATTTTCTAGGCCACAACAGTCGTACTAACAGAGTAAACACAGCTGCACAGGTTACATCGTGTCAGCCCATAAACACATTTGGTGGTGAGTGAGAAGGAAGGGATACAATGCGTTGGCAGTTTATAAACATTTAGAATCACATAGCCTTGCCCGGCTCAGTACATGGAACAGCCCTGTCTGTCAGTTATAGTTCCGGACATCAGGCGAAATGGCTGCTGGGATTGTCACCACTGAACAGAAGCTTGACAGTTTGTCAACAGTCAGAGACAAACCGGAATTGGCAGCGAGAGACAGAAAACAGTGCATCTGTCAATTCTTGGTTTCCGGCACATCGAGAGGATTGACGGGGTTATTCGCAACTCTTTGTGGTAACTCGACAGAAACTCGCTGGCTTGTTTTGAGAATCTAAACTATTACTGACAACTTTGACAGGACTTAAGCCAGGAAAATAGTTTCCTGACAATGGATGATATGCGCAAATAACACCTGCAGGACGTCACCCATATCACGTGACCAATTTTAGGAGTTTGCCATATAAACCCGAGTTGGGATCAACTAGGGGGGAGTTGACCAAGAACCGTGGATTATGATGGACGTGTTTGTGGGAGAGCTCTACAGTGTTAGATTAATTTAACATTAACTAGCATGTGCCGTTATGGCAAAGTGTAGTAGCCATCCCGGGAATGAGGCGGTTTTTACATAAGGTAGTCAATATAGTCTATTAGTTCTAATTAATATAGACTGTAGCCTTGTTAAACTATAGTGTGATGATTAGCACTGTTAGTGGAAACTAGTTAGAGTAGAATAGTGATATTGGCTCTGCTAAGGTGAATAGAATACTGAGGTTGCACTCTGTTTATTGGTCTTTTCTTATCATAGCCTGATTCGGCTCTAGGTGGGTAGCTAATCTGCTCTATGACTAATTCTAGTTAGCTAAAGATCATTAAGCAAGGTGATAGGCTTACACTCAGCCGAAAGGATCAGTGACTAGTACTATCACCAGATGTGTTGTTTCTATCCTAGGTTCCCTACCAGATCCAAGGAAACTCTACAAGTTTTGGGAAAGAATTAAAAAACCCATTAGGAAGAACACCAGTTCAAGAATCAATAAAGTTGCATACAGAACGTTGCATACAGAAGGAAGTTGATTCACCAAAGAGAGTGATGCGTACTGATGCACCACACAGCATCAGACAGTAGTAACGAACTGAAAACATTAAGTCTAATAATTACATAGTGTGATATAATCTCGTGTAATAGAACACAAGACTTGATACTTGAGGCTAGATAGACACGAGGGAGGATCCAGTACAGTAACAATTAACATTAATCTGTGTACACACTACAAAAGACTTGTGCAGTTTGTTTAGGAACATTAGGAACGGACATTGGGTAGAGCGCAACCGGTCCATGATTAACTGTTAATACCACCGGTGTCTATTTCGGATGTTCATGAAATTGGATTACCAGAGGTCTACAGAGGCAAAGCATTATCCGGCAAGATGGTTCCGGCAACGGGTGAGACGTACTTGTTCTGACGTAACGTGCTGTGGTCTATCTTTGCTGTGATCAGCTGACTGAGTTGATGTCTGAGAGACAGAGTCTACACACTTTATAGAACACGTCACACATTTTCTTCGCATACACGTCTTATACACGTTACACTTTTATTTTAATAAATTAATCTTTATTAATTTCTAGAAGCAAGAGTTGTTGAGTATGTTGCGTTGGGGAAGTATGAGAAGGGGGCATAGTACGACAGTGTGAGAGTGATAGGAAAAGGTGTCCATAGGCTGATGGAGTGTGTTGGACGGAAGCTGGTGGATTCTCCAGAATATTGAGAGGAAAAAAAAAAATATTATAATGTGGGTGTCGGCTCTCTTCACTCCAGGGACGACACTGTAAAGGAGGACACGACACTGAGCTACCGTAAGACGGTAGCCTGTGCTACCTGCTTTCTGTTAGCGCCGAATGTTGGGCGGTGCTCATCAAATCCGACACTCCACATTGTGCCAACGGCTTCAGGTCGAGGAGCACAATTGGGAGGGCACAAACCTTACCCTTGTGGGAGGACAGGTGGGTAATTAGAGCATTGATTTGCTGATCCGTAGCTTCAGCAGCTTGTCTTGAAAGATCAGCAGAAGAAGAGGCAAGGGCAGACTGGGAGAGATGACGCTGGGCGGACTGGGGCAGTGGAATGGGGGGGGGGGGATATCATCAACATAATTTATCCAGAACACACAAGAGACAGAGACCTGTGGAAATACATGAACACCTTCTCCAGTTGACGGGGCACATGATGATGATAACTAGACAGGATTTATCTCTGCCATTATAAGTGAAGAGACAAGAAAAGATAAGGGGAAATATTAAATTTATTAATTAAAAGATCAGGAAAACCATTAAATTTATTAATTAAAAAATAAGGAAAACATTAAATTTAATCATTACAAGATAAACATTAAATTAATGAATTAAAAAGTAAGGAAAAATATTAAATTTATTATTTAAAATAAAAGGAAACATTAAATTTATTGATCTTTCCACAGGCAGCCATCTGAGATCAAAATACACGATGTTTGTGTGTGTGCGTGTGTACGTGCGTGTGTACGTGCGCGCGCGCGTCTGTGTCTGTTGCGACATAATCTTTAAAAACAAAGAAGGGATTCAATTAAAATACATTAATTTAACTGTAACAATGTCTATCGATTGTGTTCACATTGCGCATGTCAAATTACCCATTGATGTCATGTTTAGGGGCATTAATTAAGCCGCTTGAATTGTCTCAGCAGTACACCTCTACAGAATACGTCTAGTCTGCCAGTAATAAACCGCCTTATTGACTAGTCGACCAGATTACTCAATATTGCCAATAATGTGCTGCAATCTTGTGGTGGAATCTATTTGTTTGCCTGGTTGCTATAGAAGTTACACACTGGCAAATCAAGCTTGTCAGATAAAGCATGAGCAAATGCCAAACGAATCCACTCATCTCTGTGTGCCTGGCCATAGTCATATGACCAGGGAGACCAGACGTCCCGGTTTTACTGGGGCAGTCCCGGTTTCGGATGCTGTGTTCCGAAAAAAAAAAAAAAAAAAAACTGTCTTGGGATGCAATATTTGTCCCAGTTTAATTTAAAAAAAAAAAATCAACCAACTGGTCATAATAAAAGTAATTCAACTGAGTATGTGAGGAAAGTACACACGCATACAAACTTAGAGTAGTCAAGGCAATTTTGATTGTGAAAACACATTTTAATCTTTCTTGTCGATTCGTAATTCTTCAAACTACGTTAGAAACATAGCAGCGGGTCATACGACAGCTGACCGCCTTTGTTGATTTTCATACAATGGTACAAGTGCCAGTCGTTCAGAAAGCAATGGCAAACTACTGAACGCAAACTTGTCAATAAATCACAAACACCCAAAGAATCATGGTGTTGACTGTGACGTCCTGTAAAGGATATGCATCTAACTGTTTTGACTAGACTTTTAAAACTGGTTCTCAGACACGACACAACTGTTGTCAGAAACATCGTAGTGCAAGTCAGTAATAGTCACGTCACGGTCCTGATAACACTCCTAAGACGCATTGGGCACATGGAACCAGACCCATATTTTATAGACCAAACGTCACTCAGTGGCTGATGTGGTCGGTATCGTACCGGCTGCCTTTACTTCCAATGATATTTCCTGGTACCTATTTTAACCTGGGTAGGACTGGGAGTCCAGGCTATTTTACAAAAAAAAAAAAAAAATTCGAAACCGCCACGATGGGAATCGAACCCAAGAACACAGGTATGAGTATGACAGGCGAGAGTGGTTGTGAGAATTACAAAACACAATATGCAGAGTGAAACAATCTTATGATAAAAGTAAACATAATAAACAATTCATTTTGTTCGCTTGCTTTTGAACTCAAGCGTAGTTCATACATGCACTACTACTTCTAGTGCATTGGGCTGATTTAGTGTGTAGATTAGCTTTCCCTATTGCCAGTGTCCAGCTTCTGAGGTACTTGTACTTTACGTCCCCAAGTCAAGGTTGAGAAATCAACATTTTAGTTCAACTGACCGGTGTAGGGGTGAACCCGAAAGAAACGGCATCAGTATATCAGAAGTTTAAGGGTGAGCGTTCTTAACAATTAGGTCATACTGACCTCGTTTACGAGTATAATAAAATATTCCCATAGTTTGTAATTTATAGCTATATAAGCAGCTGCAAATATATTCTGCCCTTTCAAATCATTATTTCTGAATGTAATAAATAAACAATACATGTTGTTTCATTGTCTCGTTCGTATAGCGTATTTTTAGGCAGTTTTGTACAACTGCGGGATATCTTAAAGTTGAGAGCTTTGCGTTGAATGCGACGGTATGAGGCGTCAGCCGTCCAGAAAGCAATGCCAAGCTAAAATGTAAAATGTTGCATGTCCTTGGCAGGAAGATTTTCGATCCAATTTTACGTGCAGTAGTTTGCCACGGCTTTCTGAACGAGAAGTCAACGTTTAAGTCCAACCGACGGGTGTGCTGAATGAACCCCCTACCCTGCCGTCATCGCACAGGAAGCTTAAGCGCCGGCGGTAAACCTCATGGCCATGAAAAACGGTCAATAAATGCTGGAGTTGTCTGCCGCTTCCTGTAAACACATGCAACTACTTTTATATAGTGGTCCGCTTTTCCCCCCTCACTTCCAACAGCTGGTCATCCTGCTCAAGCCGGCCAGTAACCCTCTACAGTTCTGACCAACTTACAACAATAAAAAAAAACTGTCATTTACTGCCAATATCGTACCTTGTGGTGTATGGCAGAGGGATCTTTGAGCCTGAGGAATTAAGGCCGCCTGGCTAGTGCAGTCGCCGCGAACTGTGCAGGTTAGGACTTTCTTTTTGCCCCCGACAGAAAAAAATCCCACACCTTACCGAGGGATCGAACCCGGGTCTCCTGAAGGAAAGTCCGGCGTTCTAGCCACTCGGCCAGCCGCTAATAATTACAAACAAATACGACATCAGCAAACACCCTTCAACCAAACACTGTACGAGGATGTTTTACATCTGAAACTAGCTACTGCTAGATATATTAACGTGGAGGTCATAGGTGCGAACGAAGAAGAAAAAAGTGGAATTTCTTCCAAATGTTTTCGTGTTATTTCCATGTTTAATTTTGGACCGCAATCACGGATTCGGAATCTCTATCTGTCGCCTTAGATTTTGTAGGAGCTTCGGTTACTTACGTAAGTTCTATGCCAGGAGCGTGTTACCTGTGTTAGTTCTATGTTTGCTGACTCGGTAATCACGTTATATTTGAAAATAAATTTAAAGTGGCTAGGGATAAGGAGAGAGATATCAAAGAACCTAGATTGAAAATAGACGGCGAAAAGAGGACGGTGTGCTCTAGGATGGATGGAAATCTAATCGCTGGATAAGAAACAGGTAAAGGGAACGATAAAAGAGCAAACAGGATGAGGAAAAGCAACAGTCAGATTAGAGGATATGAGAAAAATGTGATCAGATTTTAACAAAGAAATCGGCTCCTTCTTAGACGGACAAATAAACAAAGAAAAGATACAGTTCAGCGACAGAGAACTACACATGAACACGCATAGAGAAGCTTAAGAAACAAAGCTATTAAGTAGATTCTCTCTCTCTCTCTCTCTCTCTCTCTCTCTCTCTCTCTCTCTCTCTCTCTCTCTCCCTCTCTCTCTCTCTTTCACTCTCTCTCTCTCTCTCACACACACACACTCACTCAATCACTCACTCACTCACTCACCCACTCACTCGGGCGTGTGTATATGTGTTGAAATCGTTAAGATGTAACAAACATGAAGTCGTGTTAATATGTGTTGAAATTCTTATGTGTTACAAACACGAGGCCGTGTCTATATGTGTTTAGGAGGCAGTGTGTATGTGTGTTGAAATCCTTAAAGATGTAACACAGATTAGGTAGTGTGTATGTGTGTTGAAATCCTTAAGATGTAACACAGATTAGGTAGTGTGTATGTGTGTTGAAATCCTTAAGATATAACACAGATTAGGCAGTGTGTATATGTGTTGAAATCCTTAAGATGTAACACAGATTAGGCAGTGTGTATGTGTGTTGAAATCCTTAAGATGTAACACAGATTAGGCGGTGTGTATGTGTGTTAAAATCCTTAAGATGTAACACAGATTAGGCAGTGTGTATGTGTGTTGAAATCCTTAAGATGTAACAAACATGAGACAGTGTGTATGTGTGTTGAAATCCCCATAGCATAAGTACACGAGTTCATAACTACATAAATACTGACGAGACTCCGACGCTAGCCTGATAACATGAACTGAGGGAGAAGTCTGGGCAGGGAGGTCAATAACCAACTCCTTATGGGCACGGTGAGCAGAAATACTCTGGGATGGCTGATGCATTGGAAGAGTGATCACGCATTGGAATGCCCAATGTGCAGTGACGTTGTTCGACACAGCACAAGATAGCATAGCAAAGTTAAGAAACGATAATAAACTGCTATCAGAAACAAGAATATATTAGAGTTGACAGCAACTTTAACACATGCCATACATTAATCAGAACAGCTTTGCTGATATTTTCATCGGTGCATGAATGCGCAGCAGAGAATGTATGAGTTTGGTAAATACGAGGGGAAGTCATTAAGTAACAGGAATGCTAAGATTAACATTTTTTAAAACAATATTGCTAACCAGAAATTGTGTGTTTGGTGTTTCTCAACCCTGTCTGCCAACACATTTGGTCCACCTGTCAACTAACTGGAAAAACATGAGCCTGGGATGCTGATATAAGTAGCACATTTGTTTTTCATGTTAAAATTTTTTGTTCCATTGTTCTCATCCCCCCCCCCCCCATCTTTCCATTCTTCTCACCCATTTCTTATGCCTTAATATAATCACTGTAGTGTATTCCCCTTGTTTATATGATGTGTTTTGTGTATTTATTTGCTGATGAAGGCTGGTCAACGCAACGTTCAATGTTTTCTGTTATTATATTCTGTAAAGCTGCCATACTTTGTGTTACTTCATAATGTTTGGAGGTAAACACAAATGCGTCGAGGGAGGGGTAGACACGCTAACATACTCAATAACACTCCATCACTAATATTCAACACTAGCATACAGCCTACATAGGTCAGCCTGGCCAAAAGGTTAAGACCGCACGCTCCTAAACTTCCTGTGCGCTAATGGCGTGGTTTTAGGTTCATTCCCAGCACCGGCCAGTTGGACGTAACGTTGATTTTCCGTTCAGAAAGCAATGGCAAACTACAAAAACGTAAAACTGCTTAACAAATTAAACCGGGGTTTATTGCAACATCCAACAAAAGGACATGCAACGTTTTAATTTAATAAAGAATACATTATCTCCAAAAGAATACGTTTATCTCCAATAAATAGCAGACATAATATTTACATAAGTGCGGGAATTTTCCGCTCTGCCAGACTTACATGTGCCAGTGTTTTTATGGACAGATCTGAAAACAATTTATTATCTGATTCAGTGCCAAACAATATAGGTTTGGACAAAACATGGTACACTATCATATAAACAAGTATTATAATGTAAATTTCCGTTCACTGAGCATTAAAATTGCGGTAGATACCAGGAAACAAAGCAAATAACTCAATGACCATAGTATGGCGATATCGTCGTGGCGTCCAAATGGGAGTTCACATTTGGCGATGTATTATCCTTCGACACTGAATTCGTTAAACTGGTGTAAGGCTTTCTAAATGTAACCGATATTTTAAAAACACGGAGTATAGAGCAGCTTTACACGACACAATTACGGACAACACATGACGTTGCGGCGTTAAGCCTTCATCAGCATATAAACACAAGAAACCACGACCAAATATAAACCACGGAAAACACACTGCAGTGAATGCATTACGGCATAACAACAGATTCAGAAGAATGGGGAAAACATGAAAACAAAATAAAAACCAATGTTGTGCTCTACTCATCTCAGAATCCTAGAATGTGTAACATGCACGTAAAACATATTTTATACAAAGAACGCATTTCACAATTCAAAAAAGCGAATCGAATCCAGGACCCCGTTAGAGAACTTCATAATTATCGCGCGAAATTAACCGGTGACGAATAATCTAATTTGTTCAACGGTGGTAAAATAATAAGAAGGACGAACAGCAATGGAAAAGCCCCACCCAACCTCCGCGCTTCAGGTATATATGACTCACTTCGACACATCGACAAAAATTCGACAACTTAAAGGCCGTCAGCCGTCCAAACATTACACCGCAAGCAGAGGAACTGTTATTGATGTGAAAATGACGTTTAATGATAGCTCAACTCAGCAGCTGAGCCCAAAGATGTTTCAGTCGATGGTAAAAGTAAACATAATGCCATGACAGTTACTGGCGAGAGGCTGGGAAGTCATACGGCTTTATGTATTGTTCAGTAATATACGTAAAGTCGTAAAAGTAAGTAAAATTAAAAGTAAGTAAAGTAACGTAAAGTAAAGTATAAGGCACGTTTCCCAAGTCTCCGGGCGTATTGGTAGTAATATGGCTTTATGTAAAGTAAAGTAAAGTAAAGTAAAGTAAAGTAAAGTAAAGTAGCCGGTCTCGATGGCTAAGATCTTACGGACGCGATTCGTGAGCCCGTTTACCCGAGTTCGAAACACAGCTGCGACCGATTTTGCAGCAGACCGTGTAGCGCTGGATTTTAACGTGTTGGTATGGGAGCCGGTCGTTCAGAAGGCAGTGGCAAATTATTGAATGTAAACTTGCCAAGACATCAACAACAGCAGTAAAATGCTGGTGTTGGCAGGATATAAAAATTTAAAAATAAAATAAGTAAAGTAAAGTAAAGTAAGTAAAGTAAAGTAAGTAAAGTAAAGTAAAGTAAAGTAAAACAAAGCATAAGGGACTTTCCCCAGGTCTCCGGACGTACTGGTAATAATATGGATTTGTGTACTGTTTAGTAATAAACGTAAAGTAAAAGTAAGTAAAGTAAAGTGTAGGACACTTTGTCCAAGTCTCCGGGTGTACTGGAAGTAATATAGCTGTAAGTACTGTTCAGTAATATCACTAACACCTTACCGCATTGACACACAAAAAGACAGGCATAATAACTACAATCCATAGCGAAAAGACAAGGGATGGCGTTATACCTCTCCATAGCACAAAGCCTGGGCTGAATTGTAGAGACCATGGGTCGCCCATGCATCATGATCCATCTCTCGACCTTCCTAGTTTACTCCAGTGTAAAGGTAGCATCAATACATCTGGAATAAGACAAGCTGTAGAAGCTGTCGGATCAACAAAGAAATGCTCCAACTGTCTACCTTTCGAAGTTTCGATCCTAGACCAGTTGCCGACAAAGGCTTAGGGCCTGGTCTGTGCTGCCATTATAGTTAGTCTGTAGCTTGCATTTCCTCTCACTAGAAGGCTTGTATCCTCCCAATTGCGCCCGAAGCCGCTAGCACAGTGGTTCTCAACCGGTGGGGAATCCCACCCCCAGGGGGGGGGTGTGAATTTTAGGGTTTCCAGGGAGGGGGGGGGGGAATTAAGATTATTTATAGATTGCGTTAATACAAGAACTGATTACTTGATATTGTTTTTCCCTTCATACTTTACGGTTCTGTACGTATCACCCTTCTAAAATTCATTTTATAACGTAAGTAGATCCGCAAATCACGTTTTATGTAGATGTCTAGACTTGTTTTAGTATGTGCTATTAAATTTAGCTTCAATTATTACGTATACTGTGCAGGGGCAGGCGGAAATTTTTAGGGAGGAAATACGAAAGGGGGGAATGAAGTTCTAAAAATATGGTGAGGGGGGAGGGAATGACGTCCTAAAAATATGATGAAGGGGGGCATGGGCCAAAAAAGGTTGAGAACCACTGCGCTAGCACAAAGTGGCGTGTGGGGTTTAGTGAGCGCCGTCCAACATTCAGTGCTACCAGAAGCAGGTAGTACCGTCTACTGTTAAACGGTTGCTCAGTCATATCTGACTGAGACCTGACAGATAGTTCAGTAATACAAATAAAGTAAAAGTGAGTCAAGTATAGTGTCAACAACTCATGTTTCAGGCATCATCGGATTACTTCTCCCACACCATACAAGAGACTTGCAGTCGTGTGCGAAGAATGAAATGGTACATTTTATTGCCGTTGGCTCTTTACAATTGCAAAACAGTCGCTATCTAATCACACATAAAGTCACAATATTCTCTATCAATAGTTTTCCTAACCCCTATAGCTATTCTCTATCTACTAGGCTACATGAAAACACATATCTATTCTATACGATGTAAACACTACAGAGTCAGTCCCCAGTCTGACTTGCTTCACTCGCGTCGCTACACGCCTCGCGGAGGGACCTTCATACGCCCTTCGGCTCCCTGCGTGCTAGGTCAGTTAGCACGCCCCTATTAGCTGGCTTTGCTTTGAGTGCTAATCGTTGCTATCACGCAGGCGTGATTCTGTCGTGACCAGTAGTGCTAACTATCTGGTCAACGCCTTCGTGTGAGGACTAGTTAATAGTCCCCCTTTTCTCTCATCTATCCTGCCCTGATCCCGGGCACTATGTTCATTCAACTCTATCTGAGGTTGACCCCACGTCCTGGTGGTGTTCTATCTTGAGGCAGTCTTTGACACACACCCACCCCTCTTGTGTTGCGTCATCAACTTTGACTCATTGGTTGTGACGCAAGAGGTTTCTAAAAAAAATTAGTGTGTCTAATTTTTGTCAAAGACTGTAGATAACCTGGCTTTGGGCTACCTAATAGACCTACTGACCAATGTCACAATGTAGCATCACTTTACTTGGCTACTGGCAATCGCCACAAACTTGTCTGGTTGGCGTGAGCCCTCTTCTCAACCGCAATATTATATTCATTAGAGGTATGTCTGAACCGGACCGTTGTCTTATAAGACCTGCCCTCAAAAAGTAAATTAACTCACTACCCATACAAAGTTGACTTTCTGAAGGTCAACACATGAATTGCTTCATGTCACCCATATAATATTAAACAACCATTACACAAGCTGTGAGCGACAGGCTTTACCTATCTCGCTTCCGCGTGTAAAGTCACATTTCACTGTTAAGTTAGTGTTTCGTTGTCTATTATGTCCCCTGACCCGGAGTTATCTACCTTTGATCTAATAAAAGTTTATGCAATTTATATGTTTGTTTTTCTGGTTGTTTGTGTGTTTGGATGTAATTAACAGTATAATCTAACGTCTAACATGTGTATCTAACTATCATGTGTATGTAAGTTAGTTTTTCAAGTGCCATAATTCATTTAACTGTGGTCACAGACATGTGTATAATACAAATATGTGACTACGTTTCTGTCTTATGAGACTCAAAATACTTTCACTAAGATTCTAAACTCAAATTACACAAAATACATTCATTACAACACATTTTCAACATTGAAACCAACATTTGACGGCAACAAAAATAAAAAGTTTTGTTGAGCGGCAAAAAAAATCCGCTGACTGTTCTCACTCTCTCTTGTATATTTTACATTTGCTCTCACTTTCACACTTCTGTCACACATCTTTAACCTTCCCTTATGTCACACTTCTTTTACCCTCACTATTGGCACACATCTTTTACCCTCATTTCTGTCACACATCTTTCATCCTCATTTCTGTCACACTTCTTTCATCCTCATTTCTGTCACACATCTTTCATCCTCATTTTTTTTGTCACACTTCTTTCATCCTCATTTTTGTCACACTTCTTTCTTCCTCATTTTTGTCACACATCTTTCACCCTCACCTTTGTCACACATCTTTTACCTTCATTTCTGTCACATAACTTTCACTCTCATAGTGATTTAAAAACCTTGGAGTGACACTGTACAAGTTTGGCTCAGTTTGACAGAGTTGAGCCTAATGACTGTGCATCAACCGTTGCACACGTCAAGTATTTACAACATATTTACATGTAAGAAAAACGGGTTGATGGTTTGTACCCTGGTATTATTAACCACTCTATTCTACTGAAATATTATTCTAAATAATGACATACTAATACTAGTTCTATAAATATACATTTAATGTGTTGCCTATTTTAATCTATCTGTCAATTTAATCCTAAAATAAGCTTACATTACTCCTAATATTTATCTAATTTAAGAGATGTAATTTACCTATGTGAAATGAAATTGATGTGAGATGAGTTATGTCCCTTTGTGAAATGGGTGATGTGAAATGTAATAAGTTACGTCCCTTTCTAAAATGGGTGATGTGAAATATAACATATTCTAACTAATGTTACATGAAACAAACTATATGATTGATATTCTTATTCTATATGGTGTAAATGATGTATCTTTACGTGTATAATACTTCTATTCTATTCTGGTAACCTAATCATGCTACTAAATGATAACGTTTGTTAAATGGATTGGTTAAGATGGAATGAAATCAAATGAAATGAAACAAAGTGAAATAATAAACTGAATGATACTATTCCTATCTAAACTTCTTATAATTAGTTGTCATGTTTAAATTACTATCCTCATCTACTTTTAAAATTAAATAAATATGTAAATTAATAATCTATCTAAACTAAAATGAAAAAGTATTATATTATCTAAATCTAACTATAGATTAAAATGACATAATCTATCTATATGTTATCACTATATTAAAACCTTATGATACATATCACATTAAGTTTATATATACATGGTCTTTAAATACCTCAGGTTAGTCGTTGCCATTAATGTTCAGAAACATGCTTTCATTGGCATAATATCTCTACAATTGTTCTGGGTATTTGAAATCCATTACACAGTCATATTTGCTCTATGGATCTTGCACCTGTAGAGTTCGTTTGTAGACCACTGTTCTCGTGTCTGTATGTATATAATCATCTGACACTGTTTTTCTCTGTTTAACACAACTACTTCACTGGAACATATTTGGAGCTTAGCAAGTAATAAGCTGTCCTAGTTCACAAAGTGATATATTTGTTCCCAGAGTAAAGTTCTTACTTTTGATGTCTAAGGACACCTAGCAGGTCAATGTTTTTGGTGCTTAGTTCAGCACATAATATTCATGTATTTCTAACGTATTTCACATAGAATATTTGACTGTACTAAAATAACATATATTACAGTATACTCTTATGTGGAAATTTCTGGTATTGCTACATCAGATGGTCGACTAAGGGTATCAGCCAAGATGTTATCTTTCCCCTTAATATGTTCTATACTAAAGGTGTAATTTTGCAGTATTAGCGACCACCTGTATATTCGGTCATTTCGATGTACACCACTCTGCATGACCGTTATTGGGGAGTTGTCAGTCTGGACAATGAAGTGCACACCGGACAGAAATCGATGCAGCTTTCTCACCGCATAGATGACGCTTAGGGCTTCCAACTCGGATATGGAATATCTGGACTCGGTGGGTGTGATCTTACGGCTCACGTAGCAAATCGGATGGAAGATGCCCTCATAAAATTGGCCTAGTACTGCAGCGATGGAGATCCTGCTGGCATCTGTCCTAAGATAATAAACGAGCCTCGGATTAGGCAAGCGGAGGATTGGAACATTACTAAACAAAATTTTCAATTTTGACAATGCAGAAATTAATAATGCATCTTTAACATCCAATTTTACAGAAGCTTTTAAAACATTGGAAAATACACTTGTAATCTCCGCTAAATTTGGAATAAATTTACTATAGTAATTCACCAACCCCAAAAGACTTCTGACCTGTTTCTTGGTGGTAGGCATGGTCAGATTCATAATTTTAGTAATAATTTTCTGGTCAGTCTTTAGTTGACCTTGAGAAATGACATGACCTAAAAACTCAATTTCTTTTAGGCCCAATTCGACTTTGCTCGGTTTGACAGTGAGCCCGAAGAGTCGCAACCTATTAAATACATGTCTCAGTTTCAGTAGGTGTGTTGTCCAGTCATCAGTATGGACACATATATCATCTATATAGGTCACTGTATTCGTCACTCCATGAAGTAGATCTCTAGTTAAGCGTACGAAAGTGGCAGGAGCGTTTCGAAGTCCGAAAGGAAGAAAACGCCACTCGTATAGTCCTAAAGGAGTTGAAAAAGCAGTAAGATGGATGGATTGAGACTGCATAGGGACTTGCCAATATCCCTTAGTGAGATCTAATTTAGAAAAGATTTTGGAGGTGGACATGTCAAGAATAAGATCTTCGCAGGAAGGAATTGGCTCTGCGTCGATCTTGGTGACGTTGTTGAGCTTTCGATAGTCCACGCACAGACGAATTGTAGAATCTTTCTTCTTAACTAGAACAATTGGAAAAGAGTACTCAGAGGTGGATTTCTGGATGATCCCACTAGCCTCTAAATTCAGAATTTCCTTATTTAGATTTTCCCTATAGCTTAGTGGGATTGAGTACGGCCTGCATTTAATAGGCTTAGAGTCCGAAAGAAGAATGGAGTGTTCGATTCTGTCCGTCCTACCTGGAATGTCAGAGAATATGTCTTTGTATTCCGTTACTAATTCTACTAATTGTCGTCGTTGACTGTCTGTTAGTCCCTGTTCTATATGTATGCTATCTAATGTAGCAGTCTTGTCTACAATAGGAACTGGTAGTTCCATTCCGTCGTCGTCTACCTGATTCAGTACGGTGGTGGTGCTAAGTGTGTATTCTGTATTCTCGCTAAGTGTATGCTCGTCGGATATGCCAGTCTCGCTAACTAGTGTAGTTGCGTTGTGTATGTCTGTCGTCTGATCACTTGGTGTGGGTGCACTGTGTTCGTCTGTCTCTACTTCTGTCTCTTGTCGTGAATAGTAAGGTTTCAACATGTTGACATGGAATATCTTTAAGTTTCCGTTTATTGATATTTCATAGTCAACATCTGAAATTTTACGTACCACCTTGAATGGCCCTTGCCATGAAGTCAATAATAAATTTCGTTTGTCAGGAAGCAAGAGAAGTATGTCTTGATCTGGTTCAAGTTCAATTGTTCTCGCCCCTTTGTTGGCCTTGTACATAGGTCGACCATCGTTGATATGAAGCGATTTCCTTTGCTGGACACCTGATTCAGGGGTCCAACAATATCTACCGCCACACTCTCAAATGGCCTAGAAGCCAATGTAGAAGGTTGTACTTCAGCTGTAACATGTTTACCCTTTCGTACTAACTGTTGACAGACATTACACGAACGACAAAATAATTTAATATTATTGCAAAAACCTGGCCAATAAAAATGAGCCTGAATTCTGGCCCTGGTTTTGTCATATGCAAGATGGCCAGCAAACGGTGACTCATGTGCAATCTTTAGCACAGTTATGCGATGTTGTACAGGTACCACCGTTTGCTGAATGTTATGGTTACCAGTAGTATAATGTTTAGTAAGAATGCCACTATTTAATCTGAAGAACCCTGATGCGTTCTTTGTAACCTTAGCTCGTTCTTTCATTAATTTTAAATAAGGAGACAAACTAGGATCAGCTTTCTGCTGTTCTATGACTTTTTGTCTGTTGGTATCATCAGTGCTAGATGGAGAAAGCACCAGTAGTCTCTTATCTTGAAGCGTGTCTTTATGTTTTATAGTGTCTGCTCTGGTTGTTGCATTAACTGCATTCAGTTGGTTCCATGCAGTTATTTCATCGCTAGTACATTGTTTTAGTTGAGGTAAACAACCCAGAATTAGGTCAGTACAAGGGTTGTCAAGTATAGCACAAGTAAATGTACCCGAAAGGAAAGGAGTGTTAATACGGGCATTGGCCAAAGGGTAAATTTCAATGTTACCCGAAAAGGTTCGGCATTTGACAGAGTCACCTGTATAATCCTCTTGACTCACCAGTTCCTTTCTGAGACCAATAAGGGTACTACCGCTGTCTAGCAAACATTGGCATTGTCTATCATTGACCATTGCATTGTGGAACTCTAAATTGCCTCTGGAGGCTAAGGCTGCATTCACGCTCTCAGTTGAGCATGGAACTGTATGTCCACATTCTAATTTTCCGTCAGCATGAAACTGGTGACATCGCTCACAACTGTCAAAACTCAACATATCGTTTACACAACACACCTCTTCCGTTTTGTTAACAGGTAATTCATTTTCAACATCACACTCAGTCTCACTACCACTATCAGAAGATGTATCAAGTAAAATAGCATTGTTGGCTTTCATACGTTGGCGGCCAAGGCACTTATTTGAATAGTGGCCGTAGCTGGAACAAAAAAAACATTTAATGGCACGCCGGTATGCAGATCTTTTGTTCTGTTGCTTCTTAATAACATTTTCAAGATGTGCCGGATAACTCGGCGATTTGTCACACATTGAATAAGTGTCATGTAAAAGTTGACAGTGGATACATTTTGAAACTTTTCTATCTTTCTTGTCAAATTTATTATAAGGTTTCCTATTGCCCTGATAGTTTTTAGATTGATCTTTTGCAAAAGAAACTATTTCAGAGTCATTTGAAGTTTTAAAAATATTTCTGTTTGAAGAAAAATATGCTGACCCTTTCTTTTCAAACTGTTCTATGGTTTCAATGTCTGACTGCTGCAAAAATTTAGCAAAAGAGGATGGTATCGTGGATATTACTTTATCCATAGTTATTAAGTTTTTTAATTTATCAAAGTCTTTTCCTATGTTAGCTGCTTTAAGCCACCTATTTAGTACACTTTGAACATTTGAGACGTAGTCAATGAAAGTCTCAGTAGGTTTAGGTTTTAAAGTTGAGAACTGAACCTGATACCCAGGGGCATCAAGTAAAAAGTGTTGCATAATCCTATCACGGATGTATTGGTAGTCAGATCTAAGATCGGTTGGTATAGATTCTATTACTTTAAGGGGCTCACCACTCAGGTTCTTCATATAAATCATAGTCCTTTTCTTCTCTGGCCCATTGGTGATATTTAAACTGATACTCGACATTTTCTGTCCAGGCAGATATTGAATCCTCTTTACAATATGCTTTGATAATATTTTTGTATTTGTTGAACTTATTTTCTTCTTGTTGACTTTTAAGTTTAGTGGCAGAGATCTCTGCGTGTGAGTCTACATCCATCTCTTTCATCTTTAACTGTGTCTCTGATTCTACTTGTATTTGTTTTTCCTTAACTCTTGCCATTTCATCTATTTCTTTTTGCTTTAATTCTCTCTCCTGATCTAATGTCTTCTGTTTTAATTCTAGTTCTTTCTGTTTAATTTCCTTATCATGTTCTATTTGCTGTTGTTTAACATTCTTATCATGCTCTAATTGTTGTTGTTTAATTTGCACTTCTTTTTGTTTTGTTATCTCAGCTAGTTGTATCTGGTGTTGTCTTTCCTGTGCGCGTTCATCACTCTCTGCATCATTTGCTTCTTTAAATTTTTGATCTGCATATTGTTCTAGCTCTTTACCTGTGTATTGCAATTCTTTACCTGCTTTAATGAAGTCAGCTAGAGTAGCCATGTTGCTGGGTAATTGGCTTGCGTTGACCTGAACTTAGTTATTTTTATTTAATATGCTATGTTATTTAATATCTGAGCACTACAAATTGTACTCTTTGTTTACAATCTGGAAAATTGTATTCTCCAAAAAATTAGAGCGCAAAGTCTGTTCATACAATACACGCTGAAAAAGAGATGCACTATTAATCACAATGCATGCCAAAAACGTAGGTTTTACTCAACTTAATGTTCCCTAGAACAAGGAACAACACGTCAGCAACACCGGTCACGTTGTTTGGCACCCCGGAATACACACGAGTTTTCTACTCAGGTCACCCTGTTTGGCACATCGGCACACTCTCACGTTATCACTCAGCTGTTGTTCGCCCTGTTTTACAGAGCAGCAAAAATTACCAACTCGTAAACGACAAATAGATTTTTGACAAATTGGTACAATGACACAAACATGCCCACGAACAAACAGAACATCGATTACTTAATATTTAATGTCACTGTCCTGTCTTCGTTCTACCGTAATATGTCTTTCGTTACTAACCTAGTTTAATCTATGGAAGTATCGTGCAGACAAAATCTAATTCGCACAGCCGAAAGTAGTGCGTTCGTGACGGTAAACAAATAGAAAAGTACGAAAAAAAAAATCAATAACTGCTTTTAAATAAATATAAATATAATAATAATGTGTAAATAAATAAATATATTCATTCTTTAACTTAAATAAACAAATAATAGTTAATATATCGTAAAGATTCAGGCAGGCAGCAGCTTGCCAGTATGTAAACACTGATATGCTGATTGCAAATGGCGAGGCCCAACTGTCTGTCAATCGTGCCACGTCACAGGCGCAGCGCTATTTTTAGCTTGCAAAAAATCAATACTGTCGCTGACCTTTGTATTGCTCCGCCATGAATCATTTTTGACGATTATTCAAAAACAAATAAATAATTACATAAATAAATGAAAGAAGAACATAATATGCATACTTACAACTTTGAAAAACACATTATTTAAATATATAACATTCTAATAAGCACAAATAAACATTATTTTATCACGATAGGCACACTTCTGCCGGCAACTCGATCTAGTCTGCACACGTCATAGTCACTGACACAAATTAAACATTTAATCTTTGTAATCTCCTATCCGTAAACCTAGTCTAGAGCCGTGGGTAAGTGTATATAGCTTGAACTCAGGTTCAAGCAGCACTTCTGACACCACATTTAATCCTATTGCCTGTCAACAACTCATGTTTCAGGCATCATCGGATTACTTCTCCCACACCATACAAGAGACTTGCAGTCGTGTGCGAGGAATGAAATGGTACATTTTATTGCCGTTGGCTCTTTACAATTGCAAAACAGTCGCTATCTAATCACACATAAAGTCACAATATTCTCTATCAATAGTTTTCCTAACCCCTATAGCTATTCTCTATCTACTAGGCTACATGAAAACACATATCTATTCTATACGATGTAAACACTACAGAGTCAGTCCCCAGTCTGACTTGCTTCACTCGCGTCGCTACACGCCTCGCGGAGGGACCTTCATACGCCCTTCGGCTCCCTGCGTGCTAGGTCAGTTAGCACGCCCCTATTAGCTGGCTTTGCTTTGAGTGCTAATCGTTGCTATCACGCAGGCGTGATTCTGTCGTGACCAGTAGTGCTAACTATCTGGTCAACGCCTTCGTGTGAGGACTAGTTAATAGTCCCCCTTTTCTCTCATCTATCCTGCCCTGATCCCGGGCACTATGTTCATTCAACTCTATCTGAGGTTGACCCCACGTCCTGGTGGTGTTCTATCTTGAGGCAGTCTTTGACATATAGAAACTTTTCCAAAAATACATGATTTTCTTCCACGCCTCCAATCGCATTAGAGGAAGGGTGGGGGCCGGGGGCCTTGGTATAATGGTTAGCAAGCTACACTGACAATAGCATAAGTGCGGTCGGATGAGGGTTCGACATCAGCTCTCGACGTTCGCTATGGGAGGGGAAGACTGGTCACCTATTCCTCCGTGCAATCAGGGCTACAAAAGTTGATGGTCCCAAAGCTCCACAGACCCACAGAAAGTTCTGTGGTCGCCTGATGCGACACACGATAGTGATGTTACCAATACCAGCATCCCCTGCAGTGCCCTAGGGTATGATGGGAAGTCGCTCTGGAAACACAGATAAATAGAGGTGCGTGTCAGTTTCCCGCTCTCTTCAACTAACAACCGTGGCCGAAGGAGCGATTATGTAGATCGCTGTAGTGATGTAGATATCAAATAGGGAGGCTTTAACCAGCCCTCCCCAGTCACTGGACCAGAGCAGGGAGTCACCAATGCCTCTAGATTTAACCAAGACTGGCTTGTGTGGTCCACACACAAGGACCGAGGAAATTCATGAAAATGACTGGCAATTTGTAAGCCCACTCTTGGTAGTGACCCTTGGCCATGGTTGTTGTCTGTAGAGAAAACTTGAGCCCCAGCTCTGGTTAATGTCGTTTTAGGCCACTCACACTTCCATTCCTATACCTGTTTATGTCACTATATCTCTGCTGTTAGGGTTATAGTTCTGTTATTTGTTGTGTTATGGCTTTTTGCTGTATCTGGTCCCAGTCGGCCTATGCGATGCGGGTGTCTTGTGTGGGTATTGAGGTGCCTTTCGACTCAACTGAACATGACTGAGGTCTCACTGTCATTTAGAGACCGCCCCTGGAGTCAGTGCTAGGCAGCAGTTGTCTCTAACTGTGGGATTACAGATTCCCATTTCTGTATGTACCGACTGTCCATGAGTCCTGA